>JASFXZ010000003.1:16675292-17304006 GCA_032209605.1 Mactromeris polynyma
CCTAAAATTGTAATTAGCTCTTCAATCAGCATTCTCTATGCTGAAATCACACAACATTTTGTTTGAATTGTACCAGGTAACTTGATTCCATGCATTGAGATTTCCCAGATACCAGCCCCTCTCCATAGCACCACACCCTCAGCTGTACACTTCAGTGGAACTGTAAGCCCCAAGGCTTCACACTTCAGTTGGTCAGGATATCCATATTCTGCCCCTCCACAGCTCTGTAAATGACCAAACAAAATAATGTCATGGAATGACAAGGTCTGCCCAGCCTCGGAATTGGACCCAGACTACCCAGGTTACAGCTCGATGCTCTACTGGAACTGTGCCAACTGGGCCGGCTATCTCTACACGAATATAGTCTGAACACCTCCATGGCGCTGTACCTAAATAACTCCGCACCTCCATGGCTCCACACCTCGATAATTCCACACCTCCACACCTCAATAACTCTGCACCTCCATAGCTCCACACCTCAATAACTCCGCACCTCCATAGCTCCTCACCTCAATAACTCTGCACCTCCATAGCTCCACACCTCAATAAATCAGCACCTCCATAGCTCCACACCTCAATAACTCAGCACCTCCATAGCTCCACACCTCAATAACTCTGCACCTCCATAGCTCCACACCTTAATAATCTGCACCTCCATAGCTCCACACCTCAATAACTCAGCACCTCCATAGCTCTGCACTTCAATAAATCATCACCTCCATAGCTCCACACCATAATAATTCTGCACCTACATAGCTCCACACCTTAACAACTCCGCACCCCATAGCTCCACACCTCCATAGCTCCACACCTCAATGACTCTGCACCTCCATAGCTCCACACCTCAATAACTTTGCACTTCCATGGCTTTATATCTCCATGAGCATAAATTTGGAGGGATTTTTACCAGGTGCCTGATTAAAGTTGCAGTCTACAACATAATGACAAATAAAGTGACATAAATAAAGATGACTGCATTCTGCTGTAGATTTATAGTTGGATCAGATAATGGGTATTCTAACTTGTTCAACCACAAAGTAACAAGTAATTTGTCTGCCAAATATCTGCTGATATTGCTCTGTTCATACTTGTAATCTTGTTTCACTCTTGTTTGTATATATGCCACTGTAAATCATACTTTTTGAATGGGTTCAGGAAACAAAAAACAAATAAAAGTTTCTGCTAATTTAACTAATATGCCTTTTTCACTCCTCAGTTATAATGGCTTTGAATAACTTGATATGCTTTCATCTGAATATGAACAATATTTGTACACAAAACATGGCTGTCTCTGCCATATGAAAGTACTTCAGGAAGGCATAGTGGTCGGAGGTAGAGAGCTGGACTTTTGATCCGGAGGCCGCAGGTTCAAATCCATTTATGGGCAAGATTTTGGTCTTTGCAGTTCCTGAATTAAGCTTAATTACTAGTTAGTAATCCAAGAAGCAGTAATCAATAGTGATTAATGTAGGTTACAATAACTTGTTTTACAATTGATGTGAAATAAATAAGACTACACTGAGTAAAATGTCCACTCGAGACAACAAGATTTATTTTGTATTCTCACAAATCACATTATATCATCACCTTTGAGATTACAAGGGTGTTTGGTCAACGTCTCTTACAGACTTTAAACCTTGTACTTAATAAGCTTGTAGTAGTTATTATCTATTTGTGTCTTCATTGAGTTTTCGTATCATATTTAGACAGATAAATCTTAACATTTGTAATAAAACCTTAGTTTTATGGCCTGTTAAAATTGTTCATCAACTCGACTCTTCACCGAACATAAACAAGTTTTATCTTCATGTCTGTTACCTATTTTCTACTTCATTTAAGCAGTAATGTTATACCATTTATGTACTTAATTCTACGAAAAGTTATTGATATCTTTAAACATTCCGTTCTACTTGTCAGTATAATTGAATCTATGTAGTTAAAGTGTTGTACATTGAAGCATGACAACATGTGAAGGTCATAAGTATTATTGAAATACTTGTATTGCCGGTACAAAGGTAATCTTAAGGCTTTGTAAATGTGACAATCTGAGGTTAACTGACTGCAGATAGCTGTCACTCATACCTGTATACAATAAAAACAATATGGTGCGGGTTTTAAATACCCTGCATAATATTACCTTTTATGATAAATTTAAACGGTTTGTAAGTTAAATGGTTATTAATGTGAAATCCTGTTGAGGTGCATATTTCGTAGCATGAACGGGGAAATCTTTACAACATTGAAGTTTATCAGTTGGTGAATTGATCAATGGTCTGGGTCATATCATACAATCATGATTTTGTTTAATAGTCTCAGCAGTTCCATGTTTAAGGTTACACATGGCTATTGAGTCATTCCAAACATGGGGTTTATCATTTACCTTCTCTGTATCATTACCTTATTTGTACACTATACTCACGGGGGTATTACTAAGGAGAAGGCCGTCATGTCTTCTGATAAATTTGTAAGCAATTTAATACTTTTTTTTTTTTCTACATTAACCTTTCGGTATGAGAAGGTTGTAATGTATTATGATAAATAGTAGAAATGAAATTCAGTGTACTATCTTAAATGTAGATAGTAGTAAGAATCATTAATTTCTACTTGTTTTATCCAATCTTTGTCAGGGTCTAGTTATTGCTGGCGCTTGTTAGTAAAACCTCACTTAAACACCAACTCAAAATGAAGACCACTTCATCAATAAGATCATATTTTCATGAACCAGTTTGAATTCTTCTTCCATATTTTAACTCGATAATCAAGCCATCTCTCAACAAAGGCGGACTTTCTTCAGAAACAAAGTTTATTGAGATTTCACTTCAATATCATTTCGTATTATACTATATCACTCACTATATAAAGATAAATAGCTATACATGCATGTATAATAAAGTCATGTTTTGAGGAAAACGAAAAATCGGTCAATGGCGCTACCGAGATTCAAACCCGGGTCTACAGATTGCTGGTCCGTTATGCTACCACAGCGACCTAACGTCATTTTCGTGTAAATTTAACTTATATAAAGCTGATTAAGGTTAACTACACTTTGAACGAAGTAGGGGGCACATTTTTACATCCGCCTCACAGCACTTAACACCAGCTGTAGTAATATTGAAATAATGTTTTGAGGAACACGAAAAATCGGTCAATGGCACTACCGGGATTCGAACCCGGGTCTAGACTTCATACTAAATAGATATTTTAATAACTGATCTGCGAACATTTTTGTATTGTAAATATTCGTTTTTCTGAGGTTTTCTTTTTTATGTATCATTTTCTCCAATTGATTTGTTTTTTTCTTTTTTTTAGATGTCCATTAAAGTCTTTATACTTAGTGACTTTTTTTCCCATTTATTATTGGTCTGGGTGTATTTGATCATCAAGTTTCATTGCTTTTCTTCCTCTCAGCAGAAAACAGTTTTTTTCTATTCAATAACCTCGGTGATATCCACCAGCCTGTAACTCTCATAGAGGTTTTTCCTATTCCCATCTAATGATTTATCTGCACTTAGTGGAATATCTCACTCAAACAACATAAGTTGTATCTATTCAGTCTTAGATTGACAGTTCACTATTGGGATATGATTTCGAGTTAGAGTTGTCTCCCTTCGTCCATTAGAGCAATCCCAGTATTATCTGGCAGGCATAATAAATCATTTTCCTATGAATGTTGTCTATTGATTGTTCAATTACCAAGATTTGTATCAAGGATGTTTATACTGTATTTACCAAATACTCACCTGGATTAACATAAGACAATGTTTTTCTGAACTGATTCCAAATCATTTCCACACTGTATGTTCAGACTCTCTCTCCCGGGGATAATCACATATTATTTCACACAGGAATTTGGGAAGATATGTTTACATCCACAAAAAATCATATAAGACAGGTAGATTCTCCTCTTAACAAACACTTGTTAATGCATTAATTGACCTATAGTCAGTATGTTGTAGTCAATGACTCACAGTTCCCCCTGTACATATTTCTTTCCTATCTCTGTTGTGATAATTGAAAAATATTTTGTCTGATATATGACACTGTTAGCTAACAAGTTGTCATTGTTTGTTGGTCTTGATGTGTTTTTCATTGAGAAGTCGTTTTTTGTAAAACATGTAAATATACTAAATATTTCTGTACCCCACTTTCATATTTAATGATCGATGGTTTATTTTGTATTTTTTCAGCTATATAGTCACTGCAGGACTCTTGGACCATCTACTGAGGGGTTACTGGACTCGAGCTACAGATGAACCTGAGAACAAGACTGAATTTGTTTAAATACTTCAATGCTGTTCTGACTGATATAAATTTCCTCTGTTATTAATATATTTTACATTTTGTTGATTATGTATGTTGAACTGATGTGTGAGACCACCTGTCATAAACAACAGTTGACTGGTATAGAGGGTGCAACTGTATACTTGTTGGATTCTTTCTGTGTATTTAATTGAAATGAAAATCTGTTTAGTTTAGTTTAGTCATATTGTATTGTAATTGTATATTATTATCATATTTGCACAAACATACAAATAATAATTGTACATACATACAAAAGGGTTGGGCCAAAAGTCTTAACAACATTATCTAGGGCCCTTGAAAATGGTTGGGCCAAAAGTCTTAACAACATTATATAGGGCCCTTGAAAATGGTTGGGCCAAAAGTCTTAACAACATTATCTAGGGCCCTTGAAAATGGTTGGGCCAAAAGTCTTAACAACATTATCTAGGGCCCTTGAAAATGGTTGGGCAAAAGTCTTAACAACATTATCTAGGGCCCTTGAAAATGTGTTCAATGCAACCAACTATGAAAAACTCTGTGGATGTTGATTTTATTGCTAATGTATCAACTCTATTGTTAAGTAGATCTTGCTCGTAATTTAAATATATTATCTGGTCATCATTCCTTCAGACTTCCTGTGATTGTTTTCTTTAATTAGTCACTAAACCAGGAAGAGAGCATTATATGCATTAATCAGTGTCTTGTTTAAATTTATGAACAAATGAAATCTCATAAAACATTTTACTGTGTTGTTTGTCTTATATTTACAAATTTCACATAATTTTGTTGATCTGTGTTATTGATAGATCCTTCCGAGTCACTTTGAGTTGTTTCGATGGTGTCGGCTCAGTTGGTAGAATATTTGACTACCAGTCTGGAGGTTGTCGGTTTAAACCATGGTTGAGGCGTTTTTTCCATGATAATTTTACAGAAGATAATACATCATAAGTCATTTGCACTCCACATCTGAATAGCATTTCGAAATTGTCTGTTGCATGTGAAAGAACAGGTTAGTACTGGTTTTAAGTACCCAGGAACAGTCTGTTTAGGTCAACTGATTGTTATGTATAATAGAAGAAAAACAGTTTGTAAAGTGGCATATAACTCCTAACGCACTTGTTTTTTGCACTTGTTTTTTGCCCGGATGACTTTTGTCAAAAGGTATACAGTCTTGTAGACCTTTCAATCATGTATAAACTAAGAAATACATGTACTTTTAATGCTATGTAGGATTAATATCCGTATTTTTTTTCTGAAACTGCTTTCTTTGTTGGCAGCGTTTAGCTGATTGTAGCAGTTTTTGCTGTTTGTGAGTGAACATACATCATGGATGACTGAACCTAGGATTTCATACAACCAGCAAGTTTTTTTTGTATCAATGTTTTTATCAATGATTAAAATGAATTTTAATAACTTATGAAATTTTCTTATACTGAAAACATCCGTGTTATTCGATTTTAATTGCATAATTTTTGTGTTCTCTTTTAATCGCTTACATCTGACAATTTGACATTTTCTATTCAAGGTGTAAAATATAAGTAATTTTATAGAGAGATAGATTTCAGAGATTTAGCAATGAAATATAGCAAGTATGTAATTAATTCTATGATATATTCATATTATGTAAATGATCTATTGCAAATTACATGCTAACACATGCATAATGCTGTTTTTTACAATGTGAAGGCAAACTTTATGCACTCTATTTGCTTTGAAATTTTGCTAAATTCTGATTTTTTAGCTCTACTGGCCAAAGGCCAGAGAGCTTATGTTATGGTAAATTGTCCTTCTTGTGTGGGTTCGTGCGTAGTCTGTTCACTTTTCATTCTAACGACACCACCTCCTAAATCCCTTGGCCAATTTTCACTAAACTTCATAGAAACGTTCCTTGGGTGGTCTCTTTCAAAGTTGTTCAAATGTTTATGGTATGTTGCATAAATAGGTCACAGGAGCTAAAAATAGATTTTAAATTGAAAACTTGTAACATTGTTTAGTGGTCCTCTACCAAGATTGTTCAAATCATGTCACTTTGGTCAATATTGGCCCCGGCCAAGGTGTCGCATGTTTTAAATAGACTTTTATAGGCAATATCTTTGAAAATCTTCTTGTCCAAAACTAAAAGACGCAGAGTTTTGATATTTGGTATCTAGCATTGTCTAGTGGTCCCCTACCAAGAATGTTCAAATTATGCACCTGAGGTCAAAACTGGCTCTTGGAGTTGCACGTTTTCTATAGACTTGCATGGGAAAATCTTTGAAAATCTTCTTGTCCAAAACTGCACAGCCCAGGGCCTTGATATTGTGTATGTACCATTGTTTAGTGGTCTCCTAACAAGATTATTCAAATAATTCCTCTTGGGCAAAAATTGGGCCCTGTGTCCCTGGG
Source organism: Mactromeris polynyma (assembly GCA_032209605.1). Classification (NCBI taxonomy): domain Eukaryota; kingdom Metazoa; phylum Mollusca; class Bivalvia; order Venerida; family Mactridae; genus Mactromeris; species Mactromeris polynyma. The sequence goes on from JASFXZ010000003.1 coordinate 16,681,959, forward strand.
GGATTACATGTTTTCTTCATACTTATTTAGGGATATCTTTGACAACTTTTAAAACTGCACGACCCGGGGTTTAGATATTTGGTAAGCATCATTAATAAGTGGTCTCTTACCAATATTGCTCAAATTGTGCCTCTGGTGTTCAAACCCAACCTGCCCTGGGTCACGTGTTTTCTATAGAGTTGTACAGAGAATAATTTCGAAAATTGTCTTGACAAGAAAAATGCCTATCAAAGGTCTATGTGCACAAGGAAGCCAGTAGAGAATCTAGCCCTCATGGACCTCCTCTTCAATTTGGATACATTTTAAAATAACTTTGAATCAGAAACTTAGAAGAATTCAACTTGTGATGTTGTCAATATATATTGTTAATACATGTGCTTAAACATTATTTAGAAAAAAAACTATCCTTGAATTATAATTTCTGCAAATAATGTGGTTGTCAGTTTTGTCCCTATTTTAACAAACAGAACATTTTAAAACAACAAAATGATTTACTAATCAAGTAATATTTTTTCCAATAAGCATATAAATATTTAGAAACTGAAAATTAAATATTTAGTGCAAGCATAATTGCATCAAACATATTAGCGTCTGAATAAACAAATACCATAAAAAGTCGTGGTATCCAGCAACTGAAGCCTACTTTATTAAATGATTGTTTAGGATGAGTATGTATATTTCAATATTAATATTGTTAGTACCAAACATTTAATCAAACTTGATAAAATAAAACGAAATATGAAGGAGAGGGCTGTAAGGGGTCTGCAATGGTAACTGTTTATTTTAGAAATGTGTTTTTGTCGTTATGAATGAATTGGAGATTGTGCTTCAAAAGAACTAATTCAAGATGTTGAAACATGGACTTCACACTTTCGCAATTAGAAGTTCTGCCCTGATAACCATGGAAGCAGTCAAGAAGTCGAGATTGATTAATATAAGTTGTTATTCACAATTAATGTAAAACAAACGAGTTTAATTGAACTATCATAACAGATCTCTGTCCACAGAATATAGTCTTTGACAGACTGGCTGAGATTTCTGTCCACAGAAGTATAGTCTTTGACAGACTGGCTGCTAAAGACAGGCCCATTAACCATGCGAGGCTTAGCTGTATGTATCATATTGTTACTCGTATGCATCAATAATTCATCAACTACTGTGAAGATAATATCATAAAACTACCCAGATGCCACAAAGCAGCCCTGGCCTAAAAGTGGACATTTATTATTAACTTTTTTTCAATATTAATCTGCTATAATAAGCTTGTTACTTTTTATGCCAGCACAATAAGACTTCGTTTTTATTTAGGTGAAACAAATATTTGTGTAATGGTTTATCCAAGAATGATATGCGGCAGAAAATACAACATACTTCCAAGGTTACGTTGTTGCTTCAGGTAATTTGTTGATACAAGGGAAAGACATTTTGGCATAATTGATATCATAATAATTCACATAAGCATTCCATGACGTAAACTTTTGTTCGCCTCTTTTTGTGCTAGCATTTTAAGAGTAATATTGAAAATATATGAATGTACAATATATTAGATCATAATGCTGATATTTGAAGAGATAAAACTCATTGTTGGAATAGTTGCCAGTAAGTCTGTCTGATAAAAGAACGGATCTACAAGCGTGTTCAACATTGACATTCAGCTGAATGAGATAAAATTTTCATCTATAATTTAATATGGCATCAACTGAAACTTCTACTTGGTTTCATAAAACTAGAGTTATGTAATATTTTACTAGTCTACGAATTTGTAGCAAACATTGAATGAACTTTAAACGTTTGTTTGAAACATGTTTCAGTTTATTTATTTTCTCGCTTTTGATGCTCAATGCTTCCGGTCATTATGCTTATACAGTAATTTTTTGTTCGCCTCGGAGGGAATGATGCTGTACCAGAGTTGTTTTAGTGTCACACTGTCACCTGTTCTACCTAGAGGTTCTCCTGGAACGCTGGTGTGTGTTACCCGGTTCCATCCTTAGTAGTGTATAGTTGGTTCCCTGCCACTCATACAGCTACAGAAGTCCTTTCTTGCAAACATTGCTATATGTAGACCTGTGTTAACCTTCCCATTTAATTTTGTCTAACATTTCGTGAACGGTTTCAGCAAGCATCGGATTTCAAATATATGGAAGATGCCTTTCCATTTTTTTAATGGTATTCCTAATAAGCCTATTTGTAACAAAATCTGCAGTCTTCCAGATTATTTCTTTTATCTTTTAAAGAGGAAAAAACCCACAAATTGATTATATTCCTAATTCATGTCTAATATCAGATTTTGTTATTTTCCCAGAAGTCATTTCAATCTGTCTTATGACGTCATATTTATTGCTCTATTGTAACGCACTAACACGAATCATAAAGCAGAGAGGAAAGAGAGAGAGAGAGAGAGAGGGATGTTTTCAGCTATAATTAGCTCTCTGTTCATTTTTTTCAAGGACATAGAAGACTGTTTGCCTCAAAATTTTCTTTTCTTTCAATTTGTGGCTGTTAAATAATTAATAACTCCTCGGAGAAATTTCAAAATGGTGAGACAGTATAATAAACACTTCATTATTTTCCTTATGTTTCAGTGCTCAAGATATATGGTTCCTGTACTGATATTTACTACTAAACAGTTGCCACAATTCTTCGAAATCGATCAAACCGTTTTATAGTACTTCTACCTTTCATTCTGTGGTCATGGTCATTTTGCCATGACGAAATCTGTTCAATGCGACAATTACCCCGAGGAGGAATCCTGACAATTACCCCGAGGAGGAATCCTGACAATTACCCCGAGGAGGAATCCTGACAATTACCCCGAGGAGGAATCCTGACAATTACCCCGAGGAGGAATCCTGACAATTACCCCGAGGAGGAATCTTTTGCAAGGGGAATGTCATAACTGCGTCATAAAACTGCCGCAGATCAATATGAACAAAACTATTCCTGATTTATTTCCTATATATATAATACTATACCTGTTGACGAAATAAATACATCAGAGCTTATTGTAATTGGCTTAAACCGCTTGATTGTTTATAATGTATTTTTCTCTTTTCTGATATCTTTGCCAAAATGTACACGCAATTGTGTTTAATGTTTATTTACAATGGAACGCTCAAATACCTTTCAGACTTCATTGCGATTGTTGTATTTTCATTAATTTCAGGCCATATGGAAGCCACTTTTTGCGTCATAGAAGTGCTTTTGCGGTGATGTTAATGCCAGTAGTAACCAATTTTCAGGACTACTGAGAAACAAATTTTGCATTCGCATTCAATTTTTACAGTTCATATATCTTACTGCCGTATTCAAACGCCATCTATTTACCCATCTGTGTTAGGTTAGTAGAATGACACCCACAACAATATTTACCATTATTTGAACGATACGTGTGTTGTCATTTGTACATAATCACTGCAACTATTAGTTTTGGAACCCTCTGCCTTCATGCTTGTCTCACTTGTCGAGGTTTCCTGGGCTTCAATTTCAACTGATCAGCAGAGTCCGGTTCTCAAAGCTCTGTAAAAGCTAACGTGGCTATCCAGTGGTAAACGCTGCGTTTAACTTAATGGACATTTGAGCAATCGAATCCTGATTCATATGTTGTCCTCTTTCTGTCCCGATTTTATCTTATACCATTGGTCTTCCTACGGAATGGCTTGCTGTGCAACAGTGGTGCAAATTGCTAACCACAAAAACATTGAAGCCAACAATTTCTGATTCAGTGAAGATAGACGTTGGTTAGACAATATTCCACTCCTTTTGGAAATATGCAATGGTGTTAATCCTCTTCAATGTAACCAGTGTTTAAAAGGTAATACAGGCAAGTCTTAATGGATACAATGTAAATAATTCCCAATTGTGATCAATGAAACATTGCTTATAACATTCCGCCTATTCAACAGTTTTCTTTAAATCTTCGATTAAATCATTACAGAAATAACTTCTAGAAGGTATTATAAGTAGATGTAATGAACCCTTGAGAAAAAGGGCGCGTCACTGGAAACACACATGAGATATTCAGCGTGCCTGTGTTTATGGAGCGCATACCCGAACATGATTGTGCTTGTCACAGAGTATAATCTTTCACTCTACGTCTATGGACCTAGCTAATGACCCTGTACGAAGTTCACTCTCACTACGCCGCTTGGATAAAGAAACATGAATATTGTCTTGTACCGCTTTCATTCACCCAGTTTCTGGGCGAGTACTAACCGCGTGTGAGCCTAAAGCTGTGCAGACCAGTAAGTGGAACGATTGCCCACGTTAACTAAAAGTAACAAATTCACGAAGATGCAAGTTAGGTACGCCCACAAACAATTGTCAATGTAAAGAAACATTGAACTTGTTTCGTGCTTCATCTTCGTGTTTGTTTTTTGTCGAACGTTTGGTTTCATATGAGATGCTAATTACAAATAAAAATGTACATTAGAGAAACATGATACCAGCAGATGACATTATTGGCTTGGTAATGATGCAGTTTAAAATACATTTAGATTTTTCCATTAAAGTCAGGCAATTTATATGAAATTATTTGCTTGTACCCAAAAAAAGCTAATAAGACTCTCTTCCAGTCCTTTATATGATCATGTTGATCATTCAAAACATTTAACATTCGCAAGTGTCAGCATAGCACGGTACACTAGTTACGTATGCTCTCTCTTTTATCTTGTTAGTGAATTAACTGTTGTAAAGTACAGTCATTGTTCAATGTCCTAGTATGGGTATTCAATGTTTGTGTGTCCGATTTTAATATCGGTCTTGAGCATATTTGTATAACAAACTATCAATCTATTATATAATATAATGGTTTAAATAATTGTGTTCGTTTATCAGAAATATGTGTGCATGCTAAGATTCAGTATTACCCGTTTAATGACATATTGAGAAACAAATGTATTTTAACTAATGCCTTAAAGTAATGCAAATGTAATTACAAGTGTACTCCCATGTCATACAAAGTCATTTAGAAGTAAAATCTCGTGACAAAGTATCATTTTGCATTTATCCACATGCAGTACGTATATTTCTTCACCAAAGTTCATCACAAATTTACTCGTTTACTGGTTTATAGTTGCCGTAGATATTCACCATGTTATGAGCTAATCGATAGTAAGGACAATACTGGCTTCCTGTGCAGTTTTCATTAAAGACCTGATTTAACGTCCACGTTTCCCTGCTTAACAAATATACAAAACAAACTTCATCAAATGCGTGGGTAGCGTGTATGTAATGTGTAACCGTTTTGTCGCTTCAGGCTTACGGGTATTTTACACATGTAACTGTAGTCCGTCGTAATTTAATTTATATGAAAGCGCATGTAGAAAAGTCTGATCCCGAACCCGCTAGATGAACTCGACTAATAGTTATTAATCGAACGAACGGGGCTGTCCAAGTCACTCGACGACAAAATGCTTTAAAATAAACACGACTCCCATTCCATGTTTTCAACTCTTCATTTTTTTTGGTAATTATTGTTTTGAAACGACGAATGTCATTGAAAAGACAATAAGCTACATTGCATGTCGGCAAATTTAACTGGTTCGTGCATTTCGTCGTTAACATCTCAATCAAAATAACAAGAAACAACCTGAAGGACAATATCCAAAAATGAATGGCTTGTGTGTTGAGAATGTTGAATGACGTATTGCTATGGGTTTTGAACAATAGTTTGATTTTAATGTACATTTACATCATTTTCATTGTTTCTCTTATTGCTGATATGACAATTGTATACATGTATATGCATTTTATTGCAAACGGTTGGTGATCGCCCAGACAAGTACTTTTATCAGAGAGGTATCTTTTAAAAAAAACCAACGTCATCGTCCATATCAAGGGATTGCAGCAAAACTAGCTTCCTTATAAACATGTATGCACAGATAAACTAGCTTCGCTTTCTCCTCTCGATGTTCATGCGTTGTGCATGTGTTAATCGTTAGTTTAATTCGGACATAAAGGGGCTACTGATGCTTTTGCAATTACATTTCGTGTCTAAATACAATGAGGCGACATCTTGCAGTCTGATGAAGCGGTCTGTGAGATGGAGAAATACAGTCAGGACGTTAATCTTTCGAGTTGTGGAATTGCTGTAATGCTCTTCGTGTTCATATTTCTGCATACACTGTTTGGGGAAAAGCTCTACTCCACTGTTGTGTGTGCTTATGTATGCCTCTATGTGACGTCACTGGGCTTGCATACGCTTGCGACAGAGGACCTGTTTGCGCACACCTGTTTGTGACACCGAGAAACGCGGACATTTTCTGTCGCAAAGACTCCTTTCATTCCGTAATGGTTCAGCGTTAGAGTTAGGATGAGTTCAATATCCTTATGACCAGGAAGCTACTTTAATTGGTTTATGGATAATTTTCATATAGAACAATGTCCTCATCTGCTAGTCGTCGGCTGAGGGACGTAAGTAATTTTTTGGCAATATTGAGTGTTTGGTATCGTTTTGTTCGTCTCTTTGAGCACTAAATGATGGTGAGATTTGTTACCCTGTAGAACTGTTCTAAATAGACTAAACTCCAATTCCACAAAGACGTATTGACTCTTAAGTTATTGACTCTTCAATCTTTAAACGTTTATTTCTCAAAACTAATAAAATGCTACTTATCTCAGTCTAGAATTAAGGCGACGTGGTGTCTTCATGACTGCGTGCTTTCGTCTTTTTATACTACAAAAGCGCTGTCTTGGTGCTCGAACCATTGGTATAATGATGACTCACTCTTACTGGATAACTGTTAAATGGCGTTACTATCCTTGAGTGGCGAATGACTTCTTTTCTCTTGCCTTTCATGTTGGTTGTAGTCTTCCCAATACTAGAATCTCATACCGTCAGGTTTGTCCAACCGGCAATGCTATTTATGGTAACCTAGACCACTGCAGAGCCATCAAGAAAACTGTCATGCCCAAGCATATCATGGTTTGAATACCTTGAAACTGATACAGGAAACGCCACATACAAGACAAAGCCCCACACAGAACCCCTGGAAAACAACTGTCTACAAAACATTAGGTACTGAGGAGGAGCAAGAGTAAACATGTATGGGAATCGGTGTTCAAGGAATGGACTGGCCGACCATAAAAAGTAAGGAGAATTTAGGGGGTAACAAGGGAAAAATTGTTCAATGGACGGAATCCATCTCTGAACAACTCAACTCAAGAAAGTCAGTAAAAATAGACCAAAAGACGGGAGAACATGAAGACATACATATATACGAAGTATCTGTCGTTGGTTCGGTTGCAACTGTTTTGCTAGAATTTTTAATAGCTGATTACATTGTGTTTGTCTCAATTTTTATATTTGAATTCAATCCGTTTAAGTTCATTTGATCAAACTTTAAAATACCGGTTCAGCAGTAAAACGTGTTCAGACCACTGATGAATTTATGCACCATAGATGATACTCACTTGGACATATTTTAACGCAACTAATTGTTCTGTATTGCTCGGTTATATTTAATTAGCATGCAGTAGAGACAACTCGAGGTAATTTATAACTCACTCAAATGACACGGTAATTGTATGGTGTGCTTGATTGTAAAATCCTTTGAAGTAAAATTAATCGAATTGTTTCCATAATATTTCATTATTTAAATGTTTATTAGCATACTTCTTAACCTGGTAATTATGACTTTCCTTTTGGTATGCACTTGTTTAATCACAGAGGGCATAATGATGCAAAAAATTAATTGATATAGGGCTGACAAGACTAAGACCTTTCATAATGTTCAACATTTGGAGAGGACATCATCTCGTGGTTGACTGTATCACAATATAAATATACTCTAACCTTTTATGTTTGTCCGACGTCTATCTATCGTAAGTATATATTTATCTAACAACCGGATTTTCCCTGTAGGACCATTTTGTTTTTTACTCGCACATCATAATTATCTTACCAGTCCTGCTAGTACACGGTGTGTACAGACAACAATAACCAAATAAATTAAATCAGTTTTTCCCTTAAAAGGCGTGTTATCGCTGTTTTTCCCTCTCCGGCATTGTCACACAGTTCGTCTTTTATTTGATTGTAATTCATCGCAGAGATACGCTGTTTGAAAGCAGGCCTATTGATTTCTGTACATTGGTAATTCACTATGGAGAAAGTTCCTTTTCTTTCTGTGATTGGGTTTAAAGAGTATCATGTTCCCACTATAATGGTCTTAAGTTAGTCTCACTGAAATATTTGCATTAACATCTCTTGTTTAGAACTTAGGAAGCTCACGAGATGACACTGACTTGTTAGCGCGGTGTACATATTGACATAAGGGAGGTAATCACGGACCATTTATTTTATGTTTGCTACAAATTACCGCACTGACGAGAATTTGATTGTTTTGATTGAATATAATGATCAAGAGTGGAATAAATAATACAAACGAGTATAAGAAGGTTTATCTTGTTTTCAAAACTGAATGAATTTCAAGCTGTTTTTGCCGGAACTGTTCCGATCAGCTTTAAATAGCATTATATAGCTGATGATATAAACACTATTAGCGGTATGGGGAAGTTGTTGATAGACTGTTAATATCGAATTGATTGACGTAAAGTTAGCAAGAATAGTTAATTGTGATAAAGTATAAAGAACACACATCACAGTGTGATCATTTGAAAATTGATATTTATATAGATGGAATCGGAAGAAGATACGTTGTAGCAGACGTCACGGATGTAAAACTGATCAATTTGCTGAAATACGTCTGATGTTAATCTCTGTGACATGTTATTGGTAAATCAAGCGATGTGCGTTTGCACGAACTCTGCAGTAATAATAACGTCGAGTGAGTATTCTTTTGTAATCTGTCGGATTTAATCATATGAAGACGGAAATGTTTTTTCTGGGGGTTAGAGTTTTATCCAGGTGCGTTAAGCTTCATTACATCTCAGTTAACTCACTATTAGTGTTAGATACCTGATATAGTAATGTTTTACATTTAAAGTGTGCGTGTTTAATAAAATTTTGTCGTCTGCTTTTAATCATTGACTGTTAAATAATTGCTACACTCGGTTTTTCAACAATATTACTCTTTACTGTGACCTTTATATAAAGCGATTTATTTACTTTAAACTGACAAATCTTTAAATATTTAGTTATTTTGTTAATTTGAAGGTTTAAGTGCAGTGAAAGTGGGACTTTGTGACATTGCAGATTGAAATTGAACAGAAGCAGACGGGCAGCCTTGTTACTATAAATAAACAATATAGCAGACGAAAAGGAAACGGAGAAGTGAGGTGCGATTATTGATGACAAAAGTGATTGTTAAGTATCAGAATCACACGAAAAGGTAATTGGGCATTACTATCGTAATAATTTACACTCAATGCGCGCTTGTCAGTTAACTCACAGCGGCAAGACATATTGTGTGGATATGATTAAGTCGTTTGCAGAGATTTTGAGTCAAGTAAGTGACAAAATACCGTAGATTAAATGGTACGTTTAGCATAAAATCGCTTGAAGTTAAAGATAAATTATTTCGAGCAGCTAATATTAAGTTTCTTTGTGTGGTATTTGTTTACTTGAAAATTGATAATATACTTAACAAGTAAATACATACCGATTTTATCATTCTATGTTCTTTATCAAACAATTGTTTGTATTGATTTGTCAGATGATTGATTTTTGCTACATTTTGGTAAGTTTTTTTGATGAATGTCTGGGATTGGTTTTATGGCTGGTTATGGTAGAAATGTTGTGTAAATGAATAGTCTTTTGGGTTAAACATGTCTGAATATTTTAAGAGAAAAGCTTTTATGGTGAGTGATATTAGGAGAGGTATAACAGCTCAGCTAGAGATTGTGTTTAAATATTCATGCTTTGTTGATGGATTTATGATTTGTGATTGATTGATTGGGTTCTGAGCTTGTTAATGGTTCATGTTTAAATTGACTTCTTTTGTTAATTGATTGTCAGCAAATTGTTGCTGATGGTCTGATGTCATAATTGTTTCTATATTTTGTTCACATTGATTTACTAGTACCCTCTGGGTGTATGTGTATACTGATATAAGTTTAGTTGCTTAATATTGCTTAGTAATTGTAAGTATATATTTGATGTTTTTATTTAAAATTCACACACCAGTACTCATGTATCCTTTCTTTTTCTTGCATGCTCTTTCTGGTACTAAAAATTACTCTCTTTGTTCTTTACTTACTCTGTCACTCTTTCTTGTTGCTCAATCCATCCTTCATTCAGTCACTCTGTATTTCAGTCACTCATCTATTTCCTTCCTCAGTCAGTCCATCATCCATGGAGTCACTCATTCATTATTCACTCCTTCACTCAATTACTCATCTTTATTCACTTATAAGTTGATTCATTACTCAGTCATTCAACCATAAGTCACTCAGTCATTCCTTACTCAGTCACTCATCTTACATTCACTTAGTCACTCATCTTACATTCACTCAGTCACTCATCCATCTTCACTCTGTTATTCTGTCATGCCAATGCTCACCATCAATCTGTCAATCACTCATGAATAATTATCTCAGTCACTTCATCACTCAGTCACTTATTCTTCATTCACGATGTCACTTCATTGCTCAGTCATGCATACATCATTTACTCAGTCACTCATTGCTCAGTCATGCATACATCATTTACTCAGTCACTCATTGCTCAGTCATGCATACATCATTTACTCAGTCACTCATTGCTCAGTCATGCATACATCATTTACTCAGTCACTCAATGCTCAGTCATGCATACATCATTTACTCAGTCACTCAATGCATACATCATTTACTCAGTCACTCATTGCTCAGTCATGCATACATCATTTACTCAGTCACTCATTGCTCAGTCATGCATACATCATTTACTCAGTCACTCATTGCTCAGTCATGCATACATCATTTACTCAGTCACTCATTGCTCAGTCATGCATACATCATTTACTCAGTCACTCATTGCTCAGTCATGCATACATCATTTACTCAGTCACTCATTGCTCAGTCATGCATACATCATTTACTCAGTCACTCATTGCTCAGTCATGCATACATCATTTACTCAGTCACTCATTGCTCAGTCATGCATACATCATTTACTCAGTCACTCATTGCTCAGTCATGCATACATCATTTACTCAGTCACTCATTGCTCAGTCATGCATACATCATTTACTCAGTCACTCATTGCTCAGTCACGCATACATCACTTACTCAGTCATTTCTTTACTCCTCCATTACTCGGTCACTTCATCAGTTTGTCACTCATCCATCATATTATCACACATCAATCTTTCACTCATCACTGTCATTGCATCACTCGCTCATTCATTCACTCAGCCACTTCATTCACTATGTCACTTAAAATCTCATGCCATCACTTACACCATCTCTTACTTATTTCACCACTTCCACATATTGTTTATCTCTCCATCACTCATTCATGTCATCCTTCACACACAACATCACTCACTTAATTAATTAATAAGTTAGTTAATTGACAAATTATTGAATGAAATAATCAGTCACCAATAGCTCACCTTGTTAGTGATGCCCAATAATAGTGTTAAGGAAGTCAATTGAAATTGACAACTTGTTTGTTTGCCTCAGTCAGTGGCTTTTTGAACATTTCAATGCTTTCAATATTTTTAATTATATATTAGATTTTAATGGATGAAACAAAAAATCTTATACTCAGATTTGTAAGTTGATAAAAAAATTATTGTTTTAGATGAACTACAAATAGCATTCAATTTGAATAATTGCAATCTATATTGCAATGAGTGTTCATCATTAATTATTGTTATCTTCAGAAATATTCTTTCATGTTGTAAAAATTTGAGCTTAGCTCATGATTTTCAAATAAATAAGACAAGTTTACAATGGTATCATGTTAACCCTTTGATTGTGTTATTTGTGTCATTTACAAGTCTGGCTAGTAATGTCTTAAATTTGATCATGGGTGTCTTGATTATAGTTGTGGCCTTTTTGGCAATGCCTTGTTGAATGCACAATATTCTATAACAAAATGATCAGAATCACTACAGAAATAAGTGTATGTATTAATGTATATTTTGGGAGTGTGCTAATAAAAGTTGACCACAAAATGTTGCTGCAGGCTAATATATGTCATGGAAAATGTATACATTGAATAACAAAGTTGCTGCACAATTTGATATGAAATAAAATGTTATGCTGTCTCAAATCGTGGTTTGCTGTTTCTTAGTACTTAGTGGTAAAAGTTGAAAAATTATAGAAAACAGTTTGCATCGATTAATTGACACTTTTATCAAATTTCAGACCTAAAAAGGCACCAATGTATTTAAAATTCTCTTGCAGTTGTAGAATTGTTATTAAGGTACTCCGACTACTTGATAAACTTCTGATTCTGAAGTTTAGGATGTAAACATATCTACAACCTATTATCCACTATTTAGTTGCGACCTACTGTGTTGCTGATGCCAAAACACTTTACTTTGTGGGTATAAAAGTAATGTACCCTCTTTTGAAATAGTCAAGCTGTATTATTACGTTTGCACATGTTAGTTTGTTGGTCAGTTTACCATTTTGTTTCGTATCAATACTTAGAGATAGCTTAGGCTTACAGCAGTTAAACTTGATTGGATAACTAAGGGGGTCAGTTGGTCAAAGGTCGAAACCACAGTTACCTTGACAACTAAAATTGTTTCTGACAAACTAGAGAACACTTGGACATGCAGGTGTCAAACTTCTTTGGATGCCTGTGTTCAGGAAATGGCTTCTACTGTATTTAGGTCAGTATGCCAAGGTCACTGTGGCCTTGATACTGAAAATTGTTACTGGAGAATGCTTGTCCTGTTCTTTTAGAAGTCAGTGGGTCAAAAGTCAAGGCCATAGCGATCCTTAGCTTGAAGAGAGTTCCGATCAATAAATGTAGGATAATTGCCTGTTGTCAGAAGTTGATGACCTGATTGTTTTTTGGGGTCAGTTGGTCAAAAATCACAGCACACTTGAAATAATGAGCAGTTTTCAGATAAATAACTGGAAAAGGTCGAAGTTTACAATATTCAAACTTGATTGGATGATTGCATGTGGTTAGTATTGTGATTAGTATACTGCCTGTGACAGTATTGTTGGAATTGTATGTGTATTGCATAATATCATCTACAGAACTGGTGGAATTACCATTCTGTATTCATACTGCAGACCCTGTCTCACTTCCTTCAAATACTTTATTTATCATCGAACTAATTACTGTATGAAAGTTAACATTTTTCAAAAGTGATTTCTCCTCTTGTTGCTTACAGCTAAAACTGTAAACCTTAAAAATGGTGTTTGTCGTGTGTTATTGATTGTCTTTTAACAAATAAGATGTGTTAATTAAGAAACATTTGGTAGAAGAGTCTGTCAAAATAGATAGAGTTTGTAATCAATATTAACACAACAATAAATCTGTGTCCTAGTGTGGTTGACACCATTAATGTGATACATGGTGTTGAAAATTAGAAAAACAAATTTGGTAATTATCTGGTTCCAGTCGTTTTTGCAGAGTTGTCTCTGAGTAAATCTTTTTCAAGAAAAGTTAAACTCTTTTCTATTGAAATGTGTGTGTCTCGCTAAAAAAGAGCATTTCAATGAGGAAAAAGTTCATTTTTATGATGCAATGAAGTATGAAAATAAAGTTCATGTGTCGAAATAATTGGTAACTTTTCTAGTACTAATATAGAAATACCAGTTTGATGAAGTTAATAAGTATATATACCAAATAATGTAAAAAAACTCTTGCAAATTTATGATTAGGCATAAATTAAAAGAAGTCTATAAAACTTTCTCCTTAACTTAATAATTGTCTAGCAGAGCTCAATTTACAATGCAGATTTTTTTTTATAAAATTGGTCACAATAATGTAAATGTGCAAACAAAAATTATGAAACGAGTAAGGAGTATATGATTGTAAAGTTATCGGCCAACTGAAGTTATATCATCTTAGCGTATTTTCTGCTAATTTATGATGTTCAAGTGTGTAAACTGTCAAAATTTAATGAAAAAATGACAACTGATATAGCATAACATTGATGTAGAACATTAAATATTCACTTTACTTGAATTGCTTATTTTTTTGTGTGAATGAGATGGTATACAATGATTTATGACTTAATAGCAAAAATATTGTGATGAAATTTTAAAGGCAGATTATAGTGTTGGTTTTCATCGTATTATGTCAAGTAATAATTTTGAGAAAGTTGCATGTTAAAGTCTTCATACAGAAGTGCTGTATAACATTGCATTGTAACTTTTTTCAAAAGTTTCCTTGAACCGCAAAACAATTGAGTCCAATTAATTCAGGTATTTACTGTGCTAGCGCTAACTGGGTTCATAGGTCAGGATAGAAAATACTTGTATTTGTGGTTTTGGGAAACATGTAAGCACAGTGACAATAATGTTGTAGACAATTACCAACGATTTTTTCATATGTATTACTAAGCATATTTTATTTTTAAAAAATGAGAGTATGTACCTTTAAGTCTTTGTATTTATATTAAGCCAGTATGTATTGAACAGTATTAATAAGATAGTGGCTCATACTAAAAGAGGTTGCAGGTTCAAGTCTTGGTACGGACTGAGGAATTGTATTTACATGGTGGCTCATACTAAAAGAGGTTGCAGGATCAAGTCTTGGTACGGACTGAGGAATTGTATTTACATGGTGGCTCATACTTAAAGAGGTTGCAGGTTCAAGTCTTGGTACGGACTGAGGAATTGTATTTACATGGTGGCTCATACTAAAAGAGGTTGCAGGATCAAGTCTTGGTACGGACTGAGGAATTGTATTTCCATTTTAGCTCAAAGCCTGTGTGACCATGCAGTCTCAACAATATTCTGGATATTTGCTCAAAATAATGTCAATCATTTTCAAACGAAGCAAATTTAAGCAAATGTTCTAGGGTCGGGCAAAAAAATAGGGTAGGTCTGGAAACCAGAAACAGAAATATTTGTTTACACGCCTTAGTGTTATGTATGAAATTGCTTTTAAAACATTCTTTAGGGTGTCATCTTTGAGCCCTATTTTCACATTGGATGAATGAACTTCCATCTATTGTTTATACCATAATGGTTTTAATATGTGTGCTCAGTCCATTGTCATGCATTAAAATGATATAGATTTATGAGCTAAGTCCATTGTTTTGCATCAATCATTGATGTTGTTTCTGGATAGTGTTGTTGCTGGATACTGTTGTTCAAGTGAAATGTAATCCGTTAGATCAAGTAGTTTTATACAGCAAACAATCATTTATAGTCCCCAGGGTCACCATTAAGTAGACATTAAACCAACTATTATCCATTTATACAATTATTTTTCAGAAATTTTGTGACTAAATTGATTTTCTGAGTCAGCTCCTTTGGCTGGCTGTGAAATTGTAATTTAAAATCTTAACTTTCATCCGTTCATTTTCATAAATCCACACAATCAATAAAGACAAACTTAAAACATTTTTGTGAGAGAAAGTATTCAGTCAATTTGTCAATGTTGATTTGATCATTTCCTTTTGAATTAGATACACTCATTACATTCAGTCATCTATGGCCTTACTTCTTTTTTCTCAAAAGGCATATTGAAATTGAAAGATTTTTGTTATCAATTGAAAAGATCTACAGAGTTAAAATCTTTCATCAGGTAATAAAGGTAAATATTTGATATGAGTGTTGCTAGATAGATAGTTGTGCTGACTTGTGTAGCTATTATGCACTAGGCATACATAGTCTGTTATCATTTCAATCGTTTTAAAGAAAAAGTGGAATGCTCTTGTTCTTTTCTATTTAGCCCTGTAGTCCTAGATATGACTTCATTGATTGGTATGAAGATCAATATTTGAGTACATTTAAACAAAGAAATGTACAGCAAACAGACAACCTGAAGTTTCTTGATATGTTTTGTTACAGACCTATTAACCACTAATAAAGCTGGTGTAATAATTAAGTACAGTCCACAGGCACAAACACTGTATTCTGTAGATGTTTAGTCCTAGCTATACTGGAGATTTTATTGCCTGACTCTTACAGGAAATAACTGTCATATTCTCTGTTGATAGTTTCAGAGAAGGGGTCTCATGGGATTTGTTCATTCATTCCATTTGTGTGCATGTATGATTTCTGGTATTTTGTGTTTACACATGTTATATGACACTTCTATTGTGTGCAGAAATCAAGAGATTCTGGTAAAGTGGTTTTTTATACTGATCTGGGAAATGTTGACTAAGAGTCCATTTTTATGCCTCATATGGAGACACATAAAAATCACACTGTCCATCTGTGAATTTCTGTCTCAGCTGTAACTTTTAAATGATTTTTACGGATTCCAGTCAAACTTCGCACTTAGACATAATGAGGTCAAAGTCACAGGCAATGGCACTGCAATTCATTGTTTGTTTAAGTTTTGTTAGAGAATAAATTATAAACTCTATTGTCAGATTTTCAGGAAATGTACCAAGACAGAGAACCATTATAGAATCTGCATGTGATCCAATTTAATATCTGCTTGAATAGTTTTAAATATGATCTATTGTTGAATAATTTAAAACTGTGTTCTTTATTTATTAGCTTGTATTCAATATCTGGTCTGAGAACCTATCACACTGACTGTGAACAGTTTTCTACACATATCAAAAAATTACTTTTTTGTAAGTTTGAAGCAGAGTTATGGTTCTTGTATTCTAAGACAATTGAAAGACTGTTCACTTCTCGATTGTAAGTTAATATCGGCACATTATATGGCTTTACACACTACATATGGGCACGTTGATGCAGTGCTGTAAAATCAAATGTGAGGTATTTGTGCTGGAATTATGACAATATATCCAGTTGCCATGTTAGATCTCCATTTAGCTTCAAGCCCTAGATATTTTCATCTTTTTGACAGCGTTTATTGCATTTTCAAGCAGATTCTTGCAGTGCGGTATGATGCTGATCAGTCGGAACAGGCATTGTAATGATAGAATGTTGAATTAAACTCAACAAACAGGTCAATCACACTGTCATGTAATTACATTGCTATGTAATCATATTGCTTTGTAATCTAATTGCAAGATGCAGATCAATGTATTATTTGGTTGTGCAGATTACTGTTATATTTGGTGTGAGCAACTACCCTGAAGGATAAGACTGTGCAACATTTCCTAGCTTGTCTGTCACCTATAGGAGTAGATTCAATGTTTAATATGACAATCAGTATACATCAGTTCCAATTAGAACAAATTTCTAGAGCTGCAAAGCACTAACATGACCATTTTACTTTGTTATTCTTGTTTGACATTTTGATAGGAAAGCAAGGAACATTTGTGGTTGTGTATGAACATCTCGGAAATCAAAAGGCCAGTCTGAGCAATTGTGATGCATAAGTCATCAGGTGCTGTCTGTATTCTCAGTAAAACCATATTAGAATTTGAAACTTAAAAACAAGAGTTCTGACCTTTTTCTCACTAAGTATGTCTGGACTGTATAAATCACAATCCTCCACATTCAGAAATTCACACCATATAAAATTTTGAAATGTCTCATGATTATCAGCAAATCTAGTATTGTTAGGTTAATCACAGTAAAACGTATTTCAACCAAACAGTCTGGAAATCAGACCAGTGATCTCCATGAGCTGTTCAGATATTTCTTGTATAAGAAGAATGTTTTAGCAGGCAGTGTCTAGGTCTATGGCAATTTTCGACAGTCACATCGCATTACTACAAAAACTTCTTTTTTTTGGAAGTGGCCCAAGAATGACTGGTAGGGGTGAATGGGTTAAAAATATCTGAGCTTAAACTGCATAACATACTCAATACTGGAAGTAATCTTTACTGCGCAATTAAAATAAATGGAACAACAATTGACAATAATGATTCATACTTTCTGTGAATCTTGAAGTATTGATAACAAAACAGTGTTCAATACCGAACAACTTTTGTGCTTTCAGCGCTTTGATTATTGAATGCTATGAAAATGAAAAAAAAATCTTTTAAATGGAAGTCTGACCACACATGATCGAAGAAGTCCTGTTTTCACATCCTATTCATCGGTTATTTTCAAACTTGGTATTACAATGTCTGTATGCTTACTTGATTTACAGAATTACAGAACAACACCTAAATCTAATAAACTCTTAAAACAATATGCTGCATGGATGGATTATTTATTGCAGATTCTGTTTTATAAATCCAGTCTTTGCTTGAATGCATTGAATTAACTAAAGATATATTAGTAATACAATATCTCTGTATCTTCAGATGCTGACTGTGAACAGACTGTTACATAATATATATGGATGGTTGTTTTATAGAATAATAAACAATTATCAAAGAAAGGCACACAGAACACATGTGCAACATGAACAATATACTAAATGAAAACTGACAAGGTGGTGTATCACAGCTTGTGAAAGAGGCATCCAATTAATAATAGGTAAAAGAAATGAAAATATTGAAACCACAATGTACGTTAAAACCTCAATAATAAGACCATCCTGGGGACCCTTGAAAACTGGTCTTATTGAGGTGGTCTTAATATTGAGGTTAATGAAAGAGTAAAACAGTAAAAATGGACTAAAAATATACATGTATATAAATTGTGTTCTTAATTTTGAGGTGGTCTTATTATTGAGGTGGTCTTAAAGTGAGGTTTTACTGTATTTTGGTTTAAACATTCTTGTGTTTTATTCTTGTATATACATTATGCACTTATGTCATCTTTATGTCACATGATTTTACTTCTTAGTTTGTTTAGAATCGTTTTATTTTTGATGTTATCATGTTGTTAGAGTGGATTTTGTTTGTATATCCTAAGTTTAACTTCTTCTACATGCTGCATTATATAAATCATCTCAATGATTACTCTTGATTTAGATAATAATATACTGATTTAATCTATTCTCAAGGACTGACATTGACAATTACAATTGGTTTGGTTATTGTCTTCATTTACTAATCTGTCAATATCTACAAAACTGCTGTCATTTTATCTGTCATTGTGTACACAAATTAGTTTGTTCAATTTTGTAATATGTATTGTCATGCAAGTTTATTTTACTTTAACTTGTAGTTTTAATCTTCACATTTTTGAAAGCTTTAGGTTTGTAAGTGCACTTTACTGCAGTTATCAATATTTATGATTAATGCTGTTACCTAGTGTAATTGATTTGGTGCAAGGAGCTATTGTATGATTTGGTGCAAGGAGCTTTTGTATGACTTGGTGCAAGGAGCTTTTGTATGACTTGGTGCAAGGAGCTTTTGTATGACTTGGTGCAAGGAGCTTTTGTATGACTTGGTGCAAGGAGCTATTGTATGACCTGGTGCAAGGAGCTTTTGTATGACTTGGTGCAAGGAGCTTTTGTATGACTTGGTGCAAGGAGCTTTTGTATGACTTGGTGCAAGGAGCTATTGTATGACTTGGTGCAAGGAGCTTTTGTATGACTTGGTGCAAGGAGCTTTTGTATGACTTGGTGCAAGGAGCTTTTGTATGACTTGGTGCAAGGAGCTATTGTATGACTTGGTGCAAGGAGCTTTTGTATGACTTGGTGCAAGGAGCTATTGTATGATTTGGTGCAAGGAGCTATTGTATGATTTGGTGCAAGGAGCTCTTGTATGACTTGGTGCAAGGAGCTTTTGTATGACTTGGTGCAAGGAGCTTTTGTATGACTTGGTGCAAGGAGCTATTGTATGATTTGGTGCAAGGAGCTATTGTATGATTTGGTGCAAGGAGCTATTGTATGATTTGGTGCTAAGAGCATTGTATGATTTGGTGCAAGGAGCTATTGTATGATTTGGTGCAATGAGCTATTGTATGATTTGTTGCTAAGAGCTATTGTATGATTTGGTGCAAGGAGCTTTTGTATGACTTGGTGCAAGGAGCTTTTGTATGACTTGGTGCAAGGAGCTATTGTATGACTTGGTGCAAGGAGCTTTTGTATGACTTGGTGCAAGGAGCTTTTGTATGACTTGGTGCAAGGAGCTTTTGTATGACTTGGTGCAAGGAGCTTTTGTATGACTTGGTGCAAGGAGCTTTTGTATGACTTGGTGCAAGGAGCTTTTGTATGACTTGGTGCAAGGAGCTATTGTATGACCTGGTGCAAGGAGCTTTTGTATGACTTGGTGCAAGGAGCTTTTGTATGACTTGGTGCAAGGAGCTTTTGTATGACTTGGTGCAAGGAGCTATTGTATGACTTGGTGCAAGGAGCTTTTGTATGACTTGGTGCAAGGAGCTTTTGTATGACTTGGTGCAAGGAGCTTTTGTATGACTTGGTGCAAGGAGCTATTGTATGACTTGGTGCAAGGAGCTTTTGTATGACTTGGTGCAAGGAGCTATTGTATGATTTGGTGCAAGGAGCTATTGTATGATTTGGTGCAAGGAGCTCTTGTATGACTTGGTGCAAGGAGCTTTTGTATGACTTGGTGCAAGGAGCTTTTGTATGACTTGGTGCAAGGAGCTATTGTATGATTTGGTGCAAGGAGCTATTGTATGATTTGGTGCAAGGAGCTATTGTATGATTTGGTGCTAAGAGCATTGTATGATTTGGTGCAAGGAGCTATTGTATGATTTGGTGCAATGAGCTATTGTATGATTTGTTGCTAAGAGCTATTGTATGATTTGGTGCAAGGAGCTTTTGTATGACTTGGTGCAAGGAGCTTTTGTATGACTTGGTGCAAGGAGCTATTGTATGACTTGGTGCAAGGAGCTTTTGTATGACTTGGTGCAAGGAGCTTTTGTATGACTTGGTGCAAGGAGCTTTTGTATGACTTGGTGCAAGGAGCTTTTGTATGACTTGGTGCAAGGAGCTATTGTATGACTTGGTGCAAGGAGCTTTTGTATGACTTGGTGCAAGGAGCTTTTGTATGATTTGGTGCAAGGAGCTATTGTATGATTTGGTGCAAGGAGCTCTTGTATGACTTGGTGCAAGGAGCTTTTGTATGACTTGGTGCAAGGAGCTTTTGTATGACTTGGTGCAAGGAGCTATTGTATGATTTGGTGCAAGGAGCTATTGTATGATTTGGTGCAAGGAGCTATTGTATGATTTGGTGCTAAGAGCATTGTATGATTTGGTGCAAGGAGCTATTGTATGATTTGGTGCAATGAGCTATTGTATGATTTGTTGCTAAGAGCTATTGTATGATTTGGTGCAAGGAGCTATTGTATGATTTGGTGCAAGGAGCTATTGTATGATTTGGTGCAAGGAACTATTTGTATTATTTTGTGCAAGGACCGTATGATTTTGTGCAAGGAGCTGTTGTATGATTTGGTGCTAGAACCTATTTTATGGTTTTGTGCAAGGAGCTGTTGTATGATTTGGTGCAAGGTGCTGTTGTTTGATTTGGTGTAGGGAGCAAGTGTATGCTTTGGTGTATGGAGAAGTGTATGATTTGGTGTAAAGGGCAAGTGTATTATTTGGTGCAAGGGGCAGTTGTATGGTTTGGTGCAAGGAGCATTGTTTTGTCAACTTGCACCTGTACCTTTTATTGCAAGGAGCATTTATACAATTTGGTACAAGGAGCTCATGTATGTTTCACAAAGCAGTTAAAGTTACAGTGTGTTTTTGTGCTAGGTACATGTGTATTTTAAGGCAATGAGCACATGAATGTTTTGTAGTTGTGAGCAAGAGAAGCCTTTGATGTAGGAGCACTTGGTGCATGTATGTGTTGATCTAAGGATCAAGAGACTGTAACAGTGTAAGGAGCACATGTATGTGTTGGTATAAGGAGCAAGATTATGTAACAGTGTAAGAAGCACATGTATGTGTTGGTATAAGGATCAAGAGTATGTAACAGTGTAAGGAGCACATGTATGTGTTGATCTAAGGATCAAGAGTATGTAACAGTGTAAGAAGCACATGTATGTGTTGATCTAAGGATCAAGAGTATGTAACAGTGTAAGGAGCACATGTATGTGTTGATCTAAGGATCAAGAGTATGTAACAGTGTAAGGAGCACATGTATGTGTTGATCTAAGGATCAAGAGTATGTAACAGTGTAAGAAGCACATGCATGTGTTGGTTTAAGAAACAGAGTATGTTTAGGTGTAATGAGCACATTTCTGTTTTGGAGCTAGGAACAAGATCAGTATGCCTTAGTGGAAGGAGCACATGTATGTGTTGGTGCAAATATAATGTGTTATGTTTAGACACAATGAGCAAATATATGTCTAGGTGCAGTGAGCAAATGTAACCATTGTGTATTATTGCAAACATAATATGTTACGTGTTTGTGACTTAAGCAAGTAATGCCAAAAAACTGAATTAGTAAGTGTACAATATTTAACAAAAATGCAATGTATGGTCGCTGCAGCAATTGTTACTTAGGAGGTGTAATTATTTGGAGTGATGTATTTGTGCAACTTCCAATTGGGATGAATTTAGAAATGAGCCAGTGTAAGACATTAACATACTGGATAAGTATCATTATATTGTATATATGTAGAAAATACTGTCATACTATAATGTATTTAAATGTTTGCTATTATGAGTCTGTGTTACAGAAAATTACAAAACAATTCACTGAACCACTTATGTGTGCAATTTGAGTATACAGATTAACAGTAGACTTTTCTGAAGGACAAAGACTATTAACATGGCAACTGCTCAGAATTGTTGTCTGTCCGAGGCGATACTAACAACTAATTTTCTCATTTTTCCATGCTGTAGGTTGAAACAATAAGTATTTTCTGCGGTATATAATGGTCACTAAATCAATCTGTTCTCATCTAACTCTCTCCTAACTAAATAAGTTTACGCTTACCAAGAAGCACTGAGTATGTTTAATGGTATTGGAAAAGTGACATTTCTGAGAATATTATTATACTGAAAGACAGTAATTGATGGGTTGAATACATCTCATTCACAGGACTTGTATGTTTGCCAGGTAATTGTACATTTATCATTTTACAGCTTAAGAAGAATATGTTGCTTGATATCTGGCTAACAAAGATGCTATCTTGTTTAGTGTTCAAGGACCTTTTATATTGTGATTATTGTTCTTTGCTTAGGGGTAGTTTATTGCATCATGAGAGGGAAGGTTTTAAGGATGTTTTTTACTCTATGAAATATTGACGATGGAATCCGTCGACTACGGAACCTTGTTCGGGCCATTATAGCATTCTGTGTTACAGTGTGTGATTGTACATTATGCTGTGCAGCACATCACATCTTAGTATGGCACCATAGTATTGTCATACCCTCACACAATATCTCACATAGTAGCTTGACACATCATGTAATATTAGTGGTAGGTTAACAATCGGAGACAATCAAATAATTGTCAGAGTGAGTACTGATATCATGATTGGTGACTTTTTTCGCAAGTCGGTTAATTACTTGGGGTTGAATCAAAAATTTATGAGTAAAAACTAGATACCTTACTGGTTTAATATGAATATTTTGAAAAATGTAAAAATGACAAGATTTGAATTGAGTTTATTTTTCTTTACTGACATGTTACTTAAGTTGGATTCATTTGTATATATATAGTAAAAAACAAGAGTCACATCATGTATTTTGTCTGCTGAAAGGCACACTTCTATATCTGAATATGTCGATTAATCATATGGGTTGGGTTATCCTATTATGCTGATTAATCAATTGTAAAATTTGACCAATTTGCCCATCACTAAGTCATTTTAACCATCGTCAATTGCACTCTCTGATGTCATATTCTAATGTTGCATTGTTCTGTTACATTTTGCGCTTTACAGTTTGTCTCAGCATTGCATCAAGTATGCTGACATAGTAATTTGCAAGCCACAAAATGCCTTCACATCTCATAGCATCATGTGTCATACCTTACTATACCGCATCTCACATTGATGGCAATAACAGGATACTACAGTTTGGTACCAACAGACCTAACCTAATGTGTTGGTAACATAACCAGGGTTAGTTTGCTTTGTTTACAGTTTTCTGTATCAAAGCTGGAAGATGGAGGTGTGATGTGATGTAACAGGCAGCATTATGCTTTGTATGAGAATCAAACACTTGTCCTTAATAGGTGAAATAGTTGTCAGATGTTGTTTAGTAATTGGTGAGATGTTATGAATGGAATTACAAGTTTGATCAGTTTGAAGTTTTTACTCAGTTGTATGCTATTTGGAAAGTTTTTGTGTGATCTGTTCCTTGTGAGTGAAAATTATGATGTGTGTGTGTGTGTGTGTGTTGAAAACGCATTGTAGCAATCTTGGTTGTATAATTATGTAAACTCACGTAAAGTTTTGTGAAGTATATAATCTGAAAATAATAGAAAGGATGAAATGCAACATTGATGTAATTGCAATGTATAAGATTAGGGTAGTTAAATTATCCTTGCATTTTATGATCCCTTAATTTTATTTGAGATAACAGCTGAAAAAAAGGTTTCATATCTAAGTCTATACAAACCTTTCATTGAATGAGTTTTAAAACAGACACTTGAATCTACTCTGTTTAAGGTTGGATTGAAATTTATATTTTCACATTGTGTAATTACAACAACAACACTTGAATATTATATATAACTTGAGATATGTATCTGTTCTACGATAGCCAAAGGGTCATATTTGTTTAATATCATTCTCAAATCAATGATGAAAGTCACACAAAAACATGAATACTTTAAAGTTACAGTTGATCAATCGATTTCACTTCTTTAAATGGTATTTGAATTATAAATACGTCAAAGGCCTGGGTGTTACAATGATATACAAAGCTGAAATATAACTGCAATATTATCACGAACCTCCTACACCATCTGTATGATTTCACTTAATGAAGCAGAGCTTAATAAATTTAATGGGAGGGAAAGTTACAAGACTTTAATTCAATTTGTTTACTTAGATTCATTCGAATATATAAAATTATTTATTACTACACTAAAACCATTTGAAAATGTTGTCTTTTTAATGTACTGGGTTCACCTGTTGTAAAATTCTTAATACAGCAAAACCTCGATAATACGACCACCCTTGGGACCCTAGAAAACTGGTCTTTTACTGAGGTGGTCTTAAAATTGCTGTTGAATAGATAGCAAACCAGTGAATCTGGACTTGAGAAGTGCGGTATTTTTTTAGATGGTCTTATTATTTTATTTAGGTGGTCTTTAAGTGAGGTATTTCTGTATGTTTTTAAAAAACACACAAGCCTGCACAGTTAGCACATTCGATGGAGTGCAGGGCTGTCCAGGTTCAGTTCTTGGTGCATGTCAATGTCCTTCTGTGACATTTGGATACTGTCTTTCGTCCTCCACCTCTGAATTATGGAGAAGTTGTTCTCCTGCTTGGACAAGGGCAAGTTAGTACTGCATGTTTATACATTCAGTTTTCCTGGAAATTATGTATCATTTCAAGGAAAAGTGATTATGTCGATCATTTTGACTGCCATGTTTAACTGAACAAAAAAATGAAAAGTGGAATGAAAGCCAGTATAAAAATCTATAAATACTGATCAAGTTATATTTTAGTTTAAACATATTTATTTGTCTAAATGAGCGCCGCTGTACGATTTCCAACCTCTTCTATAAGTGACGTCATTTCAAGAAAACGGAACATGTGATGTCAATATTTGCAAGGAGGAAACAATATCTATTCCATATGGTCACATCTTTTTTATATTGCCATATTCGGCAAATATTTCTTAATGTCAGTACATGGTGACATCACACGTGACGTTTCTTGGAAATGACATCACTTATAGAAGAGGTTGGAATTCGTGCAGCGGCGCTCAAATTGTCATGTTCTATACCGTATATGACAAGATGAGAATGTGCATTTAATAGACAAGTGGATAGAATTGGAAGCGTAAGCTAATTATTGAAATTCTCTCCCATAATGTTTTAAGGACTACTAGATCTTCCTATTAATTGATTGAAATCAAAGTTGTTTCACTCTTAATTAAACGTATAACATATTAAATCATTTCAATGGTTTTATTTTTAATTTGTTGTATTTACATTATTTATAACGCTACAAATTTTGTAAAATGATCCACCCCGCTAAAGATTAACTGATAAATGTTTTCCTTTCTATTCAATTTTCTAAACCGTCCTAAATATCAAAAGTGGTGAGCTAGGTTTTATGTATGTGTAATTTTCAAATAGAGAGTGTGAAACGGAATAAATTACCAAATCAGATATTAAATTCAAAAGCACTAAGGTAAATATGTACTTCATTGATTCTGTTCCACTTGAGTGACTTTTCTGTATGATTTGTGTATTTAACTGGAGCAAATTGTTATAAGACAAGTTGTTTTGTGTTAAATTGTTGCAAAATTGATCATTACCATAGTTTTATTGTTATAACTGTGTGATGTATGTTTAAAGTAGAGCCATAGTATTTTTATGATGAGCTTCACCTTAGATCACAGTTTTGCCTTAATTCATTTTTCATGAATCTTGATTTTATTTTCTGTGTCACTTAAGTTCAGATTCTGTGTGAATTAATTTTTCATTTTGCTTAACTATCTTATGCCTCATTAAATTCTACTCCACCGTAATTTTGCGATGGGTGCTATACAGTAAGAATTTACCTCAAATTCAGTTCAATGCGTAATAGATACTAATAAATAACATGATAAATGATATTCGAATTGAACATTAAATACGAATTCATATTTTTGGTGTTTAGCATAAAAAATGATGACGTGCATGGGCAAAGTTGTTACCTTTTAAGTACAATAAGGGCCATTTGGTTTGTTCAGATGAAAAATGTAATAAACATGTGTGTAACTGATCATTCATTTAAATATATAATGTTTAAATTAAATACATGTATATTATAAACTTGCAGTGAGTTTGTCATTCATGTTGATAGAAGCCGTGGTCCAGTGGTTAGAGCGCTGGACTTGTAACCCGGCGATCCGGGTTCGATTCCCGGTCGCGGCAGGTCATACCCTACCATGAAAATTTGACAAAAATGTTGATTTTCCTCCACATGTGGAGAAGTTGCCGGCTCCTTGTGGAAGGGTAAGTTAGTACTGGTTAGATTTCAGTCCAGGAAAAACTGGTTAGGTGAATCGGCCGCCGTATATAACTGAAATATCGTTGAGAAACGGCGTTAAACCCGATGAAACAAACAATCATGTTGATAGAACAGATTATATTTTTTTATGGCAAAACATTCTACATGTTAGACAGGGTTTCGCTGAGGTAAAACTTTGGTGTTTTAAATATTCCCAATGCGAAAATGTATGTTTTTTCTCAATCCATAATAAATTTATGAATGCCCAAATGGCTAAAAAAAATTCTTTTACTGATTTTGCTACCTTTTTAGCAATTTTGTTTATTTAAATGTATAAACTGATTGTACTATATATTATGTACATTTTTAACAACATTTTAACAAAAATATACTTTTAGATATATAGGCTCGTTGTAAAAGTTCTGATTTCATGTATAAATGCTAAGTTTCCAAAAATTATGAAAAAGACTAATGTCTGATGTGGTTTCCCTGGACAAAGGTATAAGAATGTGTATAAGATAGAAAAATGTTTCTTTAACTGACCCAACATTTTCAGCAGATTACAGGAAGCACATATATTTTTAGGCCTAAATTACACAACAACTATGAATTTACAAATCAACTGCTACTTTTTAACTGATAGCATATTTGGTTTTGGTATTGAATCTATTTAGTGGCAAATAATTTTATAACAATATTGCGTCATGTATTGAATCCATCAATGCTCCACGAAAGCCAACGAAAAGCCATTGGTTTATCTGGAGTCAAGTTTTTGACAGTTATTCATCTGTCACACATTCCAAAGACCCTTTTATTGATCCCTTATTTGGGGGTCATATTATGGAGTTATATTTCATTGTAGAAATATTGACAATTCTTTATCCCAATCTGTTCTTTGTCAATTTAATGAGAAGGTAATATTTATACGTTACTGCATGAAAATGAAGTTCCTGATGCGATGGATGCATGTTATTGCTAAAGACAAAGCCTTGCTTGGAACTTTAAAAAAAGGGTCTGAATCTCCATATTTTCTGTAATTAGAATGGCCAAATGGTTAAGGAATCAGCCTCTAAGGAGCGTAAGGTCGAAGGTTCGAATCCATGTAGGGGTCCAGTCTGATATATCCAGTTGATGACCCACCAGCTAGTTGAATAATTGTTACCGTGCGCCTACCTGCCTGGTGCCTGGCATTAAAGGATGGGAATCGGTAAGTAAATACATGTATGTTCAGAGGTCACATGTCAGATATGGCTGGCTTTTTAAGTAGAGGTGACACTATAAACACTTTTTGAGGTGCTTCTGCGACTAATTGCTATCATCGTCAACCGTATGGACTACTCGAAGTACCTCCATATTCATCGTCTCAAGAAAATAAGGACATGTAAAGTCCTCTGACTTTATTATAGAGTTGATGAGTATAATGACTGATTTGTCAGGGATATATCAATTGTAGAATGGCGGGATTCCAATATTTATTCTTTTGTTAGGACTTAAGGTATACATATAGATGAACTACTACAACTGCCAATCAAGAGGTTCAAATCCCAGGTGAGGCTTGTGTTGTCTGAAACAATTTCACTGAAAAGAATGCATACAAAGTTGTTTGTCCTCAGACCATCTCTGAATCATGCAGGAATGATTTAACTATGTCAAGTGCTTGTGCACTAAAACAAATACAGTAAAATCTCACCTAAAGACCACCTCAAAAATAAGACCATCTCAAAAATAAGACCACAATTTTCAAATCCATTTTCACTGTTTTGCCTTTTATTTAACCTCACTATAAGACCATCTCAATAAGAAGACCAGTTTTTTAAGGGTCCCAAAGGTGGTCTTATTATTGATGTTAAACGTAATTGGTAACCCAGGGACACTGGTTATGTGAACTTAAGGTGGCAGACATAACAGAAATACTATTGAAATTCTATGTTTATTACAACACTCAAAGAAAGTTATCCTAGGTCTTTATTGTGCATAAGTCTTATATTGTAGAATTATAAATATCTCCAGACTAGCAAAATCATGTACATGCATGTTATACATTAAATAAGAATATTAGACTAATATTGTTTAAGTTGTGCAAGTGTATTTTTTTCCAAAATTTATGACTGCCTGACATTTACCTTGATTTAATTGTACCATTGAAATGTGTATTATAATAATTGTATTGCACTCTAAATGCTTAACTACTTAGTGTTATTTTATATCAATAAAGAAGCAAATTAACTGGTTTTGCTTTCAACCTCTCTATATAATGTAGATTAATTAAAAAAAATTTACTTGATTTTTACATATTCCTTTAAAGGTATCATGAACTTACAACCAGTTCGATATAATGTTATTATAAGTATAGATTGGTCTATAAACACATTGTCTGATATCTTTTATGTTTATTGATTACTTTTTACTAATTGCATATTGACCTTACTAATTAAAACTTAATTAAGTTGTAATTAGCATTGTATTGAAGCCTCTTGTTTGATCATAAATTAAACTTAGATGTAAGTGTGCCATTTTGTGTCAGTTAGATGGTCTATCTCCTGCTAAACGTCACAAATTTGCTATCACTTCAAACACTGTCAGCAAGAGATGTTAGATTGTCAGAGGACGGTGAGTTAAACAGTTGATCAAGCCAAATCTTCACCTGATTGTAGAGATTAAAATTAAGAAGAAATAGTTTTGAAACCAATGTGGAACTTGGCGGAGAACAAGGAGTTAAGGATAATAGATTGTCCCTCGTTTGTAAACGGGAGGGTAAATATGCGACTTATCTGTCGATTCATGATAAGTGAAATGAGAACTATGTCGCAATAAGGTAAATCAGTGCTAAACTATGATAACATTGTATAATGGGGATTTAGGATTTAATTGTTTATACCACTTACTGTAATGATTCATATGGAGACATTTCACATGCGTAATCATGTGATTTAATCCTATATCAAGAACAATGTACCAAAATGGCTCAAAATTGTTTCTACCTGTAATTGTATAATAATAATAGTAATAATAATGATATAATCAAAACTTACTAGTAGCCATCTCTTCCGGTCTCTCAGTGATCTCTCTTGGAGATCCATAGATCTCCCCGTGATCTCTCAGTGAGGTCGCTGCAGGAGGCTTAGTATCCATCGATCTTTCAAGGGTCTTTCAATGTGCGCTCCAATGTCGCTCCAAGATCTCTATAGATCGCCATGAAAGTTGGCCAATAATTGCATTTTGATCGAACGAGCGCACAAGGATCTCCCAAGCATTTACACAGAAACGACTTTTCGGGGCTTTGAGAGATCGTCGAGAGATCGAGCCAATTTTGGATCGCTCAATGGTCGCCCAACGATCTCCGTGTGTGTAAAGGGGGCATTACATAAGTTATGATTTATAAATGTACAATGTTAAAAGTGCGCCAAATGTAACATCAAACTTTGACGTTATTATGTCATAACGTTATATGTTTTGTATCCAGTACCATTGTTTAGTTTGCTTGAAGAAGTATGAAAATTATACAAAACGTGTTGCAAACATTAGTCTGCTTTCTTTCCATACCTGTAATCACAATAACTTTAACATTACACATTAATATCATTACAAAAATATCTTCTATTATATTTTTGTACTAATACTTCAACTGACTTGATAAGTATGTGGTGAAAAGCTAGATGCTTTGAAATTAAGCCAGTTTTATTAATTGCCATTTATGGCTGTACAATCTCTTTATATCGGCAACCTCTGTATAAAAGTCATTAAGTCTACATGCAAGCTAGGTGCCCCTTGTACACAGGTTTGTCTGTACTATAATATAGAATCAAAATACAACTAGGACAATTTGTTACAAAATCACCCTCGTACGATTCATTTACTATGCAAAATTGTGGTTTAAATATTCAATTATTATGTGTTATATCAAATATCTGTCTTAATCACATCAGTGAGTACTTGGTACAGCTAACTTTCATTCTAATTGTTAAATATTTTAAGGCTGAACTCTTGTCTGGATGTGTCGTAATAAAAAATACTTGAACAAAAGAATTTGAATAGATTCATCATTGTACAATATTTTGTCCAATTGAGCAGTTAACTAGCAACCTACATGGGCGTAGTCAGGTATGCGTACCTATATATGCATGGCAGAAAGATCCAACCCAAAATAAGAAAAATGTAATAAAATATAGGTAAGAGGGGGGGGGGGTATAGGGGTAATGTGTATATAGATAAAACACAGCTTCAGTGTCTCCAAGTCCCCTGTGTGTATATAGGTAAGAGGGGGGTATAGGGGTAATGTGTATGGAGATAAAACACAGCTTCAGTGTCTCCAAGTCCCCTGTGTGTATATAGGTAAGAGGGGGGTATAGGGGTAATGTGTATGGAAATAAAACACAGCTTCAGTGTCTCCAAGTCCCCTGTGTGTATATAGGTAAGAGGGGGGTATAGGGGTAATGTGTATGGAGATAAAGCACAGCTTCAGTGTCTCCAAGTCCCCTGTGCGTATATAGGTAAGAGGGGGGTATAGGGGTAATGTGTATGGAGATAAAACACAGCTTCAGTGTCTCCAAGTCCCCTGTGGGTATATAGGTAAGAGGGGGGTATAGGGGTAATGTGTATGGAGATAAAACACAGCTTCAGTGTCTCCAAGTCCCCTGTGGGTATATAGGTAAGAGGGGGGTATAGGGGTAATCTGTATGGAGATAAAACACAGCTTCAGTGTCTCCAAGTCCCCTGTGTGTATATAGGTAAGAGGGGGGTATAGGGGTAATGTGTATGGAGATAAAACACAGCTTCAGTGTCTCCAAGTCCCCTGTGTGTATATATGTAAGAGGGGGGTATAGGGGTAATGTGTATGGAGATAAAACACAGCTTCAGTGTCTCCAAGTCCCCTGTGGGTATATAGGTAAGAGGGGGGTATAGGGGTAATGTGTATGGAGATAAAACACAGCTTCAGTGTCTCCAAGTCCCCTGTGTGTATTATACTCAGTGTGATTCCAGAGACACTGCTGACATACGTATCAAATAACAAACATTTGTATCACTGGATGTATTTGTTTTAATTAATTACTGTAAGACCTCAATAACAAGACCACCCTTGGGACTGTTGAAAACTGGTCTTATTGAGGTGGTCTTAATATTGAGGTTATATGAGGAGCGTAACAGTGAACATGTACTTGAAAATTGTGTTCTTAGTTTTGAGCTGGTCTTATTAATGAGGTGGTCTTTAAGTGTGGTTTTTCGGTAGAATCTGCAGTTAGCATTCATTTGACTTAATGGATAGATCTAAACGTATCCTGGTAGCTGTCTCCTATTATGTTTTATGTTTCATTGTACTGAGAATCCATCACTGATACTTTGGTTGCTAGAAGTGCTTGTTGATCAACAATCAATAATGAAAAACACCTATACAATTCATATGCATACAATACGGCAAATTTCTGCTCTGAGGGTAGATTAAATGATGCTTTAAATGTTCCACATCATTTGTGATGATATTTTAACCGATGTCCACAGACGATTTGCTTATGATGATTACATATTTAGCGTATTAATGAACTTGAAATTGATCAAGATTACTGCTATCAAGTGTCTGTTTACGCTTGACTTGTAATCTGACATGAATTTTTAAATAAATTTTGTTTCTAAATGTTTTTGAAAAGGGATTTTTTCCAGATATTTTCAAACCAGAGTTGTCTACCTTTTACCACTGTAAAATGTTTGATGCTAAAATTTATGTAGTTTAACAATGTTGGTGGTAGAAGTTGAAATAAGCAGAGTTCTAGTGATTATAACAATGATTTATAGCAAAATTCAAATGCATTGGAAGTGCAGAATGTTTTAAGCTTGTTAAATACTATGAATATAAATGATGTTCCCGCCTGTTGGTTGTAAGTAATGAAAGCCAGCCAAAACCCATTATTGTTCATAAAAATTGTATGCAATTAATAAATTGGGACTGAAACATCAATTTGTTCTATTAATGATATACCACACGTTTGTCTATAGGCTTTCAAATAATAAAAATATCCAGAATATGAGTCTTGATTGAAAACATGTACTTATTATTATAAAAACAGTGAATGGTCATTTTTTATACAATTTTCATAATGACTACATTTCATTTGTGCTATTTTTGTCTGAGTTGTTGCAAGGGGAATGAATGTTTTATATCATTAACAATGTCTCAGAATTGCTGACATTACACAGTTGTAATTAACATACCCACAGACAGTATGTGGTCGTCATGTGTTTGTGCGATGCTATTGCATAATTTGCAGTAATGTGGAGATTATGTGCAGAATTCATTAATACCGAGTTACTATGGTACTTGAATAAACCATTCCGAGGTTTGAATTATGGGGCTCCCGTGAACCCTTTTAAATTTATCTTCAATTTATCGGTTAATTTACATTTTAATTTAGCTTATGGTACAGTAGCTTTTTGAAAATCTGACAATACAAACATTGTTGGAGAAAGTTTATAGACTCTTCAATGCATAATTTATTGTTTGTTTAAAACGAAATCTTATTTATCTAACACTATAAACAAGATAATCATCTGCTGGATATTTAGAAAATGTTGTGATTTTCTTTTCAAAGTACATTATTTATTACACTTTTTTGTGTTTTAAATGTACGTTGACAACCTTGTTACCCAACACTTCAACAATTACATTATCCTGTAGGAACTCTATATTGCTTAGTTACAGAGTGATGGTTTACACAGGTCTGTGATATATCTAAGTACCATATAATGGTGTCTTCTTACTTGCATTATTTATGAGCATTTTCGCAACTAAGGTATTTTTAAAAAAAAGGAATGGTGCAAAGGTACATAGAGTCTGTTGAACATTAATCAAATGTTTGTAGATTTACTTTAAGGCGTTTTTGCCATTCCAGGTGAGTTAAATTGAATTAAGTGAATCTCTAGTCAGAATATGTCAGAATGAGTTTGTCCTTTTGTCCTGATATAGAATATCTCCAAGGCTACAAGAAGAGCTATGATGTCTGGTTGCTAGTCTAGTCAAGCTCATGGGTTATAGATAAGTCAACATTTACAGAGAGAACTCATTGCAACATTAAGATTGTTTTCGCAGCTACTCTGCATAGTTGGATTCTTGTTGAAAGATATTTTAAGCACAGGTGGATTATCCATCTATCTTTCCTGACAAATCATAGCCCAGGTTTTATCTGAAATGCTTTGTAGTTAGACAGAGAAGATGCTCTTTATTTAACCTAAACATGAATTACAATGAAAAACATCAACTGTATGATACATTCCATCTTGAGACTAGATAAAACAGTCAGAATCCATGTGAACATTACGCTACATGATAACTTCCAGTAAAAAACTTTCACAGGTAACTTCAATCACACCTTTAGTTACTATCGGCATCAACTTTTGTTCAAATGTGTCATCACCTACTGCAGATTCCAGATAATACAATTATCATGTAATACACCAATGTTGTAATATAACTGTAAATGCCATTCTTTTTCATTATATACATATAGCTATTTATAAATCATGCCATCATATTCTGTCTGTTTGGGGGGAGAATCGTTAATCAATCTGAATAGGGAAGATAACTGTTTTTTAACATTCCTTTCTTCAGATCTGTGTTTAGTTTATTCTTCAGGTTTTGTCTGCCTGTCTGCTTCTAATATCCCTTTTTTATATGTCAGATTTACGAGTTATCTCCCTTTGTGTGTAGACTAATTTTTGTTGTTCATATAGTATACATATTGGTTGCCTCCCCTTAATGACTACACACATTCTTTCCCTTTGCATGATGTACCTCTGCTTGACTTGCAGATGTATTGCGATATTTTGTCCTCTCAGACTGCAGTACATATCGAGGGCTAAACGCAACACTGTCGTAACTCCTATGTATTTATATAGTGTTGCGGTGAGCCCTCGATTATACCGTACTCATGACACTGATTACCGGTGCATACTGATCACCGGTGGAGACGGAAAATGTCCGACTACTATGCTAATTTTCGTCACACATTTGTTTACATTGTAGTGACAAGCATTTTGTAGTTGTTCCAGTCTAAAATGTCGTTTTTGCAGGCACAATGTATTGGAAACAATATAGAAGTTCAGTATACCTTTTTTTCTATGATATGCGTTAGTTTTTTAACCACCTTCGCTTATGTTGCAATTTTGAATCACGCAGTTTTCGAACTGTCACAAAGTAACTTGATCATCATTTTACATACTGCTTGTGCTAGCAAAACATCCCAAAGATGTTCAACCAAGTATAAAGTAGAATTACAAAATATGACTATTGACCTTTACACCAGTTTTTGTGGTTGGCTTGATTGAAAGGAAATTTCATCTAAAATACAGAGTTATTTGTAAAGTTCATTTGCAGAATTGATGTAGTGCATTGGTTGAAATCTTAATGCATAGGTAACCAGGACAACCAGTTTATTACCTCCCGTTTGTTTCCCTCATGCTGTGCCCCTTATTTTTGTGATTACCTCCCTTCATGATCACACATTTTTGTCTCTTATTGTCGGTTGTAGACATTGTCTCCATTTGTTGGTGCCAAAGTGGTCTGTTACACTGTTTGGTCAATAAATAACATCATTAGTCAATAAAAACTTCAAATTAAATATCCATTTCATTTTGTGTACAATCTTATTCATAATATTGCTTCCCATGTACAGATGTCTATATAAAAGTTATGCTAAGCATGTGAATGATACTGAACTCAATATGAAAATAGATATTTATTGTCATGTTTTTAATTGTCTAAGATTTGTTTTGATGTTTTTAATTGACTAAACATTGTTACAGACCCCTTTGCAATTGGTTGGAGCTACATATGAGTAACTATCCATTCCTTTTACACATTTTTATTAGGATTGGCCTGTGTCTGTCGTCTGTCATCATCCATCATCAACAATTTAGATTGTTAACACAAGTAGTAACATCTTTTACCTGATCTGCATAAAACTTGGTCATGTTTGTCTCACTGAAATCTAGGCCAAGTTAGAAACTGGGTCATGTGGGGTCAAAAACTAGGTCACTAGGTCCAATTATAGATAAACCATGTTAACACTTCAAAGGTCACATTTTTGCCTTGATTTATATTAGACATGGTCAAAATGATTGTCTTAATAAAAAGTCCAGTGTGGTACTGGGTCATGTTGGGTCATATAAGTAGGTCACATTTTCAAATTATTGAAAATCCCCTTGGACTCTCTTAAGAGGCCAACATGGCAATGTACTCAGGTGAGCGATATAGGGCCATCATGGCACACTTGTTTTAATTTAGTGTTAAATCGACAATACAATTAAAGTAACAAACGACCTTGAGTTCTAGAAACAATTCGACATCATAGATTGAAAAGGAAAGGTTGATGTCATGATGACATGATCCTGATTATCAAACATTTTGAAAGAAATTCTTCACTTCCAGTTTTAATTTGATTAAACGTTTGCTTCATTGTGCTTGACTTTTGATGTTATAGTTTTAATCTGTTGCGTAGAACACTTTTTCAAATGAGCCTATCAATACTTTGAAAACATGGATCTTTCGTGACTCCGACAACTATGCAAGGATTTTTAAATGATGCGGTACATGATGGAATCAGTAATGAAATTTAGTATTACATAATTCATTAGGCTTGAAAACAATATACATTCAGGTAAGAGTGAAAGTATTTAATGCACATGAAACAGAAATAGTGTCAGTGATACTTCTATGTATGATTATGATTACAAATTGTCCAAGCCTTCAGATACTGTAATTGATGCCAATAATCAAACATTTAATCTAACAGCGTCATGATTCATTGCTTATCCTTGAGGTTTAGTACAGAATAATAGCTCAGCGGGGAAAACATGAAGGTTTCTGATACCTCTCCCCACCCCCTTGACATCCGTGATGATAAGCTTGTGCATTTTAACTGCCTCTTATTGCCTGTGTATAATTACCTAGAACTACAAGAGAAGAGAAGTCTTTTATAGTTTCAATGAACAGTTTTGACACTTGGTACAACATGTTCTCAAGCTATGTTTACAACTTTATACTGAAAATCATGGTTAATGACTTGGTGTGAACCCATAGGGATAGAATTCTTTCCTCTGTAAGTTTTATTTCTATTCTCTCATCACATTGGGAAGATTTGTTAAGAGAATATTAAGGAAGCAGATTATCAGGAGACTGATGGTGTTTGTATAGGATATGATTAACTTGTTAGAGGTAAATTGTGCTGAAAATCTAAATCTGTTATATGCCTGCTTACTGTATCTTGCCTGTGGCAAGAAAAACTGGAGATATATGATAATAGAAAGATTGATTTTGTCATTGTGTAGTTTCATGATGATGTTGCGTTTGATACGTTTGATGAATTGTTTGATGATGCTGTTGTTGCAACTGTCACGGTTATTGGATAATCATACTTTTGTTTGTGTTGTCATTTTGTCATTGTTCTTTAGTATCATTAATGATTTTTAAGAATATTTAATTATTATGCATAAGTTAATAATACTGTTGTTACCAATTGTAATGTTGTGAGCATTGTTGTTGTTTATTTCAATTTTATTTCTTATTTATTCTTTTATGTTCTTCTAATCTCCTTTCATCATTATTGTTCATATTATTGTTGTTGTTAAATGTGTTGTTGTTATTTATGTTGTTATCTGTTTTATGTTGTTTTATTGTTGTTTAAGTCTGCTATCCACATTATGATGAGCTTTACTGTTGTTGTATCGTTAATTGCTTGTTAATTGATATTGTAGTCATATGGCCATTGATTATTACTGTCAGAACAGTACGTGAAGTAGTATCCACTGTTATATTTCAGGAAAGGTAATATGATAATATAACATGATAATTCACAAATAGAAAGTAATTATGCTTACAGAATGTTAACAGAATATATGAAAGACTGTCTAGCTATTGTACTATATCCACTTCTAATAAAGTGTTTTTTTGCTAAATACAAAGTCATGTATAATATGAGTGATTTATAATATATTCTTATATTTTATTATTTGCGTACTTTTGATTAATGTTGATTATAGTTTATTAATTTGGATCATAAAATGGAGTGTCCATTTGCACAATAATTGCTTTTATCATGCTCATGTTTTTAAAATTGGACAATCGTTATTCATTGATTTTGAATTAAATAATCCTGTGTACATTGGACGATTAACATTTAAATTGATAACTTTGATTATTCATATTGATTTTATTTTGTTGAATGTGTTGTCAATTTCTCATGCTGTTTTGTGACATGAATAGAAATAATTGTTTTGTCTGTGTCAGTAATTCTTGATAGAGATTTAATAAAACTTTCAATATGAGACCGTTCTCAGGAAAAAGATCTGTGACGGGTTCTCCTATAATGCTATAACATGGTGTTGAAAAATATCAATGCATGATTTCTCACAGGCGAGAAAATATTGTGAAATTGGATGTCACTAAATATTTGAATGGATGGAGAAAATTGATATGTTGGATTAAAATATCTCCGAAACCAATTAAAGAATTCAAGGAATTTTAGTTAAGAGAGGCTGGCAGTTATGGCCCTCATTGCTGGAAGAAATTCCTAACCACAGGTCCCTAGTGACAACTTTGCTGATTTAATTAACTTGTTTTAAAATTTTCATTATTTGTAACATGAATAGGATAAAAGAACTCGATAATGTCTTGGACATAAAATAAGTTTATTTTTTGTTTTCATTCAATAGAAATAGAAATACTTTATACCAATTTGGTAATGTTCATGTACAAAATATCCTGTGCAGAGTTTAAAAAAGTGTCCTATTACCCAATTAATAACCAATTAAGTTCGTATTTTCTTGAATCCTATTCCTCCGACAATACAACCCATTTTATGCAAGATTGAATGTGTTGCTTCTTTCTGAATTCTTAGACTGAATTTTAAGAGCCCAAGTTGCATTGCTGCTTGAGATAACACACTGATTCTAATCCTGCGAGATTGAGAATGCAAACTATTTTTAAGGGGATTTATTTTAAAATGTTGGTGAATGATGTATTTTGAATCGGCTCAATGCTGTTACACATTAATGTTTTTTTGTTTTGATACAGTAATGCATATGGGTTAATTGTATAGTGACAGTGTAAAAAGCTTAAGTGAGGTATTATTAATACGTGGGTAAGTCCCTTTAAGTGTCGGTATGCCATTGACTTACAGACACAAGCTGTATGCATTAATTGTTGAAATTAATACAAGAAAACAATTACTTGCAAAATTAGGTAGACAGTAAAAATTCGTTTAAAGACCTCAATAATAAGACCACCTTGAAATAAAAGGGTCACAATTTTCAAGTCCATTTTCACTATTTTGCTCTTTATTCAACATCAATATGTAGACCACCTCAATAAGAAGACATGTTTTCAAGGGTCCCAACAGTGGTCTTATTATTGAATTTTACTGTAATTTGAAGCTTTGTGTGAAAGATGATTGAAATATTTAATGTTGGTGATGCCTGTGTAGATTTTATGCAAAATACAACATGTAGTAAATGTTTCCATTCCACAATGCTGGTTGATTCTTTCACACAATGGTTAATTGCTGTCAAAGTAAAAATATTACACATCAGATGCACAAATTGGTCCAATGCTTTGTGAATGTTACATTGTAATTATCTCAAGTTGTGTGCCATGTTTTATACAATGGCAGACAGATGCTTTCCATGACAGAAAGGTCTATGACACATGAAAGACAGACCTTGTATTGTGCATAATTTTTTTCGAAATATCTATCATTAAGTTTTCTCTGGGTTCAATTGTTGTTGTTGTTGTGTATTTTTGCTGGCAGCGGCAACATTTCCTGTCATATTTCTGTAATTCCTTCCTCCAAGTGCTGAAGATTTTATGTTCAGGCATTGATATAGTTCTGTACATGTACTATAATATAAACAGTTTAGAAATGCATCTTTTTGCAGTAAAAAGTAATAAATCAAACAATAAACTCACAATCTGTTCATAGGTTTTAATTGTTTTGATTCAACAGCAGAATATCAGTAAAACACGGCTTCTGTTTTACCCACATCTCGATTTTATGTACATTATTTAATTCCTAAACCAATTAAAGAGAGCTACGTTTAATTTCTTTATAACAAATTTCTTTGATGCTGGATTTTGTTCATTTTATTACAGCGGTACTTAGTTTTAAATTTCATGTGTCTTCAAGTGTTTTAGGGGAGTAGGATTTAAATCTAGTTCCTGTCTCATGCTCAGCATATCTACAGGGTGTTATAAAAACTTCACTTCATCTACAGTTAATGGTCTGATGGTTCTGTAATATTTTCGAACAATAATATTGCAATATGCAGCCAATGTCTGAATGTGGTGTTTGTGTGTGGTCCTGCGTTTTGCCATTCATTCTATAATTATTAAGATATATCAATTGCAGATCGATGTTTTGCTTAGGGAATCATTTCAAATATAATGCAGTTTCCCTCACCTGCAAAGTAATAATCATTGATGCCAATTGTGTGAAACATGCCTGTGATAAAATTCTAACACAATCATCGTGATATATTGAATACATCAGTTGACAATCCTACGTCTACAGCAGAATTTTATTCATGTGAGGAATCATGTTGCTTTGCGGTCACATTGTAGTTCAGCATTATTTAATGCACCTTTATCTAAATTCCCGGAGGAGGCAGTCATTGAGGTCTTCCTCAACAATAAAAATTGTACAAAGTCAGAATAATGTACACCTTGATATTTTGTTTCAATGTATATATAGCTTTTAACAAGAATAATATGCACCAATGTTTTACCTTAGCTCCTGTGATCAAATGATCGGTTAAGAAATAAACTGATTTATTTGTTTATGCATATTCTGTAGACAAATATATTCCTCTTGCACTCACTTAGTGTCCATTATAAGGGGGTTATAAATCATCAATCAACCAGGAAAAGGGTCATTTCAAGGTCATAATTACTATATCAGCAGTAAAAACAAATGGCTTTGATGCATTTACCAGACTTTCATTTTCCATTCAATGCCTCTCTTCTATGTAAGACTTTGCTTCCAAACAGAATAAGGATGGCTTCATTAATATCTTGAGGAATTTTGAGTTTGCACAATGTTATGATAGAGTTATAGCCCTTCGTGTTTTGTGCATAAAATGTTTTTTTTTCAGTATATAATACACTACATAAAACATTTGCATCAAGTGCATTATGGAACACTTATATATTGGATTTGAAAAATTTACTGAGGTTTTACATTTATTTCTAAGAAAAATTTTTTTTTATCTCTAAAGCAACTTTGAAGTGTTAACTGCACAGCAGTACTATCACATTACATGCTTGATTACAGTAACGTATTTGTATTATTTGTTGTCTAACAAAATCATCAGGATATTTATCATAGAATAAATTGAAACATAATGATACAATCTTGTACTGATAATATTACAGATATTATTATAGTTCGGTTGACTATAATTTGTAACCATGCAATCTTGGTGTATAGTAGGAACATGTGGAGAGCTCGCTTGGGATTGCTTTTGGGTTCCTTCCACTAAAGGTCAAGGTCACAGTTACTAAAAATAGAAATTTGGTTTCGAGCGAATAACTTTAGTTTCGTTGATAATTTTGTCATCAAACTTGGTGTATAGTAAGAACTTGTGGAGAGCTCACTTGGATTGCTTTTGGGTTCGTTCCGTCAAAGGTCATTGGGTCACTGTTACTAAAATAGCAATTTGGTTTTCGGCAAATAACTTGAGTTCCATTGATCATATTGAAACCAAACGTGGTGTATTGTAAGAACATGTGGAGAGCTCGCTTGGGATTGCTTTCGGGTTCGTTCCGTTAAAGGTCAAGGTCACTGTTATTAAAAATAGCAATTTAGTTTCCGGCAATAACTTTAGTTTTGTTGATTATATTGACATCAAACTTAGTACTATAGTAAGAAAATGTGGCCAAATTATGACGTCATCGGACAGTAAACAACTTACAAAATGGACGTGGATGTTGAGAAGTGCTTTCAACATGTCAACAAAAACACCTATGTCAACGTCACTCACGGAGCAGCGCGCAGTCATATAACACTGTGTATGTGTTGGGATGACACCATATACATTTGTTTCTTGTCATGAATCTAAACCAGAATGCTCCAAAGCATAAGTGTTTCGATGGGACAAACATTTTACCGATGGATGCGAAAATATTTGTTATACATAGCGTAGTCGGAGGCCATCTGTCATAAAAGATACAGAAATATCAGCTGTTAAGAGCATACTGAGGCACGACCGGCGGAAAACCGTCAGAGAGGTAGGGGAAACTGTGCAATTAAAACGAACTGTCACACATAATATTATTGAACAGCTGAATTCATCAAAAGTGTGTGCGAAATGGTGACCTCTATGCCACCATAGTTTTACCCTGTTTTAAAAAGTATTTCAATTAGGTATGACCATCAGTTTGAGGCCTTATGTCCCAAATAGGATGAAGAGGATAAGATAAATGGTTGCCGAAACTTCTGTCTGTGGACGAAAGGCTGCGCGAGTAGCTGATTCAAACAAGTTTCTTCGGCGTTATGAATGTGAGGGATTTTACAGATTATACGACGAGATCTCTTGAATGCGAATCGTAAAAAACGACGTGGTGTGATAGTGGAAAATTTACTTTTTCACCAGGATAATGCCCCATCACACAGGAGTCGAGAAACATTATTAACGATAGATTTTTTAGGATTTCAAAGAATCACTTATGCGCCATACAGTCCATACCTAGCGCCGTTTGACTATGCTGTGTTCCCTCTTCTTAAAGGTGATATAATTAGAACTCCCCATGAATATGTACATGTACTTCGAATGGCGGTCAGAACAGCTGTTTCACAATACAACAAGGAATGGTATACACAAATAAATGACCAATGGGTATAACGCCAACGGAAATGCGCTGGGGAAATTGGCGAATATTTCGAGAAAATGTAAGCCACGTTACGTCGTCTTTATGCTTAGTGCTCCGTGAACTCTTACATGTTTGTATTGTAAATGTTATTTGTACTATTAATTTCAAACTGTGCAGATTTATTCCAAACAAATGAGTCATTAGGGTTGAAAATTTGGTAACGTTCATGAAAGAAGTTTTTGTTTTATTGACACAGTTGTATTTTACTGGTACTTGAGAATACACATTTCTTTGGTTTACAGAATTGCTGCTAAATGTTAGCAATTACAATACAGTGAAACCTCAATAATAAGACTGTAAAATAAAAACTGTTGGGACCCTTGAAAACTGGTCTTCTTATTGAGGTGGTCTTGATATTGAGGTTGAAGTGCTCAACAGTGGAAATGGACTTGAAAGTGAGGTTTTACTGTAGCACTGTTGCATTGATATAGTTATTTTATTCTTGTCTCAGAGCCTTATACATGTAATACTGTTCTCCTATAATTACAGCTGATATTGTTTATACTTAGTTGAAAATAATTCTGTAAGTCTTAAAACTAAGGGAGACAATTTTTTAAACCCCGCTGTATTATTTTATTGGTAACTCATTTGCTAATTAATGACATTTACTAATTATTTCATTGTTTAAATTTTTACATGATTGTGCATGCAGACTTTTTGACATGCTTGTGCGTACTGTATAGTTGATTCCATCAAACATGCTTTAAACAAATGAAATGTGACACCGTTATTGAAAATGCTGAATCATGGTACAGTGTATGTGATAATGCATAATAAATCTCAAGATACAAGGCCAAAGGTCAACGTTGTTAGACCTATATTTTTCTAATTTATCAACATAAAAAGTAACATCTGATACACGTTAAACAAGCATCTCAGTTGACAAATTAGTGCCTTATTTCTGTTAATGATATGAGTAAAATTGAAAAAGTAATATGATGTGCTTTGCTTTTGTTTGAACTTTCAATCCAATCTGTCTGCCCAGTTGGCTCAGTTGGTGGAACACTCTACTGCCAGTCTGGAGTTCTTTGTAACAAATCAAAGATTGGAAGTTGTTAGGTTGGAAAAACACATTAGTTTAACTGGTTGGTCACCAAGGAAGGATCATGTAAAGTGAACTGATGGTCGTACTTCATCCTCTTCATCGCATTTGGGACATAAGTCCTCAAACTGATGGTCATACCTAATTGAAATACTTTTTAAAACAGAGTAAAACTATGGTGGCATAGAGGTTACATGTGGGATTTTT
This sequence comes from Mactromeris polynyma, assembly GCA_032209605.1. Lineage (NCBI taxonomy): Eukaryota > Metazoa > Mollusca > Bivalvia > Venerida > Mactridae > Mactromeris > Mactromeris polynyma. Next base: position 16,725,998 of record JASFXZ010000003.1, read on the forward strand.
ATATTTCACTTAGCAAACACTTTCGTGTGAGCACCGATGCCCTGTGAATATGCAAAATAACCATCAAACCTGAATTTAAAATCCTAGTGGAGCATGGTGTTCGTTGACAAGTGGTCTCTGTATCAGATTGTTGTTTGGTTTCTACTTATTTCTTTATCATTGATTATGAAACCAGTCTTGACAGCTTACATGAAGTACTTTTGTTGACATGTCTCCTATGATAACTAAACAACGACCTGTGCTAAATTAAGGGATTATGAATACCGTGGAAGTATCTCACCAATGGTGTGCTTCGAACTCTGAAGACCCACCGCATTACTTGTCAGATGCTCTACTCCTTGATCTTTCATGCCACTATATTGTTGTTTTGCTGATTATAGCTTATAAATCAAGATATATCAATGTTGCTTGTATATGATCTGTCATTTAACAAGGATGTTTAGCAGGGCAGATTATTCTGTATTGAATATACATTTATGGACCTGAAGCAACCCAAGGAGCAATGGAGTGACCTGTTTTCAGGTTCCAAAGCCTGAAATATTTTGTTCTGGCATGAATGGTTCAGAACCCTGTATGTCTGCGTTAGATTCTGCCTGGTGCTGCAGGCATGCCTTGCAGTGACCTTTGAGTTTTTATGTGCTTGCCTTAATGCAACCAACTTTCCATTTCCATTTAAATGTCATGTAATATACAACTTTGTTTCTATCCGACATCACTATTTATAGCTAGTGGTGTCAATATCTTCACTTGCTAATTACTTTGCTTAAATTTCCATCTGCAATAAAGAATACACGTAAAGTGAAATCTAATTATTATTTATGTAGGCAGCAAGTTGACAAAAAATCAAACTCTCTTTAGTAGCTTTTGGTGTCAGATTTTGAATACAAGCTTCTCTTTTTCATTTGATTTCAATCTGTATAACTTGTAGTAATGATATCAAGAGCTGTAGTCAACTATGTTATAGTACATGTGGTTCACCATCAAATTCAAAGGGTTAAGAAAACTTAACATTATGATAACTAACAAGCTATAATACACTTGCTATCATCCAAATTTATTCAACAATTAAATGGAGAAAAACCCTTGGTTTTCATTATCTTCTCAATATTATCTGTACAGAATGCATGTAGAGCACTTCACATATTTACAAAAACATGAAAAGATCTGTTTATGAATAGATTTGATATTGCGCAAAACATGAGAGTACCGGAGTTTTGGTTTAAGTTGGTAATCAGACATGGCACGAGTTTTTTTAACTAAACTTCTTATTATGAACCGAATTTTCTTCTTCTCTATGAAAATCAAGTATTTATGTTAGGAGAAATTTAACAACTCTTAAGACTGGGTTATTTATTACATAAAGGGCTATCATATTTTCTTCGATGTTTCTAAATAGCTGATAATGTATGAAGGGTAATTCTTATCCCAACTAGGATAGTGTGATGATTTACAAGTATGTTGATAAAATGAATGTTTGTATTGCTATGAAGAGGAAAAATGGCAATTGATAGAGGTAATCTGGCCAGTTCCCCAGGACATCTCTCGTCACTTCGCTTGTTAACAAGTTATGTACATGCCACCCGACTGCTATATTATCTCAACTCTTTATACAACTTCCAACTAATGATATCTTAAGTAGTTACTGTAAACACTGAACATTTTTGCAAGGTATTTTTGTTAGTATGTTAAATATATACTTCATAGAGACATTCTTGTATTTTCGGGTGCAGCCGTACTAACATGGCTTTGCTATTTGCATATCAGTGTTGTGTAAACCAATTAAATCTTATGTTAACCACTAAACATAATTCTCTCCAACAAAACGTTTTTGACATTGACACGGATTTGTTGAATTTTTGATAAGGCCTAAATATTTGTTTACCAAACCCACAAAACAATAGCTTGTTTATTGTTATGTATTTTATTCATCCGAAGCAAAGTAATGAACACAATTATTGCAATGGTGTTGTTTTTTCTAACAAAAACATTTTGATCACGAAAGAGGCCTTATTTTCATTATTGTAAACGTGACAATGTTGTATGAAAACCAGACGAACATGTATTATTTGCCTTAATAACTGTGTCTGAAAGTAGATCTGTAGTACATTTCAAGATATATCTTGTGAGTAGTGTTATTAGTCAACCCCACGGGAAATTGCCAGGCGTTAGAATAAAGAAGACATTCTAGGTTTTATGTACCAGTCACAGACATTAATATTGTTTAAATCTGACAAATCCATGTAACAAGTTAATAAACATGCATGTGTGACTTCACGACTGATACAATAAGTACTGATGAAATATATTGAAACAGACTATATTGTTTATGTATGACTTGAAGTACTACCGAGTTATTTTGATCCAATCTCCTATGCAGTGATCTCCCCTTGCTGGTATAGGAGTTGTAATCGAGTGACCAGCAATTGTTTCATCTCAGCAATTTTATATGGTATACAACAAATCTGAACCCTCTGTTTGCAAAAAGTTGCTTGCTTCAGATTGCGCCAACCATCTTTTTTAAAGATACTTCTTGTTTCTACTGCTTCAATTAAAATTATAAAAAAATCAGTGCAACCTGAGACCCTTAGCAATGCCCTCTTCTGAGCAACAACCTTTCTTCAACAACTCAATCAATTTTTCCGGTAGTAAAAGCTTGACTACCTGCAATTAAACTCTCAAGAGCAGCAACATCTCAACAACAGTCAAACTGAAAACAAAGACTGGATTTTACGTCTGACTGAACTTCAATGGATCTAAAATGTGTTTTGTTTGTACCACTGATAAAAACCCATTTCTTAGCGAATTCCAAATTTCATCTTACCATAAGTAAAATAAGATTCTATACATGTATCATGTGTATTGTTCGCACTAAAAATACAAGTCCATTCAGAATATCATATCTACCACACATCTATTGAATTTTGAAAATTTATCATATAATCTGACAGGAATAGTGTGTTGTAGTACCATTTATTTCAGACGGATCGGAAATTATGAGTCAGGGCATTGCTGCATAGTTTGTTAATTTGAACGAATATTACTCTGCACATTTTATGTATGTTAAAACTGCAGCGGATTCACCTTACAGCAGTATTATATCATTGTAAATTATTAATGTACAACTGCAAAGCATGTCATTTATTCTGAATATTAGAATGCAGTTCTGTCTGACCTGTTGTTTAGTTTTCGAGAGGTTAGAGCCTGAACCTACCATCTCCTTAATAAATTTATATGGAGACCTCGATTTATACATTATGCAGTTTGTGTACTGATGTGCACTATGTATATTGTTGTATAAATATATCTTAATTTAATGTATAACAAGTACATGCTAAATATATTAGCAACATTGTGATAAATCATTGAACGGTTGGAAGGCAAGAAATATTTACAACAGACTTGTTACAAAAAAAAAAATGATAATTTAAATACATGTTTTTTTATTTTGTTGAAAGTCTGTTATCTAAATGGGGGGGGGGGGGGGTTACAGTGGGCTGCAGACAGACAGTGGAAGGTATCCCAGTCATTTTAAGAAAACCTTGGAAAACTCTATTTTGGAACACAATGTTTTCTTCCTGTTGGGCTAAATATTGAGGGAATAATGATAACTTAAGAGCCAAAGTAGGTCATAAGTCGAAGATGCAAAGTAGGTCATAAGTCGAAGATGCAAAGTAGGTCATAAGTCGAAGATGCAAAGTAGGTCATAAGTCGAAGATGCAAAGTAGGTCATAAGTCGAAGATGCAAAGTAGGTCATAAGTCGAAGATGCAAAGTAGGTCATAAGTCGAAGATGCAAAGTAGGTCATAAGTCGAAGATACAAAGTAGGTAATAAGTCGAAGATGCAAAGTAGGTCATAAGTCGAAGATTCAAAGTAGACAAGTTACAACAGAAGTATGGTCATATGGATATGTAATGTCAAATACAAGATAAGTTACAACAGAAGTATGGTCATATGGATATGTAATGTCAAATACAAGACAAGTTACAACAGAAGTATGGTCATATGGATATGTAATGTCAAATACAAGATAAGTTACAACAGAAGTATGGTCATATGGATATGTAATGTCAAATACAAGACAAGTTACAACAGAAGTATGGTCATATGGATATGTAATGTCAAATACAAGATAAGTTACAACAGAAGTATGGTCATATGGATATGTAATGTCAAATACAAGACAAGTTACAACAGAAGTATGGTCATATGGATATGTAATGTCAAATACAAGATAAGTTACAACAGAAGTATGGTCATATGGATATGTAATGTCAAATACAAGATAAGTTACAACAGAAGTATGGTCATATGGATATGTAATGTCAAATACAAGATAAGTATAGGCATCATAATATCTCAATTTTAAGTTTGTGGAATAAAATATACAATTGGCTTTTTAATTGTCTTTTTTATAATTGAAGGTTCAATACAATAGTCACAGTAAAGGAAGCTAGGAAAACTACAAAGCAGGGTTTGGTAAAGTTGAGGGTGCAACCTCGGCAAATTATTTGGATTGATTGCTAAGATAGTTTAAAGTTGTTTTGCTTGTTTGAAGATAGGGTTAATGTTGTGATGTATGGCGTATTTGGCGAGTACCTTGTTGTCTGACAGTTTAATGTCCAATAAGAGTGACTTTCTACCTACAGATTTGGCATATTGGCTGATATATGTCATAAGTTATCCTCCTTACTTTGTCAGGTCGAGTGAGCAAATACTGTGTGAAGAATTTCAGGAATCATGTCCCTGTGTGATTTTACAAGAAAGTTCAACTCAGGTGTATTGATATTTTAAGATTTTATATTTGTTTGAACTTGTTACGCATTCAAGCTAAAAGATGCCCAGTTAAGCTATTCGTTTGAAACTCTCATCATTCATGAGGTAGATGATAGATTCGTGTCTGATTCTAAAATTAATGTAATAGGATACTAAATATTACTTAGATGATGTTTAATGTTTCAAATTTTAATAGAAATAACATACCTTAATAGAAATTTTATTTAAAATCTAAATCTGTGTAGCGGTTACAGAATTAATTGTAAGTGTGCCATAAAATGGGACATTATACAAACTATCATTAAGGTATTAATGGAACATCTATACACTATTATTGGTTTCTCTTATGCTGTATCAAACAGGTCATATGTCAAGTAAAGTGTTCATTTATTATAGGGTCACCCCTATTTAAAGGGCCAACCATATTTAAAGGGCCAACCATTGCTGACTTATGAGACACCTACTTTCTGAGCACATTTACTTCCCGATTCCTATCCTTTTAATGCCAGTCATCAGGCAGGTAAGGCAAACGATAACCATTATTTAACTAGCTGGCGACTCACCAACCGGCCTTTTATGAACAGACCCCTACCGGGATTTGAACCTTCGACCTCCTGCTCCCAAGGCAGAGGCCTTAACAACTTGGCCACGGGAGACGGTTTATACGTTGAAGTACCAGGTGCAATGGTTTTTCCTTTGCCACTTTGATTGCGCCTGTGTAGTTATGGTGCATTGGGTACAATGTTCCTTCTAATGGAGCCTTGCTTCACATAAACAGCCAGGGGCATGTAAGAGACTATTCCAGCTATTAGGGTGGAGGAAAACCCTAGGTGGGCACCTTGGTAGAACCACCAGCCTTCTGTTAGTCAGCTGGATGGTTCACTCACCAGTCAGGCATAAGTGATTTGAAGTCCGCGACCATTACCACTCGACCATGGTGGCCCCAGTATTTCATTTAATCTAAATGTCTAAGTTTGGTCTTCGTACAATATAGGGCTATTATATATTAGTTGCATGGTGGTATCAACCATTATGTTTTCATAAAAAGGTCAGGAAAGGGGAAAGGTATTTAAATTGTGTATCATGTCTTGAAAATTAATATGTTTATCCCGGAAGGTAATGTTACAATTTCAGTTTAAAAAAAAAAAAAAAGCATTACAGTTGTCCAGACCATAATGATGTGTTGGCCGGATATACTAAGAAGCAATTAAGTTATTGGTATGTAAAAAACATATCTGTAACTTGAACACCTTTAATATTTGTAAAGTAAATGTTTGCAAAATTCTGTATGTATCGGTTGTAAGATTTAGAGGGAGGATTTTAGATTTATTGGAATATTACTTTGAATTAAAGCACATGAATATCACATTTTGAAACTGATAATGCTTGGCCACATGGGAATAAAATCTTGGAAACAAATTAACTATCAAAATGGTTTTTAGTTTTCAAATTATAGAATAATGTGTTATAAATCATGTAAAGATAAAATTCGTAATTTCCTCCTGGAAGATTATTATCTAAATGTTTTAATTTAGAATCCACCCACTCCTCGTCTGTACTACCCATACCATTTCTTCTATTTCATAACATTTGTAATAATTTTATAATTTATTTACCCCCCGCTATTTATCGCTAACATAAAACAAATTTCTATTTAACTTGCTGATTTGTTTTCAGTGTACAAGTTTTAAGTTCATTTAATTAGATTTTATGCAGCTTCTTACTCATAATTCTGAATCTATTTCTCTTACACTCTGACCCACCCTTTTTACAACCACAATTGCAGCGAAACATTTTTTTTTTCATGAGTTTTTAAGGTTTTGTTTCTGTTTGTTCTGCTTGTCTACCCCAGTATTATGTAACACTTAGCAAGTATATAATCTTATGGTAGCAATTATCTGCAAAGTTAACATAATTGTTGAAACATGCATAAAAGTTTTCATTCACATAGCGGAAAATCATTAAAACTTTGATGTATGTCTAGATTCAAGAAACAGCTGTTCGGTACATATCATGCTTGTCAAAATCCAGTTAAAATGTTTACACTAGCAGTTATACACATACAAGTAAATTGCAATTCATATTATGCCAATTTTCTTGTTTTGGGGAATTCCATGATGTTGGCATTTTTTCACAACATCTTAGCATGTGTAATTGAGATATAAATCTAGTATATTTCCTCAGCGTGTTACAATTCTATATGGGTTACGATGCCTCCTTGCATGATGGAACATAACGATCTCTAAATGACATTGAGATATTTGTAACATTCTGTTGCAAATTTTGTGTTTTATAACTCATTGTTTTTATAACTAACATGTCTAAGATCTTTGCTGAGACAAAGTACTCTGGAAAGAGGTCTTTGAGATATTTCTATGTTTTATAAAGTTTTTATAATGGTTTTGTCTTGTGATATTGTTGTTTATTTTTTCTCTGTGCAGCAACGATTTCGTGAAAATGTATAAAATTAACGCTCCAGATTTTTTGCTTTATTTCAGACTTATGGCCCTTAGGGTTTTATGAACTAATCCCAAATTCAAGATGTGTCTGCATTTGATGATTTCATTTTGTGACTGCCACACTTCACTCTACAGGTGCTTGTTAAATTGAAAGCAGGCAGCATTAGGTGTGATTAAGACATTTGGGTTTTTGTTTTTACACATATTTAAACCATCTCCCGTGGCTGACTGGTTAAGGCATCCGCCTTTGGAGCAGGAGGTCGAAGGTTCGATCATGTTAGGGGTTTGTCCTGATATGGCCGGTTAGTGAGCCGCCATCTAGTTAAATAGTGGTTACCATGCGCCTACCTGCCTGGTGCCCGGCATTAAAAGGATAGGAATCGGGAAGTAAATGTGCTCAGAAAGTAGGTGTCTTATAAGTCAGAAAAGGCTGGCCCGTTAAATAGGGGTGACACTATAATAAATAAACACACTTTTAATACTTACATATTAATTTCAGACATTTTATCATCTGGACTTGCCAGAATTGTAAGACAGTGGTATTCCAGATAATATGTTTTAATGTACAATAATTTACTTGTACTGAAGAATATTGATTTTATTGTATTGTTTGCACATAATTATTATTTTAATGATGTATGTTGAAAGATTTCTTCCAAATGCACATAATGTTTTATGTATTATGTTGTACATGGTTATAAAAAAGACAATATTTTGAAAAAAATAAAATTTGCTCTTTTTACTTGATTCTAGCCAGGGTTATTCATAAAGGTGTCTTTTTTTGTGATACTTTGAAATGTCAGATATTTCAGTCATGATTTAGGCCATTCAAAGAGCATCACAAGTGTGAGGTTTCCATTTCCCCATTAAGTCTTTGTGTGCTCATCATAAAAAATAGTTGGCTTGCATATGCTCTAGTTTTTTTGCCGCTTCATTTTGCGTACCAAAGTTTGGGCAACCAGTGAGTGTAGGATTTATGGTCTTTATTGCAAGTCTCCTTGCACCTGTGTGTTAAACATTACAAGAACATTTTAAATGTATCCTGACAGATTGTAATTATATGTATATGCTGTAATAATTCCTTTCTTCTCTGCTTTTGTATCTGCAGCTTAGAATTTAAGGGTATGACAGAGAGTGTCAGATCTGGCAAATGGCATGTATTTGAATGACATCTGTGCTTGCTGTACTTTGATGCCATTGAGAACGCTTTCTGAAACATTTTCTCGTCCCTTGTATTTATAATCATTTAACCATCATGGTTATTGTTATTTTTTTCTTTTTTCCACTCTATCAAATTTATATCAATTTGTCGGTCTTACTAATTAATGGATTAAGGCACTTATGTTACATCGTGTAGTCTCTTTGCTTGTAGTTTAATGTTTTTTTATAATAAGTAATTAACAAATTGTAGTTATTAATTGCATCAAAACAGTATTGTACTCTATATGGTCCTACTAGTTCTTGTTGCGATTATTATATAAGATGTATTGCATTGTTAGTGAGAACCTGCTGTCCATTAACAGCTTTTTGGAGGGGGTATAAGTGTGTTGTAACTACATCTTGTTATATTTCTAAGCACAGTTCATAATATTTAAGTCTACTTAAGATTCTCTATTGAAGCATTATCTAAACAATGATGATCTTAAAAGATGTTCATGATGATATCTTGGAACTTGATCGTTCAGAATGTATGCATTGTGGAGTTATTGAATATTGTTTCTGAAAAGGTTTAGCGTAACGCCATATCATATGTTCTGTTATTTGCTCAATATTTTGTTCAATTCCTGTACCATAAAATGTTTACAGTTGTTGAGAAAGATTTTTGAAAGCTGCACATAATTATACAAGAATGTCTTATCAAGCTTTGTTTGTACTCTTAAAAGGTTTCTTTTTCGTGTATGTGTTAAGACTGTAAAATTGTTAGTGAACTCACTAGAGGTCATGATTTTGTCCCAATCCTGATGAAACATTGTCAGAACGTTTGTCCCAACAACATCTTGGTCAAAATCGATACTGGTTCATAAGGTTAAAGAAAATTGGTCAAATCGTAGAAAACAATTTGTGGACTACTAATTTGATCAGGTATTGTCTAAATAAAATGCAAGTCAAGTTTAATACTGGGTGACAAAAACTAGGTCACATGGCTAAATCATAAAAATCATTTTTTGACAATTGAGCCACACTTTCTACTCAAACTACATGAATTTTCATCCAAATGTTAGTGTAAATGAAATTTTAGTCCAGATCAGTACTGTGTTACATTCGGTCAAAAACTAGGTCATTGGGTCAAATCATAGAAAATGATCAAGGCCTCTCTAGAAGCTATTTTAGACCAGAGTAACATGAAACTTCATAAAAAAGTCTTCATGCAGTGCAAGTCATGTTGGGTCAAAAACTAGGTCACAGGGTCAAATAATAAAAAATCCTTATGAGCTCCCTAGACTTGTGGGTGCTCAGGTGAGCGAGCTTGGGTCATATTGGCCCTCTTGTTTATAAAAGCATAGCTAATGTTATATAATTATGTTATATTTTCAGATATTTCAAATTACCTGGTTAAAGAACTAGACGTCATTGTCTCTCCTTCTGTAACCTGACAAACTGTATGTCAGCTTCAAGTTTCCTGGTAGCGCAAGTAGGTTAGTTATTGCTATTTATTTATTTCATATGTGTGTTTTAGTTGCTGAGTAGGATGATGTATCCTCTAAGGATATTCCTTCTCAGAAAGTTATTGATAGTACCAGTTAATTCATTGTATTTTCAATGTCTGTAATCCATATCAACTTGTGAGCAGAACTAGCCTGATAATTCCAATTTCTGAGTCTAGACAGAATCATTAATTCTTAGAATATAACAAATATAAATGATGCACATATTTGACAGATTTTTCGCTCATGATTGTGCATACTGCTTCACTATTTAAGAAAGATAACATATTTATTTTGTACTGTCACAATTGTTCAAGATAAGATTAAAGTGTTTACTAGGGGAAAAACCTATAAGTCAGAAGAGAAACTCTTAATTAACTGCTGTTTGCCTCATGACACTGCAGTAAACTAATCTTTTCATAATTTTCTGCAAAAAAATATGTTCTCTTCATTGCTGTTAGCTCTCTGTTGCAGACACATTCTTTTTGTGATTTCTTTGTCTATATTATTCATCTGTCATCATTTTCTCCCCAGTGATAGTCTGAGGTCACATTTCTATGATGTTAAGTAAGTTGAAGCAATACTTGCACTTGCATTGAAATAAACTGTTGCAGTATATTCTAAACCCACATAGTGTATTAACTTTGCATTAAACTTGAAAGCAATTGATGCAGATTTGATGTATGACAGATATAGGCTGCAAGTCTGGTTAAACCTGGGCATTATTTATATCTTAAATGTCACAATGGTAATCTATTATATATATGATTATTCTTATCTATCCAAAATTTGTTTTTTTACTAGATAAAAATCCTTGTCAGAATCACTACATGGAATGTACTTAAATTTAAAGTTTTTAGACTTTTTAATGAATAAAATCATTCTCAGAATCATTACCAGGAATGTACATGTTTGTGTTTCCCATAATGCATTCTTTGAATTACTGTAAAAGCTCAATAATAAGACCACCATTGGAACCCTTGAAAACCAGTCTTTTTACTGAGGTGGTCTTAATATTGAGGTGGAATAAAGAGTAAAACAGTGAAACTGGACTTGAAAATGTTTTTCTTAATTTTGAGGTGGTCGTATTATTGAGGTGGTCTTATTATTGAGGTTTTACTGTAAATTAATAATTAATGGATATTATTTAAAAGTTGTCCCCCTTTGACACACTCCCATTGTACAAATGGTGATGGATAATCACATTATTATTCAGACTAAATATTTGTGTTTGCTTGCTTTTAACACAATCAAAAATGATTGAAGGAAATGTCATATTCATCCTGATAGATGGTACACAGGTTTTCACATGTTTAACTGAGTTATTTGACCTCCATCTTACAAATATGAGTAGACCATCTATCAGAAAGGTTATAACTGTCTTCACCAACATAATTAGTTTAATCATTTACTGATTTATTGAAAAGAAGGAAAAGAGAAAATATTGCAAGAAGAGTTGATACATTGTCATGGAAACGTATCTAGAGTGATACATTACAAGTAGAAATCGTGCTAGATGGAATTCACTGACATTAGATTAATCTATTGCCACTTTCCCTCAGGGATTTGAGACCTCTCCAGTCTAGATTACTTCCCAGGAAATAATATTATAAATTGGAAAAAAGAAATCCTCATAAATTGATAACAATGAATACACTATGTTGAAAGCTGAAGCAGTTTTGAAGGATCAATGTAAATGGAGAATATCAGGGGGTAATTTACTGATCATCTTGTCTCGTATTCTATAGAAAAAACAGCAAACAGAGAGAGACTGTCAGTGTATTAAGTGACATGGCTGTAGATAGGGTGGGTGGCTGCTTCATATGGCTTCAAACATTTAAGTGTAGATGAATGGGCAATGACACACTTGAGAAAAATAAAAGCGTTAATATTCATCGTATTTGTTTCTCCTGTGTTAATGTCAAGTATTATCTGAGCCTATATATTTGTTTTCTATATTGCAACAGTGTTAACAATAGATATAGTTCTAAGCCTTTTACGGAATTAGAAACCCTCCCGTGACACATTGACTTTATTCTGTATCAACGCTGTCATGTAATAACAAGATGGTCATTGGTGTCCTACAAAGAATATTTACTAGTGTATACTGTATGTTATTTGGTATCACATGTAGTATTTAGTATATATTCATGTGCTGTGATTGCAGTAGGTTTCAGTGCAAACTGCCATGCAATTTGTGGCATCAGTGTTATAATGTGCTAAACTGTTATATTCAGTTGTTCTAATAGCATTATTTTGTGCAGTAATGTTGCATTCAGTTGTGCTAACAGCGTTTTTTGTGCAGTAATGTTGCATTCAGTTGTGCTAACAGCGTTATTTTGTGCAGTAATGTTGCATTCAGTTGTGCTAACAGCGTTATTTTGTGCAGTAATGTTGCATTCAGTTGTGCTAACAGCATTATTTTGTGCAGTAATGTTGCATTCAGTTGTGCTAACAGCGTTATTTTGTGCAGTAATGTTGTGCTAGGAGCATTATTTTGTACAGCAATGCTGTATTTAGTTGTGGCAACAGCATTAGTATGTGCAGCAATGCTGTATTTAGTTGTGGCAAAAAGCAGTATTATGTGCAGCAATGCTATATCAAGTTATGGAAAGAGCAGTTTTATGTGCAGCAATGCTGTATCAAGTTATGGAAAGAGCAGTTTTATGTGCAGCAATGCTATATCAAGTTATGGAAAGAGCGTTTTATGTGCAGCAATGCTATATCAAGTTATGGAAAGAGCAGTTTTATGTGCAGTATAATGATGTCTTTAGTTGTGGCAACAGCATTATTATAAGCAACAATGCTGTATTTAGTTGTGGCATTGGCAGTATTATGTGCAACAATGGTGTTTCAAGTTGTGACAACAGCAGTATTATATGCAGCAATGCTACATCAAGTTGTTGCAACAGCATTATTATAAGCAACAATGCTGTATTTAGTTGTGGCATTGGCAGTATTATGTGCAACAATGGTGTTTCAAGTTGTGACAACAGCAGTATTATATGCAGCAATGCTGTATAAAGTTGTGGCAACAGCATTATTATGTGCAGCAATGCTGTATCAAGTTGTGGCAACAGCAGTATTATATGTAGTAGTGCTGTATCAAGTTGTGACAACAGCATTATTATATGCAGCAATGCTGTATCAAGTTGTGGCAACAGCATTATTATATGCAGCAATGCTGTATCAAGTTGTGGCAACAGCATTATTATATGCAACAATGCGGTATCAAGTTGTGACAACAGCACTATTATGTGCTGCAATGCTGTATCAAGTTGTGGCAACAGCATTATTATGTGCTGCAATGCTGTGTCAAGTTGTGGCAACAGCACTATTATGTGCTGCAATACTGTATAAAGTTGTGGCAACAGCATTATTATGTGCTGCAATGCTGTATAAAGTTGTGGCAACAGCACTATTATGTGCTGCAATACTGTATAAAGTTGTGGCAACAACATTATTATGTGCTGCAATGCTGTATCAAGTTGTGGCAACAGCATTATTATGTGCAGCAATGCTGTATAAAGTTGTGGCAACAGCATTATTATATGCAGCAATGATGTATCAAGTTGTGGCAACAGCATTATTATGTGCAGCAATGCTGTATAAAGTTGTGGCAACAGCATTATTATATGCAGCAATGATGTATCAAGTTGTGGCAACAGCATTATTATATGCAGCAATGATGTATCAAGTTGTGACAACAGCATTATTATGTGCAGCAATGCTGTATAAAGTTGTGGCAACATTTACACAAGGCTGAGACCAAAAACATCATTGGTGGTTGATAACTATTATACAAGTTAATCATCTGTTGGCTTCTTGGTCTAAAATTGTGGAATTATATCAGTTTTACTTAAATATTATCTTTATACTTGTTTGTTTTGTAATCTTTATCTAGTACCATAGCTGTCTTCATTCTGCTACTCTTCATTGAGATTTTCATCATTGCTATTGTCCCTAGCAACCTGAAAGCTTTATATTCATATAAGCGAATGAATATATATGTACTGGAATATTGAATGTGATGTTCAAGAGGTCTGTATTTTATTTTTTCTGACAAATCCCATATCCATTAGTCTTGTGGCTTATTATTTGCACATAAAAAACGGCGTGAATGGTTGGACAATGTTAGGGAATCATCTCTGGGCTATCCCATGGGACCAGGCAGTCTTTTCAATTTGTCAGATACGTGTCAGCTTTGTCTGATTCTCCACAATATTTTGTCTGTTACCCAAGCAAGAATGAATCCCTGGATTGTCCATATGATTAGTTTTGTGAAAATGATGCTACAATAAATGAATTAACGCATTGTTGATCTGTGTAGAGAGATATATGATCCCTATAGACTATACTTTCGTTGTTTTTATGAGCCATTCTAACCAAACTATGTAACCAAATATGGCCATAAGTGCTGTCAGAACATTAGTTGTAATTTTGGTAATTGATTTATTCTCTTTTGCCCAAATGGAAGAAGGACAGTAAATTACTGGCCAAGTACTGGGCAATAGACTTTGTATTGATCTTGTCTTAAGTTAAGGTTATCTCCCTTTACCTATCATCAGTTTGTATAACCCTATCAATATTTGCCTTAGGTTATTTGGTTGGTTCACTGTCATTGAATTGCCTGTTATGTGTGTATGATATTAATTGCACCACAATCTATGATAATATTTGTGACAATGTTTTTCTTGAACAAAATTGTAGTTATCCATATTTTTGGTTTGTTTTAAATTTGTTGCTTTGATTTTTACATTTACTCAAATGACTTTAAACTGATGATATTATATTTGTTAATTATTGACAATATTTTTTAGTGAATAATAATTGAGTGAAATGAGAATTTGGTAAAACTAATCAGTCATTGTTTGATGTCTCTGTTTGTTGAAAGTTCAGATCATTTCAAATATAAAAGATATAACGTTCATTGTAACTTATTATTTGTGGTGATGAACATGGGTTTTATTGATTTAAAACATGTCATAAACACTCATTGTCATCACACCTTTTATATTCCTGTGTTAATTGTGATCATCTCTTTTGTTGAAAGTTTGCAATATTTCACATCAGGTTACAAAACAAGATTTTTCATTGGTGTACAGACCCAGGTGGTAAAAATACAGAAAAAATCTCATATTTAAGTTCATATAAAGTGTCACGGCTCCCTACGCTCCCTACGTTGTTTCAGTGTCAATGTTAGATGCAATGGTCTGGTGGAGCAGATGTGACGGTTTTTGTTGGAAACTTTCTGGCTTTAAAAAGAGGCAATTTAACTTACTTTGTGTTATATTAAAATCATTTTAGCATATGACCGTATTTAACCAAATTAAAGCACCTTGATTTTTATATACAATCTCATTTAAGCAATAATATAGCAAATACCTTAACCAAATATTTAATTGATAAGTGCAAAATAAAGTTGTCATCTTTAGGACAGATATCAATAATTTTTAACCAAATATGTTTTTGCGATTTACAGTGCAACCTCTCCAGAGCATTGCCCTTTGGAATATGCAGAGTGTGGTCCTTGTTGAAAGGTTATTGCTCTAGAGAGGTAAAATTGGTAGTAAAATATTTACTACAGAAATATTGATAATTGTTGAAGAGAGATTACGGCTAAAACAATGCTGCATGGTCTGGAGAGATTGCATTGTAGTTTTAATTTCTTTCTTATTTTACTTTATTTTTACTCTATTTAGACTGCACTCAAAATGAAATGGATGAAACGTTTATTTAAACTAAAGAATTTATTATAATGATAATTAATAATTAGTTGATGATAGATCTGCTAGTGTTTTAGTTTCATTGTGGTGTAGTATTCACCAGAGTTCAATGAATCTGTCTCAAATTAGAACCTTGTTTTATGCACCAGTTTTATAGTAACAGTAAAAACTTCACTTGAAATCCACCTCAATAATAATTAAAGACCACATCGAAATTAAGAATTTCAATTTTCAAGTCCATTTTACTGTTTTGCTCTCAACCTCAATATTAAGACCACCCCAATAAGATGACCATTTTTTTAAGGGTCCCAAGGGTGTCATAATATTAAGGTTTTACTGTAATTGTGTAGAAGTAGTTCTGTTTACTTTCCTGTATCAATTTACAACCACTAATCACCTTTAATCAGAAATTGAAATCAGAACTTAAATAACTGCTTTGAAGTTTCTACTCATAATAGCAACTTTCATGTGCTAGTGTAGAGTTTCTATATTGCTTCATTAAGAGATAGGTATTCAGACAGACAAATGCTGCTATTTATGCAGTATTATATTCAATTTGATAACTGATACTTAATGAAATACTAAAGAGAATATGTTAAAATCTTATCGGTAAATAATTGTAAAGATTATAAGTATGAAGTAATTGGCATGTTTCACAGCTAAGGTGAAAAATTGATCTTTTCTTTTCAACATTAAAGTTTTCCTCAACATTATAGTAAGCATTCGATGGAGCGTAATTATCTGAATTGTGGCATTATGCCTTTCAAATTTGTCAGTACAAAGTTTTCGATTATGTATTAATAACTATTATGTTAAATGCTAGAGTATCGCCAGTAATTACATGACAAAGATAAATATTGATTTGCTAGCTTTCTCTGACAGTTTACAGTCAGGTATATATTGCCAAGGGTTGCATTAAAACCAAATTTTCCTTTTGTTCGATATAAAGTAATTTGTTGTGAAATTACTTCACTCTGTATTAAGCTGTTATTTTGCTTTAAAACTCTGTTTAATGGCTTAGCAGAAAAATCTACTGATTTCTATTTAATTTGTTAAGTAAACTTTATTGGGAATTGATCTTATACAGTTTCCTTTCCTACATGCTTTTGAATACAATGGACACAGCCTGGTTGACATTTAATGTTAATTAAAGCCAAACATCGAAGATTTAGAATTGTCAACAATTACGCTATGAATTGATAAATGAAATATTTGAACTGGTTTTAACGATTGGAGATATAAATATGCACCGTTGATTGTTATATGGTTATTATGTTAGAGAGCTTTTAATGTTTGCTTTGTACAAACACCCTTACACAATGAATTGATGCTATAGAATCAGACTGAAGGTAATTAGCTTAATTGATTAAGTCAGAAGTGTTACCTGCTTTATACCAACTTTTATCTGACAATGTATTGGTTTAGTCAATTAAGTTAACATAGCTTTAACTTGCATTCACTTTTAAATATTTGATTTATTTTCATGGACAATTATATGGTAAAAATCAATGTGCTTTTAATTGTTGAAATGTTTCATTGGGACAAATAATTGAGTGTTAGCAATACTGTTGATATTCCCACCAATCTTGATTGTTTAATTATATCAATTTACAAAAGAATAACAATAATTGATAGAACTTAAATAATAATGGAGATTTTTTGTCTTTGTTGCATATTTTCATGCCCTTCCTTAGAAGACTTTTTTGCTCATGTCATTTCTTCTTGCTTGCCAAAGATCATGACCACACAAATGAACTTGAGACAGAAAGACATTTCCAGTCAATATAGTATAAGTTAAGGGACAGCAGGGGCCTACTATCATCTACTTGGTAGGATAATGGTCATGTAGGGGTTAAGTAATACAATTACCATGGACAGTAGATGTTTCATATTGTATGGGGGGGGGGGTAATTGGCAATTGGCAGTCTTTGAGACTGAAAACTGTTAACTTTCAGTAACATGATAATGTTTTAGTCTACAGCTATCAATATTATAGGGTGATTGCATTTTGTCAGTAGATGAAGCCTATAGTTTTGAGTGTCAGTAAATCAAAGGACAAAGTCATAGAGACTTTAAGACTGCTGTCAGCCAGACAATTATTTGCTCCCTGATTCCCATACATGTCTGCCCTTTCATCTCCCCAATCCCTAATGTTTCATAGGCTGTTGTTCCTGGTGTCCGTATGGGGAGGCATTGTCTTGTGTATGTTGCATTCCTGTAACAACCTAATCTTTATTGCAAACAATTTCTCTTGGCTACCTAGCTCAGCTACCTAGCTCAGCTACCTGGAGGACTGTGGCAGCCATCAAACTTCATGGAAGGATTGCCTGTTATCCATAGATGATCCCTATTGTTTAAGGGTCACGGTGATCCTGAGAGTGATCTTGAGACTAAATGGTGTCTGTTTAAAACCCTTGAGAATACATGGGCCTATGGCCATCAAACTTCATAATTATGATGATACTTGTCTGTAGTCAGTTGATGACCTTTACCATTTTAGGAATAAGTCTTTTAAAGGTCAAGGTCACAGCAAATTTGAGACTGGATCCTGTTTTAGATCCATAATTGCTGTACATTTGAGCCTATGACCATCAGACATTATAAGAGTTTGTTCAGTAGATGACCTTAATTTGGGGGTCATTGGGTCAAAGGTTGTCAAGTCAGTACTTTACTACACACATATCTCCTACTGACTATCAGTGGGTGGGGGCATACTATTATGTTTTACAAACAGCTCTTTGTGTTAAATAAACAACACCCCTGTCCTATTTCAGATAGAAAACATAATCTGCACAGGTCCCATCATTCATTTTAATAACATGTCTAAAGGTTTATTGACAAATTTATTGTGATGCCTACTGATAATAAATACTTTTACGTATAAGACAGCAACATTTGATGCATGCATACTGCAAGAGAAATTTATGTATATACATGTACACTGAAATAGGTCTTTAATGGTATGCCTTGAAGTAAAGTTCTTCATGCTTTGATTGATTGTCCTGGTCATGTCATCATGTACCCATTGTTCTAATTTCTGTGTCAATTTGATGTACATATAGTTAGTACTTTTAAGATTGTTAACAATGGTAATAAATCCTTGGTTTAATTTTATATTGACTGTCAATCCAGTACTGCTTCATGAAGCAAACCATGTTAATGGTTAAATTCTGCTGGTTACAATTAGTTTCATTGTTGCAATTTAACTATCGAGTATATTACAGTGACTGCATGTTTCCTAAGTCCTTGGAAAACATCACATGTAACTGTCTCCATCCCAGAATGTATAGATCTTATTTCTCAATGCAATTAAATGGCAATAATTTCCTTACAATGAAATTAAGCTGATTGTTTAAGTTGCAAATGTCTTCTTATATAATTTACGATGGAAACAGAATCTCAAATATTACTGTGTTTGTTAGAAGAAAGCGTAATTCTGACACCAAGCCTTTCAGTATGGTCTTATCAATGTACAACTCAAGATTTTACTCTATTTTAAGTTTAATTGATATTGTGAAATTCGAACATATATCAAAATTCAATGATATTCTAAAATTCAAAATCACATTCAAAAGTTTTATGATATTCAAAAATTCTATTTTATTTTAAAAATTTAATAATATTTTAGACATCAGTAATATTCTAAAATGCTTCCATATTCTATAATATTGGTAATAATTTTAAAACTCGATAATATTCTGAAATTCAATAATATTCTAAATTATTTGATATTCTTATATTTAATTAAAACAAAATTGCAATGCTAAATGTATGTGGCTTGAATGTGCCTCCTGTCCAGTAAATTCCAATGGTTGTTAAGACAACATGATTTAGGTTTCAATAATGACATGTTTAATTATCTTAGGTTCATTCTGCTGCAACAGATTTAAATTCCCAACAACAAACAATGTTGATTAGACTAATGCACTAGACTGCATCATTACACTGTTGTCAGTAAATTTATTGCTTCCATTTGATAATCAATAATTGTTTAATGTGTCTGTATGAGACAATTCTTGCAGCTGAAATAAATTGCTGGATGTGTTGAAATGAAGCTTTTACTTTATAATGACCTTTGGAAAGTGCTTAAGGCTCCAATCTTGCTCATTAGTAGGGTAATTTATTATTGTTTTGGATTATTATGACTGATAAATTTCATGGAATGAACGAGTTTAGCTTCATATTGCAATCATGTAATTGGTTTATATCAATACCATAGGGGGGAAGGGTTGAACATATTCCTGGGGACCTTCCTATTTAAGGGTGACACATGACAATGTGACATTAGTCAGTGCAAAGTGACAATGCAACATGACATTGCCACAATGTGATTCAATAATCAGCCATGGGCAAGAGATATAACATTCATGTCACAATGTGGCAATGTTTCATGTTGTATTGTCACATTGTTGTGGTGTCACAATGAAATGTAACACTGTCATATTTTACTTTCACATTGCCACTATGTCCAGTCACATATTAGCATTGTCTCATTAAGGGGACTCACAACAGGAGACACAACAGTGCAGTATGACACAAAACAATGTTACATGACAATGCAACTAAATGATGCTGCACCTAAAACTTTGTCTTAACATTGCAACGATGCCAGGTAGTGCTAACTAATACGACATTACTAATTGATAACGTTGCCCATCATAGCACAATGTTATGCTGCATTGTTATGGATCATCTTACAATGTCATGATCATGTCACCGCGATATCATATCACAACATCATTGTCATGGTCATGTTGCAATAACATATCACAACACTATGTTGTATTGTCATGGTCATGTTGCAATATCATATCACATCATTGTGTTGTATTGTCATGGTCATGTTGCAATATCATATCACATCATTGTGTTGTGTTTTCATGGTCATGTTGCAATATCATATCATGGCATCATGTTGTATTGTCATGGTCATGTTGCAATATCATATCACATCATTGTGTTGTATTGTCATGGTCATGTTGCAATATCATATCATGTCATCATGTTGTATTGTCATCATGGTCATGTCACAATGTCATATCACAATATTGTATTGATTTGTCGTGGCCATCTTGGGATTCCATATCACAACATTATGTTGTATTGGTGTGCCTCAGCGTTAATACCCCAACACATGATAATTACACTGCACCACTAACATCATTATTCCATTTATAATGTGTTAGAATTAGACCTTTTAATTAGTCAAAAAACAAATTCTCAAATATAACATTTTCCTCTGCAAGAATTATTGACTTTATAAAACATCGTTGATGAACGATTGTAAAAGATAATGATTGCTCATGTTACCAGCCACCCAGTATCCAGCTACAGGCCATGTCATACCAATCATAGCATTGTTGTAACATCATAATGCAAACTACCTGTTTCAATAATCTGGAGATGTTAATCTATAAAGTTGCTGTTTAGTGTTAGGTGACTTTAAGAACAAAATTACTGCCAATGTATTCTAGTAATTACAATATTAAGTTGATTGCAAACTAGAGCCTTGTTTGGGATATGAGCATTTAATGTTGATGTCAGATTTTCAGATACTTCCTGGCACAAAACTTGAGTTGGAAAAATAATGATTTATTGCACTAAATTATGTCAATAGACACTTCTCCAAGAGTCCACTTGTATTTATAACGACAACTGATGTGTTATGCTGAAGATAATTCCTTTATATCACTTAGCGAATATAGATAAAGTGCACATCTGCATTGATTTTGTAATTCTGTTTGGGACTTTACCTGTGTGTTATGCCATAATCCTGATGGCTGCTGAGAGTTATGGGTTCTACAGCTGCCAATTCTAATTGTTTTTTATAGGTGCTTATAATTAAAGAATTTGTGTTTTATACTAGAAAATGATAAGAACATATCCAAGACTGTCAGGAAGTATCATTTGTGAACTTCTTGAGAATACTGTAAGGTCGTGGGATGTAATGTGTTTAATATACAATATGAATAACAAAGTCTGTAACTGTCATAATTCACATTCCATTAGTCGCGGATATATTTGTCTGCTTGTTGCAATGCTGATGTTTTGTTGTAATTACAATTTTATCTTCCAATCTTCATCAGCTTTTATTGTCCAATTTTCTTCAGTCATAATTATCCATCCTACGCAATTATGTTATTATAAACTAACTGAGGTTTATTCACAACATTTAATGGAGAGGGGGGGGGGTACAATGTTTGGATTTAGCTTTTTTAGTATCAGAGATATTGCAGTGTAATTTCAGGCATTGGTTTAGCTTTTATTTTTTACATTTGTTCTTCATTTACTTAATTATACACCATTTACTTATTGAAATGCCCTGCGTACATTGTGCTTATATTGTTATTGTGAGGCTTTTACAATCTTGGTCTTGTTCCAAAGGTTTGACATATTGTTTTAAGTAATTCCTCAAGTTATGGTCCTTTTATGTAGATTCTTTTACTTTTAAAATGGTTAAACCATCCTTATTATTGATATGCATTATGTTTTAATGTGTTCTATATTTTATTTCATATGTTGGTTTGGCAATGGTGTGACTAAATGTTGTTTAATACTATTGTACCTTTGACTGTTTCTGAATGTGCTGCAAGCCTTTGTTTGCTACGTAATGTGGATCACAAGTCATGAGTCCCATAGTTAAAGCTATATGACACAAATCCACTGGCTGTGTTTTATACTCTGATTGAAAAGCCATCTGCTGTTAGCAACCTGTATAGACCTGTTACTGTGGCAAAGGGGTAGACACCCTATAAAGAGATATGACTGGATTGTACATATTATAATATTATAGTCATTTCTAGACTAGCGCTAGTAGATAGCCATATGACCATTGGCTATTAGAACTACACTTTGGTTAGTAGAATTTGCAGGAAGTGTCTCAAAATAGTAAAATTAAAAACATTGCAACAGGTGATCAAATTAGTTACCAACTTATCAAATCTGGCCACCAACTGTTGAAGCTTATGCTAGCCTAGCAATACATATTAAGGACAGCACGCTTACTGTCGGCCACTGAATATCATCTCCAGTCACGTTTTATTTCGTTTCTCTGTTTTATGCAAGAAATTGATGAACAGTGCAACATTAATCTGATGTTGCATACTGTTCTATGTAGGTTTTTGCTAATTACAAAAACGTGGGTGTTCTTCTTGCAAGAAACAATTGTATATACATATTTGAAGTGAAAATCCCTTCAAACCACGAGCCAAAGGATTACTTTGTATGTGGCCAAAGATGTTCATGCTGCTTAAGGTCAGTACTGTTGGTACTTATTTCCAGGGTTGCCAATATATCTGTGTGTCACACTTGTTTGCCATGTTCGTACAAGTACTGAACACTTGCAAATGCTTACATTGAGTACCATTGTATCCAATATATTGTCTGGTAAGCATGTTTAATTGCCATCATGAATTTTGAGTTGACAGTATGTATGTCTGCCTGGAATGTAAACGACTAGAGCTTGTTTCCTGGTTACAAGAGTTCCCTCATGTGGAATATAGTATTGACAAAAAATGTCTGTTTCCACTTAACATGTGCAATTGAGACTATTCTAAATTTATATCATTTTCTATTTGCAGGTGAATTAATTGGCCAGACAATTGCTGAATGAAGCATCAAGCTTAGTCCTTGTCAGTGTGGGAAACTTTCAGGCAATGTGAGTACTACTAACTAATTGCAAATTTTATATTGACCTATCTCATATTTATGATTTTCAACACCAAATTTGTGAAATTCTGGTTTAATTACAAACACCCTCACACTTTATTATATATGATCAATCTAGCCATGAATATGACATGCACCAAAATGCCAAATTGACATGCAGTTAAATTACACCATTTGACATGATATCAACTTTTAAAATAAGAAAAACGAGGAATTAATATTGAGGACATTGGCTTCTTGTCTTTAATCAATTCACTGCACACTAGTGTTCTAGTTGTTTATCTGTGTCAAGCGCTATATAATAATTGACTGTAGCATGTTCCCAATGCAGCCTGTAAATATTGCTTTTACCATGATTGTGTTCCTCAGGCGTTGGTTCTGAGAGCTACTAAAAGGAATCAGAATACAATGTAACCTCAATAATACGACAAACATTGGGACCCTTGAAAACTGGTCTTTATTTTGAGGTGGTCTTAATATTGAGCTTGATTAAAGAGCAAAACAGTGAAAATGGTCTTGAAAATTGTGTTCTTAATTTAAGGTGGTCTTATTATTGAGGTGGTCTTTAAGTGAGGTTTTACTGTATATACATTATGTAAACCGTGAATTTGTTGCAAGCTATGCATCCCAGCAGGGAAATGTATAAGGTTTTGCTCTTTGGTAATTACTGGTCATTAATTGTCACTCTTCAATTGTCAGGCTAAATATGCAATCTTAATTAATAACGAAGTAAGTGCAGTGTACATAAATGTTGTTCTAACATCAAGTGAGATTCTTGAATGTTATAAAACAATTGAGGTGAGAAAATAATTAGGTTTAAGAAACAGAGGTAGAAGTATATGTAATATATGTTCTATCCAATACAAATGTCCACACTGGTCTATAATTGAAATAAATGTTATGAATTAAACCTGTAGGGAAATATTTAGAGATAAAGAATATGATATTTGGTGGTCTAAACAAAACCTATGAGAAAACCTCTTTTAAACATCATTAATGTGTAGGACGATCTAATTGAATGTAACTAATGATATCAAGCATGAGTCTTACTTAGATTGATAATAATTTATAGAAAGAATGTATACACCATCACCAAAGCTATTAGATGAAACTGATTGTCAAATAACCAAATTATGCCAGTAGATCTTACAAGATTCTTATAATTTGGCTGTGGAAGCCTGCAATGTCTATTCACACTCCATTCTGACAGCGGAATGTTAACAAATGTCTTGTTGTTTGATGAGTAAAACAAACCGGTTGAGACAAGCAGAGTGGCATTGTTTGTTTGTTGCTTCATAATAGTTTGTTTGTTTCCTCCTGGTGTGTCAGCAGTAGCTAATCATTAACTTGTACTAATTGAGATGGTACGGTAATAACTTCATTCCTTTTTGACTTAATACCTCGCTAAGAACCTGTTTTCTGGTGATTATGTTTTTTACCCACAAAGGTTTATGGTTCCAGTATGTACTGCTTGACTTTGATGCTTTGTGTAGGAGGGGTACTCGAATTATGTTTTGAGTGATACAGATTTTTGGTACAAATAGGTGATGATGTTGATACAATAGTGGAAGCTTGTATGAAGGGTTATGTTGTTCGTGTCATCAACAACCATTATAGCACTATACACATCCACTTCAGAAAGGATATAAACTATTCAATTCTGTTTAGTGGGTGGCAGTGCTCATTGTTTTGTTTGTAAGATTCTGCTGTTTGCTTGCAAAGCAGTTTGATGGTGTTTGCAACATTATTTTGCAACTACAAAAATAGTTTTGAATGCCGTTATAAGCTGTTTCTAGCCCTTTTTTAGCAACATAAAAGTCTTAAAAACCTTTTTTTGCCTGTAATGATTACAAAAATAGAATATTTCTTTAATGAGGCACAAAGTTGGGGACAAAACATGAAACAAGATAAAACATACTGTTTTAATAAAGCTTGTTATCGAACATAAAACATTGATATCATTGAGGACACATTTTTCCATCATGTTATTCAACCTTTCACTCATTCAGTCAACATTAATACATCCTTTTTCTCATTCATTTATTTGAATCACTCAAGGTTATTTCAGTCAATAAAATTCATACAAGGCATGATAAGATGGATAACGATAATGTCCCATATTATTCTAAGAGCAAATTATCTGACCTGTACAAACTGCAAGTGAATGTATGAATTAAGATATTGCCAGATGAACTTGTAGATGAGTGCCAGAATCAATGAGTATATTGTCGGTGTTGGTGATATACATAGAAACAATCATACTGATGTTGTTGTACTAGGTGAGTTAAGGGCAAATATTCTCAGATAACATACTGGTTCATTAAGATAAGATAAAAACATGATGAATGAATGACCTTGCAATCACCTTACTGTCATGGAATTATAGGTATATTTTCTTCATGCAGAAAAAAAACTAGTGTTGTTTTTTACTTGCAATTATGTGATTTAAATGTATAGTAACAGTGATTGATTTTACTGCCGAATATAGGCTGTTTCCCCTTACCAAAAAGTGTCCATTTTCCCCAAAAAATCATAATTTTTCCCAGTTCTTTGTTCATTTTTCCCCTTTTTTATTAAGTCAGTTTTTTGTGTATTTAAACTTTTATAAAAGACCATTGCATTGAATCTTTGCTCTTGCATCACCTCATATACATGCATACAACATACACCAGCCACAGCTGAAAAGTTGTTTTTATAAGAAAAACAACCATTTCCTTTTTTCCCAAATTTGGGATTTAATGCACCTAATTGAAAAGCACAGGCAGTTATTATAATTGTTATTACATGCATGATCGTAACATCAATAACGATAATGGTGATGATAATGACACTGATGGTAGTGGTGGGGGTATTGATGATGATGTTGATAATGACACTGATGGTAGTGGTGGGGGTATTGATGATGATGTTGATAATGACACTGATGGTAGTGGTGGGGGTATTGATGATGATGTTGATAATGACACTGATGGTAGTGGTGGGGGTATTGATGATGATGTTGATAATGACACTGATGGTAGTGGTGGGGGTATTGATGATGATGTTGATAATGACACTGATGGTAGTGGTGGGGGTATTGATGATGATGTTGATAATGACACTGATGGTAGTGGTGGGGGTATTGATGATGATGTTGATAACCACACTGATGGTAGTGGTGGGGGTATTGATGATGATGTTGATAATGACACTGATGGTAGTGGTGGAGGTATTGATGATGATGTTGATAGTGACACTGATGGTAGTGGTGGGGGTATTGATGATGATGATGATAATGACACTCAGATGGTAGTGGTGGGGTATTGATAATGATGTTGATAATGACACTCAGATGGTAGTGGTGGGGGTATTGATAATGATGTTGATAATGACACTCAGATGGTAGTGGTGGGGGTATTGATAATGATGTTGATAATGACACTGAATGTGTTGGATGTTGTGGTGATGATGATGGTTATGTTAATAAATTGTGTATATCAAAATAACATAAAACTATTGCAACTAAAATGAATATGTACCATATAATAAAATGAAAACATTTGTAGTACAATGTATTGATAAAATGATCATCATAATTGTAACAAAGTATCTGCCAATACTTGATCCATCTCTTGCTCACCTATCACCTTTAAATGTCATCATCTTATCATCATTTCCACTTTTGTTGTTTTAAAAAATAATTCTGTGCTTTACTGCCTATGCCCCCCCCCCCTGACTTTTAAAATGAAATTCTATAGAGATTACCTCCCTTGCTCCACAGTGCGGCATTTACAACACCCCATGTTACCTGTATTTTATTGTGAAAAGACACGATAGCCATAAATCTATATCTAAATAGATCAGGTAGATCTCTCAGTCTGTATTTGTTCCAAACTTGTGTTTCTATATTGAAACAAAACAGTTAGCATATTTTTATCATTTCCTGATAGGTTAGCAGGCATAAATATTAATTGTAGACATTCTTTGGCAAGCGTAATAAGATGGTGTACACATTTCTAGGAAGGAGAATGCCTTGATGAGTATAGTGAGGGAAAGTGGAAAGACTTCTCAGGCCAAATAATTGTTGCTTGATTATATTTTTTTTATCTGGGAGAATATTTGTGTGAAACATTTATATACAGCATTTATTGTTGCTACTTGATTCACTTTAATACAGCAAATACAAAGGACCACCCATTCTGTAATGCCTCGGTATGTGTTTTCCCTAGAAGCCAACATGTAAATTAAGTAATAAACATCACGATTTTATTGCAATTAAACTAAAATAACTGTATTACTGACAGCTTGTTTTTTTTTGAGTTACTCCATCTAGTGGTATCTCAGCATAGAAATGTTACCATGTTTATAATTTATATAACTTTTAAGTGTCTTCACTCATCTTTGTATATCATGAAGATGATAATTTCATTACATAAAGTCATCTAAATTAAACTGTTCAAACAGTGTAACATAACTGTGAGTTTATAGACTTAGACTTATTGAGATAGAGGCAAGGCAATTTCAAAATATCTCATTTTTATTACCATTAATACTGCTAACAGAAGCTTAGACTCTTATCTTTGGGAAGAGCTACAGTACATTTTTGTTATGGGGCTTTAAGTCACATAAACAGCCTATGTCGATCACGCGGGGACTTTTCCAGATATTAGAGCGGAGGAAGTCACCAGGTGGAGACCTGGATAGGACCGCCAGTCTCCCAAATGCCAGCTGGATCATATGAGATTCGAACCTGCAGCAGTGAGATGCAAGTGACTTGAAGTCAGCAACAATAACCACTCAACAACTGAGGTACCTGTCCCATTGCAATGTTGACTATGTTGCTTTATGGTGTTGTCAACAAATTAACTCTAGAATTAAAACCTCTTGATTCTGATAGCTCTGTCTAGTCATCTAGTGTCGGCACTGTTGTTTCACAAGCACCTTATATTGATATCATTGTCATATCTTGAGCACAGAGATTCTAAGCATCCTGAAATATAGGAGAGAAAGTAATTGATAGTAGATTAAAATAAGCTTCATTCTGTGACAGAATTTCCTGTATATTCTTTGGTAAAACTGTCTTTCTCCAATATATCAATCATATAGAAGAGTGTGTTCTATATTTGCTTTAACTGACCTATTTTGTATGGCAGTGATGATTTAATGGAAACTATGATATTCCATGTAATGTTTTGTATTGGCATTGAAGCGCTGCTATGGGATTTACAACCTCTTCTGTAAGTGACGTCATTTCAAGAAAACGCAACATGTGATGTCCGTATTTGCAAGCAGGAAACAATATTTACTCCATGATTATGGTCACTTCGTTTTCATATTGCCATATGCGGCAAATATTGCTTACTGTCATAACATGGTGATGTCACATGTGACATTTTGTGGGGTGACATCACTTAAAGAAGAGGTTTGAAATCGTACAGCGGCGCTCATTTCATCTTTATTTTTTTGTAGGGATGAAAGGGTTTGTTGTTGCAGTCCTACAATATTAGCAGTTATCTAGAATTGTTTGGTCATTTAGCTTTACACATTGATATCAAACCATGGCCAACAATTGTTTGTTGACTTTAAATGACTTATACATTATGTACATGTGCTACATTATATCTTCGCAATGTCCAAACATCCCATTAACTTCATGTTGACACCACCAGGACAGTGACTTTTCATATCCGAAAATTCCATCTAGATTCTATTTTAATATCTTATTTCATAATAGTCTGCTGTAGTGTATTATCTCCCCGAGTTGTTTATTTAGTCTAGATCAATTGTCTGAGATCATTGCCACTTTATCTAGTTTGGACAGTTCATGGAACGATACACTCCAGGGAATTCAGTTAAGTCCTAAATCTTAGAATGGTCTATTCGTTTTATTTATTTTCCTTTTTTCACCAAGTTCTCTCACCCTTCTAGACTACATGTTATTGCTATGATCTATGTGCAGAGAATGCATCTTCCTCAGCATTGTCTGTGAGCTTTGTTCAGACAACTGCATATTGTTTCTATTAATGCTCTGACAAATAAATAAAATAGAAGGATATTCACATAAAGAATATCAATCTCACAGTCTGTGTTGTACTGGATGCAACCTTTCATACATCAATATGTTTGTTCAGCCTTTACAGAAAAGCATATAACAGTACAGACAGTTATTGCATTTAATTTGTTGTTTTGCTAAGACAAGTTGATCAGTGGATTGTAACATTGTTATAACTACAGGCAATCTTTTATTAACTGACAGTTGCAACTAAACTTGCAGAATCCAAATTTACTTTGATGCATGAGCAAATGCACTTGTTGTGTTTTCAGTTAAGTATCCAAGGAGTGCAAACTTATGGGGGTGCATGATAACTTGTTGGTATAAAATGGCTTTAGTTTAAACATATTTATTTCACATCAATCATGAAACAAGTTCTCACAACTTATATTAATCACTCTCGATGACTGCTTCCTCAAGCTACCTGCAACCAGTACTTGTGCCAAATTTAGGGATTGTTAAGTCGTGATCAAACTCTGCTCATCGCGGGATTTGAGCTCATGACCTTCGGATCAGGAGTCAGGCGCTCGACCATTCGCTTTCCCAAATGGCTTTGGTTCAAGTGCACCAATTTATGGCATTATACATTACTCTTATGCAGTATTAAAATGATTATGTAAGTGTCAACCAATATTAAATGCTGAAACTATTGTTTGTGAAGCTCATAAACACAAAGAACAACTTTTACTGCACTATGGAATGGCATATTTACTACTAATAACCTGAATTGAAAATTATTTAATTTGATTGGCTAAATGGATACTGATAAAATATTTACTGAAATGTTCGAGAGATGAACTAAATGCTAAATGCAATGGTAATTATAATGCACAGAACCATTAAATATTAATCACGTTATACCAGGAGCTATGATATATAATGAAATTATGCAAGATGCCATTAAATATTACAATGCCGTATATTAGGGAACCATGTAATGTAATAAGAGTATGCAAGACACTATTAGATATAATGGCAATATGCCACAAACCATCAATGATAATTAATTACATTATTTAAAGAAACATTACTTATACAAATATAATGATTATATGCAAGATTTTGAAGCCATTAAAACATTGTGGCTTTATACAATGTTGTTGTATGAGAAACCATTAAATACAATATGACATTACACAACAATCTTTTAATATAATTATATTATTTACTCTAGAACTGTGAGATTACAGGTCAACCAATGAAAACATGTTTTGCAAAATATTAACCAATAGACATAGTGTACACATAACCGCATTCTGAACAAATCTTTTAATCTACAATAATCTTCATAATCTACTACAGCTCTTAATAACATTGGTCTAATATAACAAAAAATTAAACTATCTAGCCTAATGTAGAAAACCACATGGCAAGCCTTTTTGTATAAAAGCTGTGATTAAGACTGTGAAGAAAGTTACAAATACATTCCAACCATTGTTTCATCTATATAGATGATTGATTAACCATAATATTATCCCTGCCGTTTATACTTTAAACTCAACATTGTTCTATTGATAGTTTGCATGCAATCGTCTTGTGGTTGTAGATTAAAGATAGAAATGAACTTGCAATGTTTGTGTAAAAGTAAAGTATTGTTAGCAAATCTGTACACATTTTATAGTGATTATAACCTTCGAATGAGGATATGTATTTAAGACTAATCTCAACAGTTGCATTTGTTTAGAGCAATTCCAAGCTGTACCCTACAGAGAGCTAAAGACTATAGACACTTGTCAGTGTATGAAATAAATCATTTAAACTGACTTAAAGGTGTGTTCTCACCCTTTGATGCATACAATATATAAAATGGCATCACACACAATTGATACAGACTTACATTCCCAAATGAGTCTCGGAGAAACAAACTTGTTGACACTCAGGAATGGCAGTTCCATAACAAGTTTATGACATTTGAGTTTTTGGCAATTTCTATCTTCATTTTGTTTGTTCACTTAAGTCTGTTCAGTGAATTAACTTAGGTATTGATGTTTGCCTCCCCATATTATTTATATCGTCTTTCAGACGTATTTATTTTTCAAAATGTGTATTGGGCCAAATTCCTGATTGTTATGTTGTGAGCTCAAATCCCACCTTGGGGTGGTTGAACTGTTAACTTCACAATCCCTGACTTAGGCATGAATACTGGTTAGTACCCAGGAAGCATTCAGTGACTTAGGCATGAGTACTGGTAAGTACCCTGGGAGCAGTCGGTGACTTAGGCATGAGTACTGGTTAGTATCCAGGAAGCATTCAGTGACTTAGGCATGAGTACTGGTAAGTACCCTGGGAGCAGTCAGTGACTTAGGCATGAGTACTGGTTAGTACCCTGGGAGCAGTCAGTGACTTAGGCATGAGTACTGGTAAGTACCCAGGGAGCAGTCAGTGACTTATGAATGAGTACTGTCTTGTTAGTACCCAGGGAGCAGTCAGTGACTTAGGCATGAGTACTGGTTAGTACCCAGGGAGCAGTCAGTGACTTATGCATGAGTACTGTCTTGTTAGTACCCAGGGAGCAGTCAGTGACTTAGGCATGAGTACTGGTTAGTACCCAGGGAGCAGTCAGTGACTTAGGCATGATTACTGGTTAGTACCCAGGGAGCAGTCAGTGACTTATGCATGAGTACTGGTTTGTACCGGGAGCAGTCATTGCTAATGTAAAATATATAAGCTTAAACTGTCTGTAATGACATTTGTGTTACAATGGTTGGCATTGCATGTAACGGTGCTTGTGCTTAAATTGCCCATTGCCTGTTGCTGGTTTTGGGTCCATGTTAAGGCTCAATGGCAATGGTGTGTAACAAAATTGTCTGATGAAATAAACAGGGCGTGTTAATAAGCTCAAAGGTGTAATTGCAATCAAATTACTGGAATTTAATTCAGTCTCAACTGAAAATTGGCTTGAGCTTGTTGTTTAGATTTTGTTAGTCATAAAATTAAATTGAAATTTAATTAATATTGTGGTAATAATGACATTGTGAAAGATTCTATTACTTTGTTTGTATACATAGTGCATCTGTGTTGGACATCTGTGTTCTCCTGAGTTCCTTGGTAAGTGAAACATCAACATGTTGATTTATTAAGCATCAACAAAATGTGGTATTGTGCATTGTTAAATTTGCTGTGTTATATATACACCCCAGCAATAATTTGGTCACATCTAGCTATCAATAAAATGCATGGCCTTGTTCCAAATAATAAGGAAACAATCTTTAGTAATTGTTTGATATGCATGTTTCTATTCAACTTTATATTAAAATTATTTTGTTTTAATGCCATTTTTAAACAAATTCTCTCTTCAAAGCTTCTTGAGTTATGGTGACCCCAAGTGCTTAAATTTATCAATAATGTTACAAACTTACATTGACTAATTAACACATCATTTGGGATGTAAATCAAGGCAATATATGGACAGGAGTACAGTTAAACCTCACCAAAAGACCCCCTTGTAAATAAGAGCACCTCGTTAATCTGACCTTGTTGTGATGGACCTGTTTTAAGTTTTCTTTCATATTTTAATTTTATGATAAGACACTTCAAAACTAAGCCTGAAATTCTTTGGAACCTATCTAGGTTTCACTGTACATGTATATTAAATTGCCACATTTCCTATTTCTATTAGACTGTGATCTTGATTTTTCTTTTAGCTAGTTAACATGATCCTACTTTTTTGCATCATAAATCACAATCTGTTGTGCCAAATTTCTGCCCTTGTATAAGTTACATGATATGTTTGCCAATAATTAACAGTATTTTTCTGGCAATTCTTGGAAACTATTCATTAAATACAATATTTTCTTGATGTTTATCACAGCCTAATTACTATCCATCTACTGGCGTATAACTAACCCTTTTACCATGGTGTAACCTTTAGTGTTGTCTCCAGTAAAGTGTTCTCTTCAGAATCAATTCTGTCAGATTAATAGTGCTGCACATTAAAACAAGTTTAAATAATTAATTGACAGCAGATTAACTGCACCCTACTAGAAGATGCTAACATATAATTAATAAGGAATGAAAACTTGCAGTCTGGTGCTTGAGGAAATGTTGTTGATGTAGGGATGTCAACTGCTTGTAAAGATTATAAGGAAGTCTGTTTGACATTTGACAATTATTTTAATTACACTTGAGTGGTATTGTACATGATAATTAATGGTGTGATGTATCAATGTAAATGCATGGTTGTAATGATGTTTTCAACTTTCTTCATTGTTAGTTTGCCCCCTTTTACCTTCCTCCTAGGTTGTCCTAGCAGATTGTTGTGACTGAATACCTGTAATTATCTCATGTTGCCATTGGATGCCTTTTACCATTGGTTTTTAGCTCATATGAGCACTTTGTCCTGAACGATGAGCTATTGAAATTGTTGACCTTCCATCATCCACAATTTGATTGTTTACACCCTAACATCCACATTTCTTGAACAGTCCTTGGCAAACTTGGATATAATGTATATGACCATTAGTTTTTGACCAAGCTGGTTTTAGGCTAAGTTGGTTTTAGGCCAAATTGGCTCTTTATTTATCAAAAATTGTCCTATTCAAACAATACCTCAAGTGTACCTGTAAGATCTTGATCTTGTTCAATATAATTGTATATGAAATCTAGGTCGAAGTTTGAATGGTCAAAATCCATATAGTCTTAAAGAACTTCTGAGAAAGGTCTAGACCTGAGAAAGGTTAAAGTATTTTAAAACCTTTTTTACATTATTGATGCCACTTGCTTGACCCAATCTTCAATGGCCTATTTTCAATAGTTTCAGAGAACTGTTCCCTGGCTATCTTAACTGCCTCTTTTTGCAACATTGGCAATATCAAAGATGCCTCATGTTGCTACTGGTTACCATTGGCAGTGTCACAGATGCCTCCTGTTGCTACTGGTTACCATTGGCAGTGTCACAGATGCCTCATGTTGCTACTGGTTACCATTGGCAGTGTCACAGATGCCTCTTGTTGCTACTGGTTGCCATTGACAATGTCACAGATGCCTCATGTTGCTACTGGTTACCATTGGCAGTGTCACAGAGCAGAGACCTCATGTTGCTACTGGTTACCATTGGCAGTGTCACAGAGACCTCATGTTGCTACTGGTTACCATTGGCAGTGTCACAGATGCCTCCTGTTGCTACTGGTTACCATTGACAATGTTACAGATGCCTCATGTTGCTACTGCTTACCCTTGGCAGTGTCACAGATTCCTCATGTTGCTACTGGTTACCATTGGCAGTGTCACAGAAGCCTCATGTTGCTACTGATTACCATTGGCAGTGTCACAGATGCCTCATGTTGCTACTGATTACCATTGGCAGTGTCACAGATTCCTTATGTTGCTACTGGTTACCCTTGGCAGTGTCACAGATGCCTCATGTTGCTACTGGTTACCATTGACAGTGTCACATATAACACAAGTTGCTGCTGGTTACCATTGGCAATGTCACAGATGCCTCATGTTGCTATTGATTACCATTGGCCTTGTCACAGATGCCTCATGTTGCTACTGGTTACCATTGGCAGTGTCACAGTAGCCTCATGTTGCTACTGATTACCATTTGCAGTGTCGCAGAAGCCTCAAGTTGCTACGGATTACCATTGGCAGTGTCACAGAAGCCTCATGTTACTACTGGTTACCATTGGCAGTGTCACAGAAGCCTCAAGTTGCTGCTGGTTACCATTGGCAATGTCACAGATGCCTCATGTTGCTACTGATTACCATTGGCAGTGTCACAGAAGCCTCATGTTGCTACTGGTTACCATTGG
Organism: Mactromeris polynyma; assembly: GCA_032209605.1. Taxonomy (NCBI): domain Eukaryota; kingdom Metazoa; phylum Mollusca; class Bivalvia; order Venerida; family Mactridae; genus Mactromeris; species Mactromeris polynyma. The sequence continues at coordinate 16,761,054 of JASFXZ010000003.1, forward strand.
CAGTGTCACAGAAGCCTCATGTTGCTACTGGTTACCATTGGCAGTGTAACAGATGCCTCATGTTGCTACTGATTACCATTGGCAGTGTCACAGAAGCCTCATGTTGCTACTGGTTACCATTGGCAGTGTCACAGAAGCCTCATGTTGCTACTGGTTACCATTGGCAGTGTCACAGAAGCCTCATGTTGCTTCTGGTTACTATTGGCAGTGTCACAGAAGCCTCATGTTGCTACTGATTACCATTGGCAGTGTCACAGATGCCTCATGTTGCTTCTGGTTACCATTGGCAGTGTCACAGTAGCCTCATGTTGCTACTGGTTACCATTGGCAGTGTCACAGAAGCCTCATGTTGCTTCTGGTTACTATTCACTGTTGCTCTTCCGACTTCTGTTTTTTTCTTTTCATCATGAGTGAATTCATCTTGTCTCCAATAGATATATTTTAATTCATTTGTTCCCTTCTGAATTTGCATGTTATTTCATAGTTTGCTAAATTTAATTGAAAATGCATTAATTGATTATCTACCTCAATTTAATATTATGGCGTGTCATAAATTGTTCATTATTTCTAAATAATTTTGTGGGAGTGAATAATTTCGAAGAGATAATGAGCAGAAATTACATTAAAATCATGAATATATGTAATAAACACTGACATGTCTAGCAATGCTGAAAACTGAATGCATTCCACAAACACTGATTGTGTCTACCTGCACATCACCTCAGTATGTCAATCATAGTGAAAATATTATGTTAAGGACATTTATTGAGATACCTGCTTGTAAGCATTGAATGTGTAAACAAACAACAACTAATTGAGAAACATGGTAGGAATGAATCAATTACCTATCTGACAATAGTGGAATGCGTTTCTACTGTATTACCAGTCACAAGAAATTAGTCTTATAAGACCATTGTGTTATATTGTTATGTATGTTTAATGCTTACAATAAACATTTACTAAATTGTATATAATTATATATACACAAAGGTACTACCAATAACTTAACTGTTCATCTGAAGTTAATTGCATAATATTAATATTCTATGTGACCCGCTAAGTGTTTGAACCCACGGCTTCAATGACAGTGGTACCTATAGCACTTAAGTAACTGTGACTACACTGATTGTGCCCTTAGGGAAACCCCAAAAATAACAAATAAACAGTGTTGATATGGTCGTGGTTGCTTCAGTACATAGATATCGGAAATTTAATAATTGTATTTTGATAAATGAATTCTATAAGATATTTAAGTTAAACTTTGAAATTTGAAGAAAATATTTGCATCAATAGTTATATTTTAAGATATTTTATGATAAATTATTCTTTACTTCCGTATGCATCATGTTCATCAATCATAGATTGTTCATTACCTCAAATGTATCTGAGTAATTTCCTCCCTACACAATACTGCAAAACTTCTCTATACTGCATTTTCTAGATGTAACTATATCACATTGATGATTACATATTTCAAAACATCACTAAGCATTAACTACGTCCCATGGATTGGTCATTTTTGGAAAAATTATAATTCAATGATTTACTTTTTTCATCAAATGTGCTTTTTTCTTATTCATTCATAGAATTCCGTTACATGCTTTGTTTGTGTCTAAATATGATCAGCAAAATAAGAGAATGGAAGGTTCAAATCTGCATTGTTGAATTGGGAAAGTGGGTAGATTTTCTGTCCATCTTCAGTTTGCACATGTAGACGGGAGTCATTTTAGGGTCTTGACAGTGAAACTCCCTATCGAATAGAAGAGAGGGTATGCAGCTAACAATGCAATGGGCTCCCCATTTAAATGCTTCATACTGTTCACAATACCTCATCAAAAAGTCAAACTAGCTGTCCAGCAAGCAAGCACAGAGAATTGTTGTCAATTTAATGACTACCATGCAATATGTTATATAAATATGTATTATAACCTTATACTACAGAATTGTGACACATTGTTTCATTTGACAAAAAATGAATGACAAATTATTGCCTTACAGCAAACCTATGTAGATACAATTTATCATTGTAATTATGTATCAGTGTTACAATTACACATTTAATTTCATTTATATACATAACGCAGCTTGTAACATTAACATCAGATAATTGCTGTAATTTTGTTCTCATCACTTACCTTATATCTCATCCCAGCATTTTACTTTGTATACAGATAAATGGATCTTGCAAAAAGCATTCTGCAGCATGTGCATGCGATTCTATTAAATTGTTGCTATTAGTCCTATTTATTATGATGGAGGAAATCAGATAAAGAAGAGGTTTTCTGATTCACTCTTGCTGTTTTTAGATATCTCTCCTACCCTATGTTTGCATAGGTGTGTCTACAGATTGCTTGATATGTTAACACCAGTTTTGATACACTTGATAACTTGATAGTCATTTTTAAGTCATATCATTAATATTCTTCATACACTTGTTTTGTATGGAATCTTAAGGCCTTGGTAAGCTAGCAATGCCTGACACACAGTGGTATGATGTAGTATGTGACTGCACAATGCTGTGAGATACATTAGACTGTTTAATATTGCCTGCCATGTCATTGAGGATCCCATTGAAGCACATTGTGTCACTTAGCTGCATAATAGTATTACAAGATTGTGGTATCATACTGTCCAAAGTCCCATCTACCATAATGTCTCATTATAGCATCGGGAAACATATGGTACTGTTGTGTGTTGCTAGCAATGATACAACACTGATGCCCCTAAAGGGATTACATTGTTTCCCCCTAAAGTGATTCCTTTGTTGGCCCTCAAAAGGATTCCTTTGCGTTTGCCTTAATTGTATAAATGTTTCTAACATGGTTCCTTTGTTTGCCTCTGACTGGATTCTGTTTTGTACTTCTAACATGGTTCCTTTGTTTGCCCCTTACAGGATTATGTGGTTTGCCCCTTACATGATTTGGTTGCTTGCCTCTTGCAGGATTTGTTTGTTTGCCCCTTTCAAGATTTGGGTGTTTGCCTCTTGCAGGATTTGGTTGTTTGCCTCTTGCTGGATTTGGTTGTTTGTCTCTTACAATATTTGGTTGTTTGTTTTTACAGGATTTGGTTGTTTGCCCCTTACAAGATTTGGGTGTTTGCCTCTTGCAGGATTTGGTTGTTTGCCCCTTACAAGATTTGGGTGTTTGCCTCTTGCAGGATTTGGTTGTTTGCCCCTTACAAGATTTGGGTGTTTGCCTCTTGCAGGATTTGGTTGTTTGCCTCTTGCTGGATTTGGTTGTTTGCCCCTTACAAGATTTGGGTGTTTGCCTCTTGCAGGATTTGGTTGTTTGCCTCTTGCAGGATTTGGTTGTTTGCCCCTTACAAGATTTGGGTGTTTGCCTCTTGCAGGATTTGGTTGTTTGCCTCTTGCTGGATTTGGTTGTTTGTCTCTTACAATATTTGGTTGTTTGCCCCTTACAAGATTTGGGTGTTTGCCTCTTGCAGGATTTTGTTGTTTGCCCCTTACAGGATTCTGTGGTTTTCCCCTTACAGGATTTGGTTGTTTGCCTCTTGCAGGATTTGTTTGTTTGCCCCTTTCAAGATTTGGGTGTTTGCCTCTTGCAGGATTTGGTTGTTTGCCTCTTGCTGGATTTGGTTGTTTGTCTCTTACAATATTTGGTTGTTTGTTTTTACAGGATTTGGTTGTTTGCCCCTTACAAGATTTGGGTGTTTGCCTCTTGCAGGATTTGGTTGTTTGCCCCTTACAAGATTTGGGTGTTTGCCTCTTGCAGGATTTGGTTGTTTGCCCCTTACAAGATTTGGGTGTTTGCCTCTTGCAGGATTTGGTTGTTTGCCTCTTGCTGGATTTGGTTGTTTGCCCCTTACAAGATTTGGGTGTTTGCCTCTTGCAGGATTTGGTTGTTTGCCTCTTGCAGGATTTGGTTGTTTGCCCCTTACAAGATTTGGGTGTTTGCCTCTTGCAGGATTTGGTTGTTTGCCTCTTGCTGGATTTGGTTGTTTGTCTCTTACAATATTTGGTTGTTTGCCCCTTACAAGATTTGGGTGTTTGCCTCTTGCAGGATTTTGTTGTTTGCCCCTTACAGGATTCTGTGGTTTTCCCCTTACAGGATTTGGTTGTTTGCCCCTTGCAGGATTCTGTGGTTTGCCCCTTACAGGATTTGGTAGTTAGCCCCTTGCAGGATTATGTGGTTTGCCCCTTACAGGATTTGGTAGTTAGCCCCTTGCAGGATTATGTGGTTTGCCCCTTACAGAATTTGGTTGTTTGCCCCTTACAGGATTCTGTGGTTTGCCCCTTACAGAGTTTGGTTGTTTGCCCCTTACAAGATTTGGTTGTTTGTCCTTTACAGGATTTGTGTGTTTGCCCCTTACACGACTTGGTTGTTTGCCTTCTACAGGATTTGGTTGTTTGCCTCTTGCAGTATTTGGTTGTTTGCCCCTCACAGGATTCTGTGGTTTGACCCTAACATGAATCTTTTGTTTGGCACTTACAGACTTCCTTGGTTGACCACTTACAGTATCAGATAGGATTGCTTTGTTTGCCTCCTGTCAGGATTCTGTTCCTTCCCCCTACCAGGAACAGGATTCCTTGTTCTGATTACGTGAAAAGAAAGTTGCTGTTTGAAGTTCGAGGATTTTTATTTATTTGAAAGAAATTAGATCTTTGGCTATAAATATTCCATAATATTACAATACTAATATTATTTCAGAAGTAAATAAGCATACTTTTATGTTTGCTTGATGGTACTTGGCCTTTGTGTTATTTGTCTTATGTATGTCTATAAAAGTCCAAAAGGTTTTTGACAAGTTCACGTGTGCAGCTTCTGTTTCTTGAATTATTTCTTGTATATTGAACATAAATTATATTATTACTATTAAGTCTTACTGTTAATATTTGATATATTTGTGCGGTTATTATTTTTGTATAATGACATTGCCGCAGAATTTATTGACTGGGTGTTTATCTGTCATGTTTAGAAATAATAGTAAGCAATAAATACTGCACTTAGCTGTGAATAATCTTGTGACATTTTTACACCATTTCTTTCTTGTTGTAAATTAAATATAATGAATGATTACAGTGTACGCTTCACTCATGACCAAGTAGATTTCGTAAAATGTCATTTGAAACTTGAAGCTAAACTATCACATTCTCCGACAATGAGTAACATAATTATATAGCTTTATCTTTCTTTCAAGAAAAGTGATTTACCACTGCATCAATCATGACAATATTGGTTAATAGCCTGGTTTGTGCAATGAAATTCTGCACTAAATGATTTCACTGGAAAACTGTTTTACAACAAGGCAAACATGTTTATGATCAATGATTATAACAGCTGGTTGGGTAGATTGTAGGATAGAAGCTATAGATTGATCAATATGGGGTTTCTGTACTCATCTATTATGCTATCATCTTTAACAGTGTTGTCACTAACATCTCTACAGTGTAATATGTCAAAATCTCCTTATGTAATGATTGATATCACTGTCACAGTAAACTTTTATTGTTAGTTGCAATATCAGCTTTTAAATCATTTAATGCATAATCATCATTTATTATACTGTTGTCATAAGTGACAGTGTTAACAGCAACTGATGTCGTCATCAGAGAGTGCAAAGAGAAATCTTGAATAAGAAGTATCCCGCTAGTTCATTTCAATCATTTATATTGAATGTACAACAAATCACACAAACGATAGGTTTAGAAGTCCCTTAAAAAGAAAACTTTTCTGGCAAATTAGATTTAGGAGCATATAATCAAATTTTTACTTTGTATGATTTGCAGTAGGGAGCCATATGATTGTTACCTTCTTTGCCATCTTTTTAGTGTATCCCTACAGGTATCTTCAGTCTTTCTTAACATTACAGTACAACCTCAATACAACGACCAGAGTTAATTTTCTTCCGGTACAGTAAAACCTCACTTAAAGACCATCTCAATTATACTACAACCTCAAAATTAAGAACACAATTTTCTCTGTTTTGCTCTTCATTCAACCTCAATATCAAATGCACCTCAATAAGAATACCAGTTTTCAAGGGTCCCAATGGTTGTCTTTAGTATTGAGGTTTTACTGTATGCTCTACTGAACCAGAGAGCAGAATGATCATTATACAATAACTTTGGAATGTTCTTAGACTTCTATACATCCAATTCAACAAAAACAGATTGCAGCTTAAAAGTCATAATGCAAACTGCCATTGAGACAACACTTATTTTAATCAACACTTGTTCTTTGCAGCTACCTTGGCAAAACTAAGTGGTCCCTTAACTAGAGGTATATCCGTTTCAAATAGAATTTTATTGCAACAATCTTCCATTGAAGGGTGTTGTTTTGTGAAGGTGATTAAACATTGTCCATGTTCAATTTGGTATTATGTTGGTGGTTATGCCTCATCTGTATGTCTCATTTGATGGAGCACTACATTGTCTATCTGGATGTTGCATGTTTGAAACCCGGGCGAGGCATGATTATGTTCTCATTGATGGAGCGCTACATTGTCTATCTGGATGTTGCATGTTTGAAACCCGGGCGAGGCATGATTATGTTCTCCTTGACAATTTCATGGAACATTGTGCAGCAAAAGTCATCTGTCAGTTACTGTGAAAGAACTGGTTGAGTTGTTTATATTGGTAGGTAACTGAAAGAACTGGTTGAGTTGTTTATATTGGTAGGTAACTGAAAGAACTGGTTGAGTTGTTTATATTGGTAGGTAACTGAAAGAACTGGTTGAGTTGTTTATATTGGTAGGTAACTGAAAGAACTGGTTGAGTTGTTTATATTGGTAGGTAACTGAAAGAACTGGTTGAGTTGTTTATATTGGTAGGTAACTGAAAGAACTGGTTGAGTTGTTTATATTGGTAGGTAACTGAAAGAACTGGTTGAGTTGTTTATATTGGTAGGTAACTGAAAGAACTGGTTGAGTTGTTTATATTGGTAGGTAACTGAAAGAACTGGTTGAGTTGTTTATATTGGTAGGTAACTGAAAGAACTGGTTGAGTTGTTTATATTGGTAGCTAACTGAAAGAACTGGTTGAGTTGTTTATATTGGTAGGTAACTGAAAGAACTGGTTGAGTTGTTTATATTGGTAGGTAACTGAAAGAACTGGTTGAGTTGTTTATATTGGTAGGTAACTGAAAGAACTGGTTGAGTTGTTTATATTGGTAGGTAACTGAAAGAACTGGTTGAGTTGTTTATATTGGTAGGTAACTGAAAGAACTGGTTTAGTTGTTTATATTGGTAGGTAACTGAAAGAACTGGTTGAGTTGTTTATATTGGTAGGTAACTGAAAGAACTGGTTGAGTTGTTTATATTGGTAGGTAACTGAAAGAACTGGTTGAGTTGTTTATATTGGTAGGTAACTGAAAGAACTGGTTGAGTTGTTTATATTGGTAGGTAACTGAAAGAACTGGTTGAGTTGTTTATATTGGTAGGTAACTGAAAGAACTGGTTTAGTTGTTTATATTGGTAGGTAACTGAAAGAACTGGTTTAGTTGTTTATATTGGTAGGTAACTGAAAGAACTGGTTGAGTTGTTTATATTGGTAGGTAACTGAAAGAACTGGTTGAGTTGTTTATATTGGTAGGTAACTGAAAGAACTGGTTGAGTTGTTTATATTGGTAGGTAACTGAAAGAACTGGTTGAGTTGTTTATATTGGTAGGTAACTGAAAGAACTGGTTGAGTTGTTTATATTGGTAGGTAACTGATAGAACTGGTTGAGTTGTTTATGTTGGTAGGTAACGCAGGAATACTGGTGAGGTCAACTGACAGCTGTATATTATTAAATACTGTTAAATTGGGACATAACTCCAACAAAAGCAGATATCAGCATCATTAAAGGCAATGAAGTGTGAAGACTTTATGATCAGAGAGGTTTTACTGTATTTTCAGTCATAGTACATGATAACTAGGCATTGAAAGGTCTCACTCAAAACCATCATGTTTTGGCAAGAGAATCTCAGAAAAAATGGTCTGTGTTGTTTCTTACTGTTGTTCTATAACATTTTCTCACAGTTCTGGATATGAGATCAAAGTATGGTATCAATTATTTGTCGGCATTGTGAGGTAACATATGATAAATATCATATAAATCATATTGTCTTTTTGAGAATCATATTGCACAGGTAAGCTGAAACTTTCGCGGTGAACTCTCTCCGGGAATATTTACATTAGATTGAAGATGGTTTGAAATAGATTGTGTATTAACATACACAAGAAGATTAAGGTTGTTGTCATGGCTTGATCATTCACTTTGGACCTCATACCTTGATGCTAATATAGTTTGATTAATGATCTGTACGGGTGTGAGTAAGTCACAGTGGTCAGAGGTCTGCCAGCAGGACAATTAATTTTCACACTCAAATAGAAATTAAAAGATAACATACATCTTAGTTATTCTGAAGTGAAAATAAGATAGGTTTGTATATTAGTGTAACCCTGCACTAGATGGCTGTTTGCCTGTCTAGGAAACATTGATATTTATATGATAAAGACATGTGTTAGCCTGTACAAGACTTAGTGTTAATATCCTACTTAATGTTATTAATTGTTATTGTGTTGTAACGATGTTATGACATGGTTTTATGATCTAGATATGTCAGTTAATATAATTGTCACTCTATAAATACAATTCTGAGTAATCAAGTAATTAAGATGTTTGTTAATAACTCCTATAACAATTACTTTTATGAATTTTACTTACTGTATGTGGGAGAAAAATCCCTGCAGTTAAAATTTTATACCATGAAGAAATTAAATAAAATATTCAAAATTCATCAAAAATTGCAACAGTTAGAAAATAAAGTTTCAGGACAATCAAACTGTGGAAACTAATTGCCTCTTGTTAATTTATTATTGCTTTTACGATACAAAAACATGCTCTGCAAATAAGTAAGTCCTTACAGTATTTCAAATTCACTCATTGAAAGCATTGCATATATACTTTTAATGGTCATTAAAATCACGAACTATGTTGTAAAAGTTTCTGATAATTTTTATTTGTCTAATTGTATAAAAATACCCTTTTTAAATTGTGCATGTGAGATTCTTGTAGAACAATAAATTCACTAACACGTTCTTGTATCTTGTGAATATTATGAACATATCCCTAAAGTAGCCACCTTCTAAACCTGCATTGTTATAATGGTGTAAAGTGTATATATTGTCATGAAGTTGAGGTCAATGATATTTCTGACAACTGTCAGTCACACCGTTACATGATCTTCCTCACCTTCATTACCTGTAATATTCTTGGCTACATTGATGGACACATAGCATTTAGTAAGTTGTTCATGTGTTAATTGTTGCACAGTGTCCAAAATTTTAATAAAAATTCAATAAGTTTGAAATGATGATAACATTTCCATGCATATGAAATATTGTTAGATTCTCTTACATTTTGCCTTTACTTTCATCTGTACATATAAACAGAAATATTGTTGAAAAATGGAGTGAAACCCAAACATAAAATTTGTCTCTTTAGATGATATGAGTGCCACTGTGCTATTTCCAACCTCTTCTTTAAGTGACGTAATTTCCAGAAAATGGCACGTGTGACGTCACCATGTGACAGACAGTAAGCAATATTTGCCCCATATGGCAATATGAAAACGTAGTTGCAATATGGAGAAAATATTGTTTCCTGATTGCAAATAGTGACATCACATGTTGCCTTTTCTTGAAATGACGTCACTTACAGAAGAGGTTGTAAATCCCATAGCAGCGCTCATATCTTTATGTGTCAAAAGATCATATTAAACAATGTGATAGAATTGAAATTTATCATCATGATATCTGTTTGATATGGTTCACTTAAAAATGGGAAAATGTCACAGAAAATTATGTGAATTATATGTCATATTTACTGGTTAATAAACCTTCTGGCTGTTATATTATATTGTGTTCCATTGATGTTTTACTGAAAGTGATCACTATGAATAACTTAATGAGTTTATCTGATTCGCTCATTTTTTCAACTTAATTTATTTTGTACTGCTCCAATAAATCAGCAATTTTTTTCTGATCATGTGAAAACGTTTCCCTTTATCAGAATATCGGAATATACTAAACCCTTTTTAACAATGATACATAATTTGTCTCTTTATTGCTGTTGAATTATACAACTTTTTAAAATCCTGACTGTTATTTAAAAAAAAAATATTTTTTGTCTACTTAAATGACATTTAATTGGACTTTTATATTGTTTTATTTTCAGTCAATTTCTCACAATTATTTTATTTTTTATATTTTCAGATTACCTGACTTCAGTGTGACATTTCACAAATGCATTAATGTGTGACATAGACAACAAATATAACTGACATCAAATAGCCTTGTGATTTGTTCATTCTAAATACAATTAAGGAATCAATATTTTGTTAGTTATTTTCTAGAAGTGTCTTTTATGAATTAATGACATTCTGTGGTTTTATTTGTAATCAATGAAGAATAGGCTGAGTATTTTGAGAATAATTCATTGTTAGACTTGGTTTATATATTGATGACATTTTCAAAGTGACATTTACGAGTGACATTTATAAGCGGATGATAACTAGCATATAACGGGGCAGCTACAGTATGACTGTCCACATGGCCTTGCTGGAACCATGAGTGATATGGACAGACATATTAAACAAACTAATGACAGATTACTGTGTATAAGGCAGGTAAGTAGTATGAGGTGCATAATAAAGATATCGTCGCCTTATTTCCAGAACCCTGTAACTCAATTTTTGGCGGTTTTGAGTATTTGGTATTGTTGAAACGGTTCTTCCAAGCTCTTTCTATCTGTACTACCTATATTGCATAAAATGCAATTCCATAACCCTGTATGTAACACTTATCTCAAGAAAGTTGTTTTTCTCAAAAAGACTAAAAACAAGTTATGGGGTCTGGAAATAATGCGACAATGTGTTTGTCACAGAACCCTCTCTTGGTCTGAATTAAAAAAAAAATGTGCCTTGTGATTAAAGACATTTTGTATAGTTTCTGTAACATTTTTAGCTTGGACTACAGTTTTATCACTTTGAATTCTTAAATACATTATATCGCAAAATTTACCATTTTTTCACTCGTCAGCTCCAGTGTGCAATTATATAGATACCAAGTCTACATTTGGTGTTTCTAGGCATTTGTCTCCATAGCAATGAATAAATCATCGTCTTTTTGACAACTGGTCTTTTAACAACAAACATTATGTCAAAGTTGTAACCAATAATGCCATGTAGTTACATGGTGTTTGTTTTAATAATTCTCTAGAAAATCACCTCTGTTACTCCATTTCTGTCATTGTTATGATACATTTTACTTAACTATAACATTACACTCCAAAAAACCTTCATTGTGCAAGAAATTCATGTGTCCCCTTTAACCTTAACATTGTCCCCCCACTTGTTACAACAGCAAAAAGTTGACAGTAATGTAAAATCCTTGTATGTAATCTAGTGACACTAATTTGAAAACCTCATTTATATTAGAAAAGGAAATTGCCGCGATAAAAGTTTCTACGATAGAAATAATAAGTGTTAAACAGATCAGAACCCCCATGTTCCCTCTTGATAAATCATTATAGCTTTTATTCACACATTTCCAAGATCATATTTCTGTTAATTTGCTAAGAATTAGTCTCCTGGGTCACTTTTTATCATTTACAGATTTTTCATATCTTATACTTTATGCAGATGAAGAAATTCTAAGTCTCCTTTTAATATTATATCAGTGTGTGTTATAAATTGTGATTAACTTTCCATATTGTCTCGCTATTTATCCTCCTAATGAGCGTGTTGTTGAAAACATTAAATGTCTGTTTAGAAGTACCAGTCTTTAAGTCTCTGTATAATGTGCTTCATGTCTGATAGTTAGATTCTTGTCTCATTAATTACTGGTTGAAAGTAAGGCTACTGGACCTGGGCCCAATCAAACTAATTATTTTACCTTACTTAAAAAGACGTTACATATTTAAAGCTGTTATCTAAGAATTTTCCTCTGTACATTTATTTTTTCCTTGTTGAACATTGAATAACGTTCCAGGAACTGCAAAGCACCAGGGGAGGGAACCGTGTCTCTATTGCTTTTGTATGTCAAATTGGGCACAGTTAACACTTAATACTGGCCTGTTTTATCTTCTATGTCATGTAATATAATCTGGTCAGAACTCATGTAACATGTTCTACATGATCCACTTTATGGTATTCCAGAATAAAAATTGGGACTAATTGTATTCACGATGAACTTATGAGAAACATAACAGCGACTGATTGGTTGCTTGGTTACATTGCCTTGCTTTAATGATGATAGTTTGTCCAGTTGTCCCTGGATGAAGCATCATTTTTTTTTAATTTTCAAAGCTTCATGAATGCCAATGACTTTAATTTTTATGTTTCATGACTTAAATTGAATCAGTATCTCTGACAGTGTCTGTGAAGTTGTTTTTTGTTTGTTTTTATGTTGTTTTGTTTTTGTCTCTGTTGTTGTTTGTTGTCTCTGTTGTTGTTGTTTGTGTTTACTATGTTGTCTCTGGGTTATTTGGGTTGTATCTGTTGTTGTTTCTGTTGTTTTTCTCTGTTGATGTCTGCTTTTGTTGTTCCTCTGTGATATTTGTGTTGTTGTTCCTGTAGTTGTTGTTGTTGATGATAAGCTTGTAGTGTTGTGTCTCTGTTGATGTTTGTATTCTTGGTTTTGGTTTTCATCTCTGTTGTTGTTTGTTTGTATTGTTGTCTCTGTTGTTGTGTGTGTGGTTATATTTGTTGTTGTTTATATTGTTGTCTCTGTTGTTGTTTGTGTTGTTATCTATGTTGTTATTTATAGTGTTTTCATCTGTGTCGTTGTTTGTGTTATTGTTTGTGTTGTTGTTTATATTGTTGTCTCTGTTTTTGTTTGTGGTGTTGTTTGTGGTGTTGTTTGTGGTGTTGTTTGTGGTGTTGTTTGTGGTGTTGTTTGTGGTGTTATTTGTGTTGTTGTTTGTGTTGTTGTCTCTGTTGTTGTCTGTGGTGTTGTTTATATTGTTGTTTATGTTGTTGTCTATGTTGTTGTTTATAGTGTTGCTTTTGTTTTCATCTCTGTTGTTGTTGTTTGTGTTGTTGTTTTTAAGGATGTTGACTTCTTGCAGTGTCGAGTAACATTAATAGTACAGACAATGCAACCAAGATAACATTGCAAATTTTCTGTTTCTTTCAATTTACTGTTCAATCTTGCTTGACAATAAAATGACAGAGGGAGTTCTTAGCATTAGTCTGACAATTTATTTTTATGTCTTTCCCAGACATTCTGAAATCGTGACAATATACTTAACTGTGAAAATAACATACTCATAAAATTATTCTGAGACTCTAGAACTTACACATGTAATATTATTTGAGAATTGATAGCTACAGTAGTAAAATTGCCTCTGCAGAATGGCTGATGGTAAACATTCAAATTATAATACTATCATGAAAATTGTGCCATGTATTGATCTCCGTAACATTTAATGTCTCTTTCCTAGTGCCTGACATAGTTAAGTGTTTTCCATGTTGCCTTAAAAAAAGTAACATTCAAGCAGTGCAGAAGTTTGTTTAGTATATTTAACAACAGCGCCTTTTGGCTCAGACAAGATTTTCTTGAAATCAAACCTATTTCATCAGCTAAGAATCTCATGCAACCTATTGCGAACACATTGGAAACTTAAGTGTACTTATTAAAAAGTAATTATGCTATAGGTTTATTGAGGTGCTTTTGGGACAGTGGTAAATGTGGTATAGAAGGTGATATCTACTAGTACTCAACCTAAAGAAGTTTTTTGGTTCTGATTTTTTCCAGGAAATAGAGAGTGATTCAAATTATAAGCATCAAATATTCAAATTGTAGTCGAGCATAATAAATTTGTAACAGATATCTCTCAGTTTATCAACATCTCCCCCCCACCACCCCTCCATGGTTACAATTTAACAGTGTGCTTAACGTTAAAAATACATACTGCGTTTAAGTATAGATGTAGATTGAATAAATTAAATGTCTTGAAGAAATAATGTAAGGTCTTAATGAGTATGTATGCACAGAGTATCTAAACCTTTCCTGTAATTGTCTTCTGTTATGTCTGGCTGGATTTCTTCCTGTAATTGTATTAAAATTGCCAGCAAGCTACTCAGCTCTTGGATTGTATTTCTGTAACTAAATATTCAATTACTGCTTTCCAATGTATCATTACATCAGTTAACTTACTGTACAGTGGGTACCATGTTCATGTATTGCACTAGTTTGAATACAATTTACCGGGAGAAAGTCATACTTGTGATGCTATTTGATCTTGTAGGTTTCACGTCTTTATTTTCTTGGTTTTGTATCAGATTTTGTTCAATGATGTTGCAAAAATAGTTTGAAAGATTTAAATTACAAGAACAACAATATGAAATTCTGAGATAACATCGGCTAGATCATGAAGATGTTAATCAAATTTTCTTCTCTATTTTACAGGAATTTGCCTGTGTATGTATCAATTGCTGTGTTAAGTGCCAAGCATTTCAATAAATCAACTTTGTCAGAGTTGTTTCTGCACAACTCCACTCTTTGTTGCTGGAAATATTTTATCTGTCATATTTCTTCTAAAAAACACACCCTCTGTATATAAACATTGGTAGGTTAATTGTCTACCCTGCTGTTTTTGATTGATAATAGAGGAGAAACTCATAGGGTTTGTATTGAGCACCTTTGTTGCAAGCTTTTTTGAAGTTCATTGAGATGAGTTATCGTATGACAGGTTGTGTAGTCAGTTTGTTTGTTTCATCGGGTAAACGCCGTTTCTCAACGATATTTCAGTTATATACGGCGGCCGGTTCACCTAACCAGTTTTTCCTGGACTGAAATCTAACCAGTACTAACTTACCCTTCCACAAGGAGCCGGCAACTTCTCCACAAGAGGAGGAAAATCGACATTTTTATCAAATTTTCATGGAAGGGTATGACCTGCCGCGGCCGGGAATCGAACCCGGATCGCCGGGTTAAAAGTCCAGTGCACTAACCACTGGACCACGGCCGCGGCTCCCTGTGTAGTCAGTAACTTGGTTAATTGTCACTATTAGGAATCTTCAGACAGATTTACAGTCATTGTTTGGTTTCATAAAATCACTATCAAATGTTGATATTAATTATCTATTAAATATTTCTCTCTTCCATCAGTGAAGTTTGTGATTTCTTTGTTCTGCTACCTTTATATATCATAGAACTAGAAGTCTTGAAATGTTACATAAATGATGTTGAGATTTGACTGATTTTTTAACACTATAATGCATCCATCATTTATTATACTGATTACCTATCATTAAATAGATATAGATAATCAGAAATAAGTGTTTAATATGTTAACAGTTTCAATGGAGTAAACTTTAATTTAACTCAGCTTATATTTAACATATGTGCGACGCTGCACGATTTCCAACCTCTTCATTAATTCCAGAAAATGTCACATGTGACGTCACCATGTACTGACTTAGCAATATTTGCCCCATATTGCAATTTGAAAACGAAGTGACCATATGGAGTAAATATTGTTTCCTGCTTGCAAATAGTGACATCACTCGTTGCGTTTTCTTGAAATGACGTCACTTACAGAAGAGGTTGTAAATCCCATAGCAGTGCTCATATATTGATGTGTGAACTATTTTCACTGATTGTTATACGTGAAACATTAGCCTATATAATTATGTCATGTAATCAATTGTTCAATAGAATGAGAGAGTTATGTCACAGCTGGTTCACTGCCCCCCCCCCTCGCGACCGTCATATCATGAATGTCTGTCTGTACATTATACTTACATTATGTGGCCCACTTTTGCTAAAGGTGTGGCCAAGTTGGGTGAAGATTCCTACACTTTTTTTTGAAAAATTAAAAAAAAACATGGCCAAAACTGCAATAAGATATTTAATGTATGTTTTTGATGTTATTGTAAGCAAATTTACTGGAACGAAAAATACACCAAAAAGCATCTATGACAATCTAGCTTCAAACACTTTTTTGGGTAACCATGCCCCTGGACCCCCCCTAAAAGTGGACCTACACATCACTTTAAGCTAAACTATCCCCCCCGGGCCGAGTGTCTCATGCTACGTTGTTGTCTGACCATGTGTTTGTGTTATGTACATGGTCCGTCTGTTGTATTTATTGTCCACTTAATCATTGTTCAATAAAACATTTCAGGGCACTTATTTTGCCATTTTTGGAGCCATGTAACCCCGGTACCTAAGCCCCCTACTAAAATAGCATGTTTTTCCCCTATTTTCATTGAAAATTCCTCTTACAAGAAAGACATAAAGCCGAGTACTTGTAAGATTTAAATAAGATTTGATTCTCATTTCTTTAAATATATAAAGACACTAAAGAAATGTTGTTTATTTGTCATAATTGATTAAAACAAGGATATAAAAGTTTAAAATTCATCATATTAATTTCTCCTTTAAAGATACATAATTCTCCCATTTGTGAGTATAAGTATCTGTCCCCACAGGCTGTCTAGTGCCCTACATCTCCCATAGAATGATTGTGCTTGTAAATCAGCTTCATGATGTTAACATAATTAATTATATAACAACTAGTTAATGGAACCTTAACTTTTAGTATTTGACCATGACATATTTATTTATGAAATTCAGTGGTGTTTCAAAGTCGGAATTAATCAGAGCATGGCATAATACAATTTGTTCAACCTTTAGCATTACAAAATGTATAACATATGATATTGATTATATACTTGGAAAAAAGTGATATTGACCAAAGCATATTATCACTTTTCTCAGGTCGCTACATCATCATATCAACCTATTTACAATGCAATAATGAACTATCTCACTGTTTATGTCTTAAACTAATATTGTTGGGATTGAAAACCATGCATTGAGACTGACCAACGTATCAAACAGCCGTGCGTTGGGTTAAGGCTAACACTCGCACGAGTTAAGAAACTGTGCACGCATTTTACAACCGAACGCTCTGTATGCCAAAAAGTACGCGCTCTTCGCTAGCTGCCTCGGAGATGCTCGAGCGAGTTGGCGCACAGTGGGCGCATACTTTTTGGCAAACAGAGCGTTCGGTTGCAAAATGCGTGCACAGTTTCTTAACTTGTGCGAGTGTTGTTAGGCTTAACCGAACGCACGACAGATATTCCTCGTAATAACATTTATGTCTAACTTTAGAGTTATTGTGTATTGATTATTTAATACATTTCTATTTATAGTAACATTTTGCATTATTCTTCATCCAAGTGTATGTTTGGCAGAAAAAAATCAGCTTTGTCATGTGACAGCAATTAGTGAGAAAATGAAGGTCTGTGCAAGATTGTTTTGACTGCCTTTAACTGCATTGACTTGCACTTGTCTTAGGATTAACTTTTTGCCAATACTTGTGTATACCATGATTGCTGACCATTGCAACTCCTCACTGTTAAGTCTGCTCATTTTTGAAATCTGGTAAGCACAAATCATTTGATGTACCATTTGCAAACTGGTTGAAAATTTTTCAGTTGTGTATCATTTCTTCAAAGTCTAGTAATTTTTGAAAAAAATATGGAAGCCACAATTTCATTTGTTGTATCATTTCTTCAAAGTCTAGTAATTTTAAAAAAAAATCTGGTAGCCACAATTTCATTTGTTGTATCATTTGCAAACTGGTTGAAAATCATTCAGTCATGTATCATTTCTTGTACTGTAATTATTGTGTGCTATCTTTCAATTTTGATAAAACGTTTAGGTGTGATCTCCATAAAATATGTATGTGTTTGCTGTAGTATTCTTTTGTCAAGAAATATCTTCGCATAACTAACACAAATATAATTATAACTGTATTCTCTACAACAAATAAAGAAGTCTATCGTCTGCTTCAGGGAAGGTAGTTTTATGATGTTAGCTACTCTAATTGCAAGTAATATGGTAAGGAATGTGTATGCTTGCCCTACATGCTGAAAGTGTCTTTATATTTCTGGGAAATATTTTGAGGGTTTTCTTTGAGTTGCTAAGCAATTTATTATTGCATGTTTAGATGAAATACACATGTTTCAATTGCCAAGATAATGATCTGGGTGCCCCACTATGGTAAAATTAAGGTGGCATATTCACCACAAAATCTATCCTATATCAACCTACCTGCATGAACTTAAGTCTGATACCAGCAATTATGATCTGAGTGAAAGAGGAGGTCTTCTGTGTCATATTATACCATACCTCCTGTCTTCTTTGACACATACCCAGAATACTGAAAACACCGTCTTTCATAATTATATTGTCAGACTGCAGTGGAGAAGTTTTGTTAGTAGTAACACTCGACTGATATGTATTATGGTGTATACACCTGTCTGTTAATAATTCCAACTGTCTGAATGGTGCTTTTCCCTTTGATCTTTTTGTTTGCACCATTATTAAATTATTCCTATAAAATGAGATGGAAATTATTATCATCAATTCAAATTTCATAGAATGTATACATTCGGCTCCATTGCCAAGTTGATCTAGAGCTGTGAATATTGCGGCATCTAGTACTTGACATATGACTTTATCGTCATTTATTATTTTGCTGTTTTCAGTACAACGGGTAACTAGTATATTAACAGAATTGCATGTTTTATACTTGCAGCATTTACAAAATCCAGGAGCCTTCCAGAATGCAGCTAGAGAATTACTTGACTGGTGTTCAGATGCTAGAGCTTTCCAGGATCCATTTGAGGGTACACTCATCAGCTGTCTAACGGTTTGTTCACTTTTTAATAAAATTTTAGAAAAATACTTAGGTCCCTTTAATGCCTTTTAGTTGCTAATTATCTGCTAATTAATATAGATAATTGCCATGGGTTTCAATTTGCATACGGGTTCACACAAATTGATTATTCAGAATATAAGATATTGTCATCAGCTTGCTATATATACCTGAACTCCCAGCGGAAAGGTAATGTAATATATTGCTAACGAGCATTTTCAGAATCATTTGTTTATCAATTTGTGGTGACATGCGTGATCTATTTCAAGCTGTTAATTCAAACTACATGTAGAATTGTTTTGTTTAACAGACAGTGTTTTGGAACGGTTGTTTCCCATAGTTAATGTACCAGCCACAACTCCGGCTTTCATTTAAACTTGTATGCGAAACCTAATACATGTAACAGCCACGCATTTGTATAAAGTATAGTTCTGAAGGTACAATATAACGTGCACCATTTTTTTCATTTTTACAAAGGAAAGTTGTTTCTACTTATTACTGTCATATGACCCTGATAAAACCAAACATCGGCTTAATGTGATGGTTTATTTAAAACCCAATAGAATGCTTGAAACCTGAATGAAAATATGGACTACTTTTTTCATTTCTGTGGAGGAAATTACTACTGTAGCATTTCATTCATGAAAAACGTGACGGACTACATTCCACCGCATATTTAGTGCCTGTAGAGTTAGTAGTCCAGTCTCGACAGGGAGAATATTTTGCATACCAACCAATGAAAATCTTGTGTATGCATTATTGCAAAGTTATTATTCAAACGATCACAAAAATTAAACTAGGATACAACTATTTTGAAAATGCATGATTCATGTGTAAATTGAGGTGATAGCCAAACATTCCCCTCAATGATATAAAGCAACTGTTCCCAACAGCACTCGCAGTGCTTTGATTATTCCATGAATGGTTTACAGGTATTCATACCGAAGGGTGCAACATTATTTCAGTTATTGTAGTATTGTCCTTTGGTGTCTGAACATCATTTAATGCATTCTTTGTATAAAACAGTATTTCACTCATCATCCTGGGATATTTGTTGTAGGGTGTTTTACCTATTGCTTACAGAATAAGCTAGACTTACCCTTGTCTGATATAGGATGCAGTAGTCATGTAAATATACAATCTTCCTCCATATTTTAGTATTTTCAAGAAATATAATGTCGCTTAAATGCAGAAAAAATAAGGCTTATTCAAATGTATGTCTTTACAGTCATGCTGTTTATTAAATGGGACAACATTATACATTTTATGCAGCAGCTGCTTTAATCAAATCAGGGGAGGCAAATCTTACATTACTACTTTCTTCTTACAAGGGAGATAAGTCAACATTAAACTGACAATTTTCTTTGTTATCAAGCCAGTGAAGATTAATTTTAAACTGTTTGATTGTATCATATCATAATGTGGACCAATGTTTTTATAACAAACAGTAATTTGGTCTACAAATATTGTATGCAGTTGTACAATAGGTGGGACCTAGGTTTTCGTTGAAACAAGTTTTTTTCTGTTTAATGTTTATTTAGAACATGGATAATCATTCTCTCCACTAAGATGTAATTGATACGTTGCTAGCCTAACAAAAGACATATTGTCACTTCGATCAATTACACACTGACGATGTAGGCAACTTTTGACTAAATATGTATCGGTCCGGTAATTTATAACAATATATATCTACTGCAAAAGATATTCAGAGTTTAAATTAAAATGTGAAATTGATAAATAAATTCATTTTTAATTTTCTGTTACTTGCACAAAAGAGCAAAATTGAAGTGCTGAGTATCAGTTTTTAATGAAACACAGTTTCACCCTTCTGTTAATATGTTCAACCAGGGTGTGGTGTTACTGCCCGTCTGCAAACTTTAGATTTTTTGCTGAAGATTCTGTTTCGGAAATTTTATGTTTTTGTGAAATATATTTTCAAAAAGTCACAAATCTGTAGAAAAAATAAAATTACATTTGCTTATTAATAAAAAAATGATTTTACGGCTATACCCTTGTAAATTGATGGTCAGTGAGTAATACACACCATGACATATATTATTGGTTGATTAATTAAAAGTTAATTAGCGGTTCTTCATTAATGGTTAGAAAAAGATAAGATGTATGCAATTGTTATAGTAGTTTAAGGTCTGGGCTGACATTTTATTCCATTTTTGGTTTGTTTATTTACGAAAAATTACTGGCTTACTGGGCTCAAAGAGCTCCATGTATAAATTGAGAATGTTCATACCTACATGTATATTATTACATGAAATGAATTGTTAATTAGTTTAACAATGTACAGCATTAATAATATGTGAAAGTGAGAGCGTATTTGCTTTGATTATACAGTAAAACCTAAATAATTCAACCACCATTGGGACCCTTGAAAACTGGTCTTATTATTGAGGTGGTCTTAATCGTGAGGTTGAATAAAGAGCAAAACGGTGAAATGGGCTTGACAATTGTATTCTTAATTTTGAGGTGGTCGTAATATTGCGGTGGTCTTAAAGTGAGGTTTTACTGTACTACAAAATTTGCACCTTTTTTTCCTTTCATTCATTGATAATATTATATACACATGTATTATGTGTGTAACAGCTTGTTGGGTGTGACACAGATACATGGTTTAGAATAATACAAGAAATACATATATTTATGTGTAGTGACTTCTTTGTTAGGTAGTCTGGGTGTGACACAGACACATGGTTTAGAATAATACAAGAAATACATATATTTATGTGTATTGACTTCTTTGTTAGGTAGTCTGGGTGTGACACAGATACATGGTTTAGAATAATACAAGAAATACATATATTTATGTGTATTGACTTCTTTGTTAGGTAGTCTGGGTGTGACACAGATACATGGTTTAGAATAATACAAGAAATACATATATTTATGTGTAGTGACTTCTTTGTTAGGTAGTCTGGGTGTGACACAGATACATGGTTTAGAATAATACAAGAAATACATATATTTATGTGTAGTGACTTCTTTGTTAGGTAGTCTGGGTGTGACACAGATACATGGTTTAGAATAATACAAGAAATACATATATTTATGTGTAGTGACTTCTTTGTTAGGTAGTCTGGGTGTGACACAGATACATGGTTTAGAATAATACAAGAAATACATATATTTATGTGCATTGACTTCTTTGTTAGGTAGTCTGGGTGTGACACAGATACATGGTTTAGAATAATACAAGAAATACATATATTTATGTGTAGTGACTTCTTTGTTAGGTAGTCTGGGTGTGACACAGATACATGGTTTAGAATAATACAAGAAATACATATATTTATGTGTAGTGACTTCTTTGTTAGGTAGTCTGGGTGTGACACAGATACATGGTTTAGAATAATACAAGAAATACATATATTTATGTGTAGTGACTTCTTTGTTAGGTAGTCTGGGTGTGACACAGATACATGGTTTAGAATAATACAAGAAATACATATATTTATGTGTAGTGACTTCTTTGTTAGGTGGTCTAGGTGTGACACAGATACATGGTTTAGTATAATACAAGAAATACATATATTTATGTGTAGTGACTTCTTTGTTAGGTAGTCTGGGTGTGACACAGATACATGGTTTAGAATAATACAAGAAATACATATATTTATGTGTAGTGACTTCTTTGTTAGGTAGTCTGGGTGTGACACAGATACATGGTTTAGAATAATACAAGAAATACATATATTTATGTGTATTGACTTCTTTGTTAGGTAGTCTGGGTGTGACACAGATACATGGTTTAGAATAATACAAGAAATACATATATTTATGTGTAGTGACTTCTTTGTTAGGTAGTCTGGGTGTGACACAGATACATGGTTTAGAATAATACAAGAAATACATATATTTATGTGTAGTGACTTCTTTGTTAGGTAGTCTGGGTGTGACACAGATACATGGTTTAGAATAATACAAGAAATACATATATTTATGTGTATTGACTTCTTTGTTAGGTAGTCTGGGTGTGACACAGATACATGGTTTAGAATAATACAAGAAATACATATATTTATGTGTATTGACTTCTTTGTTAGGTAGTCTGGGTGTGACACAGATACATGGTTTAGAATAATACAAGAAATACATATATTTATGTGTAGTGACTTCTTTGTTATGGCGCAGTCACACTATAACGTATAGCAGTAACGTATGCCGACGTATGAGAATTTTCACCAACACGCTGGTGTACGTTGACATAAGTTACGGGTAGGTTTGGTATAAGTTGTATACGCTAAAAGCATGCTGGTATAAGCTGGCATATGTTGTTATACGCAGAGGCCGAAATATTTTTTTGTGCATGCACAAAATATCTGGGCGTATGCTGACGTCCTCTTCATAGGTTAGGCATACGTTAGGTATACTCTAGCCATACGCTAAGTACGTTACAGGTAGGTTACTCATACGTCGAGATACGCTAAGTTTGTAAGAGGTAGTTTACTCATACGTCGAGATACGTTGGCATGAAGCTCGCTGACTACAGTATGAATGCGGTAATGTAGAGACCAGCGCCGTATTTACGTAGAACGTCACGTGATCGTCGGTAACACGCCGAGTGCGCTGCGCATAGGTTTATCATAAGTTACTCATACGCTGGGCATAAGTGGAGAACGCTGGACATACGCTGGTCATCCGCTGTGATACGCTGCCATAAGTTACATATAAGTTAGTGATAGGTTACTTATAGGTTAGACGTACGATATGTATACGTTCAATACGTTATGCATACGCCCAGTTTATTCATGCTGTAGAATTTTTGATGCTTTTTTGGGCGTATGCCGACGTGTTGACATTATTTTATGATTTTTCATACGCTAGGTATAAGTTTCTCTAATACGTCATAGTGTGACTGCACCATTAGGTAGCCTGATTATCAAATTAAAATGTGGAAGAAAAATTAAAAACTGGTTCATGGTATTCTTAATTAGGTGATCTTAATTTCAAAGTGGTATTTAGCGAGGTTTTACTGTGCATTATTTGAAAATTTCTTTTCTTTGCTCAACTAAAGTTGCTTGTATTAAATAATATAATTCCACTACAGACTTAGATTATTGCCCTGTTGCTTTTTCTACGGCTGAATAGAGGCAACACATTGACTAGAGAGCCAAGTCTCAAGTCAGTTGGATCTCTTACTTTGTTTTGTTGCATTATAGATCTTAAACATGTTTTTCAATTCACAAGTTGAGATTTCTGTAGTAAACTAAAAGAGTAATAAAAGATGTTTTTGGTTAATATAATTATGTATAAACAGGCATTACTTTTTTCTTCTCATTTTGGTGTCACCGTGAGTGAGCTTCAGATTAGCTGAATAGATTTTGCACAGTTCATGCTGATTATATCCTTTCTATATTGTTAAATAAGCGCTGACTGTAAAGAAAATAAACCAACTCATAGTTTATTTCATTTTAGATTTGCACAAAGGCTGCAAGTTATATAATAATAAATTGCCATATATTATGTGGCAGTTACATGGTTACCTGTGATAAATCAACATTACCTGATGTGTGACTGCTGGCTCATATTGTTACATAATATCAACTTTACAAAAAAACATAGTTTGTGTTTCTATAGAAAATGTCTCATCAATGCTTCTTTCAAAGCATTTCCGCTTAAGGCAATGAATTAAAACTTGACTTTGGTTAAGTGGGATTGACTGTATGCTACTGAATGAACTGAAGTTTAATTGCCTTATGTATAAACTTTTGAATAACTTTCTTACTGCACGTTGTGCTGTGCATCATAAAATTATAACTCAACTGATTTTTTATCTCATTTCAATGACAAACACATTACTAAAACTACATTCATATTTCCAATAAATAATTGAGCACATTTATATAATAAACCAATGTATTTGTGATTTTACAGTTATGTAATTACAGAATACTTACTTTATGAGACCACCTGGAAGAGTAGGATCAATCCAGTCTGATGGTTTGAAATATCGCACGCAAGAAAAAAGAATCTACATTTAAGGCTGTGTTAAGCTAAAATCTTTCAAACTTGACCATATTTGGATACAAAAGTTTTTTTACTATTGGACAATAATAATTAGTTGGCTAATTATGATTCAATTGTTGTTGATAATAAGAACTCTTTGATATGCATAACGAAACACGGAGATAAAATTTCTTGGAAGAATCACTCTTTTTTATATAATGAAATACTTAATGAAACATTTATCATGCAAATTATCTATCAAAATGATGTCCTTTATACAATCCAGTCTCAATAGTCTGTTTGTAAGGAAGCACAAAACGTTGCGCTTTTTGTATGCTTAAAGAAGTCTTGAAATAAAAAAGTTATACATTAATGTTCTGCTTCTTATCACCCCAACACCTGTA
This sequence comes from Mactromeris polynyma, assembly GCA_032209605.1. NCBI lineage: Eukaryota > Metazoa > Mollusca > Bivalvia > Venerida > Mactridae > Mactromeris > Mactromeris polynyma. Next base: position 16,786,096 of record JASFXZ010000003.1, read on the forward strand.
CAGAAACATGAAACGAATCAACAGTGAAAATCAAGCTTACTACTTTCAGTGTTATAATGATATTTCATAATTTATTGCATAACGCTTGTATTTCTATTGAACGTATTTAGAGCAGTTTATTATAAGGTTTACATAAGATGTGGTTTGTGGTATATAAAACAAGACTGCTCATTGAACTGATTTTGTATTCATTTAATATTTGATGTTTGATGTATGACAAAGCACATTTAGTTAAAAGTATAGAGATTATTGAAACCATATCTTTCGAATGTTTATGGTCACACCCTCTTGATAATAAGAAATATAATACAACGAATTTACCTTACTTCTCACTTACCCTGAATGTAATTTATGAAACACTAGACTGTAAGCAGGAGGATATTTCTGATTATTGTGTGATATTGATTGTATACATTAAATTAATTGTTAACAATGAATAATTGTTCATTTAAAGTGATCTTGAGTTAAAATGTAGGAGTATGTTTTATGTATCTTGGCAAATTGATACCTTACACACTGCTTAATTAAAGTCCAATTAATGACATAACATTGCTCAACTGCAATATTACATAGATGTTAACAATTGGTCTCTGACATATTATTGCTCAACTGCAATATTACATAGATGTTAACAATTGGTCTCTGACATACCATTGCTCAACTGCAATATTACATAGATGTTAACAATTGGTCTCTGGCATACCATTGCTCCACTGCAATATTACATAGATGTTAACAATTGGTCTCTGGCATACCATTGCTCCACTGCAATATTACATAGATGTTAACAATTGGTCTCTGACATACCATTGCTCCACTGCAATATTACATAGATGTTAACAATTGGTCTCTGACATACCATTGCTCCACTGCAATATTACATAGATGTTAACAATTGGTCTCTGGCATACCATTGCTCAACTGCAATATTACATAGATGTTAACAATAGGTCTCTGGCATACCATTGCTCCACTGCAATATTACATAGATGTTAACAATTGGTCTCTGGCATACCATCGCTCAACTGCAATATTACATAGATGTTAACAATTGGTCTCTGGCATACCATTGCTCAACTGCAATATTACATAGATGTTAACAATTGGTCTCTGGCATACCATTGCTCAACTGCAATATTACATAGATGTTAACAATTGGTCTCTGGCATACCATTGCTCAACTGCAATATTACATAGATGTTAACAATTGGTCTCTGGCATACCAATGCAATGATTCAAAGGATTCCAAAGAACAATGTTACAGTAAAACTTCAACAGTTTTGGCTCGAACACAGTAGATACCTCGAACAGGTTCTTAAGTCCCGGCGAAATCCCTTCTTATTTTATATTTTCTAATAGAAAATCGCTCGAACAGAGATAGGTCGAATACTCTAACAGGATGTGCGGTTCCTAGCAATCCTTTCATTCATTGTTCACCGTAGATAGGTCGAACAATACAATAATTCACACCTTTTATTGACCGCTTAATATTCTATTGTTTGTTGACGGGTAAGATTAGCGACACATGTTATTCGCACATCGTGATAATGACTTGATGGTTGACAAACAATTCATAGGTATAATAATAATCAAATCATTTATTTAAATCTGTTTTTGTTTTTCTTTCGTTTCTTTTTAATTATCATTAATTTGAATAATGCTGCGACTATTGATCGACGTGCATTCAGCATGAAAACACAAACAACACACACATGACATGCGTTCAGCATGCTTAGTACACTTGCACCTGCAGTTTGTTCATATACACGTATACCGTAGATGCCTCGAACAGTAGATGGCTCGAACTAATTGCTAGGTCCGATGGCAGTTCGAGGTTTCGAAGTTTTACTGTACTTCAATGTGAAGCGTGATGAGAAGAAGACTCAGGTTGGTATCTTCAATGCCACAGGCAATGAGACTGGGTGATGGTAGGATGTGTGAGGTGGTATCTTCAATGTCATGGGCAATGAGACTGTGTGATTGTAGGATGCGTGAGGTGGTATCTTCAATGTCAAGGGCAATGAGACTGTGTGATTGTAGGATGCGTGAGGTGGTATCTTCAATGTCAAGGGCAATGAGACTGGGTGAGTGTAGGATGTGTGACGTGGTATCTTCATTGTCAAGGGCAATGAGACTGGGTGATTGTAGGATGTGTGAGGTGGTATCTTCAATGTCAAGGGCAATGAGACTGTGTGATTGTAGGATGTGTGAGGTGGTATCTTCAATGTCAAGGGCAATGAGACTGTGTGAATGTAGGATGTGTGAGGTGGTATCTTCAATGTCAAGGGCAATGAGACTGTGTGAATGTAGGATGTGTGAGGTGGTATCTTCAATGTCAAGGGCAATGAGACTGGGTGATTGTAGGGTGTGTGAGGTGGTATCTTCAATGTCAAGGGCAATGAGACTGTGTGAATGTAGGATGTGTGAGGTGGTATCTTCAATGTCAAGGGCAATGAGACTGGGTGATTGTAGGGTGTGTGAGTCGGTATCTTCAATGTCAAGGGCAATGAGACTGTGTGATGGTAGGATGTGTGAGGTGGTATCTTCAATGTCAAGGGCAATGAGACTGTGATTGTAGGATGTGTGAGGTGGTATCTTCAATGTCAAAGGCAATGAGACTGTGTGATTGTAGGATGTGTGAGGTGGTATCTTCAATGTCAAGGGCAATGAGACTGTGTGATTGTAGGATGTGTGAGGTGGTATCTTCAATGTCAAGGGCAATGAGACTGTGTGAATGTAGGATGTGTGAGGTGGTATCTTCAATGTCAAGGGCAATGAGACTGTGATTGTAGGATGTGTGAGGTGGTATCTTCAATGTCAAGGGCAATGAGACTGTGTGAATGTAGGATGTGTGAGGTGGTATCTTCAATGTCAAGGGCAATGAGACTGTGATTGTAGGATGTGTGAGGTGGTATCTTCAATGTCAAGGGCAATGAGACTGGGTGATTGTAGGGTGTGTGAGTCGGTATCTTCAATGCCAAGGGCAATGAGACTGTGTGATGGTAGGATGTGTGAGGTGGTATCTTCAATGACAAGGGCAATGAGACTGTGTGATTGTAGGATGTGTGAGGTGGTATCTTCAATGCCAAGGGCAATGAGACTGTGTGATTGTAGGATATGTTTATTTCGGACAAAGTTCCTCTGCATTTATTAAGGCGTCAATCTGGAGGTTTCCGGCGAATAACTCGAGTTCCGTTGATCATATTGTAACCAAACTTGGTGTATAGTAAGAACATATAGAGAGCTCGCTTGGGATTGCTTTTGGGTTCGTTCCACCAAAGGTCATGGTCACCGTTACTAAAAATCAGTTTCCACTTAATATCTTTGCTATGCATGGGTGTATTGACATCAAACTTGGTGTATAGTTGTTGCATATATATATCATATATCTAAGTGCGAGTGTGTGTATGCATGTATTACCTCTGGCACCTTTGTAGCATGGATGATCATCATGTATTCATTATACAAAAAGAGCCTTGGTTACAAATAACTAGGTTGAAAACCTGGTTTGTGGGCATTGCCCATTTCTTGTTATTTAAAGAAGACCACTAATATTGTTGACAATTCCAGTTTATCTGTTTGTTCTAAGGACAAACCTATAAATACCCCTAGTGCATTATGGCGTGGTGCATTCATGCATAGTGTAAGTTTAATGGACCAACTTGCATCTCAGAATCTCTTGCATTGTTCACCAAACAGTTGTTTTGCAACAAGTGACAGTTGAAAAGTGTGTTGTAAGAACCAACTTGCATCCTGGAAAACGGGAAACAACACTGTCTGTGGCAACACCAAACTTGTATAACATAGTTAAAGGAGTATTTGCTCACTACCCCCTGTCTAGCTGGAACACCAGTTGCACTTATTGTATGCTAGAGCGAAATGGAGTACCCCCAGTGAAATGTCAGTCCAGTCTGATGACACTCTTATTTCATCCCATGTTTAAAAGACCAAATGACTACTCCAATATGTCATTGTACAAGCTAATGACCATTAGTAGTCACTCCTAGTTATTTCTGTATAATTATAGACATATATAATGATTAGCTGGGAGATATTTCTCAGCTATATTGAACTGTTGGTTTATATTGATGTGAATAATCTGGTGTTATATTCTAGTTAACCTCTCTGTCACACGATTGTTACTATTGTATTGATCAGATCATGAGGACAAAATATCTTACAACAATATGTTATGCTCATTTATGAGAGATACAATTTATGTAATGTACAGACCTATTTAATATCTAGAAAACTAGTAAAGCACGTCCTCATTCCATGTTTTGATATACCCAATGTTATTTCAATAGAGGTCTGAGAGCAGATATCAGTTTAGTATTTTTGAGTACCATTCAAATGTAGACTATTATTGTCATCATGTAATGAGATCAGTGACCCATTTCATAGATAGATATGTTTAAACAATGGTTGTAATGAGTAGATATATATGACTTTTATGATGATGAGTATAAGAAAAGTCAATAGACTTAATCAGCCACAGTTTGTCTGAGAATTTCAAAAATGAATCTGTGTGGCACATTATCAATTTTAGAGATATTGGTCTTTACAATGAGTCATGATGATTTAATGTTTTGAAGTTACTGTAATTCTAATATATTAACAATGAGTAGAGATATCGTGGGACTAATTGATATCCCATTGGTATCTGCAGATACTGTTGTAAGGTGCCATACTAAAGCTACTCTCATTGAGTACTACATGTACATGTATATAATTCTGTCATTTAAAAGTTCGCCAAGCCGTTGTTCAAATTCTAGGGCATTTAATTCACTAAAAACATATCATTGAAATAATCGGAACTTATTAAAGAATTATTAGATTAATATCAAATGTAATTCAATAATTTGAAAATTACTACTTAAAAGAGTTAAATTGCATTATAATTGTCTATGTCCAGACTTATATCAGTGACTTAAGTTATTTTTATGTTATGTTTGGGAGAAAAATGTCATTTGTTCTTACTGCATATTGAATAAATCATTTGTTCGAGAAATAGGTTTGTATCTATCATAGAGACGAGATAGACATATTTAATAAAACAATATCTAAGTAATTTATATTGTGATAATGTATTCATCATGGCTAATGGAGATGTCTAGAAAAAGTTGTATAGGAATGGCATATTGTAAGAGTGGAAACAGTAATAAATGTCAAACAGTGATCTAATGTCATCCTCAATCCCATAGTGCCTTAGCTCTGAAAACTTACATTTATTCAGAAAATCTGTAAAAGGCAGACTGATTCTGTAATTGAGTTTTGTAAGGCATTCTTTGGAATCAATAAGTGACAGAATTGGATGCGATTTATACACTGTGGACAATAATTGTTCAATTAATGGGAAAACAGAGCTATGATGGCAGGAGAGAGGTATAAGGGAAATGTGATTGATATTGAGATAATAGAAAACACTGGTCTGACACAGAAATATGTGGTTCTACTGTCTGTAAATGTAAAATCTTAGACATTCACCTAATATATAGCTTCTGTCTATAATGAACTTAGCCTGCCTGTAGTCACTAGCTAAAACAAGAATATGATTCTAGTCTGTGCTTAATATTATTGTGTTCTTTAAATGATGCAAAACTTCCTGTGTATTTTCTTCCATAATTCCTTTGTCATATTTAATTTAGCATATAGACATCAGACCTTTTGTAGCAGTCCCTCTGTATAGCAGTTGTACTTAATTTAACAAACAGCTTACATTAAGCAAGTGGTTCTTAAACCTGAACTGAATATTTTAATGTAGTTAGCAGTTCAACACTGATGAAATACTGTTGTGCAGTGACTCTGGGTTTAAATACAAAGCCTAATTGGTACTTTCCCAGGAGCTCCCTTTTGTCTTCTTTGTATATGATATATTGGAAAAGAGGTGGAATCAGAGTACTGGTACGATTATAATGCGTTGAAATGGTACTCCTGTGTTATAGATTCCTCTTGCATCTCTCACACTCTGTTGTTGTACTAACATAGCATAAGAGCACAGTGGAACTGTATGTGTGGAAAACATGTGCGCCTTCATCAACTCACCCTAGGCTTAAAGTACTTACAGTTCTTTGACTTTACGTTTTCTTACATGCATGAACAATTTAGTTAAACATATCACCTTTATTTGCTGGTTCATACTAGTTAAACTGAAATATCAAAGTTTATTTCATATTTATGGACGTCATCTGGAAATAATTGCATTGCACATTTATAAATCAATGATGTTGCAATATTGTTCAGAGATGTGAAGTTTATCACTTTTTTATTATTTGCATAATCAGTGAATTTGTAGTTTTAATTGAAGTAATAATCCACTGCTGAGCTTTTTTCTAATGACCTATAATTAATCAGTTTTAATGACAGGAATTATTGGAATTTATTCCAATAAATATACACGGTTTGTTCCATAGGCTTATTGAGATGTGTCTCCCTTTCTTCACCAAAGACGGTACTATTAAAAGGGAAGCAACTCTGTTTGTAGGGGATGTTAGAAGCTAGTAGACAGTATGTTGTCTGAAATATAATGATGTATTCTTTATTTAGAATTGAACTTTGATATTACACATTTCATTATAATGTAACGAAAATACGGTAACGTGTAATTGATAATTAATGAGCTGTATTTTTGTCATGTTTGTGGTTTGGTTTGCAATTAGTACAAGTTCTGTGGTTGTAAAACACATGAAAAGTCATGCAATGACATTTTAACTGCAACATGCACTATCAAATTCTCCTTATGGAAGTTATTCAATCATCTCATATAACGAGTTGAACATTCAGAGAATGTGTAACCTCAAGTGAACAAAGATGTATATAGTCAGGGTTTATCTTGGCTTTTTTGGGAAGATGACCAATACCCTTCAATTTGGGAATTTTTGCATGTTAAATTTAGAAATTGGGAAAAAGACTAGCAATTACAGTAAGATATTAGGAATAAAAGTAAAGGGTGTGAGTAATTAATGGACTCTTCACTTTTTATATAAACAGCCTGCGAGAGAAAAGCCTCTACCTTTGTCAAGTTTTGGCTAAATTGAACCTTTTTTTCTTCAGATTTATTTGGAATATTTACATTCAAATTGGGAAAAATATATATTTTTTGTAATTTGGAATATATCTGAGTAATAGCTATAAAAACAGATGAAATCCCCTGATACTTATTTAATTTTTGTTACTCAGTTTTTCTAATACAGGCAAACTTGTCTTTTAAGTTCCTCTACTTACAATGAAAATGATATGACTATTGGTCAATGTTTTGACACTCTCTGAGCTTAATGTAGCACTAGCCTCAGATCAATTAGCAGAAAATAAACAAAACATTTTTTCCATACCATTTCAAGTGCCACATGTTTGAACTGTCTATAATTCATTGCAAATTGATAAATATTATGTTGACATGTTTTTCATCTCCCAACAATACTAATACGACAGATATAAAAGCACTGAAAAGCATATTCATAATTCAGGAAATATGACACTTGCTCAAATCCAGCCAGGGAAATGATTGATCTTGTGAAAGAGTCCTTGTGGAAAGTTTATACAATAAAAAGACAGAGCTCAGAGAGTTTGAATCAATCAATACTTTACATTAAACCATTGCTGTTGCAGACTGGGCTGAAACAGATAATTTGAAGTGTTGTTTAAATGTGGATACTGATCTGCTTCCTGGCTGTTAGATATCATAGAATACAGGAAAGCTGAAATTTAATTACGTTACACAATTGCTTCAGGAAGGAAAATTGTTTGCTGGAAAGATTTGTGAAGAGCATTTTAAAACCATTGCATTCTTAATTGCTTCCATAAAAAATATGTCGCAAAATATTTCTGCAGATTTGCTAGCAAAAAAGAGAGGAAATGGAAGATTATACCGAGACTGTAATACAGTGAATTTGGTAATCATGATAGCACCATGTCAGTAGGAAGGCATGCTATTGTCCTAATTTGTTCCTGGTGTCATTCTGCAGATGAAGTTGTAATGAATAAAATGTTACTTAAACAGAGGCTTAATGAATACAATTTGCTTTGCTTGAACTGAGCCGTCAGTGGGGAAATTTATAGTTTTACGTGAATGCAATTGTTACGAATTAATGGCAATGATAAACATGGTGGGGAACATAGTTGTGATACAAAGTATAAATTGGTGCATTTATACACCATTATGCTTTCTTAACGGATAGTCTTATATCTGTACCGTCTCATTATTGACTGTAACATTGGTTAGGAAATACTTAAGGAAGTCAACGCCTGTTTTGTGACCTATGAATAGCCTGTACAGATTTGTAAGTCTTCGAAGACTGTTCCTCTAATTAAACCATGTGATATTGTTAATTATAGATGAACTTACTGAAAACTTTGTTTGAATAACATACAACATCGTTTGTCAACCTTCTCCAGCAAGCATGCATGTTATATTCTACTATGTTTCACTTTATTTTCAGGTTGTTAGTCGAGTAGCAGTCCAGCCAGGCTATGACCTTGACCTTGGTTACAGATTATTGGCAGCTTGTGCAACAAATAGGGAGAAATTTTCAACAAAATCAGCAGGTATGTTTCAGAAGAAATGGAATGAAAATCTTTTGTGTTTGTTTTTCAATCTGGAAGTTTCGATGTACAAAATGTGCAAAGGCTTGAACCAAGGCGAAATGCATGGAATGGATGATGTGTCTTGAAATTGAAAAATTCATTATGAACACAACTAACCAATGATCAGCACAATGACACTGCTGTATTTTGCTACTACAGTAAAACCTTACTTTAAGACCACCTCAATATTAAGACCAAATCAAAGTTAAGAACACAATTTCGAAGTCCATTTTCACTGTTTTACTCTTTATTCAACCTCATATTAAGACCACCTCAATAATAAGACCATTTTTCAAGAGTCCCAAGGTTGGTCTTATTATTGAGGTTTTACTGTGCTATTAAAGACTACAAAATGCTGCACGAACAATACAAAACTGTTTCAAATCATTTAACAAACAATATACCAAACATGAACATTTTGAAAAATCAGGACAAGTTACCTGCAAAAGAAGCAAACAATCTTAATGTAAAGACATGCAGTTAGACAGAGCCGGTAGAACTGACAATGTGTGTTTAAATAGAACAAACATATTGATTTTCTACTTTCCTAAGCTAATTAATTGGAATGAATTGTTAATTACATGAAACTTATGGTATCAAATCTATAATCATGATAAACTGACATGTCAAAAATCTTAAAAACCATTAACAAAATGGCGTCTTGTTTCTAGTAGCAACAGCATTCCCATTGAAGATACTTCACAAGAAATACATACATATTTAAAGAAGCCAAAACATTGAATACTCTATAAACTGTGCAAAACTTATTGTATGGTGGCTAATAATTCTAAACATGACTGTGTTTCTTTCAGTGAAGGAAATTAAACTTTTGCGCTTAACAAAACCATGGACTCTGAATATATATAGTTTAAATAAATGACATTCAATTTCAATTTTTAAGTTCAATATTCAACTAATAAATGCATGTACTTGGTACAAGATGGCAGCATATTAGTTTCATAATAAAAGGTAGTACTTGGCATCTATGACCAAAATTATTCAAAGGAACTAAGAAGACATCACACATTACAATGAGACATTTAATGACATGATAGTGCAATATGAGCATGTAACAGTGACAGTCATAAGTGCTTTAACTTACCACATTATACCTGGACTGTTCATTTTATAAATGATAAATGTTCTAAATGTCAAAGCTAAAAGGTTGACGGACTGAAAAAAGTATGTAAGTATGTATGCAATGTTTTATCTTTTGCTGTTGAATAGTCTATATCTAGGTGCAAAAAGGAGCTTGGTCTGCTGTGTATGTATGAACACCTTTCCCTAAAAAATTATAAATTTTCAACAAAAACCGCCCTGCCATATTTTGTACTGCATGTACACATAACCCTTTTCCACAAGTCAAATCTGGTAACTCACGATGTTAAGGAAAGGATGTTATTGTAGTGCCTATATTCCAGGTACTGTATCCACCAGATTTAGCCTTGAACGGCAACTTTTCCAAAATTGAAACAAAATATTTTGGTCACTCGAAAAAGTCATACTGCCGTCATCTTTCTGTACATTTCAGAGGTACCTAAATAATAGCACACCCTAACGCATTCAACGTGAACGAAATATTTCATAAATTGCATTTGTATCAATAGGGATTGTTTTAGGGAATGTTAAAACTGCTTTTTTCAATCAAGAATTTTAGAGAGTATTGAATTATGTAATGAACAGCCCTGGTATCAATGTATCCCAGGCACAAGTGAGTAGTTCAACTTTAATGGTTTCTATACCACACAATCACAGAGAATGCCTTAGAAAGTAGCGACTAATTGAAAATGTGGCATCACGCCTACTCTTAGAGCAATCTACATTAAAACATGTTGACTTGAACTTTAGTTCCTGTTCGTAGAAATGTGAGTATTCATATATGTTTCTGGAATCTAATTATACAATGTCATTAGCGGCAGTCGCGAGTACTGGGAGTGACAAATTTCATTATTCGTTGCTAAAATGGCACTGTCATGATGTTTCCATTTATCTATTGTAAAATCTCTATTCATTCAATATAAATGATGACATTAACGATTTCATACTCAAGTTGACTATGGTACAACTGATTACGTGAGTGATACTGTACTGAGTTTTAAAATACAGTAGCATGAATACCATTAAGCAAAGTGACATGGGGAGAAGAAACACACCTGTTTAGACAAAATGTGCATGAACCATAACCATGTAGGCCAAAGCATGCATATATGGTATTTAACATTGCCTAGTGGTCCCTACCAAGATGGCTCAAATTATGCCCATTGTGTTTAAAACTGGTTCGGCCCCGGTGTCACATGTTTTCTATAGACTTTTATTGGAGAAATTTCGAAAATATTTTTCTACGAAACCGCTCGACCCAAGGCTTCGACTTTTGGTATGTAGCATTGTCAAGAGTTCCCCTACCAAGACTGTTGAAATCATGCCCTAAGGGTCATGTAATTTCTGTAGAGATAATATAGGGAAATCGGTGAACATCGTCTTCTCCTACTCGCACGAACCAGTCTTTTGATATTTGGTGTGTAACATTTTTTAGATGTCTCCGACCAAGATTTTCCAGTTATGTCCCTGTGGTCAAAACTCGCCTCGCCCATGGTAACAATGTTTTCTATAGAGTTATGTGGGGAATTACGTTCCATGTGCACAATGTAGCCAGTTGAGCGCTGATCTGGCCCTCTTGTGTCTCTTGACTTGTATTCGTTATTGTTTGTTCTATATTCGAATAACTTAACCAACATAACAATGTGGTGTAGGATATATTTCAATGCGTTCTACCGGTATCCCTTTATAGATTAAACAGTTAATATTTGCTTTACAATATACATGTATTGAATTGATAGTACTTTTTCATTTTAATAAACTTCTATTCAATAAAAAAATACAATAAAATATAAGGCATTATTTGAAGTCATAAAAACGATTAATTATTTAACATTCTGTCAACGTTACTGTAGTCTAGGACCCAGAGAAGTTTTGAGTACGTATTTATTATCCCGTACACCACCATATCCAGCCAGCGAGGCATCGTCTCCTAAAATGTCAAAGATACGAACAGATATTTCACAACATGAAGCTTATCGCTGCCACAATATGCATTCTTGACAGCTCTCGGATATTTCCGTACCAATTCGTTACTCTACAAACACCCTCTAGTGTATGTAAGGCGGAGCACTATGTGGCAAAATTCAACATTTTGTGCGGTCAAAAAATAGTTCTCGTAAAACAGACTTAACTTCAAATTAACTCCGATAAATTCACATAAGAAATGGATTATTGTTGTAATTTCTAATTAAAAACTCACATATTTCAGTCTTCATATAGCTTTAATATGTGAATTTAATCCCGTTTCATCAGAACTCCAGCGTTCACGCCGCCATATTGCTTTACATGATATTCGAATGGTATTTCCCAAAAGTAGTGCCAAACGAACATCCGAGGCACTTGACGTAGTTGGCCGAGTTTTTCCAAATGCCACAATATGGTGAGGAGAACGATCCATACATGAATTATTTTGGGGCTACCCAAATGCTACAGGCATGTGCACAAATAACAAATGAAATGCGCACGAATACATGAAACAGGACATTGTTAATTCATGCAATAACCATGCACGTTATAAAGCTATACATGATCAGTAAAGTATAAAAAGTATAAAAAGTGCAAAAACTCTCTTACACTGAACCAAACCCGTTAGATAACACAGTGTCTAGAATATTGTTTAAATATTGGTAAGTTCTCAGCGTATAATTAAAGTTTACCCGACCGACGGAACGGTCCAGTCTATGCGGAACGGATTATTTCCGGAGTCAACTATTGTTTGCCCTTTAGCTATAAATTATGTGCCTTAAAAGGTCTTTAACAGATGGCAACTGGGAGTGAGACAATAGTCTCCCAAACACAGTGAATAATTACTCATCAGGACCAATAATGGATTGACAATGACAAGGAACAAGGAATGTGCTCACAGAGCTTTGTTTAACACGCTTGTAATGACGGTCTGTTCAATATTGCTCGTTATATCGCCGACCTAACTCGGTTCTTACTATATGATATTATTTCTCCTTTAATTCTAAACACGTCGATCATGTGGTGCAAAACATTATCCCCGGTGTTTATTCTCGCCTTGATTTACTTATTCAGACGTGCATTTGCTTACTTGTTAATCTATTAACATTGATCAGAATAAAAACGCCCAATAGGTCCTGTTCCCGGATGTTTGTTATAATTATGTTGTCTATGTGCTGTCAATCATGTTGTTTTGTTTGTACTTGTTTGTTATTGATGTGAACGTGTTGCAGATACTGTTTTATTGCTAGTTTGCGTAATAGTGCTGCATTGAATAAACCGCTAGTATTGTCAGTGTTATTTTCTCCATTGGTAATCATTGCCTTTCGTTTTGCGATCATGTTCGTGATGAGAATTTATGACCATTAGCATGATTTCAGCGCGAAATTGACTTTCATCTTGTGTACAAAAACATTTCAAGCCAAAAAAGGAATGCTGATGGCTTAATACGTGCTCACAATACAAAGTGATGTATACGTAAGTTCTGTGCGTATGAGCTCTAACCATTAGAAATTACCTTTACTACGTTAATATTGTAGCGCTTTGGATAGAAAGTTGTTCACGCAAAACACATGATCATTGTTTTTTTACAACACAAACCGATGACGTCTTCGGCTTAGGAGTCTCGTCATAAATTTAGAAAAAATGGATTGAATTTAATATACACTGAAACAATTTACTATTAGGTCGCCCTGAATGAATAAAGAATTTCATTTTTTTTTCATCAAACCGTTCCAAACAAGAACATTGTTAGGCCTAAAGGAATATGTGCGTTTCAGGGTTCATACCCAAAAAAACTTGGTAGGTAGGTCCGAAAAAAGTATTTGAGATTTTTTTTTCAAACGAAGCAAATTAAACATAGACTTAAATGAATATATGTTAAAAGACAAATCCCCTTTCCCTTTTAACATAGATAATGTTTAATTAAGGTGATTATAATGCTCTATAGCTGGAATACTCGTAAAGCGTCTAATAACTGGGAAGTAATATGAACCTAATTAAGAAATTTTGTTAAAAAAATTGTTAACACGCGAGAAAATGTTTTACGGTCGGGGAAAAATAGGGTAGGGTCGGAAAACCTGAAACAAACAAAAACTTGTTGACGCCTTATGCTGCCGTACATTAGCGTTTGAAAGAAAGTGGTATTGGTCTATGCGAATTGACACATAGTGACCGAATAGAAAAGCATTTGAATGTATGGCCTGAATGATTTCAAATAGACAAATACATCTTTACTGGTTAAAAAACAACATAGAATAAGTACATGATTAGTGTTGTAAGTATGCAGAGGTTTCGATCATGTTGATTTGACTTGTGGTATAAAATGTCTATATTTGATGATAGTAGACGGGACAGGGACGGTGGATTTCCAGGAAACTTGCCAAATGAAACAACTGGAGTATGTCTATTGGGAAATCTGTTAAATGAACAAATTCAAAGACAGAACTTGCATCCGATGACGTGTTCTGAATGGTGGTGTATAACTTGTTTAGAACACGGTTTAAAACCTAACATTGTTGAGAAAAAAGTTGATAAAATGTATGTATGTTCGTGCGAATTTATTTTCAACCGCCGACTTGATGATTTCCAGAACTCTTACATACTGTCGTCATTTGTTACCTCCTCAATTAAATAATTACTTGAATGCCTCAACACTTTGCTGTTACTGTAGCCCAATATGCATCTTGAAGGCTGATGCATACAAATTAAGATTATTTGCACAAAATTATGTAAGGACTAGACTGCAGGAAATGTCATTATCCTGCACCATCCATTCCTTTAATTTTCAATGCTTCAGAAAAAAACCCAATACAAATTAACCGAAGACTCAATTGTAATTTCATCATGGTCTTAAAAAGACGAAGTTCAACTCGTCATCTTTATTGGATGTAATGTATTAGCTGCGCTAAAGCCTAAAAAACAGTCAATCGTGTGCACACTGTGTAGTGGTGAACGATCATTACCTTCAAGCACTGTCTTGGCAATGTCAAATCTTGTCGCGGCATTGTCGTTCCATACATACAACAGAACAGTTTCCACGTCCGGGATAGATAATTACCTCTCTCACAACAGGTCTTAATGAAACCATTTTGATCAGAGACATCAAGAAATACAAGGAAAAGATAAAGTGATTAGGGAAAATCAAACTCTAATACAGCTTTCGGTGCCATATATTATTTGTAAATATTGATTAAGAGCTTGAAGCGATGTCTCCGCTTTCTGACGATGCCTATAAATCACCGGACTCGATTTACTCCATTTTCTCGAGACTAATATAGGACAAATACATCTTGTAAGATGGAGAAATCTGATTGTTATTTGATAGGAATGAGAAGAACTTTCTAGGAAGAATAACGGAATAAACATCTGACATTCCGTGACATAGGACAAACGCAGTTTTGATGTAAATTTTGGTAAGGAGTTAATGGATTTGTCAAGTTTGTACGGTCCACATTCGTCATCATAGTTGTTGGGTGTCAAATAGATTGCGTCTGTTTATAAGCATTCCCGCATATCTGATTTTGTTATCGAAACGTTCATTCTTTATGCAAGAATTTTACAAATATATGTATTGCGATACTCAATGTTGTGACTAAACAACTCCAACGCATTCCATCAAGTACCACATACACGTACATATTTGTACGTTTGCTACATGCCCCAGGCTGTCAAGCGGTCCTTATTTTCCCCACATTTTCCTTATTTTTTTATTCCTTTCTACTGTTTCCTAGTTTGCCGAAATTTCCTTCTTTTTGGGTTAAAATTGTGTACTTCACAGAGAACTTATATTAATAGTTAGAAAGTGGTAGTATATTTGTAGGATCTTCTCAATTGGGAGTGCATATACATTTGTAGAATACTGGAATCATCTTAATGAGACTGTACAGATTGGGGGTGCAGACTTTGGGCCTGTGGTTGCTTAATTAATGATCATTCCAAGGTGAAAGATGTATAAGAGTCACAAGACCTGTCTATGCAGTCTCGTCAAGATGCATTCTAGTTAGCAATTTATGTCTGTGAGTAATGCAAAGATCTGCACAAGGTATGTAAAAATTCCCTACTTTTTAGTAAAAAATCCTTAGTTTCCTTCTTTTCTCCTACATTTTGATAAATTGTATTCCTTCTTTTCTCCTACTTTTTGAAAGAAGTTTACTTGACAGCATGATGCCTGTCAGGTTAGTCCAGTCGGTATATAGCGCTCGATTGCTAATCTAGAGGTCGGGGGCTCGAACTCCGGGCGAGGTGAATGTTCTTCCGTGACAATTTGACTGAAGAGTTTGCATCCAAAGTCATTTGTCCTCCACCTCTGAAATGTTTTATGTGGAGAAGTCCGTTGCTTGCGGAGGAGCAGGATAGCACTGGTTACTACAAATGTAATGTTGGTGTCGCAGAGAATGTTCGAAACATGTGACCCGAAGTCTATATCCTGAAATTAAAATGCGCCAAAGCATTTTCATTTGACTTGTGTCAATACCGTGTGCACTGTCATATTTAGTTGACTTATGACGGCGTGGTAAATAAATCAATTAATTAATATTCCCATCCTTCGGACCCATATTTAATGCCGTCCGATATTCTTTTAAATTTCTTGAGAAGTGAGAGGTTATCGCGAACCTTGCGTCAGAGAACCTGACAATAATTTCTAAGAAACCAGTTATCCTCCGCCGTCCCGTTGGAAGACAAAATGAATGATAATCTAGCAATTTATACCATATAATGGTCTAACTGCGGTGTATTCAGCCGTTGGTAGAAACCATCTTTTACGGTACAGATTAGTCTTGCACCTTATATGTAACCTTGCCATATTGCAACAATAACACTGTGTTGTTCAACTACCTCTGTACGCAACATTATCCTTTGTTAGTTCGATGCATATAGTACTATGATGAAAACAAAAACGTTCCCTGTCGTTAACAACATCTTTAATAGCAACCATGACGATGTGGGGGGCATTATATATTTGACTAGTTCATAAGGTGTATGTTTGAACAATTGTTTCTGTTAATGAATGTACAAGATCTGCACATAATTAACTGGAAATGTCAAATACAAAACCATATAATTCTCATTAACATGATTAAGATTGTGTTCATTCCTCAAACAGTGGATAGACAAAGCACTAGACGTAACTGGTTAAATCATAGACAAAAACATAACATATGATTAATAATTATCACATTGTACCGGGTAAGCTATCATAACGGATACTTTGACATACTACAATCGGAAATTCGTTCCTGAGATTTTACAGGAGCTTAGCTGAAATTGATGTATAGGCCTAGTTTAAGGACTTCGTGGGCCTGGTCCCCCGGAATTTTCTTTTTATTTCGATCGTCGCTTTGATGTATATCAAAAACATACATTAAATATTGCATTGCAGTGCCATTTTATGTTTTCGATTTTTCAAAAAAAGTAGGCGACGGCCTATAGGAATCTTAGCCCCTGTTTTAGGTGCCAATAACCACATGCGTCTATAGTTAGTTGAGCTGCAGTTTTACGCCATTTTCCGACAGTCGTTCAGATAAATGTCCGGTGGTCAGTTGACATAACCAGTGTGCCTGGCTTACTAACCAGTACTTAACCTGTTCATTATAAATAAGCGATCGTCTATATGTACCCTGTACGACCCAGAGTTGTTGACCAATGACTTAGAGTGTAGATAAATATGTAATTGCATATTAAACTCTGAAAAGAGTGATTTTTACAAAGAAACAATCATCATTATTACAATAACTAACCACATGATAAATGTTGAGAAAGCATGTAATCGTCTGCTGTTAACATGTCCTTCGGGATCAATCCTATGACCTCCACTTGGTAGTTGAATGTTCTACCGACTGAGCTCACTAGGCGGCGCATGCGCCTTAATGTGTTAAGTCTGGGGTATAGTATATAATAATGTGCTGATTTATTATAATTCAATCATTGTTTTTACTATACTTAGTGCATGTTCAATACGGTCGAAACATCATGTCATGAAATAATGTTTGATGAAGTTTGTAGTTGACAACATATTGAAAAAGAGAAACGAGCATTTACGTAAGGTTGCAAAAACAATTCAAACAACTATGTTCGTGAATTGTCATCAATAGGTATCATGAATTTTAACTAAGTACTAATTATGAGACCCTTTCGTTTTGATGTGTCCATTGTCCACGAGTATAGAATAATCCGTATTGATAGTCTAATAGAACTCATTGACACAAGGGAGATAACTTGTTTATCATGTACAGACGGTAAATGTTTACTGGCGGATTTGTGATCTCTGTTGATATACTGTGCACTAATAACTTATGTTTTGAGTGATGAAAATGAGTCTGTACTGAAATAATAAAGGCGTGTTGCACGCTAGCTCTCTTGTATGTGCTTGATAGAAATTCAAATAATGATATTTGCCAGTGTACTTCCTAGTAGGTTTATCTGTTTTATCCAATTCTATGTTAGGCCTATTCCAAAACGGATCATAAAACATAAACATTCGAATTATCTATTTGATAACTACATATTCATGATATAATATATAATATAATGACAAGCATTTCTTGGATAAGCTTTCGATGCCTTACAATGTATATATATATTCCTAGTACATTTAGGTCCAAATGATATTTTCCGTTAGTTATCACGCACCGGTTGTAACAAAGTAAGAAGGCTTCGTTTTCTTAAATTAAACTTGCCGTTTGAATTAAATCATACGAAGTGAAAAAGTGTGTTATTCAATTCTCAGAAAATAGTTTCAGAGAGCCAATCCTCTGCCGTTCCTTAGAGACTTCCCTTCCAGTTATCGTTAATCGACGCAGACGTCTAGCTCAATATGTATTCATCAAAATGGTTTAATGCATACTTGAGTGTTTATCAGTAACCGATCAACTATTGTCTATACAATGACATGACTACTGGTATAACATCTTCGATCATTAAACCAATGCTGTAGTAGTTACTTAGGTAATTATGCTCAACTCTCGCTTCTTTTTTTGTTTTCATCGGGTTTTACGCAACAAATCAGTCACATCCCACGGCAGCAAGTTGACCTAACCAGTTTTCCTGGAATTAATTATCAACTAGTATTAACTTGCTCTTCCGCAAGCAACTGACAACTTCCGTACCTGTGGAGGCCATGACCGTAGCCAATGTCACGGAAGAAAATAACTTGTCCAATCCGGGAATCGAACCAGGATCTGTCTGGTGACATTTTAACGCTGTAACAACTGAAAGCAATGTACGTTCATACAAACTGAATACATGCTGACAGATGATTGACATAAATATTGCAACCCTTTCCAAACTGGTCATCCTTTGTTAATGTTGGTAACGATATTTTTTATCAAACTCGTCACCAGTGTATGATGTTGGTACAGTTGTAACGCATTCGGCATGTGCGTTATAAAGATTGTGGCATGAGTCTGTACGCGGTGCATCACATTTGGTTAACAATCACTCCTTTTGACAAATATTGCCATATAATAAAAGTGACCGATTAGAAAAAAAATTTGAGTGTATATTGGTAATGGTAATTGATATGTTTGTCAATTCTGCTGTGACGATACATTAATCATTCCCCTGAAAGAAGACAATTAGGGAGATTTGTTGTCGATATTATATGATCACTCCCGTTTAACAACTTGTCCGTTGAAATTGTGTTTCGTATTTCAAACAATGGTGTTTTTTATTTTGATTAAATTGATGGTATCAAATGAATAGTATTGATCATGGTGAGATCACAACATGCTTACTGGCACCAGATGATTGATCGATCATCGTCCACTACTCGACTTACAGGCATCAGCGTCGTTAATGTTCATAAAATGCTTCTGATAATGACAATGGTAACACCCTCACTGAAATTGGTTTGTTTCTCTCTTGATATGTTCAGATATGACATAAGTTTATATTCAACACGGTTCAAAGATGCGGACACAGTGAATGCATGACAATAATTATGTTCCTTAACTTCTATTCGGTTTCTATTTAAATACTCAACCATTTAACTGATTATAATCTTCAAGGAATTGAAATGTAGCTATCTTGAAGAAGCAGAACTTTGACAGTTCCCATTCTTTCATTTAGTTAGTCGTAAGCATTAGTTAGATTGTGTAACTGCTCTTGCTATTATATACTAATTAATATTTAATTGGTGGCGAGTGTATTCATCTGCAAAGTGTCGCATTCATGAGTAAATTAGTTAGTTTAACAGTTATATTAGCGATCCTTGTCTTTATTACAAGTAATAGTGTATGTGTAAAGGATTTTCATTGATTATATCATGCAGTAGAAACATTGTTTTGTGTCTTAGTCGTTTTCTACTTTTAAAGAATATGTTCTTTCAAGTGACATGTAAATTTAAACTCTTGGTTTCAAGTTCACCAAGGCTCGAAATCGGACCAAAATCAGTTAATGACGTATCGAATATATTCTATTTAAATGTTTACGTAAAGAAATCTCTCTATCACAAAAGGATTATTTACATTATATTATTTAAGTCGTCAAACTATATCGACAATAAGCACACATGATACATGTGTTTCCCTTTCAACAGTAAATGTTGTGTTGGCACTTAATGATAATATTTGTTCTCTATCGGTGTTAGAGCAAATTGAGATCGTCAGATGACCACAGATTTATTGCCCACGGCTATAATTTAAACAAGAGGAAAATAGCAGTCACCAATCCACGAAAAATCAATTGTTAATCTCTTCTGTTGTACTGTCGCGCTAGGAAGAGCATTAATGTCTCATCTCTCAATTATTGTATCCGTTGTTTACAACATTATTGTTCAAATAGTAAATGTTCAGGTATGCTGTCCGCTTGACGACTTTTGGCCACAAAAAGATGTTTTTATTTGACTCGTACAGTGACTATAAAATGATTTTGTTTATCGCTTGGGTAGTTTTGCAGTTTAATTTGATACGATGTGTAAAGCTTTAACATCCGATTATATTTGATGATCAGGTTTATTTGTACGTACGAAGATGTCCGTTACTACCTTCAGGTTAAGTTGACTGATTTGGCATATTGCCTGTAGGATTTTTAGATCTTTAATTGAAAAGCGAGCATTTCTTTGACGCTAATATATACGTCATCCGTAGCATGGGGACACAATGACGCTCATGAAAGCTTTCAATTAAAATTGTACAATGGAGTAAGTTTGAGTATTCTGATTGTTTCGCATACTATAATGATATATTATTGACGTTTAATTGACTTTTATTGACGCGTGTTGCTAATTTCGAATCTTGTTTAAGAATACTATGGCCTTCAAACACATCGTACCGAAATATGATTCCGGTTTATGAGCAAGACTGACAGAGGATCCAGCTACATGTACATAATGATTGCTTTGTCATGCTGCCATGTGTAGAATACCAACTCCTTGCTGCTTCTGTGTTCTGAAGTAGGTTTATCTATATGGGCTTATCAGGTACTCGCTTTATGGTGCCAAGAAAACAATGGTTATGAGATATCCAACATTTGATTCCAATTGGTTATAATCTTAGTGAAATATGAATGTAATAATCAAAGTGTCGCTCAATGTAACCCCTGTGTGCGTTCTTCCGCATTCAGGACTTCCATTAGAGGACAGAGGGTTTAGGATTAGTTTCCTCGGTACGGCTTCTGTAAATACAAATGTGATTAAATGTTACAGCGAGATAATACAGAAAAAATATGAAGATAAACACAAATGACTTGGAAACAATAACAACACAAACAAACAAACACTAGACAACCCATTGATGTGCGCTATTAGCTACAGTGTCTGCGGTGATCACAACATCTAATACTCATTAAATCAGACGTCACAATCATGCTAATTAAAAGCCATTGTCAAAGCAATGGTTGCAAGGATATTTGTATGTATTAATCTCCCCTTCACCATTCTCTCCCTCTAGCTTCACTTCAGCACAGACAATATAGTCGGTGGTCGTTTACAACATGAAGTGAATCTTCTAGATTGTAGCTCGGGACAATTACTATTGATTATCATGTACCATTGGAAATCCGGTGGCAGTCAACAATATTGCTCTTGTAATAATTAATCGATTTAGTCTTCTTGTTTAACCTGGAATATTTTCCTTTGCTATTCTTATCGTAACTCTGTTTATAAACTAAACAGATTCATAGAAAAGGTTGCTAATATGCCCCCGAGATGATTTTAATAGGTGTTGATTTGTTTAAATATGTAGCTAATAAATCACATTGACTCACTATTTTGTAAATTAGCCATCGTTAATTTGTCCACTCTATTTAACCACAGGCTCAGTCGCTGTTTGTGTCTGCTAATACAACAAAGCAGTCGTTTGACCCATATTAATTGATCTATAAAATCTCATTTCCTTTCTCCATTTAAACGAGTTGTGGTTGTATGAGAGTACAAATTGGTCATTTCAGTGTCTGGTTGATTGTCGCTATATCAATTGCATCCACTATGACGGGGGCTACTTATATTTCTTACTATCGCTTTTTACAGTGTGCTCCGGGTACCTCGGCCCTCAACAATTTCAACATTGATTGAGATACAACTATTTGACAATCTTCATTATTTCTTTGTTCTCTGGACTCATAAGGGGTGTATGTGTGCGTGTACCAAATTTTAAAGAAAACCATTGCGAAAATTGATTGAAAAAGTGACAGTGTCTCAATAATTTCAAACAAGCCTATTTGTTTCTGAATAGGTGGTATTCAATTTTATGTCAATTTACAGTGACGGGCCTCCTGTCTACAAAAGGGCTGTACATTGTCATTCTCCAAATAAGTCCTCCGTTCCCTGGTCTATATTAAACGGGAAGATAAATGAATACTGAGTGTAGTCAATCAGTGTTCTAATATTCAGATCTATTCCAGTTGGGAATGCCTGGATCCTAACCTTGACAGAATGTTGCGTGACAAATAATCATCTTATATTTGATGGAACTGAAATAGCTTCAAAACGAACTATCCATTAAGATCAGCGACACTAAGCCCATCAGTCTTCGGTAAAAGCATATATACACTCATCATGTTTCTACATTTATATTTATTTGTTGTGTAACTTTATCACATTGTGACTGCTCAGTGTAATTTGTACTACGCTTTTGTCGAACCGAAACGACAGTGCTCGATTCATGATTAACTGAAAATTGACATGTTTATTTGGAGGCTTCTTTGTGAAGATTGGTAAATTACGCAAGTTGCCAACACACTCTTTCCGGATAAAATAAATACTTCCATAAATAAATATCACGATCTGTGGAGATCCTTAACTGATGACGTATTTCCAGAGCTAAATGCTGTGGTAGAATTGATCTAACCTAGTTGTTGTCTTTGGAAATCATTTTAGAATATGTGGGCACATTTATCCACAATCTTGCTACTAGTATATTTGATCCGTTTGTCTGCGTCGACAATTCTGACTACAGGTATTAGCTTCCTCGTGCGGTTTAAAAACAATTCAGACGATTTTCGTAGACATCATGCAAAGAGTACAGTAAACACAAGCAACGCAGTTGTCAAGTTGAGAAGGGTATGATGTACAAAAACACTATCCCATCAATTATTGGCGTCTTTTTATGGGGATTTGGACATCTTTGAAGCGCCTGTGTGTCCATGCAAAGATTGCAATGTTAATCTGAGGAAGTATTCATATTGGACAAATTATTCCAACATGTCCTGAGCATTCACTCTACTGACAAACATGTAACGCGATTTTGTGTTGGTCTTTTTATAGTTATTGTAAATACTATTTACTCGGATGTAGACTGATATTATAAATCATCGTTAATTTCTGCATAAGAAAACTTAACTGTTAATATTCCAACAGATGTCAAGCTTTGTGGTTGGGATGACAAGATTTGGAACTGTCGAATAATAATTGGAGAGCATCACATATCGCACTCCAGAGCCAGTGTTTTGTTGCTCATTCATTTTACAGTTAGTCTCGTTTCTGTAACGAATTCGATGTTGATTTATCAGTAACAGAAACATGTTAAGTATCAATTGAAAGAAAACGGCCTACGGTCGAGAGCAATTTGTATGTTTTACGTCTTATTAAGACCGTTGGTGAATTACTCACAACACGTATCGGGATCTGCACCGTCCATGTCGTACGCCGTAGTTCGAGTTGAAATTCCAACTCAATGCCATTGCGATCCCTGTTTGGTAATATATATTGTTTCAATCCGACCCATCATCTTTGCTTGTGCGTATTCAAATTTGTTTTAATTATATTGTATGACTAAATGTTCATATTGTATAAATAGATGTTATGAACCGCTATCCACTGCATTGCCAAATGATGTACAAAATGTACATAGGGGCATTTTGTTCACCTTCGGTATCGGTCCTCATACGATGTTGTCTCGCTTATATACTGCTCATGGTCCCTTGTCGTGCGTACATTGTAAGTACATTTATTGTTGATAGGATGATTGTTTCTACAGAAATATATTTATGTTTATATTGACTTTCCTATTTCATTCTAGGCATTTTTATAGCATTTAAAATCTAGTTTATTACACTCCGTAAGTCTGTGTGATGTTGTCGAGGTGCATTGAAATGTCTGTTGAATATAACATTTTATGACAAGTTCCATGTGAGTAGACTAGGCAGTGGACATCATGTTGCTACTTAGGTTTTACAGTTTGAATTTTAAAAGCACAACATTACACAGTACCTTTACATGTGAAGCATATTCAAGAACTTGATTTCGTAAGTCGATATCAGTTTAATTGTTCAAACAGTCACAGAGAAGTTGTGTTTAATCATTGATTGAAATGGTGTAAAACGAATCTTGGAATCGTTCTATAAATGGATTTTATCAGCACATGTATATTAAGAAAACGAATTGAGAACAATGCGACTATTGTTTAACAACTGCTTGAGAAAGTAAATTCTGATATGACAGTTAACGACATAGCAGGTACGATCCGGCTTTATTTGTTTAACTTGTGTTCGGAGACAAACTATATTTGCATATCGCACTATGGCGGAGTGGAAGTACAATTCGTGCATCTTCCTAGTAATTCCGAAGATTTTTGAGATAGTTTGGCTATCTTTTCTCAATGAATTATTAGGCACATCAGCATAATTTTCTGAAAGCATATTGTAAAATAATAGTGTACATCTCAGAAACATGATACAACAAGGAAGCACGTTCGTTATGGTTACAGTTGTCTTACAATGACAGACAATAAGACACGGTATACGTACGTAGCTTTCCCTTCTGTTACTTGTTTTATAAAACAGTCATTACATATTAATGTCCGCACAAAAACGTCGAATCATTATGATGGACCAACATTGAGATCATACTGACCGAATATCAGATATCGATGTCAGAAGAAGGGATGCTGTGATGGTCGATTTTAATCGAAAATTGATCGAAAAATTGTGAAGTCGCCGACAATCGATTATGATTTAGAGCAGTCGATTGTCGCTGCTGCATCGCGCAGGGGAATTCACCGCCAAGAAAACTCGCCACCGAAGATCTTAGCCACATTTACTCCCCATCAGCTCAGGACAATTAACTCACCACCGAAAGAAACAGTAATTCCTTACTGGCATGTTAACGAATCAATATAAACAGTTGTCACTATAGGCTATTAGCATTAACAAGTAGAAATTCTGATTCCATGACATTCAAAATAATTCGATTAATAATCAGCCAATTATTTCTGATGATCGATTATGAAAATGGACCGATTATGCATCTCTAGTCAGAAGACAACTGGCTGTAACATGTTTCATGCAACAAAAACATACACCGTAATATTGACGCCGATACAAACACATGAAGTGGCATCTTTTCTCTTCATTGCTCACGACCATCTCCATGATCGCGTTGTTTATTAAAGAATAATTTGGTAAATACTTGTTTTCTAAATAATTATCTCAAAAACAAATAACAATGATAAGCCGCGCTATGCTGCTTGTTTTCCCTTTCTTGTACCTGAGTTGTACACGAGTTCAAACTCTAGCGGTTTTGTACGGACCTACCCGAAACAACCCATCAATCAGGGCATATTCTAACAATCTCGGCAAATATATCGTTAATTTTTGCACTGCTTTCTTTATCGTCTGCTCGGGGAATTATCTCCGCTTTACACGCTCCGCTACACTATTTATGCAGCGACCGGGGCCTTACTGGATAATGAATATTCATTACGGAGCTGCTATTGTGTCTGATCGGTGCGTATCAACTGATCAGTGTAAACGGTTATAACGCTAAGTGGTAAAAGACACGTTAAACTGATCTTTGTTCAACTCTTCAAGCGATAAATTAACATTTTAAATTAAAACTTGTCATTTCAACTTGTGTTATTGCAAATGAATATTTAGCAAGTGAGATTATGGAATGTCACTCGAGGTAAGCGTTGTTTTAGTGCATTGTTTTGCAATGTAAACAATTGGCGTTAATGATTAATCATGTAAGCATTACCGTCGGATCATTGATAAACACGCCAGTATTTTTATAGAGTATAAGATGCGGCTGATAGAGTGTTAAAGCAGGCGTTTCGTGGCTTCGTTGATATTATGATTTACACAAGTTTTCAACTTTTCTAGTAGTTTTGATATTGTGTTAAGAAGATAAATAGCTTGAAAGTGAAAGTTGGATAAAAGCTCGAGTAGGTTCTATATGGATACCGTAGTGTGTGTTAACACTTGCGTGTGATTTATGTTCGTACGTGTGGTCGTCTTTTGCGAATGATTTTACTTTTGGAACTTTTAAATATATGTGAAATAATATCCACTGGTTGTAGAACTTTACTTGAGTAAACTATGAGAAGATCTCTTGATCCCATAGCTGTGAGGACATCTCACTTTGTGGCTACTTGGAAGATGGTAGATATTTGTATATATTTATTGTTCATGATCAAAATGTTTTGTTGTGGTAATTTGAGTTATAATAGCAGAACTCTGTAGTTCTCTATGATAATTATGTTTTCTATGGACAGTTTTACGTATATCATTAGTTTGGATTGATTTGAGGGAAACTATCACATTTCAAAGATATGTTTATAAATAGTTTGAGTAATATAGGGATGGCTTTATTCTTGTAAATGAATGTTTGCGTTGTCCTCATTCTGATAAATGTAATATTATATTTCCATATTCAGCTACTGGCAATTACTTTATTCTTTGACCTTGACCTTAGAACATAGAATCTGATTTTTCTGTATGATTTATATGTGGTTATAATAATTTCTTGAATCAAATTGACTGTGGGGATATATATATATATTTACATACATAATCATAATCCAAACTTTGCTGCATCAAATTAGTTGACATATAACCTTGACCTTTGACCTGTTATTAAATTGTCTAGTATTATAATTATGTTAACATAGAAAAACATGTTGTGGTTATTTCCTGACTGTTCTGTTGATTAATCTACGTTGCTTTAAAGCCTTTATCAGCGGATTGTTGACAGAAATAGATAGTCAGAAATAGTTGACATTGTTTGAGTGTTTAGGACATTTGAATGGCAAAGAAGATTGTGAAGGAAACAATGATTAATATAAGTCATTACACTAGTTCATAATTGATGTTTGTTGTTGATGCTTTTAAGCTAGAAATTATTCTGTGATGTTTTGGAACATTTATGTAAGTAGTGCTGTTATAGAAAGCTCCAACTATCTTTACGTTCCAGTGTAAGTTTTCCTCAAGGAAACAACCACATTTGTACTGGTATACCTACTGAAATAACTGCAATTGCCATATTAAACTATGCATTACAATCATCATAATAAGAAAGTTTATGCAAATAACATGAACATTGTCCATTTACTGAAGTTGACTGCCGTATAAGCCGTGTTTGCTGAAAGTATTTGTGCTTTGGCTGGGATACCAGCTATATGCAATGGATTTGAGATCCACCAGGAAGTTGATGATGGTATACTGGAGAGCAACAGCACTTCAAACTATCTTTCTACATTTCATTAATCTAAACTAAAGGACATAGATAGATGAAGTGATTAAAGATAAAGCCTTGGTAAACACAAAATGCCAAAAGCTATGAAGCAAATGCTTGAATAGCCTGTCAATTGAAAGTTAATTTTTGATGCAATCATTTTGACAGAAGTTGACATGAAAATGTAACATACAGAATGTATGTACATACAGAATGTATGTGCTTCAGTGTATATATGCTGATTTTCATTGAAGGGCACTAATTAGAAATAGTGTGGTAATTAATTAGATAGCATATGGTAATTAATGTGGTTAGACTGTTACACTTTTGTCCTGTTATCTGGCTTATAATACAGTAAAAATATAAAGTATATGAAGATTTATTTCAAATTTTCACTGGTCCATAAAATAGATTGCTTTTTGTATTCTATTGATAGATACATTATATGAAGAAAATAGAAAATGTTGTTCATTGAAGTATGTCACAATCATAAACGTGTTCCAGCTTTCTATCAATGTACACTTCAGTGTACCAGACAAACACTAGCAATATAGTGATGACTTAGACCTTAGACGACCTAATACACTGATAATACACAAAATGTTTTATGTGATTTTTGAATAGATTATTGAGTTAAACATTATATGTTAGCTTCCCACCTACTGGGCAAAGTGACTTTTATTGTAAACCATTCGAGTGTTGAATCAATTTCATTGTGCAAACAGTCGACTAAAGTGATCTTATATAGGTACGGTAATCATTTTATGGACGCGACTTTAATTTCAATCATGACAAACAAACTATCTTGCATTGAATGTGTTCAGTTTCAACTTGTTTTGTATAATCTATTTGCATTTATTTGTTATGTTGAAACATAATATCGAACTGATAATCATGATGGTATGCTTAAGTTTCTGAATTAATTACTTAAGATATGTATCGGTAGAGTTGAGAGCTTTTGTGTGTGTCTGAGTCAATATTCGTACAACTGAAATAAAGGTTACTAAGTGTCCTTTCAGTGCCCTGATGATGGCTTAACACTTATTTGATACATGGAAGACAGAATTTTATGAACAATGTGTGATTTTTTTCTGCTCATTCTAAAGTTTATTATAATCTTAATGTAGAATAAAACTTACCGGTATGACAAATTCTTCTGTGGACCCCAAGCGAGAAGTATTTTACAATTGGACAAGAGTAAATTAGCACTAATAGATAGTTCCCACATCTACAATAATTACCTCTCTTGTTCTTAAGCTTCAGCCATTTTGATAGGCAAAACTGATAAGCCCTTATAAGTTATAGGAGTAATTTCCAAGTATGTGATAATTAAGAAAATACCAAGATAATTTGCATGTGACAACACCACTTTTTCTTCAACTTACTGAGCCGACTGCCCACATGAGTATAATGAATAAAAACATTCAAAATCTGATTAGAATATCATCGTTTACATTATATTCTTTATAAACTTTAAGGGAATGGCCGACAATTCAGAACAAGGGAGGTAAATATCGTAATTGTGGGAACTATCTATAGAGTAACCTCAACAATTACACTCTGACATTTAATGAGACTAGAAATGTCCCATATCTGTTATGCAATAAACAGGGATATCAGTCCTGCCCGCATTCAGCATTTGAGTTTTCACTTAAATGCCTCGTGTCTCCTGAGTCCATTGATGTTACCTTATAACTGTATTGTTACCTTGATATTAAAAAGGAAGCCAGTATAATTATATCAAATCTCTTTAGACATTAACTATACAGAGTGCTAAAATCTTGACAGATATATAAACATTTTAGAGTGTTCATTTATTTATTTATGGTCAATGAATTGAGGTAATGTGCATTTATATTGACAAAAACTTCTGTATCGCCAAGTTGTTTTATTGTGCCAAATTTTCTTTTTCAATTTAATGGTTGTTATTGTTAACCAGATATAAAAATTGACTTCAATAGAGTTAATCCACACTGAAGAAACATTTTATTAATAGAAGAAGTAGGAATCATGTTACCTTTTATTTACCTGATAGATATTGCCTGCTACATGAATGGGGACTTCTATAATGGCCCCGAAGAATTCATGAACTACAAAGTGAAAGGTAATTTGATTGTAAGAATCTGTTTATAAAGACTTGAAGCAAAAAAGCTTCAAGATGAAAAAGCAAATAAATGGTATATTCAGTAGGTACTTGATTTTCTTTTGCTATAACACTTTCATAGTTGGTGTATTGTCCTGTAATTCTATACAGTATTTGGATGTAAATTGATAATATTTAAACTTGATAATCTTGAATTTACCTTATCCATGATGAAGCTATTTTCCTTTATGAAAGTTAAAAAGTCTTGTATTGAAGATCAAGTGTTTGAACAAGAATGGCTAAAAATGTGCAAGGTTTATTGATAAGAATTAAGAATGGTTTTGTGAAGTGAAAAAGTTTGTTTAAAGATTTTTAAAGCAAATAGAGATTTTGGTTGCTTGTGTTTGATACATGGTACGTTTTAAATACAAGTGCTCAATTTTTTTCTTTGCCAAAAAACCTGCAGAGTATATATACATTGTATGTACATTTCTCCACTCATAGAACAGAGCTGTTTGGTATCTTTACAACCTTTTGAATGAAAATAAAGATGATTGTAAATCTGTAAGTTAATGATCAATTCATGACAAAGTAGTGACAGCGTGATGGTTCATTTAATTGATCAATAAATACAATATTGTATATCTTTTATTGACCCGGTTATTTTCATTTGGTGAGTGCATTAATT
The DNA here is from genome assembly GCA_032209605.1 of Mactromeris polynyma. NCBI lineage: Eukaryota > Metazoa > Mollusca > Bivalvia > Venerida > Mactridae > Mactromeris > Mactromeris polynyma. Next base: position 16,816,399 of record JASFXZ010000003.1, read on the forward strand.
TGTATTCAGTGACTGCTTATTTAAGATTTGAACATTGTAGATGTTATATTAGATTGGGAAAAATATATGGACAATCATAAATTCGGTTTGATTAAAATAAATTTACCCATGAACTGTTGGCATGATTGAAATCTAAAAATGTTACTCTGTGTCATAATTTTTAGGCGGCATGTCTGGGAATTTCGATTTTTTCCCTTCGATTTTGATTTTTTTCCCTTCGATTTCGATTTTTTCGATTCGATTTTTTATATGTAAATGTAACAGCATTCTCATTCATCGTAAGGCTTTTGCATTAATTTGAGGACAATTGAAATTAAGAGTTTTGCAAATAAAAATTAATAGACTAAAGAAACAACTTAGTATTTGTTCACAGTGGTCTTACTTCTCAAATTTAAAGAATACATTGGAAAAAAACAAAACCTTTCACGACGTGACTGTCTTTATTTGTGAAAATATGACTAGAAAAACCCGTGATTACTGTACCAAATAACAGTTTGGCGAACTGGAACTTAAAAAAGCAAATCAAATCGAAAATACCAGGGTGTGAATCGAATCGTGAGCTCCGTAGTCGAACTCCGATGCATCGTTGAAGCTCAAGCCCTTTGGTCACTAAACTTGGTGACTTTTATTATCTTGGAACACATCTGCAGGAGGTACAAGACATTGTCATTTGTTCACTAAACTTGGTGGCTTTAATTATCTTGGAACAGTCATTTGCAGGAGGTACATTAGACATTGTCATTTGTTCACTAAACTTGGTGACTTTAATAATCTTGGAACAGTCATTTGCAGGAGGTACAAGACATTGTCATTTGTTCACTAAACTTGGTGGCTTTAATTATCTTGGAACAGTCATTTGCAGGAGGTACAAGACATTGTCATTTGTTCACTAAACTTGGTGGCTTTAATTATCTTGGAACAGTCATTTGCAGGAGGTACAAGACATTGTCATTTGGTCACTTGACTTGGTGACTTTAATTATCTTGGAACAGTCATTTGCAGGAGGTACAAGACATTGTCATTTGGTCACTTGACTTGGTGACTTTAATTATCTTGGAACAGTCATTTGCAGGAGGTACAAGACATTGTCATTTGGTCACTTGACTTGGTGACTTTAATTATCTTGGAACAGTCATTTGCAGGAGGTACAAGACATTGTCATTTGGTCACTTGACTTGGTGACTTTAATTATCTTGGAACAGTCATTTGCAGGAGGTACATTAGACATTGTCATTTGGTCACTTGACTTGGTGACTTTAATTATCTTGGAACAGTCATTTGCAGGAGGTACAAGACATTGTCATTTGGTCACTTAACTTGGTGACTTCAATTACCTTGGGACACATTTGCAGGAGGTACAAGACATTGTCATTTGGTCACTAAACTTGGTGACTTCAATTACCTTGGGACACATTTGCAGGAGGTACAAGACATTGTCATTTGGTCACTAAACTTGGTGACTTTAATTACCTTGGGACACATTTGCAGGAGGTACAAGACATTGTCATTTGGTCACTAAACTTGGTGACTTTAATTACCTTGGGACACATTTGCAGGAGGTACAAGACATTGTCATTTGGTCACTAAACTTGGTGACTTTAATTACCTTGGGACACATTTGCAGGAGGTACAAGACATGGTTCTTTGATCTGAACTTGGTACTTTACCTAAAATTGGAACACAAATGATGATGGTACATTAGACATTGTCCTTTTGATATTACTCTTGTGTCCTTTGGTCATTAACTCTTGATGGATTACCATTGAACTGTTTGTTTTTCGGCGCACCAATACTGACATGGCTTTGCAATTTGCATACCAGTGTTGTGTAAATCAATCAAATCTTACGTTACCCACTAAACCAACTTTTCTTCAACCGAACAACGTTTGTAACCTTGAAGCGGATTGGTTAACCACTAAACAAACTTTTCTTCAACCGAACAACATTTGTAACCTTGATGCGGATTGGTTAACCATTTGATAATAACTGGTCTCATTATGTAAGTGAAATTGTGTAGTTTGTGGATAATGAAGTTAAGTATTGTGATCACACGTTTTAAGGAAGGACTAAACAGGAAATACTGTTTTAAATTCAATGGAGCTATGAAGTTATTAATAAGGATTAACAGTAAACATGAAGTTGAGTGTGGTGCAAGAAAAAGTATTATGAAGGGCAGATTGCTTGAGCTGTTGATGTTACATGTATGTGAGTCGTTGTAGACTTACTTATGTAATAACTATCATTTGCTGACATTTTATATGATTATGTGAAATTGGATTCTTTATTACAAATGAAAGAAACTGAGAAATTTCTGAAATGTGAAGAAAAATGCAAAAGATCAGAAAAGTCGTTATGACCTTATATTAAGAAAGAACTTCAAGTACATTTTATTCATAATTTTCCTGCCAGGTACAAGATCAACTGTATTCATAACATTTCTGGAAACTTGATGCAAACTGATTGCAATTATTGTCGATATGGGATATTTTCTGTGGAAATATTGTACTCTTATATCATGGAAAGTAATTTTGTTCATGATAAACCAAATCATTAAACATGGGGCTTGGTAGATTCTGCTCATGCTCATCATGTAATTTATTGCAAAGTCATTTGTTTTTAGTTACCCCTTAACCATTTTAAGTTTATTGTTTAGAGAAAATGTCACAGTATTCAATCTTATTTCCTCTGGAAGGTGATACATGATTTAATGTTGTAAGATTGATGTTAATTTCCTCATATGATATTGCCTCAGTTTCTGTTGAACATTCATTTCATCGACCAACTATTTGTTCATTTATATTTTCTAAGATCAAAGACTTGGTAATCACACATATTTTTTTAATATGAAATTTATTCTTGTGATATATTATTTCATTCTCGGTTAGCAACTTTTTTTTAAGGATTTAATTTCCCTTTTATGCTAAGTTGCTCGCTTTCAATTTGCTAATATATTAAAATTACTTAATGTTTACATGTTGAAGTAGTGGTGAGGAGAAAGCAACATGTCAAATATTATGACATTATTATTATGATTTCAACATTTCAGCTTACTAGGACTTCATTGGGAAACAATAAAAACTGAAATGACGAAACGTCATTATCTTATTTTAGTTAATACTTAACTTGCATACATGAATAATGTTATGCGAATATCATCCACTGATTTAATAACGCAAGCAGATTGATAAGATGCACACATTGTTTTATCTAATCTATGATTGTGTTACAAATTTATGTTTGATTTCCAATGTTTACTTAATTGTCAACAAAAAGTCAGCCAGATAAATATTCAAAACGCTCTATATACTGCCACTTTATGTAATATGTTTGATATATTTCGTATTAATATTCTGATTGTAATTTTATGAGGACTAAGACATTGCAGGTATTTTTTTCTGTTGAGAAGTTTTAAATCATGTAGACATTTGTATGAAGCAGCTAATTTTAAGTAGTGCGTGCGTGTGCGCGAGCATGTGTGTGTGTACAATTGTAGTGTAAGTAAGTTTATCTGTCACTACTGTCTTCTTACACGTATGTTTTATTTAGGTTATGTAGCTCATTCTATTCTTATAGTTACTGAATCATAAAAATAACTATCAAATCCTAGGTATGTAAAATATCTATCGAATTTACAAACACATATTTATATATTGGGTGAACTCATGGTTGGACTGTGCTACTTCCAAATGCACCATGTGAGGATATTTTATTTATTCAAATTGCAATGAACGACAGCTTCTCCAGGGAGACACATTTAGGCTGTTGTGGGGAGTTTATTGCCCTAGATCGGTTAAATTTATATTTGTCATTTGCAAGCAGAAGAACATGTTGGTACTGGTTGGTTACCATAAACCCAGGAACACTGGTTAGGTCAACAGACTCTATACAGAACTGGAGCTCTTTTGAATCAAAGCACTGAAAGCGCACAAAGACTGGGGCTGACAAAGTTTCTTGTGTTCTGTAAAGACTTGTCAATGAGAGATTGTAGAAGCATTGCACAGTCCTTCCAAGTCACAGAACGCATGCATGTATCGGGACGACGAGAGCGAACAATATCCTGTTACAAAAATATTTTCCAAGTTTATACGAAATCCGGTATGGTTGTCAGTTTATGTATTCCTGTTTCCATTCGATATATCCATTCATCGCGGTTTTATAGTGACAATTGCATCCCAAGCGTTTTCAGCAAACATGCTTACTACTAGCTCGACCTTAAACTCTACCTTCAATCGCAACATCTCGGCAATTTCCGTACAGTTCGGAAATATTATACGGAATCACGGAAATGGTTTATAATTCCGCGATGGAATGAATTGTTTTTAAACCATATAATAGAGATTAACAGTAACTGCAGCTATTATTTAACAATTTGCTACAGTATTCAGTGTGCAGCAAAATAATGGTCAGAATCCGATTCCAGAATATTGTTCCAACTCGTCTGCCGAGCGCGTTCATGTACAAGGTATTTCCTTCGTTGTCTATAAATAACGAATTCGTAATTTCTGCGTGCAGGCAAAGTTAAATATGAATGATAGCGGGGAATTGTTTGTGAATGAATCGTATCAACAATATATGTAGTAACCTAGGCTGGAGTCAAACATGGATTCAAAAACAACAAGAAATGTATCCGAATGGAGCACTTGTTTCCGATAAAAAATAGTCCTCCCTCAATTCATCGATTTCTCTTTTTATGTACACAAAATAAATTTTAACACAAACACTTAAACAATAATTCAAAAATAATTCTTGAACCAGATATTTCACTTTCAAATAAAATTGTCACGATGAATTCGGAAACGAAGATCTATTTTACCTTCCGAAAAATTTGCAAATTTATCAAAGACGAAGGAAAGTAGTACAGCGGTTAGTGATGTCACGATCAATTCGACATGTTGATTGGACATATTGGTCATATGCAAATCATGCGCAGTGATACAAAGAGTGGTAGCAAATGTGTCTAACTCTACGACGACTGTTTCCAAAATTACGGTTACTAAAGACATGGGGCCAGTCTAAAAAGTGCATAAAACCCACCACAAAACAGAATTTAAGTCCGTATATTGAAAATACTATCTTAAAGGTCCTCAAACTAATGACTTATATATGTAACTGTATGATGCTTGAAGTGTAGACATAATTTCAATGACAATTATATCAACTTATATTGATGCAAGTCGTAATAATTACTTCATTTCATATGATCCAGTTCCTGTTATGAAGTTTGCATGTTTTTGTATCAAACACTTGAGACTTTTTGTTGTGATACACCATCAAGGATGCACGATGCAACATTATGGTTAATATGTAACAATGTGATCTAAACTAGTTCATCCATTGGCAGCATCAAGTATAACTTTCATAGACTACTGGATGCTATAAATAGTTCGATACCAAATTGAGGGTTTGTCGTAAACTGTTGTAACTCTGCTTTGGTCATGAAGACGTTGCAGCAGTTTTCACCAATGAAATGTGTCGTACTTAACTTGCATATATTCTTGTTTCATTAGGAACTAATAAATTATACTCAGGGCTGAGTAATTGCTCTTAAATTTTAATATCTGCATGAACATCTCCTAATTGTCATTGATAATGTTATGTAAGTATTTCTATCCTCTTACACTTAGGATGAAAACTTGTTGTTAATACATTTGTGTCAACATAACCATGATGATATTTGTCAAGTTTGAGGTACATAATAATGTTATGTTATGTGGATAATTACATCAGGTAAAACACATTAAACAAAGTATAAATGCCATTTTCTTGTAAATTGTCAATTTGATATGAGTGACAGAAACGGTTTGTTCACACTAGTGTAGAATTTTAATATATATATACAGACAACCAGGTTGATGCACTTAGAAAGATGATAGAATAGAAAGTGTCTCATGTATTTTTTTGCTGGTTTTTGTTTCACGATGGTGAGCGTTGTTATGTTAACGTATTATTGCCAGGTCTGTAGCTACACTTAAGCAACTGGAGATACTTACCAGGGGCGGATCCAGGATTTGGTGTTAGGGGGGCGTAACTTTTTTTGATTTTGCTCAAGCCTTATAAAACGGCAATGACTGTTTATAAATATCATCATGATAGAATATAATGCTACAATAAATCAGAATAGCTTCTTTGAAAATCTTATAATTAAGGATATCTGCATATTTCCGTATTCATACTCAAACATACATGCATGGTTTGGGAATTTTTGGGCGGGTGCGCCCCCCCCTGATTCCGCTAGTGCTTACTTTAAGTTTAACTGTCAACATAGGTTTTGGAAATGCCACAAGAAATGGTATCATCTATTTTATGCATGAATCCATTCAACCAACCTCCCTTTTCCTTGTTGAAATTATGGCTTTAGGGATCTGAACTTAAGGGATTTTGTCCCGAGTGTCTTATAGATATTAGAAGTTAACAGCACTTTTCTTGATAGCTGTTCAAAGGTATGATGAAAGGGGTAGATACTGTGAAAAATGTTGCAATTTAAGTTGAAATGTGTAATATATTATGGTGTACGTCACCCCTATTTAAAGGGCCAGCCATTTTGACTTATGAGACCCTTACTTTCTGATCACATTTCCTATCTTTTAATGCCAAGCACAAAGCAGGTAGGCGTTCGGTAACAATTATTAAATAGCTGGCGGCTCACCTCCCGGCCATATCAGAACGGACCCCTATCAAGATTCGAACCTTCAACTTCCTGCTCCCAAAGCGGATGCCCTAACCACTCGGCCACGGGAGACAGTGTGAAATATGTTGCAATTTAAGTTGAGATGTATAATTATTTATGTGTTGAATCTACTAGGTTCCAGGGTGTGACAAATCCATTGAAGGGTCACAGGTATTAGTGCAAGTTTTTCATTCATTGTGGTGCTTTTAATAGGGAGATTGTGGTATTATTGATAAATGCAGTATAATGAACAAGTAATTGTCCATAATTCAGCCTCCGCACCTTTTGTGTGGTTGATTGACAACTTCTGGTGATATATCATTTATCTATAGTTTGTTGGGTACATTTAATGTCTGCATTTTGTTAGTAAAAATTGGGTGGAAATGAATATACGGAAGTGACAAATACTGTTTTCTGATTATTATTTTGTATTAATGAAATATAATCTGCATGTTGTGGCATTGTTCAGTGACTTGACTGTTTATTATTCTTCACCCAGTATGTGATCATTTATACCGTTTATTCCATAGCGCTGAAACATCCTCGTCGGCCCATAGATCTATACCTGTTCAAAATTGGCCGTCAAATTGTTGGAATCCTGCTATGATGAACAGACAGTAGCTGGTCTTACAGCAGTCAGAAACATTAGTATAATTTTCAATATTTTCATGTGATTATAGCTAGAGAAGTTGTGATACAGGTAAATCTACGTACACAAGCTGGATCTCTGCCAATTTACAACAACTATTGGATTCAGTGACCTCCCTTATACTGTTCTATTCTGCGCTTAAAATCCTTAAATAAACATTAAATGTATAAATGTATTATCCTTATTATCTTTGATTCTTTATACCTGACAAATTGTTAAACAGTTTGTCCCAGTTTGTTTACTGACTTATTGGTGGTAAATGTTTCTCTGTGTATTGTTAACTCGGGGTTGTATGTAGAGAAAATGAAGATATTAAATTACTGGGGTAATATTGAGGGAAGAATACCAGGGAATTTTATGATGTTTTAATAAAGCAATTAATTTGTATAAGAAACATTTTGCCCCTCATTTAAACATTTCCCACAAGATGTGTATGAAATTCTTTTGGTTTTAAAGTCGTAGGGATGGTGTTCTCTGTACTGGTATGCACTGAGACAGTCGGATTGAATTACATGTATAAAGTACTTGACTTTCTTCTAGTTATATTATTGTAACATAGTCATATTTATATATGAGTTTATCATCCGGAAGAAAATATACGCATTATATAATATTAAACTTTCGTCTTTATTATATTGAAGTTCGGCTCAGTTAAGATAATACAGTGATTACTGGCAACTAAACTTGTCAGCATTATATAAAGTTGTGCAACACTTATCAGACAAGAACTCAAAAATGTTCAGAAATGTTACATTTACTGTTTAAGTTCTGCATTTGAACATATAACTGATAAATGTGTGACAAATAACACCTGTAAATGATATTTAATTTATGTAAACTAGTATAACAATCAAAATGCGCTGCTTCTTAAACTCCTACATTAATCAAGTTCAATTGACTGTTCAACAAAGTTGTACATATTAAAAGGCCAAATATAGGGTTTTTACTCGGTGTTATAGCCGAGCTATATAATTTTCCAATGATCAAAATCATATTTAATTACTGAAGTTCTTGTATGAATCCTGATTATAGTGTCACCAACTATTTGGCAAATTACATGCATTAAAAGATATACATGTAGTACTTTAAACCTTGTTAACTTTTAATTGGTCAAAGGGAAGTAACTCATTATTATTCATGTACTTATCTAATCAGCTCGTATGCATTTAGCCTTTTATCATCATTCTAATAAATTTATTGGGAGTTAATTCAAGTTTGCAGCATTAGCTTTGAATGTACAATATAAATCATGCCTGTATGTTTATATATAGCTCTACAATATAAAAATAATGTTTTTTTGCTTATCTCTACTTTATAGTTCCCACTTAATACATATATGTTTCAAGTGAAAGGAAATTGTAGATTAATTATTTGCCCAGTCAGTGGTGGAATCTTGATTATTTCTATCTCCATAAACATGGTTAGGATCATTTGTAGTATTTGAAGCTACAGCCTGTTATCAGTAACTACTGACACATTCAGAGAAAGCTGTCTATGATTTCCGACTTTTAGCGAGAATCAGAATTTTATTAATTTTGACCTTAAATGATTGATACTTGTGCTGAGTAGACAGTTAATTGTGATATATTAGTGTAATTATTATAATTTGCTGTTTTTGAACAATTTTGAGAATTGTGAATTTTGCATAATGAAAGGAAAATGTAATATATACTGGAGATACATTTCAATGATAGATTGGAGGGTGATATATTAAATTACACTATTAACACAATATCTTTTGTTATCATTATAATAATATTTGGAAAAGAGGTCCCGGTATATTATTTGTTTTTGAAACTTCACGAAATTATGATATGTAAACTGCTTCTGATAAATAACGAATTTCTGACTACAGCATAATGCTTGTAGGAGAAGGCCACCACTATTGCAACAATAGTTGGTGTTTCACTTCTTTTTATTGATCAGTTTGCAAAAATGCAGAAGTTTCAAAACATTCATTACATTACAAGTTAAGTCTGAAGTTGGACTTAGCATATTGAGCGCATTTAACTGTTGTGCGTTAGGTTGCACAATAGTTGTGAATTATTGGAAATATTTCATATCTCAAGATGAAGATAATTGTTTGTAGTGAGCTGACATCCCTCCTCCCTCCATTACGGATATTGATAGTATTATTATTTACTGTAAATATTGACCATGCTATCTGATGCTATCAGTAATGATAGGGACTAATCACTTCTAGTATTGACTCTGTTTACACTTTATTGTCCCTCACCAGTTTTCTCTGGAGCCCTATCTTTAAGTTTCAAGTTTACCACTTGTTTGCCCTTTGACCTCTACCTAACCTGTCAAAAATCTTTATACTGGTGCCCTGGAGCAAGTATAAACAGATATCTGTGTAAATAATCAGACTATAGTTGCTCACTGCAGTAAGTTAGCTGTCTAACTACCAATTACTTGTATCAAATAGCAATCTCGGTGTGCTTATTAGCTTAACACATATACACCACTGATATATTTGTTATACACAGGCATACTGTATGATAATTGCAAACAGTATTACCTGTGGTTAGTTCCCTGTTTGTCTACTGGAGATAAATATTGTCTTTATAATGTTAACATGTTTATGTACTGTCAACAACTGAGATCTATAATGCTGTAGTTGTTGCCATTTGATTCCTAACATGTCTTATATCATCTCTGGTTTTGTTCAATCGGGTGCACTGAATGCAGGTTTTTATTGGACATTTGTAAATATTTATTGGCCTTGATTTAGACTGGCAGTTATTTGAACATGTTTAGTGCTAAATGAAAGTAAAACATATTTAATGAAGTGTATTGCTTTAACATTTTGGTGCCAACTTTTTATATGAAGTTCTAGAAAGTAAAACAAAGTTCTTAAATTTTCAGCAAGGTAAATGATAGCTTGTTGAAGCTTGAAACAAAGACATACATATTAAGGTTAACAACCGATCATGTGAGATATCATGTATGATGTGTTGTATACCCCTGATTCTGTGTTTGTTTTAATGACCTCAGTTAGTTTCTCAACTTAACTAGTGATTTATATTTGAAGATAAAGTCTTGTGATAAGAACTTTAATACCAACAACATTGGAAACCTAATGAAGATTTATTTCATCTTGTGATCATGAATTATAAATGAATCAACTAGAATTCTTGGCAGAACAAAATTCCCTGTGGATTTGAACCAAAATTTGTGACAGGCTATTTATTCTGTTGAAATGATTTTTGTACAGTTTTAAGGGAAGCTGTTGATGTTGACCCAGTTTTAATCTTCTTACACATAGCCTGTATGGAGCATTGTGGTAGTATGGTGAGTAAAAGAGTTACACAGCATAAATGTGAGAGACAGTAAAAGTTAGAAGAAATTATCACTTCACAGTACTGCTAACTGCACCTTCAAAATGTCCAAGCTGGGACTTGTAGTAACATCAAACCTCTTCTTTAGGGTCACAGTCCAGGGTAGGGCGTAGGTTTTGCCTGCATCCCGCTTCTTGAAGATCTCAGTCCAGGGTAGGGTGTAGGTTTTAACTGCATCCCACTTCTTGAAGATCTCAGTCCAGGGTAGGGCGTAGGTTTTGACTGCATCCCGCTTCTTGAAGATCTCAGTCCAGGGTAGGGTGTAGGTTGTGACTGCATACCACTTCTTGAAGATCTCAGTCCAGGGTAGGGCGTAGGTTGTGACAGCATCCGGCTTCTTGAAGGTTACAGTTCAGGGTGGGGCGTAGGTTGTTACAGCATCAGGCTTCTTGAAAGTTACAGTCCAGGGTAGGGTGTAGGTTGTGACTGTATCCCGCTTCTTGAAGGTTTCAGTCCAGGGTACCAGGGTAGGGCGTAGGTTGTGACTGCATCCGGTTTCTTGAAGGTCACATTCAAGGTGGGGGCGTAGGTTTTGACAGCTACCCGCTTCTTGAAGGTTACAGTCCAGGGTGGGGCATAGGTTGTGGCAGCTACCTGCTTCTTGAAGGTTACAGTCCAGGGTGGGGCGTAGGTTGTGACAGCTACCTGCTTCTTGAAGGTTACAGTCCAGGGTGGGGCGTAGGTTGTGACAGCTACCTGCTTCTTGAAGGTTACAGTCCAGGATGGGGCATAGGTTGTGGCAGCTACCTGCTTCTTGAAGGTTACAGTCCAGGATGGGGCATAGGTTGTGGCAGCTACCTGCTTCTTGAAGGTTACAGTCCAGGGTGGGGCGTAGGTTGTGACAGCTACCTGCTTCTTGAAGGTTACAGTCCAGGATGGGGCATAGGTTGTGGCAGCTACCTGCTTCTTGAAGGTTACAGTCCAGGGTGGGGCGTAGGTTGTGACAGCTACCTGCTTCTTGAAGGTTACAGTCCAGGGTGGGGCGTAGGTTGTGACAGCTACCTGCTTCTTGAAGGTTACAGTCCAGGGTGGGGCGTTGAATGTGACAGCTACCTGCTTCTTGAAAATCTCAGTCCAGGGTGAGGCATAGGTTGTGACAACAACCTGCTTCTTGAAGACATTAAAGATCACAGTCCAAGGTGGGCCTTGTAATAACAGAAACCACCTCTTGCAGGTCATAGTCCAGGAGGGGGAGGAGGGCATCTGTCCAAGGTAATGATGCCTTGTGGGATTTGGTTCCACTGTCATTCAGGGAGTTAGATTAAATGTATATATTGTTTGACATAAGGTATATGATCTGATGGCCTTTGATAGACCTCAACATAATTGTACTAGTTGTTGGGTGATGTCATCTATCAGGTTGGGAGTTGAGTACATTCAAAAGTTCAATACTCCAGAATGTATTAAATACCTGTATCTACTAACATTCCATGGACAAGAACATTGTCTTTTGACAGTATTATCAACAACTGATCAGGCACATATCATAAACTGATTGCCAATTCTAATGGATTAAGTATACTGTACATAATTCACATCTGTTTACCACAATTTCTTTATATCATACAGATCATGAAATTTTATTTCGCAAAAAATAATCATTGAAATACATGGACTTTTTGAAGAGGTTGACACAGTTACTGTTCATTGTGTGTACTGTATTAATGATACATGTTTGCATTTATCTATGACATGCCTGCTTTAAGCATATCACAAACAACTTGTAAAACATTGTTGATTTACATATCTTTAGAAGGTTAGTCTGATTGTTATTGAGCTTGCTTCTATCTGATCATACCTGATATATTTTGGGTTTGACTTGACTAAATGATCTGTCATGGTATTGCCCATTATCTCCCCTTGTAATTGTCATCTGTTAACCCGCATTTCATTGTTAAAATTCGTCTCAAGCTGCTTAATTCAATGACAATGACACTATTGAGCTACTTGAACAATTTGATGATCTCTATCGGGACGGTTAATGGCTGACAGATTCTTCCTTTGGCAATCTTCATCCGTATTTTTACAATCATTGATTTTTCGCCCTGTACCTTTGAATGAAGCGCATACCGCCAATATTTCACCAGGGTTGTTTGTACACAGGGGCCTGGACAAATTAGTTGTGATTTGATGTCCTTAAGTGTTAGTTGAAGGAAACAAGTTGGCAAGTCTAGATTCATCGCTAATATTAGATTGCTCCATTAGATCGTCAAATGTCGGGGAACGATCCACTACGCATTGTGAACAGTATTTTCTCATATTGATTATTGTTTTATGCAGAGAATTGTTGTTGATGTGATCTGTTTAACTGTTTCCCCAAGATTGATAATATTGTCACTGGCTAGGAATAATTAACTTGAAAGCGGATCATTATTCGATGTTTCTTCCAATCTGCCTGTATTATTGTCCTACTGTAGCACCATTGACTTTATTGAACATTTCATATTTTATGTATATTGACGCTCTACATGAAGCGTCTCAAAGGTTCCGAGTAAATAAGGTGGCAGGCTTGTTTGGAGAGATTTGTAATTAACAGACTCTTGTTAATTAATTGCTGATTTGCTGTGATATTGTCAAGCAGGAAATACGTTTGTAATTGCAGATGTAGGGGAAACAACTCCATTATCCTGCAGGAAAAGTTGCATTGAATAGTTTTTGAGCAAGTTGATGTATCGGTTTATTGTAGATATTTGAATACCGATGACTCTAAGGATGGTGGTGGGAGTTTGAAAACTTAATTGTCTGTAATATGTTTATAATGGTATGATTTACATGTAAGTGAGCAATTTAGTGCATGCATGCTCGTATTGATAAATACCAGAATATTTGATTCAAAGGCAATTCCATGTTCATTTCTTTGCCATTTTGTTTCAACATTATGCAACATCTTTTTCTCACAATAATTATGGACTAATGTCATGTATGTCTTCAACTTAACAGTTTAAACAAGGCAACGATAAAACAACGAGTCTTATTATTTAATGTTTAAGAAGTCTTTGTTGTTGGCGACCAATTGTAAATAAAGTTGTATAAATTGCTATATTTAATTTGTGGACATTGTTGATTTGTACTCAATGAACTCTGCTCTATCGACAGTTTACAGAATAAAGCACGATTCAGTTTCTTCTGGAATGATGAATTGGAAAAAGATTTTTGATTTCTTGGCACACATTTGTAAACACTGGGATTGTATGGCAAACACACATATTTTCAGTTTCCATTTCATATCAGAGAAAAAAATTGCATACTCCGGATGCCTTATCTTAGAATTCTGAGAATTGTTTAAACTATTCATACAATTGTATAATCATTGTTATGAAATGATTAGAATGTCGGAAACCTTGAGAAAAGTTGGAATTTAAGCAATGGCAGCTGACCCATAATTTCATTTAGATAAATGGGGGCAATTTGCTCATTTCACAAAATTTCTAGCACTCCTTGAATACACAGCACCTCGCCCGGGACCTCCCTGGGCTTCTTAAAATGTTCATCTTTTCATGAATCTGAAAAACATCAATGTAAAGATCTGCCCAACTTTGATTAAATCCTTTTTTGTTCAGTTAAATATTTTCTCTTGTTTGCATTTAAAGTTTCTGTCATGATTTTTTAATGTTATAAAAATTAAGTCACTTTTTCACCCTTTGGTGACTTGAACTTGATGAAAATATGAATTACACAATTGACATCCTTTTGCATTTTAATGTACAGTAAAACCTCAATAATAAGACCACCCTTAGGACCCTTGAAAACTGGTTTTAATTCTGAAGTGGTCGTAATATTGAGGTCAAATAAAGAGCAAAACAGTGAAAATGCACTTGAAAAATTGTGTTCTTAATTTTGAGGTGGACTTATTATTGAGGTGGTCGTTAAGTGAAGTTTTTACTGTATATTTATACCCCCTGGCATGTACTATAATAACATCGTACATGAAGGGATGCTGCATTAAGCTAAGGCATTGTCATGTGCTTGTGGAAAGTTTGAATGTCACAGATTATGTTATCTCAGTAGTGTGATACCTGCAATGAGGATTTACCTTGTCTGTTGTATGTGTTGTATTATATTTCTGAATATCTGTATGAAAAAACAGTTTCTAAAATTATGTTTTCAGTTGAATTGAGAACTTTTACACTAATAATCTACCTTGATTTCTTGAGGAATCCCGGGCAGTTGTTCAAAATTACTCTCTCCGAGGTCTGTTTATTTTCTGTCTAGATTTTTGCGAATGTTAGACTGATGGTGATATGAATTATAACAATGCTGATATATCTATTGGAAAGTTTATAGTGTTCTATAGTCTTACACAGGTGGTTGATCGTACAAGTTAAACCAAGTACTTGCTGGGTATTTATTGAAATATTATTACGTTTATTGATAAACCTGTACCAATATCCCCTCTACATTCTATGATAACGTGATACATCGTAAAACAGCTAAGGCCAACAGAAATGTATACACTTGTTTCCCATTTCCGTCATACATTTGTCATTGCCTTCAAGACCCAATCAAGGACATTTTATCAGTTCAAACCGCAAACATTGTTACCTAATATTGTATATGAAACCATTTTACGCATATGGTTGTTGGTTATCACTAATTTCTTGTACGTCTCTGAAAAAAAACACCATGAAAGACATGATATGTCATGTTTGACCTTGGTGCTTCCATGTGCACCTTGAATATTCATCGGAGTGCATTCATTGATGATTTCAAACTGCAACAATTACAACAAATCATATTTAAAACTGCCGTCATGTGATGTGACATCACCAATTTATGTGCACACGTCTGATGCAGCCAGGAACATCGGCACACAAACAAACACAGGAGAAACTAGGTTAAACTTAACTGGTTGACAAGATGAGAAATTTCTGTAGTTTGCTTTGATATTCAATCTTCTGAAAATTGATGGGACAACATTAGTTTGTGAATAACTAAGTGTTATTGTATACTTAATTCTGGATAATGAAGATATTTAAAAAATATATTTACAGCCCTGTTTTGGACTTGAAAGTAAAGCATATAAGCAACAGTATGGGGGGCGGGGTATCAAGACATTGTGTGATTTTGGCAAAATAGGGTCGTCCATATCAAATCCTAGATCAATAGGGGGTCCCCAATTCCAAAGGCGGACTTCGATCCACTGCCTTACAAGGGGCTGGATCCCCTGACGTAAATTGCTGGATCAGCACATGAGCAATATATTCTAAGTACAAATGATTTCTGCCAATTAAGTCTTGAAGCGAAGTTTTGAAACTTAAAATTGCTTTTCTCAAACCTGCTAGAAATATTGGCATTTGGCAATTCAATGATAATGATACAGAATCAGACACAATTCATCACATTGTGGGCTTTGTTTTCTTCAAAGTCTCCTTGTAGATAGCTGTTAGGTATTCTGAAACATGCTGAATCACAGAATTTAGAAGAGCACATATTGTGAATTGACAATACAAATGTGTGTAGTCTTTTGTTGTCATATTTCTATTATTTAAGAATTCATCATACAGAAATATTGAGTGGACTGAGCATTTGCACATAAAATCTCTGTTCAATTATGATATTGCATTGCTAATTTTTACATTGCATGCTAGTACACTTTGATAAGTTTACCTTCCCTGAGTCACTGTATGTGTTGATGGAGGCTGTGCAGAAGGAGTATGACTAGATTCTGCTGTCTGAGGTCGTTCAGAACTCGGTTATCTCTGAAACTGGGTGTGGCTTCATGACTGAAACTTATTTTCTAACATTATGTGTAGATATACCTGTCATCGAAAAAGTAGACTAAATTCTTATTTATTACAAATTAGTACATTTAGTGATAATAATTACCTTTGGAATTAACTGGGTGATGATTTTCTAGAAAGGGGAGATACAGCACTCAGGAAACCATTAGGCCTAAAAATATATGTTGGTTTCAGGTTTTGTTCCCCCCAAAAAAATCGGGTTGGTAGGTTTTTTTGAGATTTTTTTATTTTCAAACAAAGCAAATTTAACATAGACTTAAAAGAATATATGTAACAAGACAAGTCCCCTTTCCCTTTTAACATGGATAATGTTTAATCAAGGTGAATATAATGCTCTGTAGCTGGAATACTCGTAAAAGTCTAATAACTGGGCAGATATATGAGCCAAAAGAAAAATTCACACAAAGAAATTTTACCAAAAAGAAAATAATGCTAACAGGCAAAAAATGTTCTAGGGTGGGGGCAAAATAATAGGGTAGGTCTGGAAACCTGAAACACATACTTTTTGTACACCTTATCATACAAAAACCTTTTCCACTGTCAGCACCCATTGCCCTGAATAAAGCAGTACCAACAATCTTAAATGTCTACAGACTTAAACTATGCAGCAAGTTCTGCACAATACAGGCAAACGCAAAAACACAGCCAGCATAAATAAAACGTTTGCTTACAGGATAAATAAAACACTGACAACAACAGCAACAAAACACCAAACTTGCTTGATGAAAATGTTGAATTTCCAGTATAAATCTTTAATTCTGTAATATTTTATAATAATATTTACAAGTGAGAAAAGTCTTTGTTTTATGGTTTGTATTGCCATGAACTAGTTGCTTAGAATAACTTGGTCTGGTTCTATTAGTTCCTATGAAATCTGTTACCAGTTGGGTAAGAATGAATTATTCAGAAGACCAGCTCTTGAATGTCAATTCTTAATTCCACTCATTTGGTCTTGATTGCACATGTAATGTTTCCCTTATATTACCCTACTTTCTGGAATACTTGGAGTTTGAAATTCAATTAAGGCCAATAGTAGCAGTACATGTATTGTTTGTTTCTTAACCCTATGAAACAATATTTTTGAACTCAAAATACCAGATATTAAAGTGTCCAGTCTCGGGAATGACGTCTTGTCTGTTTTTCTTAATATAATGAATGCAAAAATATGTTTACTATTGGAATGTTCTACTACTGACCACGTTAAGCTTGGCATTTTGATATTCGAATTACAAATACATCATAAATGATTGCAGCTTTTACTTGGTAAATATTACTAAACCTATTTTGTATCATTCAGGCTAAGAGACTAATTCAAAAACATTAATTTCAAAAGACATTTGTATCTTTTGCATTTATCCCCTGTAAGTAAAATGGAAACAGTCAGCATCAAAACATATCGGGGGACAGGAAACTTGTACTTTCATATTGGCCTTTTTGTCTTAATTTATTATTTATTTTCAACCTTAGCCAAGTTCTGAATGACATTGATGTTAAATATGCAGTAAGATTATTGCACCTAGCATGTGTTGTATAACTATTTACTGTTCGGTATTGATGGAATTCAGATTAGTTCATCATGCTTACCGGGGTATGGTAAAAACAGACTGAGTTCTTGTTTATTGACATGTTTAACATATCTATAGTCTTTGTGCACTTAGAGATACAGTCTAACCTGTAGAATGATAACTTAGACAATCCTTTTTTCTACAGCCATTTCAGACTATAAAATAAACACATTTGAACTTGACCAATCATTTGTTATTTGGGAATAAATAAAGAGCCAATTCGCTTATATATTTCTGTATAATATATGAGCATGGTTCGTTTCCCCAAAATCTTGGAGTTAGCACTCTGGCTATAGACTACAATGTTGCAGCGAAGCTTAAAGATTGGAGCTGCAAGGGTAACTCGGACTCTGAGGTACAGTTGCAGCCTAGTATATAAGATAACCAATTAATGTAAATTCAAGAAATTCAGTTGTTGATTATATAATATTTAAGGTATATTATTTCATGGTGTAGTAAACATATTTTGTTTAAACTTAAATCTGATGTTTGTTATTGTCTATATCATATGCTGTGTTCAGGGCTTTTAGATTACAGTTTGACATTGTCAAACAATTGTATAAAATGCATGGCCTGTTCTGCAGTTAATGTGAGATAAAAAGAAATGATTGCACCTGGTTAAATCCAAGAACAACAATTACATGAGTTAAGATCTGATTTTCAAATTTTTATTATCGTCCAGCTAATTATTACTGGCAATTGCTTATAGCAATTTCTTTCTATATAATGTTCATAGCACTTAGATCTGAAGTAAATGAAAGTCCAAAAATGGTTACCAATGTTTGACTTAAATTCTAACATATAGCCTATGTCAGATTCTGATTGGGTTATAAATTATTGGGCTAATGTTTCAATAGGGTGAGTGCTTTGCTTCGGCATGTTTGATTACCTTTGACCTTTGGCATGGTGCTCTGCTACCAGTACTTGGGAAGTGATTATCTATTGGGTTCTGAGATAAATAGGTCTCCTGGGAACCTGGTGCAATGAATCTAGGAGATGTCTAACAACCAAACAATCCAGGGGCTTGCTAGCAGCCTTGAAAATTAATCATGTCTTATATAATTGCCAAGCGTGCCATGAGGTCATTCAAAATCATTTGCCCCTTTTTTAAGGATCGGTTGTTAGCCTCAGTGTGTTGAGCATTATGTGTATGTATTATGTGGTGAAAGAAATACTATTTAGGGTAACAATACTTACAAATGGCAATGGATAGTTAACAAATAGAGTTAACGTTTACATGATTACGTACTTAGCTAGGTTGGAGTTAAGATGACAATCTGCAACATGTTTGCATATTTAATCATGAATTTGTTTGAAGGATAAATTGAATTTTCGGAATGGATAAAAACTGTCAGAATGTGTGGAGAAATGTTTTTTGGCATCTTGGATAATTTGTTTGATTGGATTCTGCTGAATTCTCCTGACAGTATTGTTGGGTGCAAATTAAAGCCACAAAAATAGTTTCCATGGGACACGGTTTTTATAATTTTTCATCAATCGACAAAATCCACAAGATGCACGTGTTTAACGAACATCTAGAAACTAGTGCTCCCGGCTATGATCAGCAGATTTTCTGTCGGCTCTCATCTATTGTCCTTACACTGATTGATGGATAATGCTTGGAGACCTTTTGTGCCTGTGCGGAAAATCAATTGTATTCATTTTTGTGTCAGAAGTGAAACACTGACTAAACATCCAATATTGAAGGAGAAAACAACTTTCTTGGAAGCTTAGGGAACATTCGGTGCTGAAACTATTGAAATAAATTGTTGTTTCTCCCCGAGACGAAAAAATGTACACAAGCTACTGTCAAACGTATGTCATGTCATAGATATAAGTTCTTATATTTTGATCTTGTGGTCCTTGTTGTAAACAATATTCAGATGGTGTGTGTGGCAATATGGCAAAATGTTATACATTTACCTTGATGAGTTATGAAACTATGTTTTTTATTAAGTTAAATTAATATTCAATTGATTGATTGATATACAATTACTTGAAATTAATAGATTTATAATGATAGAATGATGAAATGTATGGATTACATTTTAGATTTAATATGAATCATAGATATTTTTTAAAAGCTTTAATTCTTAATGTAAAAGAATGGTTAAAACAAATGTATGGAGTTTTGGGAAATTGTCTCCCTTTTCTCTTAGTTATAACTTATCTCCCCTTTGTTTATTGTCCTTTCATTGACTTCTTATTTATCATAACTAAACATGTAGTAGTTAGATTGCTCATTTAGATATCAGTTTCTGTCTCAATGCTCAAGTACACCAGCTTAAATTAATAATGGACAAAGGGAGGTAACTGAAGAAATATTGAAACCATTCAATCGAGTCTTTTCTTTAAACTAATTTCGTTAGACTGGGTAAATAATATATAACTATTATTCGATCTTTCTGCACTGACGGTATGCAATGGTATAAGGTAAAGTATTGATGGATTATTTTATCCTAAAGGGGATGTTCCTTTTTTTTTATGTACAGGTATTGGGCAATAACACAAGATAACACCCTTCAATCGTTTGTTTCTTACGTAATGATTTAGTGAGCATGACTTTGCGATACTGTCACTTTCATGGTATATAAGAAAATCACGAAGTGAATTTCAAGCAAGATCAATGCCAAGGGGCATAACTCAGATTACCATTTCTGTAGATTGATTGTAAGATGACAGATTGCTAGAATAGTGCATGATGATAATGACAGCACCATGCTGATGCTTACATTGTATCATATTAAGTTATATGTTGTGGAATGTTGTTACATTTAATTTATAAGTCAGTGAATACCGACAGGTATCTTACATGTTATCCTTCATGTGTGACTTCATTATACAATTTGTTACCTTATTGTTAATTTTTTGTTGGGCTTTTTAATCATAAAATATTTCACTCATAAATTAAAAAAAAAAATTAAAAGATTTTATTAACTTTTCTGTTTCCATGGTGAAAATACTATACTGAAAAAAAAATGAGTACATGTATTAAAACGAAGGATTTTTAATTGAAATTAATCTGGCTGTGTTTATTCAATTAAGGAAAACAATTAGTCACTATTTATTTGTTTCGTTCTATGGGCTTCTCTGTAAGGTGTCCATATTGAATTCACTACCTGAAAGTTTATTGATTCAAACAATTGTATTCTAAGTAGGTTAGTTATAAATGAATAATGTCATTCATGGTGATTCAAGATATGTTTATTTCATTGACGACTTGTCTAAGTGAGACTGAAAGTATTACCTAATATTGTATTACTTATAAGAATTAAGTAGACCATATATACACATGTAAAATATATCGGAGCAATTATTGAATTATGTTGAATATATATTTAATACAGGTACTGTTGGAATTAATGTTGTGTAATTGTCTGATAATTAGTAATGCAGACACTTGAAACAGTGTCCTAAGAATAACATTCTGGTAGGCATATTATTAGCTAATCCTCTAAAAATTGCCTGAATGTAAAATGAAATACATGTATTATAAGTCCTAATAGACTGCGTAATTGAGATTAAGTTTGTATTTTTGTTTACTGTATAGAATACACCAAATGACACATATATATTTGTTTACAATCACAGTAAATATTGTCACACACTGCGATATTATATCATGAAAATTGTACTAGATAAAGGTACTGGATGTAAACATTGTACAATTTATTCAAATTATTTTGTCAGAATTTGATCTGAACTTAAATGACCACTTTAGTTAATAAATGTTTGTAAATATCACAAATACAAATTGATATGTCCGGATAATAGGGCCATGTTTTAAAGTCAACGAAAAACGAAATTGAAAAGATTATAGATTTATATTGTAGTATTGTACACAGGTGTGTTATATAGATATCCTGTATACAATAAGTGAACTTAACGTTGCCCGATATAAACCTGGTAAATGTTCTATACCCCACAATGAATTAATGTCCTGTTAAATGACTGACAATTGTATAAACCGTTTGGAGTGAAATGAAACAAAGTTACCAATAAATGTGTAACCTCCGCTTATAGAAGTTCATGTTGAATTGTTTACACATTACGTTTTATCTAAATATAGGCGTATAAATTGCGTTATCCTAATCTGTGGTATATTTTTATCGCTTAGTGAGGTATTGGTAAGAGTATAATACATCTGTGAATCTACGACTGTTATTTTAGAAGTTAAAATGTATAGGTGTTCTAGTAAGATGTACCAAATGATCCTGAAATGAAAAAAATTAAACTGTATGATACAGGTAATAATCGAGTGATCAATCAGTAAAGTATAATTTTGTTAATTAAAATATTAGTCAAACATTATAATTGGTTGAATTAAAATACAATTGAATGTTTTATTATTTGTTATATATTCATTATATCATATTGTATGTTAAACCTGTATAAGTAGAGGTGTCGTGGACAAACAAGTGGGACGCTGGGTAGTTTAACTAATTGAATATCTGGGTTTATATTCTTTTTACAACTAAGAATTATTGTAGAAAATAATTTCTGAGAAATTAGTATTTTGGTTCCAGCTGATGTACGGCATCACACAGCCGCCTGGCTAACGTTACACATAGGTACAAGAACTCCTTACCACATTGATGTGATTTGCGGACCCACCACGCATAACTCATTTCTTACTCACTAATCTATATATTATTATGTTTCATTCTTTCTGCTTGTTTATAGATTTGAAAACACACCTCTTTACTAAAGCTTGAAGTAATGTAAGGAATTCACTTTTCCTGATGGTTACCAGTTTGTGTCTCGCTCCGTTAATGGAACCCTGCCAATTATTTTGACTAGTTTGTGGAGAAATGAATGAACAAATGATTTTCTCTTGAACAAACTCATGTATTTTTGTATAGAGTGATAACTTAATACTGCATAGCATCTCATGTTATGCACAACGTTTTTCTTGTATTCTTTGTGATGTTGTTATTTATGAGTATACCCAGATTTTGTGAATGAAAGTTTGCTGCGCTTAATATCAGCTGCAGGGTTAAATAGGATACGCACACATTGGGGGGAAGTTAATGTTTAAGAGCTATGATGAGTGTTATGAAACATATCAAACTTGAATCATTCTTGTAGATGATTTATTTCATGACCAATTACTAGCAGTTGTCTGCTCTTGATATGTACTGGTGTTGATTGGTTATTAAGTTGCACTTGCAGGTCTAAATTTTGATGACTTGGGTTTAGTGGTAGAGGTGTTAGAGTGCCTCACTCAGATCCTGTGATCTAAAGGTTGTGGGTTTGAATAGATATACTTCGGATTGGTAGAAATATGGGACTTTCCCCTCTAATCTTGTGGTACAAAC
Organism: Mactromeris polynyma; assembly: GCA_032209605.1. Taxonomy (NCBI): domain Eukaryota; kingdom Metazoa; phylum Mollusca; class Bivalvia; order Venerida; family Mactridae; genus Mactromeris; species Mactromeris polynyma. The sequence continues at coordinate 16,839,683 of JASFXZ010000003.1, forward strand.
AACAATGTATCGTTAACGTATAGTGCTCAAATTGCAAAGAAAACAAAGAAAATATTTCAACATCTGACTGAACTCTACGGATCTAAATTTAAACTTTGTTTGTACCCCTGGTGAAAACCCATTTTAGCAAATTGCAGATTTCATGTATTCCACCTTGGGGAGGATCATGAACCATGCACTTCACAATCCCTGAAGTGTGAGTACAGCCCTGCATTCAGTAAAGGTGTTTGCGGCTAACATTTCGTAATGTTTGCAATTTGGTTCCCTGTGTGCAGTGAATGTGATACGGTGAGTCAGGGATACAAAAGAAACCAGTTTCGTAACATTTGCAATTGTTAGCCATAAGTGAAGGCAGGGCTGGTGTATTACCCAGGATGCTGTCATTGAGAGTGATACATGTAATAACTTGTAATAACTTGTATCACAATAGATTTAAAATAAATCAGTTTAAATCTTATGACTTTATTGCAATTACGCTCGATAATGATTGATTTTAACCCCGAAACTATTTCTGCTGATTAAGCGCTAACATATTTGTGCTGTGAACCTTTTGTTATGTTTTATTAAATATTAATTATGATCCTTCGAGTATGCTATGGCTCATTAACTCTTACATATAAATGTAAGTTGTGACGTCTTGCCTTGGTTGACACAGTTTTTATTGTATTTTACCTTGTATTGATATTATATATATACCGTCTGAGTTCAGATGAAAACTTAATGCAGCATGACTTAAATATTCACAGATGTTATGAAGATCATCTTCAACGGTTAACAACATAAAGTGTTACCAGGGTGTTAAAAATCGAATGCAAGTTATTAGAGTTGAATGATATTATCTAGATCTTCTCAATGAAGTAAATAATGCATACAAAATAAAACCTTTATACATCAATATCCCTAGGCGAGAATAATTGGATAGAATGATGATTTAATGCAAATCTTGTCTGTACCACAAATGTTTTTATACACTCAACATGCTCAGCCTATGTAGATGTAGTGCTATAAATATTAGAGTGTTTCCAAGTGTTTTAAATTTTGTTGTAAGTGTAAATTCAGGGAAATTGGCTGTCTTCAGACGTTTTGTTGTAAGTTTAACCTATTGCATTTGAGTTTTGTGTATGCATGATGGCCAGGATTGAATTCAAAACTTCAAAAGCATCAGAGACCAAAATGTATAAGTAACATTTAATTAGTAGTAGAAATGAATAAAATATTTATTTGTGTTGGGAAATATTTGCGTATGGTCTGAAACTTGTAAACTGGTGTTACCTATTACATGTACATCTGTATGACTCGACAGTATAACTATAAATACTCTTTTAAAGACGTGTCCTACAATAAGGCCGGTTTTTTTCTAACGCAGAGATTTCCTTTTAACTTTTTATATTTGATCAGTGTAATGTATCTAACCAAAATATGAAATAAAAATGATGATTTTATGATAATGAAGATTTAAAACGTGACTATTTCATATGAATATAGAGCAAAATAGAAACAAGTTTACTATATTTTTTCTAGCGCAGAGATTTTCTTACAACTTGGTATACTATATGAGAGTCACTGTCTGAATGAAAATATGAAACAAAAATAATAAGTCACCTTGCTTGATTTTAAGATAAAGATTGATTTATTGTGTTTCAAATGTAATATATATGGAAAGTGACAGTTGAAAACATACACTTGGTAACCCATTATCATTTTACATTTTCATAAAATGTGTTAGTTTTAAATATTTATTGAAGATCAGTTAATACATTTGTAATATCAAATGTAGAATTTTAGATATCAATGATTTTTCTGTTTTTAATAGTAAAGTAATATAGAAAAAGAAAGTAGAAAGAAAACTGCAAACTATAATGAAATCCTTCAATTAAACAAAATGATATCATTTTTTGTGTTGTGCTTGGTGACTATAAAGTTCAGAAAAATCTTTGCATCGTAAAAGAAAATAGTAAACTTCTCCCTTAAACGTCTTTAACCCAATGCAAACACTACAATAATCGCAAAGAACATGTGTATAAAAGCTGTGCAATGGCAAGTGCCGAATACGTCTTTAACACCATAAATTATAGTTTGGGATACAACATCTGTGTTTGTCCAACAACAATTGGTAGTATACATGTTAAAACGTTCATTGTTAACCATATGATATTGCATTATTAAAAGTAATGTATGATTTATAGTTAATTACCAACATTCGTTATCAGTAATGATGAAGTTGAATACTCAACTAGTTTGTGTAAAGAATGAACTTGTAACTGAAATTGTGATAGGTTACACTAGCGGATCCTGGGGGTGCACTCGCCTGGCATGCTCCCTCTTCCAATACCCCCAACCTTACATGTATGTCTGAGTATAAATTTAAAAATACATGTGTACAGAGAACTTTAATTACAAAATTTTCAAATAAGAGATTATTGTAGCATGATAATGTATGTTCAATAACTTAAAAACATAGAATAAAACAGTCTTTATTTATTTTTAAGGTTTGAGCATGACCAAAAAATTAATTTTATGTCCAAAAGTTACGCTGCCCCCTAAGCCTAATTCCTGGATCCGACCCTGTTGTATTTTTAAATACTGAAATATTATTGCTACAAATAATGAAATATGACCGTTACATTGCTATGATATAATGATGTGTTCAGCTCAGAGATCATTTCATGTCTTTAGAATGTGTTTAAAAGTCATCTTTTAATTTACATGATCAAACTTATAAAGGTAGAGAATACGTAACTATAGGGAAAGCCACATACATAAGACAGTGCCTCCCCACGCAGATCTCCGGGAAAACAACAATCCACAAAACATAAGGCACTAAAGGAGGTCAAACAGTACACATATTAAGGAACTGAGGCACAAGGAATGGCCCAGCAGACCACAAGGAATAACTAGGAGAATCAAAGTAGACAGTATAGGGAGGGGGGTGGGAATAAATGGATGACAGCAAGTTCTATTGTGTTGTAGTGCAGATGCTGTGATTTTATTCAAATGTTTTACATGTTTTTCGGCGCAGCCGTACTAACGTGGCTTTGCTATTTGCATATCTTTGTTTTGTGAACCAATCAAATCTTACGTTAACCACTAACCAATGTCTCTTCAACCGAACAACATTTGTAACCTTGACAGGGATTGGTTAATCTTTCGATAAAGGGCACATTACCTTACCGAAATTCACTGAATTTTGGTGAATATACCGAAATCCATTTTGGATCTGGAGCGACCAGAACATCTCGGCAATATTTTAGGATGCACAACAGATCTTACCCTTCTCATTGCGCGACCATCTTTTTTCAAGATATTTCTTGTTTGTGTTGAAATTCTTATACTCGAAATGAAAGAAACAAATCTTTGTATATTTTTAGGTTTATTGTCTACATGGTGTGAGGAGCTTGGGCACCAGCTGTTAGTTAGACACCAAAAGAACCATCCAAATTCAACAAAGGGGCCAGGGGACATGCACCCTCAGTTACATAAACCTATGGGTCCAATGGGAGGATGGTAAGTTCTTGGCTTTATGTTTGATGTATGCTTAGATATGCTTCAGCTAAGGGCATCGCAAGAGGAAGCAATATTCCATTGTCGTATTACAAGACCATGCTTGTTGCATTATGATACTGCAGCTAATTATCGTAACCTTAATGTTCACTTATTCACAAACAGACTGAAACTCAGACTTGAACTTTAAATATTAATGCATTTATTGCTCCTAAGGTGTTAGTTTAGTATAGATTTTAATAAAACTTTGCAAAAGTGTAGAGTGGGTAACTACAATTATTCAGACAAAATTTCATTGGTCTACATTTAATTAAGATGAAAGGCTGGTAAATATAGCTTTTGCAAATTTACAGTCTTAGTCTGAATTTCAGTCTTGGGATGTTGGTGAATAGAAAGTTCCCACATGTACAATAGTTCCCTCCCTTGTTCTTATACATCAGCCATTTAAATAGGCATAACTGATAAGCCCTTATAGGAATAATTCCCAAGTATGTGATGATTGAGAAAATACCAAGAGAATTTGCATAATTATGACAACCACTTTTTCTTCAACTTTCTGTGCCATCTGTCAACATGAGTATAATGAATAAGTTATGTATGTATATGTCTGATTATATTATCATCGTTTACATTATATTCCCTATAAACTTTAAGGAAATTTTCGTATCAATATGGCTGATTATTCAAAACAAGGGGGATAATTATTGTAAATGTGGGAACTTTCTATAACGCCCCTGAAAATGGGTTTAAATTAGGGTTAGTTTAAACCTTCACCATTTTCCCTTTAATTCTCCAGATGATATAATTTATTATTATAGATATATAAAGTGAAAGTATTTTTGTTTCAATACATAAGTATGGATCATCTGATGTTCTTGTCTATATTACTCAGATCATAATATGGTAGATGTGTGGTAGTTCTAGATGTGTTTATAGTTATATAGACGTTGTAGATTTCTCTGATTGATTGAGTCTGAACCTTTCAGGGAAATGATTGCTTGTAAAGGTCATAGACGGTATCTTGGATTTTCTTTGTATCTTTTCTATGTCTTACACTACAGAAATTAGTGTCAGCAGATTATTTGGATGCAATATGAGCCTGTATGTTCATTTATCATGGCTAGTATGCCGCATACTTTAAAGTGAAGTTTGAAACATTCAGTGACAGCTTTTTGGGTTGGTTATTTATGATGGTTTATCATTATAACAGTTATTTTGCCTGTGTGGAGTTGTGGCTGTAAAAAGTTGAGCCTCCCCGTAAAAAGTTGAGCCTCCCCGCACTTACATTAAACGCTGTTATCATATCATCCATCAAGAATAGCACTTCTACATTCATAACACTTCTCCCTCCCCACTCAGTGCCTGATGTTTTGTAGACTGTTGTTCCCCCCAGGATCTGTGTGGGGAGTCATTGTGTCTTGGGTATGTAGCGCTCCCTGTAACAGCTTAATCTCTCTTTGTACTCTTCAGATTGGCAGTGTAACTTGAACTTTCTAAATTAAGGCATAAATGACATAAGTCAAAAATGACTGGCCTTCATATTAAATCTTGTTATCTATTTCGCATTCATGCAGGTAACTAATAATGTCTTTGCAAGCAAATACTCTTGTTATTGTGCTAACAGTTTTCAGTGCTGTTGAATATGTCAACTAAAATTAAGAATCACCTGTAAGTCATGCATTGAGTAATAAGTGGCAACCTTAAGTAAAAATTTATGTATTGCTTCTAATTTAACATTCAAATTGGTTTGCAAGCGAAGATCTTTGTTAATTAGCATTATCAACTAATTGACTGGCTAATTAAAACATCTTAAATGATTATACATTCATGTATTACTGAATGTTCATGTATTATATGTATAAAGAACACCATTTAATCGGGTCTATGTATAGTACAGAATGTTACAGATTAATTAGAGATTTGTGTACATTTTCCGATAATGGTCTACTGTAAACAGTGGTTTTTCTTCTGTGAAAATGTCAATTTCTCTCTGTAAAAGGTTCACTATGATAAGTCAACATAAATAAACTGAGTATGATATAGATTTCTTCACCAACTTGTTGGGGAGACGTCTGAAAAACTCAGATGTATTATAATAGACATCTCACTAATGTTACATCCTGTTACTGGTCAATGAAATTATCAGTTCAACCTTTTGGGGACAATCACATCATGCTTCAATTTGTGTTCAGTTAATCGGATGTTGATGTTCACCTCTGAGTACTGCCCAATATGGATGGTAATAATTCTGACTCTGGATGTTACGCTTCTGACTGAATATGAATAGATACTGATACTGTAATCACAGAATGTCGCACTCCTATTATGAATACAGATAGATACCGATCATGTAACCACAGAATGTCACACTCCTAGTATGAATACAGATAGATACTGATCATGTAACCACAGAATGTTACACTCCTAGTATGAATACAGATAGATACCAATCATGTAACCACAGAATGTCACACTCCTAGTATGAATACAGATAGATACCGATCATGTAACCACAGAATGTCACACTCCTAGTATGAATACAGATAGATACCAATCATGTAACCACAGAATGTCACACTCCTAGTATGAATACAGATAGATACCGATCATGTAACCACAGAATGTCACACTCCTAGTATGAATACAGATAGATACCGATCATGTAACCATAAAATGTCACACTCCTACTATGAATACAGATAGATACCGATCATGTAATAAACGACCACCTATATAAAGCCTTTATTTGGAGGGGATAGTTTAATGTACTCCCTTATAATGATGTTGTTTTAAGTAATTTCATGTATTTACTATCTAAAAGAATCATTGACATTTGACAAAGCAATACCTGTCTGCATTACTTTTTATGCCCCCCTTCGAAGAAGAGAGGGCATATTGCTTTGCACAATCATGTCAGTCGGTATGTCTGTCGGCGTCGGTCCGTAACCTTTTCAATAACTCGAGAACCCCTTCACCTAACATCCTCAAACTTAGTCCACACATTCTTCTTGGGTAGCAGAGGAACCCTATTGGTTGTGGGATCAAAGGTCAAAGTCATAGGGGGCATAATATTTTACAAAAATCTCTTGTTTCATGTTTAATATAATAATCTTCATTTTTAGATCGCAGGTCATAATTGTTGGTAGTGTTGTATTACCATATAAGGGGTTTGTTTCTTGAAATCTCTATGCAGTTACTTGTTCTGTTGTTTATGTTTGATATATGTGTGGAACAGTTTATGATGAAAGTTGATGATATCAAGTCACTGTTATTATCATTTTCAGTTGTTTGAGTACAGCAAAACTTGCACATGTTTTTATATAAGTAAAGAACTGTATGTTGTTAGTGTCTACCAAGTCCATTAAATTGTTGCTAAACATGAAAGTATTTTGTGCAGAAATTCACAAATTTGAAATGCGATACTGTATGTTACTTTTTGTAGGTCACTGTTTTTGACAGTAAGTCACATGACTTGAGTGTTTGAGATTATGAAATATTTCAAGAGTGACAAACTTTTATGTGTTTGACGTCATGAGAAGGCCTGTTTAAAATATACTGCGTTTTATGTTTAGACTTTAATGCTTAAACAGTCAAAAGAATTTTGTACTTGACATTGTAGCATTCTTTTTGCTTAATATAAAGTTTTATTTGCTTTTAAGATAATAATTATCCTTGGGAGTGAATTTTTTTTAATTAAATTTAAAATGTTTATTTTATGTTTTCGAAATATATTGAGATTAACATGCCCAAGTAACCTGTAAATGATTTTGTCTTTGTCCACTTGCATTGCTCTTGTATTTTTCAGGTATTGTTATTATGTAAATTGTATGCATTGAATGATAAGTTTTGACCTAACAATCCAAATGTTAAAAAAATGATTTATTCTGTTCTAATGCATATATATACCTGTTTAGGTGACGTAATATTATTGTAAATGTATGACCCAAAAATAATCATTACATAATCACAAAACATTGCGCTTCCTGTACAGATATTAATTTGTTAGATCTGTGTGCTTCTATATTTGTACTGCATTAACCCTCCTACCATAAAAGATACATTGATTCAATGTCATGTTTGCACCCACATTGTTAATGAATAACTAAATATGTCTGCTTTCAAATATTTTATTTCGTTAGGCCAAGGCTGTAAATTAATGAGTTTTCATCTTAAATTTTCTGTTATGTTAATTTGTCATATGAGTGTGCACATTTCTTGTGTTTCAGTTCAAATAATAAATTGATCGATTCTGGCTCCAATTTACTGGGGCGTTGCTAAGCTCAAATTAATGTGTAGGCCTAGTTTTAGGGGGCTTTTTTGGAAGCTAGATCATAATAGAGGTGCGTTTTGGTGTATATTTCGTTACAGTAAATATCCTTACAATAACATCAAACATGTACATTAAATATCATATTGCAGTTGTGGCCATTATATTTTTTCGAAAAATATGTAGGCCACGGCCTATAGGAATCTATGCTCCTGATTTATTACATAAAATATTGTGATTGTGCTTGAACTAGCCTCTGTGTGGTACAACGGATATTTTATTCAGTATTTAGAGTCTGTTTGCTGGGGTAAATTAACAATTACAGTAAAACCTCACTTAAAGACCACCTCAATAATAGGACCACAATTTCAAGTCCTTTTTCAGTTATGCTCTTTATTCAACCTTGATATTAAAACCACCTCAATTAGAGACCATGCAATATTAAAGGGTCCCAAGGGTGGTCTTATTATTGAGGTTTTACTGTATTTATAAATAAAGTTATCACTGTGATAAATATAAAAATGTAAATTTCTACCAGTCAAATGGAGTTGTACTAAGCTATAATACACTTGTATAATACGATACCAAGTGTTTATGTTGTAAATGTTTAGTGGCGTGTGACCTGTGATTCTTCTTTGTATGGCAAGACAGTGGTATGATTTATCATAGAAGTTAACGCAATCAAGATTTGTTGCTGTGACATTAATACCTGATACAGTTACAAACATTTTATCAGCGTTGAATGTGAAATGTTATTGCTTAGTGATAAAGTGCTTGTAAATATGTTCACATAAATATGGGCATACTAAGATAGTCATGGTCAGTCTGTCAACATTTATTGCTGTTATCCTATGTAGCAGTTAATGTTAAGTATCAACAAATGTACAAGCCAACCTGTGTCTGTGGTCTCTCACTGTTAAAGTTGATATTGTGTGTGTATTACAACTAATTATGCTTATAATTTCTATCTTATTGGTTGATAACCAGCTGACTGCCTTTAAAATTGTCATATTAAGCTGTTTAATAAATTAATACCGTAAAAGCTCACCTAAAGACCACCTCAAAATTAAAACCACACTTCAAGTCGATTTTGTCTGTTCTGCTCTTTACTCAACCTCAATATTAAGACCAGTTTTCAATGCTCCCAAGGGTGGTCTTGTTACTGAGGTTGAACTGTACTGTACTCAAAAGATTTCACAGTGCTAAACGTTCCCTTGCCTGTATGGTTAAATCAGGTTTTACTCTACCTTATTATTATGCTGCCGAGATGTGTAAAATGATCATTTGTTAATAAGTTTGCATGTTTCTGTTAGCTAACACCCACTTAAGAAAACTATTTTAACAAACATTTAACACTGTTACTATTAATCTAAAATTTGTAATCATACACTTACGTACAGCGTTTGCATATGATTTTATCTGATTTTGTTCAGATCTGTGCTTGATGTGTTATTATCATACAAGGTAAGATAAATACCTGAGAAAATACATGTAATAGTACTTTTACTGCAATATACCATTATATACCTGAGCTAGACAAATTAATTAGGAAATAATTGTAATTATTTTAAATAAAAGATGGTCCTCTGCAAACAAGGTCATTACTTCATTTGAAATTGGAACCTCTGCAAGTTGCCTTAATTATGCTACTTAGTATCTTTCTGTTGCACTGTTGTTATGCACCAGTCGATAGTAACCACGGCCCCCCCAGGTCTGGGGAATAGCGGGGACTTTGACTTTCGGTCCAGCCAATCCCAGGGCGAGAACAAACTGCTGGTAAAATCCCCGCCAAATGCCCCCGCACCCCGGGGACATCCTAGGTAAGGCCCATTCCCCGCTATTTTTGGCGCGAAAACAAAACCACCGCATTCACTCGGCACTGCGGGGCCACCTGGAAGGTAAAAACACGGCCGATTTCCCCCGCTATCCCCGGTATACCCCCGGACCTGTGGGGGCCGTGGTTACAATTGACTGGTGCATTAAATGGTGTGAACCTCCAATGTTAAACTCAAACACTAATTAATTTTCTGGTCAGGCAAAATAATGGGCATTATTACATGAATGTGATAATTCTATAACTTAGATTAAACACATTTAAAGCTTCTAATTGCATTCTGTATCTCAAAATGTCAACTATGACACATTATTTTCCTTGTTGGATGGTGTTCATAGTATAATGTATATGTCGGGATCATTGATATTTTATAAAGGTCAAAACTTCTGTTAAGATTGTCAACAAAATGGTAGCCGAATAAACAGTAAAACTGATTCGCTGTGTAGCGATGCTGTTATTATCCATTGTGTTATACCCTCTGGCAAAACCTCAACAATACATTTCACGATTTTTACATTGTTTGGCCGAGTCAATTATTTGAAATTTTAAGCATAAAACATTTTATGTGACAAACAGGCAATTAATTTGGTGTTTGCACGCATCAGTGAGCAGGTCATTGATATAAGCAGTCAGACAGGATTTAATGAGTCTTTGGTACAGAAAGTGAAATATCTGTTATGATGAAGTAAAGGTTTTAAAAGCAAATGTTGCTTATCTTTCACAATTTGTTGAATGTAAATGATACCTGTAGGTCACATAAATAATACTTATTTTATATTGATGTATAATATGTTTCAGTCATTTCCTGCCAGTTCAATAGTAAATTATCTGAGATGAATAAAGAAACGAAACTAAACCTATTTGTCAAACTTAAGGAGCATAAAAAATTGTGTTAATTGTTGTTTATAAAATACAGCAATTTAGCCAAGTCTTATGATAATGCTTTATAATTATATGTATTGATGTCCCTATGCTCAAATATAATTTACATAGAATGTTTTATATCACTTCATACTCTATATAAGTGAACATAAAATGAAATGCAAACTGTGACATTGTTAAGTTGTCAATGAAGGCAAAATGGGTTTGTTAAGACTTGATTTCTATGTCATATTATGAATTTCATTACCATATAAAGATATGATTTAGAGAATGATTTTATGTATGAAAGGCTGTTTTGTATGATGGTATTGTACATGTATTTATACTTAAACAATGAGAAACTTGAAAAGAGTTCAAAGGTATATTATGGTCATGGTGTACAAGTCCAGACTCCTGAGCTATAAGTTGTAAGTTCAAGCCTGTCATTGTATGTCCTGCTAGTTGGCAATCTTGTAGTAAAAGGCACTGATACCATTCTCAGACATTGTAAATGATTCCTCTATTTCTGAAACAGTAACACTCTTACCGTCCTTATCAAATTCTGAAACTTTGTGTTCTTACTAGAATTTGAAAACAGGAGTCCTAAACCATGCTTTGAAAAAAGTTGCTGTCCTTAAATGCAATTCCAAAGAATTTTGCCAGAAACAGGAGGGACCTAGGGATGACATAAGGAGTCAAAAAGCATAATAAGGAATCTAGTGAGAACCCTGATATATGTGTTGCTACAATGCCGCAGTGTTGACAATAATCTCCGAGTGATCCGTTCTAGTATAATCTGATACACCATTCAGTAATTCAAAATTTCCTGTGTGGAACAGTTACTGTACATATAATAATTTATACCAGTTGCGGATTTCAATATTTCTATGGTTTTTGAAGGTGATTTTTTGCAGTGCTCAAGTCACAGTTATTGCTCGTTATTTGTCCATTCTACGTCAAATTGGGTCACGCTAAGAAAACAATTTTCAAAGGTGCTTTTTAATGAACCCTTCAAAATTAATATTGGATGTTGATATTGTTCAGAGTGGGAGAACATCACATACTATGTGGAGTACATACTAAAATGTCAAACCAATTGTAAAAAGTTGTAAAAATAACTGTTTATGAATTGAATGATGCAAATGGACATACTTTGTCAACAATCTGAACAAGGCCAGTATATTTATAATATATCTATAACCATCTGCTGTAAGGCGAAGTTTAATATCCACTTTGGGAATTACAAATTTAACACTATATACCCAGTTGATATCAGAGCTGTTTGAAATTCACAAATTAATTTGGTTAATGATGTGACTGACATGTATATAAAACATAATTTTGCAACATGCATGAATCATTTCCTTTAAACTTTGTATATTTTATCAGTGTAATGCATCTAACCAAAATATGAAATAAAAATAAAGGGTCACCTTGCTCAATTTTATGATAATGAAGATTAAAACATGAATATTTCATATGAATATATATATAGCAAAATTGATACAATTTTCTATATTATTTCTAGCACAGATATTTTCAAACAACTTGGTATACCGGTTACTATTTGAGAGTCACTGGTTGAATGAAAATATGAAATAAAAATAATAGGTAACCTTGCTTGATTTTAAGATAAAGATTGATTTATTGTGTTTCTAATGTAATATATATGGAAAGTGAAAGTTGAAAAAATTACCCATAATACACTTGGTAATCCATTATCGTTTTACATTTTCATAAAATGTGTTAGTTTTAGATATTTATTTAAGATCATTTTATAATTTCAAACGTAGAATTTTAAATATCAACAACTTTTCTTTTTTTTAATAATAAAGTATATGGAAAAAGAAAGTAGAAGGAAAACTGCAAAAATATAATGAAATCCTTCAATTAAACATAATAATATCATTATTTGTATTTGTTTGTTCAGTTAAAATCTTTGCATTGTAAAAGAAAATAGCAAACTACTCACAAATATGTCTTTAAATGACTTGTGTTAGAATCAGTTGCACTTCATTATTTACTTTTGTTACCTAACTTAAGACATCTACATTGAACAAATAGAACTATGGTAAGTGGCCATGAATGTACAATTGTATGGAATCTGATTTAAAAATCTTGATGCCTAAATATGTAACTGTATAAGTGTAGAAATTATGTATAACTTCATGATATATTTTATTCCTTTACCATTATTGAATAGTGACATCTGTTAAAGTAACAGATGGTTAATACATGTATATACGTACCATAGTTTTCCTGGAACATTTTGCCATTTAATTTCTAATAGATCATGTAGTAGAATGAGGATTTTAGAGTGCATAATACAGCATTACTGAAGTTGTCCTTGTCCATGTACCTACCAGTGTATAATGCTTATGCTAACAATCATTTGATAATGTGCAGCACTGAAATTGTTGAATTGTCAAGTGTTTTCACAATAATGCCAGAAAACCACAACATAAAACATAATGGTAATGAATATTTCATTATTTTTAACATTTCCTGGAAACAATTTGATTATTTCTGCATTAATGTTGATTTAATAGTTGCATTAAAATACCAAGAAGGAGTACTTAATTAGAGTAAAAAGCTGAAAATGATGTGATGGATTTGATTGCATCACAACAACATCCTACTGAAGACAATTAAACATGTGCTACACCTCTGAACGTTTAACATGGTGGCTGTATCATCATCAGAGGAGTGGTGTTGTTTAAGGAAGTTTTACTCTGCCAAGGCTCTAGAAATCCAATAGCCCGACATCCTGGACCAGTCTAATTGCTGATTCAGACTGTAACCAACAGTTAAAGTTAGTCCAGGACAAGTCTAATTGCTGATTCAGACTGTAACCAACAGTTAAAGTTAGTCCAGGACAAGTCTAATTGCTGATTCAGACTGTAACCAACAGTTAAACTTAGTCCAGGATAAGTCTATTGTAAAGGCTAATTAACATTGGACCTTCCAAATACTGAACGAAATCATGCATTACCAATGCCTTGAAATTGGAGACATTATTCAAACTGTCAACAAATATTTTCGGACAACTAGTCTAGTCCCATGTTGAATAAGACAAACTTAATATGTTCACTTGTCCGGGACATGTGTATTTTATAAAATTTCCAGAGCCCTGAGTCTGCAGAAATAATGCCAACATGTTTTCTGAACGGTCAGATACTTAGAATCATAGATAGAGAATTCAAGGTGCCAGTGGGATCTCCTGATTTTGTAGTCCAGTCCTGCTATACTTTTGTCCATCCGACTCCTACTTATAACCATTTTTTTTGTTCAAACAATATGGAAGGACTCCACTATTTTAAACCTTTCTCAGGACTCAATGCTCTGAAATCCTGGTCAGAACATTGGGTTTCATGTAGAATGATTGGGAAGAGTCATGGTTACATGAAAGGAATCTGTGTGCATCATTTAATGTTTGATTAATTGTGAAAACTGAATCCTTGCTGATCATTAGTATAGATCTGTTCTGTCAGTTTACGGCTTTGTCTCAAAATAAAGTAATTGTTGGCATTTTGTTATACTTTAACACACACTGATATTTAACTTATAATAGCAATTAATCTTACTCAATGAATGCAGTCTTTAAGATGACGGTAAAACAATGCTGCAAAATTGATAAGAGTTTAAATAACATGGTTTTGCTATTAAGGAAAGCATGTTGAAAACTGATTAAATAATCTGGAACATTCATATATTTACTAGTCTTAGTTATAATAAGGAAGTTTAGAACTGATAGTTCTATATCATATATACGTCTGTGTCATACATGTCCTGGGAGTATTTAGTGTCTGTGGACTTAACTACACATATTGTCATAGAAACTGGAATTTTGTTACAGTAAAACTTCAAAAACTAGACCACTCTTGGAAACTGGTTCTCTTATTGAGGTGGTCTTAATATTGAGGTTGAATAAAGAGCAAAGCAGTGAAAATGGACTTGAAAATTGTGTTCTTAATTTTGATGTGGTCTTATTATTGAGGCAGTCTTAATATTGAGGTTGAATACATTTTAGAGCAAAATATGGAAAATGAACTTGAAAATTGTGTTTTTAAATTTGATGTGGTCTTGTTATTGAGGTGGTCTTTTAGTGAGGTTTTATTGTATAATTGAATTGCAGTACAATTTGTACTGTGTGAAGAAATGAGTGATATTTATTATTCCACATGTAACTCTTCATTGTAACAAAAATAGTTTGTGAAGTTTAATTGAGTAAATGTAGAATATGTATTATCCTCAGATCTATTAAATCTATAATAGTAAGAACTTAATGAACGGTCGCTCACCTGTCAAAGTGGTCAAATCGAATGTATTACAACTGATATGTCTATTTGTGAAAACATGAGGAAATCAGTTATAATAGCAAGCTGTTACTGAGACATTTAGCTGTAAGGTTGTGGCTTGTTTATTGATTCTGCTGAGAGAAAATTAACAAATGTATTAAGAATAATGTTTTATTATGCTGTTATCTGATTCTTTGAGTTTCTGACTTTCTGATGACGTTTATGTCCAATACTAGGAATGGTTGTTGTCAGGAAGCTGTATGTCATGTATAGGTGGGTGTATGCAGCATCTAGGTTTGTCATGTTGAAAGAGGACTATAATCATTGTACTTCACCAAGGTGTGTGGGTGGCGTATGTAACCAGTACAGACATAAATCAAAGGTTAGAGCGCCCAATCTCTTGTCTTGAGATCATTTGAGCTCTTGGGAGATTTGAGTCTTGCTATTTTCTCCATTTGTGGATTATCTCCCCTTGTTTGTTGATGCTTGAGTAATACATGCAATGATTTGTTAAATTGATTAACCTATGAATACACTTGATGGTCACAATTGAGTTCTTACCATCACATTATTTCTTAAAATGATACTTCCAGGAATAGATTGCCGTTGATGATTTCTTATCAATACTGATATAACCTGCCTTAATTTGGTAACTAAATTTTGGACATTGGGTGTAGTTTTGCTAGTATTTCATAAATGTTTTAGGAATTGTGAATTAAACAATTAATTCTTGAATTCAACTTAATACATATATCTTTGTGTGTATTAATTATCTCCCTTGAATTATTTAAATTTTCAAATATGTAACCTTTCATTTTGCATAATTATTTGTCTTGATTTGATTTAACCCTATGGTGTTTCTCTCATTAATTCAGACAATTTTCAGACAAGTTCATTTGAGTTTGATTGTATATTTATTTTTTCTGTCTCAGCAAGTACAAAACATGTTTGTGACAACATCCTTTGTTTAATTTTTCTGCTGCGTCTTAATTATATATCACTTTTTGTGTTACTTTTGTGAGAGTCATAAGATATTTTTGTTGTGAAAAATTACTTTAAAAACATAGTTTGTGTGACATTGTAAGTACATTAGTGTGTTACATGGGGGAAACATACCTCTCTGACAAGCTGTTGTGAAGCCTATTAAATTCACCTGAAACAAAACATTTCTCGTATTTGTGTTAAATGCCGGATTTTATACCTAACTTTATAAGTTAATAACATTTATGTCAACAGGTACAGCAGTTAGGTAATAAATATAATATTAAAGTTTTAAATTATCCTGCGTTGTCTTGAGATATTACAATTATAATTAGCAGTTTTGGCCGCACTCTAATTTTGGTTTTGATATTTTACAAATGAGGAGTTGTTGATATGGTACCTAAAATTGATTTAAGAAACATGACATTGTGATGAAAGATTATATTGAAATCTATGATTGACAAAGTCTGTTTTATGCTGCGAGCCACCTTTGGATCAGTCAACTATATTTTCTCTTCTATGCGGAGTCGCTGGTTCTCCACTCCAAGTTATACTATTGCTGGTTGCTTAAATTGGTTAAAGTGACTTTATATATAGTAAAACATCGCTTAAATACCACCCAATAATATGACCATCTCAAAATTAAGAACACAATTTTCAAGTACATTTGCGCTGCTTAACTCTTAATTCCATCTTAATTCTTAAAGATCACTTCCATAAGAAGACCAGTTTACAAGTGTCCCAATGGTGGTATTATTATTTAGGTTTTACTGTAGTTATGTTCGCATCAAATATAATGTCTAATGTCTCCAATTTCAAGGCATCATATATTTTTACTATTTCTAGACAGTAAAGTGTAAGGTGTAAGGTGGGCAATGTTGAGACTTGCATAATTAATTGTCCAAATTTGTTATCCACCAATAGAATGCTTGAAAATTATTGTAAATACACTGTGAGGTGTTTGGCATCCAATGAAAACATGGTTTGCAAAATTATGACCAATAGACGTCATGTACACAATGTTGACATTCTCAAATAAGTTTAAACGACAGAAGCAGCATGTCTTTCTATTCATGATGTCAGCTAGTATCATAAGGCCATGGTATATTAATTGCTGGATCAATTATCCCTGACCTCTTTCTATTTCTCATGTACTCCCCCAAGCCTCGCAGCAGAGTTACAAATATATCATTTTTTTCAGGGAATAAAGAAGCTACCTCCCACATTTCCGGAAAATAATGATTTTGTATTTATGTAGCAATTAATGTATCAAGTGTTAAATTATTCATTGTGTTTTATATTTCTGTAGGTGGACTCGCATTTAATACAATAGACTGAACATCACAAAAACTATATAATCTATCCGTGATGAATAAATCAACTCACATTGATATCGCAGAGAAAAATGTATTGACATTATAAATGACGTATAGGAAGTTAACTTGCCAGTTGCGTTTGTTCTCTGATCAAGGTCACATTGCCTGATACACGCTCACGCATCCCTGTATCTTTGGTATATGATATGGGACCGTCTCATGAAATGAAAGTGATACATTGCACAATTCGTTAAATTCTATCATACTAATCAGACAATTATTACATGTATAGTGCACTTCTCATTGTGCATAGTGTTATCAATTAAGTATTTCCCGTTGCAAAAATAGTATAATTGCATTTGTTAGGTTAATTAGAAAATGCTGATTTAAGCAGGTTTGTTTCTTGTGGTATTGGAATACACAATGCTGTACGTTTTTCACTGTCTTGTGTTAATGTGGATTTTAAATGGATCAACATTCTCACAAACGTGAATAATATATCAGTTATCAGTGTGACTTTAGTGATGTGAAAAATCAATTGTTTTCTGTATGACATGGTAGAAGATGGTCTCCTGATCTTGCTGTCTGATTGAAATCTATTACATGTTGGTATAGGCAAGCCATTACTCAGTGAATTATTGATGACTCTTGTAGACAACAATGTTACTCTCGACTTGTGTCGTTTTTAAACAGTGTAGCCAAAGAACTGTATCTGGTTAGTCCCGCGATTTCCGATAGGGTGCAACATACTAGCCTGGCACTTGCTTGACACATATAATATTGTGCAATGGTTGTATAGATCAATAACACATTCATATTTAACCAGACAATTTCAGTAAGATTGGTCTCTCATGGTTGATTTTCAGCATAGCTACTTAGATATTGATGTTTATCTTTATTCATTATTGTGGTAACTGACCTAGTGACAATTAGTTTATTATGAGTTCATAGAATTGATCCCCGCGCTTTTGTCATCACTCTGTGGACTGATTTCATGTTAAATGGAATCACGTCATCTGTTGAAACACAACAATGATGTATGAATTTAACAATGTATGGTAAATATTTCTATGGCAACCAATAGATCTACTCTGGATTACTATACAGTAAAACCTCACTTAAAGCTAGACCACCTCAATAATAAGACCACCTTAAAATTAAGAACACAATTATCAAGTCCATTTTCACTGTTTTGCTCTTTATATTCAACCTCAATAATAAGACCTGTTTTCAAGGGTCCAAAGGGTGGTCTTATTATTGAGGGTTTACTGTATGTTTAAGGTTTCTATGGCAATAGACTTTAAATATGTTTTTTTCCCTCTAATCTTGAAGAGCAAATTATAAAACAAAACTGAAACAAAACTCTATGCCTCTGCAAGAAAGTTTTTATTGGATTCCAAATTTCATCTATTGTGTTGTATTTCAACTCTTGCTCATCCCTATTGAATTAAAAAATCAGCTCCAAGGTCAGACTCCAGACTCCACTCCAAGACTCCACTCCATACTTTATACTATGCCATTGAATTATCCTGTTAACCTGCTGAACTTTCTGAGTACTATCTGTGAAGGTTTCTGTGATGACCCGTTTTACACAGACTGATGCTCAAAGATTTTGCAATTCTGCTGATTTTAAATAGTTTCTTTAGTTCTTTTTCCCATGACCCCTTTTTCTAAGCAGTTAAAAAGGGACCAAGTTAGCTGTTCAAAGTTACAGGCTGCTTTAGATATACCTGAAACGCAGCATTGTGACAATTGATGCGAAAAAGGTAACAATTCAAATAAATGTCTCCTGTGTATTGAAATGTTCTAATTATGCATATTTGTGCATGAAAATCTTGTTGAATGATTATTTTACCATCATGTACTTGTTACACTTGGTAATTAAGAACACAAATTGAAACATGCTAGATAGAGTGGAGAACCAACCCAGATTGCTTCATTCAGATTGTACGCAGAATGATATTATCTGTAATAAGTTTTATAGTTGCAGTTAGTGTAGTGTTGCAATGAATGAGTGAGCAGATGAGAGATAAGTGTGGTTAAAGTTGTTTAAAACAATAAAAGGATGTAGTCTGACAGTTGCTAATTCATCATTTGAAATGTACAAGATTGATTACTCAGCAGTCGGTAACCCATAAAACTATATAAAATATTTAATGAATACACCCAACGTTACACTGTAATATCTAAGGGTTGATGAATGCTTACATAGACAGAATAAAAACCTATATATTAATTCTCTAAAATATATGTCTCACTTTGGTAGAGAATCAAATTGTTAGCCCAGGGAAGATAAATATTCTCTTCAAGTAAGGTGTAGTTGTATCATATATTGTTTTAATACTTTAAGTCATTTATATCACATAAGAAACATTTGAACTACAAAACCTGAACTGTATTTACGTCCCTCATTTTGATGTGATCGATTTAGTATATTTATCTGTAACAATAAAAAATAGCATTATCCTCAATTATTTGTCAATTATTCAGGTGAATGATACAGGACCTTAATTAACCCTCTGCCGTAATGACAGGTGTCAAACTGTACTAGCCATCATTCATCTGCTTACTAAATAGTGCTGTGTGGGCTAATTTTGTTTGTTTAAGGGTTACATTCCATAATTAAACAGTATATCAGTTATGTACTGCAGTCGGTGACCTTATCAGTGTTCCTGTGTTACCAACCAGTAATTCTGACATTTTCTTCTGCAAGCAACTCGTGCCAACATCCTCTTATGAATCAAAAGTCTAGGACAAATGACTGGATGCATGATCTGTGGTCACATTGGGTCAAAGAACATACACCTGATCTGGGGTTTGAACCTACAATGTCCAAATTGGCATTCTAAATCTCCATGGACTGAGCCATCTTGGTGGCTCAACAAATACTGCCTTTCCCAGATGAAATTGTCTAGGAATTTTGATCAATGAAATAGGACTTGATTCGTAGTAATGCCTGTGCCCGAATCCAAATTTGAAAAAAATAAACATGCAGATGTGCTTACTTAATGCTTCATTGGATATATTTTTTTCAGAAGTGCAAAAATTCAGCTGCGTACCCACGTTATTGTAGATGGCATGTGTTTGCCCTTTGGTGACAATTTTGTTCTGATTTCTACAAATATCTATTAAGTTCGAGAAATTCTAAAATTCCATTTTTACCTGGTTATAGAATGCTAGTAGATAATTTTTACTTTACATAGGAACTCACAAGCTATTTTTGCTGAGGTAATTGCCTCACTGTACTATTAAGCTGTTTGATTAAATAGTTTTCGTATTCTTGTTACTGTTTTAACTCTTGACACTATTTAAATAATTGAAAACAGCCTCACCTATGCGTTGGCGGTATGTGTGGATTTTATGTGGATCTTCATGTCAAATGATGGGTCTATTTACATAAAAATCCTATCTTGCTCATTTTCGAAGTCTTGACTTTGTTCTTTCTGACACTTCCCTGGCTTTATCTTTGTTTATTCACTGAAACCAGAAAGTGCTATAATTTATAATGTTCATATAGATCTGCATTTTTTGCTATATATGTTGATTGGCAAATGGGAGTCATAATAAAATGATTGATTCTCTAATCAGGATTTTAATTAGTTTGATGTTCTCCATATTGTTCCGACATACTGAGTCAATTGTAACCACGGCCCCCCCAGGTCCGGGGAATAGCGGGGACTTTGACTTTCGGTCCAGCCAATCCCGACAAACTGCTGGTAAAATCCCGGCCAAATGCCCCCGCACCCCGGGGACATCCTAGGTAAGGCCCATTCCCCGCTATTGTCGGCGCGAAAACAAAACCACCGCATTCACTCGGCACTGCGGGGCCACCTGGAAGGTAAAAACACGGCCCATTTCCCCTGCTATCCCCAGTATACCCCCGGACCTGGGAGGGGGCCGTGGTTACAATTGACTGGTGCATTACGTAAACACTAACAAGTACAAGGAGGATACAAGACACTCACAATTAGTCTCTAGCAGTGGTTCCATTTGACCCTGAAGTTGACCCTTTGTCCCCTGGTATTTCCAAAAGTCCACATTTTGACCCTTGGGATTCTGGCTGAAGGGTCAATATTTCTCTAAAGTATAGGTATTTGGCTATAAACTGGTAAAATCCAGTCAATAATTACCAAAATGACCTTTGAAATTCAGCACCTACTGGAAACCATTATCGAAGATATTTCTACATACACTTTAAGCGTAGCTGCTGAAAAGTCAGTTTGTATTATGCGCTATAATTTTAATTCAGGGTGTCCTGTTACAAAGTTGAAAAAGTTTGGCTTGTAGCCGGTCCTCATTGCTAATATTCATTATCCAGTATGCTCTGTTTGAAACATGCTGAAACTTTCAATCTCAAAATTCCACCATGCTGGTTTAAATTCATGTCACTCAACGATTTTTAAAACATTTAACATGAGGTAACCTAGTGTAACATGACCAAGATATTGTTTTATGCCATGTTTCATCGTAATTCACTTGTTTGGTCTTGTTGTTACATCATAAACCTGTGCCCTGTATCTCTTGAACTATGTAATTCATTGTTTTCGTCTAGTTTGAACATTTTAGTGTCCTTAAATTGCAGTGTTTGTAAAAGTATTAAGTTTTTGTGTGTGTAAATTTTGCGTTGTTTTTTTGGTTGGCCTAGAAAATCGAAGTAGATGTAAGATAATAATTACCCTTTCATTTATTTGTTTAAAAAATATCTAACCACAAGCTCCTCAACAATCGTACTGTCAACGTTTAGAAAGGTCTGACAAATTTACGCGGAATATTTGAAGGCACCAATTTTGTTTACGTTTAGACCATACCTAAGATTTGAACCTGTGACAGACGAGTCAGACAATACTATCCAATAACACCCAGACCAATATGCTAATAACTCTATAATCAGTATCACTAATATTGTAAATGCTCTATTGACTTTATCGTGAACCATACTAGGATAATTTAGTCAATAATATTCTGCTTCAGTCAATGCTACATGTTTTCTCTCGTCGATCTACCTTAATTTCTTAAATGCAGTGTTTTACCATATTTAAATCAATCATCAATGATCCCCGCTCGTTCATTACGTCTCAATACTTCCCTCAACACCATCTCCACTTAGAAAAAATACCCTTACCACTTGCCACCTTCAGTATAAAGGCTTGCAAATCATTTAACCCATAAAGATTAGAAATTATTATTGATATTCTATTTGCCTTTTCATCAGTTTATTCTGTCCAATAATCTGTATACAATGTATCCTAGAGTGGTTGGCCTTTGTTGTAGCTTTTCCTATCTCCTGATTGGCTACTTTGATTATACTGTTACTTCTACTCTGTACACTATCAGCCGTGTTTACAGGAGTCCGCGTGTTTACACATACATTACAGACACCTGCATAGTGGACTGTTTAAGCGGAGATAGATAGTCATTTGTGTTAACAGGTATCAATTAACTGATTATCACGACAACTTAAACATTATTTATAAGTGATAACATACAAGTGTTGAAGAAAAGTGTGGATTTTTTTAAGGACGTTTATTCATTGAAGAAAACTATCTATTGTTGTTGGATTAATACAAAGAGAACTTGATGCAGGTCGTAGCAGACGATACTAATAAACTGGTGATCTAGAAGGGACCTTAATGGATATCTCTTGGTCAAATTTGGCCACGGACATCCAAATATCGGTACAAACAGAAACTGATATAAAAAGGTATACAATTGACATATTTTTGGCTTTATTCTACAAGTTTTTATTCACCGTGCGTCTCAGTGTTATTGGATTATAACTGATGTGTTTATACACTGAAGCGTTTATTGGTTTATATGAATGGTCAAAGGGAGGTAATCGTTACACTACAAATCGATGTTAATATTTAGATTTTGTATAGAAAATTGATACTTTATTTGTTATTGAGTGATCTTTTGTCAAGTGGCTACGTTATTTTAACCGTGACAAGAGGGTACACATATCTTAGATCAGATAGTCCGACTTTTCATATTGATTGTTTTTTTTGACAATCGTTTTTGATAGATTTACATGTAAACTCAAATTGTATTGAGTTAATCATTGTACATTAGATATATGGTAAGGTTATTAGGTATATTGAATCATATTACACTTAAGTTAGGTTTACTGTCCTAGTTTAGATTGTATATTAGTTATAGGATTGCGGTACCTGTATAGTTTATGTTAGGTTAGTAAGTGTGCCTACACAATAGTTGTGGGCTTATTTGTCAACGAGATTTGATGTGTTTGATTGCTTCAACAATAATACTTAGGGAAGGGTTGAAGTATTGGTCATACAGGATAAATGTTATGAGTTTCCATTTACACAAGTTTTAATACTATGTAAATATCAATCCAAAAGTCATGTATTAATAGTATTATCTATAGGCTTTCTTCTCCAATTTAAAGTCCTGTTCTTTAATAAAGTAAAATATGTGTTTATTTATTTTACTTTATTTATTATTTTAGTAAGTATATTATGATTCATATCAGGGTAGTCCAGGCTTAATTTGAAGCATAAACCTTTCTCCGTAAAGTGCATATATTTTCCCTATTCTGTGAAAATTACTGTGTTACAACTTTGTTGATTTTTTGTTGATAAATCAAGGGGAAGAAGTATGCCCGATGTGAGGCTCAACCAATGTATCTTCAGTCTGTAAACAGGGCTTCCACTAAATTTCAAATTCAGGAAGTCCTGACTTCCAAGCATCTAGATATGGAAGATCTGTCGCCCTGGGAGATCAGCCGAAGTCAAAACGTATGACACAGGTCTTTTGTTTTGACGACTGGTTTATGTTTTGGGCCTATTTTAAAGCCATCGGCAGCCTAACGGATCCCTGAGAAAAGCAGTAATGTGGACCTGTAATATGTCCTATATCATGGAACTGATCAGCCATGTATGTGTTTGTAACAATGAAGTTAATTAACACAAAGTTTGGTAGCAAAAAGATATACTTTGTTATATGAATTGTTTTTCCCCTATTTTTCTTCATAATGCCCTTTTCCCCTGTGAATGGGCCAAGCCACCATTGAAGTGAAATAAAATAGCAATATGGATTGCATACTTCCTTTTTACAAAAAACTGGTCATGACCTCAATAATCTAAGCCTCCATTGTTTTCAATGCTAACTCCACTCCTTTGCTGTAGTCACACCTTAAAAAGAAACTATTTCACAATTTCTATACCAGAGTCACGCATTTTATACCATATGCAGTATAATATTTGAATATTTTGCAAAGTCAGTGCAGTCTGTAAGTTGTACAGGTCAGATTTTTTCCCTAAGACAACCAGTTTACACCTGTGGTTCAAAATTAGCAACTGACAATCAATGATATATTTTTTAATTGGATTCATTATAAATCTTCCAATCAGAACCTGAGGAAGACAATTATTGAAAGGGAACAATATAAAGTTATAACTTGTAAGTTGTTATGTGTGGCTGCTTCCTTGTGTTGATTCATCATGCTTCCTGACCCGGTCACCATAATCTTCCTCCTCCTTCATCTATATATATAATATACAAATTACTACCATCGTTGTTTTCCTTCATAGTTAAATCTGATGAAATGAATCAATGGTCTTTATGCAGATTCAATAGGGTTCTCGTCAAAGTGTAAATAAGTGTATGCATGTTTTTTTACAAGGATTCATGAAAATGCAGATCAAACGGTTCCTGTAAATGCATGTTTTTTCTATGCACACATTAGACCCCACGCAATAAAATTCAGTTTTCATTTCATAATTGGAAAACCTGTGGTAACACTATCATTTATGCTAAGAAGTGTACCTGCTAGTTTTCATGTAATCCAGGGGTCAAAGGGTTTAATCCAGGGTCGAATGGAACCCCTGATTGATCTGCAATATTTCCCAAGTTTTAGGAATGGTGGTCATATGAAAAAAACTTTTCTTGTATTTCAGCCCCTTTACTTTATATAAGTGTATAAATCTGTTGTCAAAACATTGTGAAGAGGATAGCTGATCATATCAATAGTTAATCTGTAAGACTTCAGGATTAAGTTGCATAACACATTGCATTTTTTATCAGCTAGATAACACCAGCATGTCTAGCATCAATTTCAAATTTGTAATCTATGTCTAACTCGAAGACAGCACCAACTAGAAGTTGAAGAACTGTATTCTTATTTTACTAGGTCAGAATTTAGTCAGTATAAGTTTATGGCCCAATGTGAGTGAGGCAAGTAAAAAGCCTGTATTCTGCAAAACTTGAGACAGTTTGAGCCTTAAGATCTGGTGTCCATGGAATTAGTAACTAAGCCTTTCCTGAAATATATAAAATAATTTTTTGAGATTATTATTTTTTGAGATGTTTTCAAAATATGACTGAGAATTGAAGTTATGAGTTACTGTGTTAAATGTATTATAAATGGGTTACTATAAATGTACATAATATGTACATTATATAGATGTCAACATGAAGTTTGCTGCCTGGGGACCTTTAGAAGTACACACCTGATGCATATACAGTGAACAGTTAACATACAAATGATTTATGAGTTACAAATATACAAGGAAGAGTTAATGTAGTGATATGACAAGGCTTGTACTAATTTATTAACATTCTAACTTAATCTGAGGTTGCTCAGAAAGTTAGTGATTGGATTTGACAGTTCTAGTGCTGTAAATTTCACTGGTTGATTAAAAATGTACCTAAGCTTAAAATAATGAAATTGATTCATCAACTTCAATCATTTGTCAGTCAATAAATTACTCATCAAATTTTAGCTTGATATGATTATTACATTTTAGTCATACAAAATTTAAACTTTTTTAATGTCAACATTGTAAACTATTGAATTAGCATGTTTCTTGCAAGTTCTGAAATGTAAGAAGTATGTAGCAATATACATAAAAATCATGTTTGTTTCATCGGGTTTAACGTCGTTTCTCAACGATATTTCAGTTATATACGGCGGCCGGTTCACCTAACCAGTTTTTCCTGGACTGAATTCTTACCAGTACTAACTTACCCTTCCACAAGGAGCTGGCAACTTCTCCACATGTGGAGGAACATTTTTTTTTGTCAAATTTTCATGGAAGGGTATGACCTGCCGCGACCGGGAATCGAACCCAGATCGCCGGGTTACAAGTCCAGCACACTAACCACTGGACCACGGCCGCGGCTTCATAAAAAAACATGGCAATTACTCCCCATTTTGCTAAACCAATCATCGAGATTTAAAATGGTCATAGATCCTGTCTTAGGCTTTAAAGCACAGCCGGTAGAGCACTTGACTGCACTCTAGAGGGAGTGTTACAGGACAAAATCCCTTCCGGACAAAATTCCCTTTGCTCATTTTGTACAAGGTGGACAAAATCCCCTTCATGAATTATAAAAGTCGGACAAAATCCCCTTCATGAATTATACAAGTCGGACAAAATCCCCTTCATGAATTATACAAGTTGGACAAAATCCCCTTCATTGAATTTTACAAATGGGACAAAATCTCCTTCATGAATTTTACAAGTAGGACAAAACACCCTCTGATATTTTTTTCCACAGTGGACATAACATCCCTTAAGTATTTCATCTTTGCCTTTGTTATTGTTGCAAGATAGCTTCTTGTAGCTTGGATTTTGATTTTTTTTTTTATCGTTTTGAATGTGGAAAAAAATATTAGAGGTAAAATTCATGAAGGGGATTTTTTGTCCGCCTTGTAAAATTCATGAAAAGGATTTTGTCCGCCTTGTGCAAAATGAGTGAAGGGGATTTTGTCCAGAGGGGATTTTGTTTGTTTACCCTCTAGAGGTTGTGGGTTCGAAACCCAGACGAGGCGCAAGTTCTTAGCGACAGTTTGAATAAAGTTAATGCATCCAAAGTCAATTGTCCACCACCTCTGAACTTATATGGAAAAGTTGTCAGTTCTTTTTGAGGAGCAGGTTAGTACTGGTTGGGAACCAGGAGCACTGGCTTGTCAACTGACCACCGTATATAAATGATACTCCTGAGAAATGGCAGAAAACCTGAAAGAAAAAACATAACAGACCAGACAATTCTTCATAAATAAGAAATGGCATTTCTTTTAAATCCATTGCTGTCAAACAGTTTGTTGTGTGGGTGCTTTTGTTGAATTGTAAAATATCCAAGGTCATAATTCAGGCCAAGAGGCATTTAATAAAAATGTGTCATGACATGATGCTATCTTTGTTTACAGGTGTCAATACTGGAACATTTTGTTCTGTCTTGTTGCACAATGTAAACCATTGATACATTGTTATATCATCCACTAACAATGATGTCATCAAGTCATCTGTAGTACATGTACAAACAACCAACATAATTTTAACCATTGTATAGTAACTTTTAACCTATCATTACCCTCTAACTTATCTGTACTTGCATTTGTGAAAGAATAGCTCAATAGTTAATAATCTAGACATTGGTTTTGATAGGTATACATCTGTACATGCCTTCCAGCTATATTTATCTAGTGGTAAATACTTCACTATACCTTGTAAAACTTTATCATAACTGATTACTGATTTGTTAAGAGGCCTGGACTGTTACTATCTACCTGTCTTGCATACTTACCTGTCTAATGAAAGCAATGATTGCCTACCTGTTTATCTGATGCAACATTTCATTCCCCACAGGATGCTTCCAACAATTTACTTGTTTCTTATGGAATTCATTCACACTATCTTGTCTCAATTGACAATTTATTATACCAGTCTATTATTTGCTAATAAATGGTAAATTTGCACTTTTTTATGACAAGTTTTATTCTTGCTGATTGACAACTGGCCCAGTCTGGCTGGAGGTTTGCCAGAAGTGCTGAAGGTGGTGGTTCGATCCTCGGCAGCATATGAACAGTACTAGTAGTTCCCATTGCCTTAACTGGTCATTATAAGGGTTAAGTTTTTTATATGATTCAATGTGGGAAATGTATCAAGTAACAGCACATTATCATATATACCGTCTCCCATGGCCGAGTGGTTAAGGTATCTGCCTTGTCAGTCGGAGGTCGAAGGTTCATAACCCGGTAGGGGTCTGTTCTGATATGGCTGGTTGGTGAGCCGTCAGCTAGTCAAATAATGGTTACCATGTGCCTACCTGCCTGTTGCCTGGCATTAAATGATAGGAATCGGGTAGAAAACATGTTCAGAAAGTAGGTGTCTCATAAGTCAGAAAAATGGCTGGCCCTTCAAGTCGGGTGTGACACTATGATAAATAAACACATTACTCTACTTATAGATGCTACAAGTAGACACTGTCTCTAGATAGGATGTAAAACCTAGCACTGATACCACAGGATGTTAAACCTAGCACACTGATACCACAGGATGTTGAACCTAGCACACTGATACCACATGCTATCACAAGTCTAGTTCCAGTATGGCAACAGATTAAGTACATGATTATATAATATAAGTATTGATTGGTGCTTGAAGTATTGTTCTAATCTTATAAGAAGTAACTTATTACAAAGAGATCAATTACTTGTTCTAGATACATTATAATTGTAGATTATTGTACCTTTCTGTGTTCTAGATTGTAACATCTAACTTATTGATACAATTTGTGTAAATAGTCTCTTAACTATTGACATACTTCTGTCCATTTTATGTCGTCCATCTCCTGTGTTGGGAGGAAGGAGAATCGGGGCTCATGTAATTGATAGGATTTATCAGGAAACCAAATATTTGACTGAAGGTGACTTTTTTTCATTTAGTTTGTTGTGACGTGCCTAGGAGCACATATGCTTTAGCTATTTCCAATTTCTATCCAATTTAAATTTGTATTTGTCTTAAAATAAATTTACAGCAGTTGCTGAAGACATTAAATGCGACACTTCTTTGCTGCAGTTAAAATGTCTAAAACTTTTTTAAAGCTTAAGGTCTGACTGATTATAAAAAAAATCTGTGCTTAAATTTAAATTAAGAAAGGGGTAAAGCTCAGTAATGTGTCTCCTCTATGCAAGCTTAGTAACTTGTCAGAATAACATGTTGTCATATTTCCACATATTGTCTTATTCTAAGTATCCACATGATATCGAGTTAAAATCTTAGTTGATATACGTAATTGCTCTCAAGTTCATTCTCGTCATGCAAATTGTCTTCTCAGTTAAATTGATGCATCTCCTTAAAAAACCTTTTTAAACTTATTTAATAATAATAAAAACAGATGACAGTTTGCTATCAGAATTTCTACCATCCTTGCTGTTCTGGTTAAAGATTAGCAGATTAGCTTTTTCCTGCTAAATGTATAATATTGAACTCAATTATTACATGAAATCAATTTTCTGTAGGCTGTCTCTTGATAAATTATTCAGGAGATTTCAAGAAATTTTATTGTGAAAACACATCTGATGCTTGCTTTCTGCCGATCTGCAAGTCCCTATTGATTGTGTTCCAATAATGTCTCCCTAGCAATTATTATTACGTTAAATAATGACAGATCCCTTACTGCTTGTTGTAGTTGATTTGTCTATGTCATATATTTACTTCGAATTTCAATATTTGTACTATGAATCATTAAATATTAATAGTGTATGTTTAGTTTAAACTGAATAATTGTTTACATTGATTGTGAAACAAAGTTTACAGTTAAACCTAAATGCAATAAGTTATATGATTACAAATCACTCCCAATGACTGCTTTCTGGGTTACATACTAACTAGACTACTTGCTTTCTGGGTTACATACTATCTAGACTACTTGCTTTCTGGGTTACATAC
The DNA here is from genome assembly GCA_032209605.1 of Mactromeris polynyma. NCBI lineage: Eukaryota > Metazoa > Mollusca > Bivalvia > Venerida > Mactridae > Mactromeris > Mactromeris polynyma. The sequence goes on from JASFXZ010000003.1 coordinate 16,869,436, forward strand.
TAACTAGACTACTTGCTTTCTGGGTTACATACTAACTAGACTACTTGCTTTCTGGGTTACATACTATCTAGACTACTTGCTTTCTGGGTTACATACTATCTAGACTACTTGCTTTCTGGGTTACATACTAACTAGACTACTTGCTTTATGGGTTACATACTATCTAGACTACTTGCTTTCTGGGTTACATACTATCTAGACTACTTGCTTTCTGGGTTACATACTAACTAGACTACTTGCTTTCTGGGTTACATTCTATCTAGACTACTTGGGTCTTCAGGGATTGTGAAATTCACAGTTCAAACTTGCTATTGTCTGGATTCGAACTAACTACCTTCAGATGTGAAGTCCGGCACACAACAGCTATGTCTCGGCTATTGTACAATTAAGAAGAATAGATATCTCATTATAAATATATTTATATGTTACATGGGATGTTCGTAAACAATTAAAAATACTTACAGGAGTATTGCCCTGCACCCACATTCTATCATTAGAAGATATTTATAGAACATTATTCCTGTTACGTCTTCTTCTTTAGATAATTAGCAAATCTCTCGAAGGATTGGCCGTACAGTGTGATCTAGCTTTCAGATTTCCCCATCATTAGTAGCTTCTAGTTAATACTGGAAGTTTAGCAATGGTTTTGTTCAAGTTTTGTCACTCTATTTTTCCATAATTCTTAGAAAGTACTAGTAGTTTACTTAGGGAAGTACCAGTATTTTACTTAGAGAAAGTACCAGTATTTTACTTAGAGAAAGTACTAGTAGTTTACTTAGAGAAAGTACCAGTATTTTACTTAGAGAAAGTACCTGAGTATTTTACTTAGAGAAAGTACCAGTATTTTACTTAGAAAGTACCAGTATTTTACTTAGAGAAAGTACTTGCATTTTACTTAGAGAAAGTACCAGTATTTTACTTAGAGAAAGTACCAGTATTTTACTTAGAAAGTACCAGTATTTTACTTAGAAAGTACCAGTATTTTACTTAGAGAAAGTACTAGCATTTTACTTAGAGAAAGTACCAGTATTTTACTTAGAGAAAGATTATTTGATAGAACATGATCTGTACTCTTCTGCACAATGATTTAAGCTGCATTCTGTTGAGCATAGTTAACTGATAACCTATTACCAACATTTTAAAATATACTTTCCACGCTATGAAATGTTCAAGTGTTGCTGTATAAATTGACATTGTCTGATAACGGTGTGATTCTTTGGAATATTTGTAGCATTTGTTCATTAAATATTAGTCTGTATATTTGTATAAAAACTGGTTACTCTTGAATGTTATTTCATTTTCTTTTTTAAACATGTGCCTTTAAGATTGTTACTCATATTCACCATGTTTAAACGCTAGAAATTAGCAAGGTCGTAGTCATAAGGGGTAGAGGACCTGACTTGTTATCCGAAGGTCGTGAGTTCAAGCCAGGCTGGGGGGGGGGGGAATTAGGTCGTGAACTTCAGGAAGCACTCACAGTTGTTGATAGTGATCATATGCATAAGTTGTTGCCCAATCAATGCAAAATAGATTAGTTTGAATTAAATGCTAGGAATAATTTAACAGGATAGTTGCAAAAAGCGCCGTAAATTATTTCAATATAGCAAACTGATTGCAATCGGTATTTAAATTAAACATCAGTCTTTGAAGTAATCATTAAGTGCAGGGGAAAATGTTGATGTTTTAACTAGAGTAATTAGTCATGCTACAAACGTGGTGTAAAACTGTTCGCACTACTGCGGGGTAATTAATCGGCTTGATTTTTTTATCCTGATAGTCAGCATAAACGTTAACCATTGTATGCTATGTACACTTAACCATGCATAATGAAGACATCACAAACTACCAATTAATTAATCATTCCTAGGAAAATCAATTAGTACAGTGTGATAGTTGGTAAATTGCTGGTGAATTTGTTCACCTGAGCGAGGATGACAGGTAAGTGTGTTGTATGCTGTCACATTTGTAGAGTTGACATTTTATGTCACCCTCTGGCAAGTTAAGGTCAGTCTTATACGAGATCACTTTGCATGTATGGACATATTAATTGTCAGAAACTAAATACATCTAATGATGATATTATGTAAATTGTTTGTCTCTCTTTGTATGTAAAGAACTGGGTGTTTTAGAAGGCTTGTGGTCTATATCTATTGTTTGTTTAATGTCATGATTGCCTGTAGTCCATACTGGTATATTATACCTCCATTGATGTGTCAAATATTTTATATACTGATAGTTGATTTAATTAGCTATGACCAAGGGAGGTAATTTGGGAAATGGGCTTACAGACTGAGCGGGGTATTTTGGTGTACTGAAGTGCACTGAGGTTATTAATGTACTGGGCCTACTTGCTTGATTTCCATCTTCACAGCTGTATTTCCCATTTATTAAAACACTTCTTCCCCTGTAGGCTTTTAAATTCAAATGTAAAAAAAATGGTTAAACTTGAATCAGAAATTAATCTTTCACCAACAAGTGTATCTGTAACAATTGTAAACAAGCCAGGTGAGTGAAGAAAATATACAAATATTCCAATGTGTAGAGATAACTTCCATTGCTGAGTATGTGAAATATGTGTTCTATGATTCTCTCCGATTTTATCTCTATGTAAATATACAGAGGGAGATAGTATTTGACAATGGTATGCTATAAAATTGATAGTTGTCAAAGTGAAAATGATGACAATGAGTGGGGTGTGCAATGAGTGTAAGGTAATTCTCATATCATATTGAGGTTAGTAACCGCTAGGTTAGTAAAATTGAATTTAACTTTAACAGAAACGATTAAAAGTTAATATGAATCAAGGTATATATTTAGGTTTAAGTGTTACCAAATTAAAATATGACCCTTTGGTTTATAAACTTTGTATGATGTCTTTGATGAACTGCATTAGAAAAATTGTAAAAGGGAACATCTTCATGTCACACACCGCACTGTATGATTGGTTTGTACAGTAACAGATAACTTCTGGCTTTGTGTGGATGACATGGATTGACTTGTTGGTATTTAATAAAAATATGATCCATATATATATTAATGCTTAAATTCTACCATGTCGACTTGCTACTATGCATAGTTGTTTCTATGACACTGAAAAAATTATAGTTACAGATTTTGTTACATTTAAAATTTATTTATTTATATAAATACACAACCTTCATATTACATAAGAGAAAGTTGAATGTTCATTTTATCTTGGCCAACTGTAAGTTAATTGATAATGTCACAAAAATAACCAGATAACAAGTGTCTGTCCCTCATGGTGGATCCTACAGTAATTGTTATTTAATTATTTCATTTATAAAGTATGTAATCGCATTCATAAGTTGTTTAAGTTTTAGACTATTCAATGTTTAATATACTTGGGCTTATTATGATACCTACCTTAAACTTGATGTATGTTCATGCATTACTTTGAGTAGTGGGTGAATGAAGATGTAGACATATTGTTGCTAATACACTGGTACATATAACTACTGGTATAATGAATGAGTTGTCAGGTACAACACTAAATTATTTAACTATTCAGGGACTTGTTTAATGTTGAGTTTTATATAACTTGCTAATTTATGTGAAATAATTTGTGTTGATGTAAAGCTAGACATTGATGAATGATATGATTGGAAAACACATTTTGACATCACGATTTAGCTATGTAGCTATGACGTCTTTTGCTACGGTAGAGCGAAAGACTGTCTTTGCAGCGTATAAAATACGTAAGCAATTACTATAACGACCTGCTATGTATATACAGCTAAATTTAGTTGTTTATTTTATTAACTCTGATTAAATTATTCAAAAATAAATTGATTCTAGTCTTGCTGACGTCCATGCTGCTATTTTTAGATTCTGTAAATTATATTTTGTATCACATGACGATAATATATGCTGTTGTTGAGCCATATCTGACAATATTACATCTAACTAGATTTACATTTAATGTACTTCTTATTTTATACTGATGACATAATATCATACGATAGACTTTAATAGCAGGATTATCATCCTGGAGATTGGTTGGGAAAATTATAAATAAATTACAACCTGTCATAAAAGATTGTCATAAATATTTAGCAGTTTGATTGTAAATACATCAAGACATTCAAGTATATTGGTCTGTTTATGAATGCTGAAGTGTTTTAACAATTTTTTGATTGGTTGGATATTGTGAAAATATAGACTTCCTTTATAACATGAATACTTTATCTGCCTCACAAATGTGTGTGTAGGGGGGAACTTGGATTTACCCTTGATAACTAATAGGAAGTTAATATGTTGGTCACTTTTATTATGTCGTATCCTAATCAAATCTGATTGATTGCCTAAGTTGCTGTCATTACTATGGTCAACTCAGTAATGGTTAATCAGTAAAAATGTTATTATTTTTTATTCATGTTGGGGAGCCAATTAAAGGACCATTACTTCTTCTGATATATATCTGTTATGGAAAAAATTGTGTTTGTCATATATACCAGCAAGTGTACACCTCCTCTGGTTAAGCGTCTATAAAATATTTATTAAAACAATTGTTTGAATTAGAAAGGGCTGCTTGAATGGCACTTCATTACTTAATATACATTGTATTGGATCAAGTATATAAAATAGCAGGTGATAAGTTACTGCATACAGTAGTTATAATAACATGTATTTAAGACTGCTATGATTTGCATTACATTCGCTGTAATTAATTGTAGAACAATTATACATTAACTCACATCCAACTCTATTCTGCATGATATTGTCAAAACATGAGTGTTTTTTTCAAGAGTATGTTTCCGCAAATGTTTTTCATCCGGAAACATCACTTGAGTAGACAAGTTTTTTCATAAACTCACCAGCCTCCACTTGTTGATGCTCGAAATCTGCTAAAATTAAACAAAAGCCAATATGTTATACTCTTACAGGAAGTAACTCGGTGTTAAATGGTGTTAAATGTGTGTCTTAATTTTGTCTCCATTTTAACTGCATACAGCTATGTTATTTCTCTGCTTTTTAAACTTGATAAGTATCTATAAATTCAAGTGTTTCTTTCTACACATGATATTTAAGTGTCACTTGTATTTTATGAACACTTTCTTCTCAATGATAAGAGTGGTGAGTGTTGGTTTAAATATTTAGAGTTACTCCCCTTGAATTGGAGTTTTTATCGGCTGGTGTGTATTTGTACCATGCTGATATTTATACTATTTGGAAACTGCCTATCTTGTAATGTGGTAAAGTTTTGTGCCTCGTAACATGTGATCTTGTGTTTAAGTGTTGTTTTAATTATCTTTTACCACATTTTTTAGTGGGGTGGAATGATATCTGGAGTCTGGTTCATTCGAAGAACAGTCTATGAAGTAATCTTGTTTTAATTCAAATGCACTCATTTTGTTTGTCCCCTGGTTTTTAACTTTCCACAGAATAGTAAAATTATGTGCTTCAGTACTCTTTTTGCTTGAAATGAAGTGAGTCAGTCCCTCTATTTTTGCCCTCCATTTATTTATTCTGTTTGTTTCATTGCAAGTTTTTTATGCCTTTATTTCCCTTTGTTCTATGAAATATATATTGGCTAATGCTTATGTTATGTTGCTGTATGTACTTGTGTTATGTAATAATGTTTATCTATATGTTTTATCCAGACCTATATTCAGAGATCAGTCTGTGACTTGTACTGTAAGAATTCTTTTATTCTCTATTTTCAGTGACCCAAATGTTGGATGGCAAGGTCAACATGGTGGGGCTGGACCCCAGCAGTCCCTGTCAGTCGTAACAACTGTTTGGGGAGTCACACCTACGACCCAGACGACCCCGTACAATCACACGACCCCTGGAGGCTATAACACCAGCACAACTATGAGCAACACCAACTATACCCAACCACCTCAGGGATTTCCTGGAAATCAGATGCAGAAACCAGGCTACGAAAGTAACACAGGAATCTATCAACGTAGTAACTCATATCCATGTCCGAGGTACGTCTTTAGTGTGTTAGGCCTTAAAAAACATCATTAATTTAACAAGCGAATCTGTCAAAGCTATTTGACTGTACCGTGATCTCGGTGAACTTCCACTGAATTTTAACATAAAAAAAGCTATTTTTAATCGTCCATCCTGTCAGTGTTTGTTATTGAATGTCACATCTTAACAGTTGACATTAATACTTGCTAAGTTGACTCATTTCTTAGTTATATTTATAAAGTAGAATTTTCATGATCGTGCAGTCCTCTGCTTAAATAAAGTCATGTTTTGAGGAACAGTAAAAATCTGTCAATGGCGCTACCAGGATTTGAAAGTATATTAAAGTTAGCTTAAAGTCTTTTAAAAGTTTATTTAAATAATAGAAATCTGTTTCAAGTTTGAAGCAAAATTATATTAGATTTCCTATCAAGTAAAATTAACCTGATGTTGAATTAACAAGTACGGGTTTTTCGTTTGCCTTGCAATAACATACAAGTGTTTTTGTAAGATTTCTATGTTCATGCACTTGATTTAAAACCCAGTATTATAGCTTTGTATCATTATACCCACAGTGGTTATCCACCCACACCAAATACACCAGGATCTAATACCCCAGTATCCATGGCGCCAAAGAATGATTATCATGCCCCACCAGCAGCGTTGTCTGCAGCCGCTCTTGTGGCAGCAGCAGCAACAGCCACAGCCACTGCCACGGCAACAGCTACCTTACTGCAAGAACAACAGAATCAGCAACAGTTTGATATGCAGTATAATAATCAGTACAATCCACAGATGCAGGTAAATAAACAAACCTTGAACTCTTCTGATAAAACCCAGACTGTATACCTTTAATAGTATGCATTTTAATATGAGTTGTGTGACCAATGTTCACATTTGTTTGCAATACGTTACTAAGGGAGATTTTGGACCTTCTTTACTACAAGAATGTGTTCTTGTCGGGGAATCATTTGTTCGCAATACGTTACTAATGGAGATTTTGGACCTTCTTTACTACAAGAATGTGTTCTTGTCGGGGGGGGGAATAGGACTTTAGTGTTCAATCGTTAAGTGTTCAATCGTTAAAATGCTAAACAGTTCTTAAGGAAAAGTCTCGGTATCTTATATTTCACAGTTCTGTTTGCTTTGTAATCAGTTAAGCCAAATACCTCGATGAGACAAATCTTTCTCATCAATAATTCCCACAACAAAAGTGTAGTATATAATTTGAACATTCTTTGCTGTGATAAGAATCCTTGCATTCAGTTAATTTTATTTTGGAAACTCTCGCCATAATTTCTCATTTCTTCCTCAGAACGTCTGATTACTTCTCTGCCATTCACAATTATATCCAGTCATGTATATATAGATACTGCTAGAATTCACTTCTTTTCCTGGAAGAAAATCTTGTGTCTCAGAATTTACCGCAGATCAGCTCTGGTAGGAATCAATTTGGAAGTAGAATACTATTGCATTTTATGTCTGTTCCGGGAGATTATGACCATAAGTAAATTGGTTAGTTCAAATACAAGTCTATTTAGGATGCTATACATTTATATGGGTTTGTGATTAGAGGAAGTACGCTTTAGGGCATTTTGGGGTTTGTTTGTCTAAATATTTTTTTTTTGATCCCCAAATAGTTCATGAAAAATGATAGAAAGAAGTGTCCTGATTTATTGTATTGATGTTGCTTATAAATTAGTCGCACTCGCCCATAATAATCAAGCACCAAGGAAAACGTTTCAAATGAGCTAATTATGACTTTGTTTGTTTTACTTGTTCTGCTGTAACAATTTGTGAATTATTACATAAAATGTGTGTACATATGATTAATTGCATTTCAAGTCTCAATCAGGTTTTGTTCGGCTCTCTTTGTTAGCTTTCATTCCCAAACAAATGGCAAAAGGTTCTCTAGGGTATAACCTGAGTACTTTTGTAGGTCTTTATTTCTCTGGGTGAAAACTGAACTAGAATATCTGTATAAATATGGAAGGAGATAGACCATTCTGCTTTCACCCCATGATTTCATCTTCACAATGACCATTGTAATCTATTGCTTGTTACATGTTGGCTTAAAATGACCCACTGATCAAAATAGCTTCTGCTTTCACCCCATGATTTCATCTTCACAATGACCATGGTAATCTTTAGCGTGTTACTTGTGGGCTAAAAATGACCCTCTGATTAAAACAACTAATGTTTGAAGTACTTTTAACTGATAATGTCACCATCCTGATGTTTTAATGAAGTTGTTAATTAGCTGGGCATTTTATTAAGTTAACATTTGGCAATATGTGTGATTCATTATTGATTAAATAACCTCATGGTGAATTATACTTCAGCAACATTATGCAATGTTGTTAATTACTTTAAATCAGTTTTAATTAGAACATGGATTGTCTGTTCTAGTTACTGAATTGAAAATTATTAATATTTGATCTTTAGATTTGCAATGTCCTGTTTGTTCAGTTTCTAGGGAGCTTATTCTGACATCTCCATGACAGATAATGTGGTTTTAGACAAAAAAATGGACAATGTGTGGCCATCTGTCAATCTGTTTAGAACACAAAGAAATTTTTTCCTGATTTCATTATTTAACAATGCTTGTCATATTTCTTAAACATTAAATGTCTTGGACCATTCTGTCAGATAATTTACTGCAAGGAAAACAGTTATCTCAAGCATTTTGTTCTCTGGTGCAGAAAATACATGTGATCGACATATTTTATTACATAGCCGAAAATTTGTAAATGGAGGTGGTCTGATATCGAGTCTCGCGGCATTTTGTAAAAAATGGAGTGGAATTATGATGTTACAGAACTGTTCAAGTAAAGGAAAAATATGATTTATTGTACAGTTCTTTTGCATAAATTAGTTAAGTATCTTGAGCCCAGCATCGCTTTTAGTGAAATCACATAGATCTTATACATTTGTTATCAATCAGCATTGTCAAGTTGATGTCGGGATGACGTGTGGTAGTCCAATGATCCAGACCATATATTGTTTTATGCTGAATCTGTTTCCATATGGCATATTGGAGATGGAAATCAATAGTGAACTTCAAATGTTCACTTGGCATTTCTCTTGTTTTTACCCTGTTGACAGAGCAAGAGACGACTTGATTAATGATGCCAGAGAATAGAATTGCAGATCTGAAAATTATTCTCTTTTCTGGTCTTTAGAAACATTACAATGAAACTATTTGGGCTGTATTAGCACACAATGTGTGACTTCATTAACACAATTTCTCTTCATGTAATTATACTGTTTCTTTTGAGGCTATGTTGCTATTGTCTATTTATTATAGGAAATAGTGAAAATATATTTTTGCCCCCATTACCTATTTTCTTACTAAGTCGAGGTCAAAACAATGTGTTATTATGCACTAAAATTATTCATAGATGAGCAGTACTTATATGTAAGGAATTGTCTGTATACGATGCTACACCAGCATGTGACAAACACATTGACAAAACTGTATTATTGAGAATTATTTTTATGATTAATTATGGTAATATTTATTTTAAGAGTTTGATGTCTGTGAATTATGTTTCTCTATTAGGAATCTATAGGATGTTAAGTAGACAATTGTTATTACTTGAAATTTAAACTCATGATTTGAATTTCAAGTGCATCTCTGGATAATGCGTTAACTAATCTTATTTCCAGATTAATTAATTAAACTTTAATTTAATTATCTCCCTGAAAGACCTCTGCTATGAATCTTAAGGAGATTCTTGCATGGAAAAATATCAGTCTTGGAATTAATTTTCAGTGTGATTGTTGTAAGATCGCAATTTTTAACTGGTACTAAACTTAATTACTTGCATGTCTTGATTTGTTAATGATTGATTTAAATATGAGCGTTGTCTGATTAGTAGTGAAATCTTGAGTCCCCATAACCTATTCCATATTAAGTCGAGGTCAAAACAATGCTGTGTCATTATGCACTAAAATTAATCATAGATGAACAGTACTTATATGTAAGGAATTATCTTTTTACGATGATATACCTGCATGTGACAAACACATTGACAATATTGTATTATTGAGAATTGGTAATATTTATTTTTAAAAGTTTAATGTCTGCGGATTATGTATGTTTTTGTACTGTATGTGCATTTATGGTATGAGCCAATCTGGGTGTGAGATTATAATTGATACTTGCACTCAGATCTCAAATCACAAAATATTTTTTTCTATAATAATGGATATTTGAGTGTGGAACATGCATATAAAAGTCAAATGAGCAGTGCAATTTCTGTTGGTCCATTTTCTGTGAGATTTTAGTGCGATTATGAGATATGGAAGTAATTATTGGGTTTGAGTGCCATACTCCACACTCGCTCCCTGCTATTACACTCCGGTCTATAAAGAAAATGGGCCACAAAGAATATTTAGTACAAGTCTAACATTATCATACATTTTTCACATTCAATAGGAGTCAATATCAGACTCGTTTGAGAACATAATTATGAGCGCCGCTGTATGATTTCCAACCTTTTCTTTAAGTGATGTCATTTCCAGAAAAGTCACATGTGACGTCACCATGTACAGACAGTATTGGCAATATGAAAACGAAGTGACCAATTATAAAGTAAATATTGTTTCCTGTTTGCAAATAGTGACTTCACATGTTGCGTGTTCTTGAAGTGACATCACTTACAGAAGAGGTTGTTAAATCATATAGCAGTGCTCATATCATGATTTGAGTGATGAGTGTAAGTATGCATTATTATACTGGGCACTCAGGTTAGCTAACTTGGTAAAGCACTTGACTGTCCAACTTGAGGTTGCTAAAGTTCTTAAAATCATTAAGGTTATATTCTCAATGAAAATCGACTAATGATAATACATCGGAAGTAATATTTTAAGCATATCTTGAATTTTGAATTAAGTTGTTTTGAATAAGTATTTGAGATTATCCTCTGTGTCTTTCAGGTCTTTCACCCAATAAATTCCTTTACTGTGTTAAACTATTCCCCTTTTTAATATTATATGATTCTGCATCATAATAATGTTTATAAACTGATGCTAGTAAGTGAGTAGTGCATACCATTTGCCACTGAGAAGTTAAGTATAAAAAGTACCTTAAAAATATTTCCCAAAAGGTGAGAAGTAGTCCTTCATGTTTTACTTATTTCTGTGTTATCAATAAGATTTGGTTGAACTCGGGCCCGAACAGAAAAAGTAATTGGCCAGCTAGAGGGTATGGGGTATGAAAAAGCAACCTTTGCGAATTTGAACTGGCAATTTAACCCTGTGGCCAGTTCTTATCAATTGACAACTCTTGAATTTCCTCCATTTTTAGTAACATATATTTCATTTTGTCTTGTCCGATCTGATTGATGATGGTTAATAGATTACTGTTTTTATCCCTGATGTTATAAAAATTCTATAAAATATTTTGTCTCTCTTGGGTAGTCTCACATTTCTCTTTATAAGCTTTCACTAGGATGTCCTGTATATATTTAGAATGATTTGACAAATACCATGAATAAAACACACTATTCTGTGTATCGTTTACAGATTTAAATCTCATATTTGAAGTTGACTGTGTAGGAGGATTGACTCTTGATACACACGGCCATTGATTGTCATATGACTGTGGTTTAAGATTTAGAGAGTGAGAATGAATCATCTGATGAACACAGCTTATATTTGGACTCTACATGTATACCCTTTGTATTGAAAATATACTGTAATGCTGATATTATGTATGGCTCATTTATATCAAGGTTGACAGTCACAAATATTGCCTTTGAAAAATTATGTTGTTATAACTTTTATTGAAATCAAGTTAATCTTATTTAAAAGCTGTACATGTATACATTTCTCACAATGGACTGCTAGTCTGTAATGTACAATAGATAACTATTTTCATTCTCACTATGACTTATTTTCCTTGTTTCAAACCAGAGTTGTGGCCCTTTACTTCTCTCTTACATCATAGCATGTATCCTCAGTATTTAATTCTGATGTTTATGGCTCCCTAAAATGTCATCCACAAGTTCTTTCATTGCATCATTTACGTTAGCAAGTGTTTGTTTCATATTGTCTAAAGTGAATAATATGTATTACTGACTGTCTCTGCGGTCGGATCAATAGTTTCTATAAGTGTACTTAATTCTTCTAATTAAATCTGAAAGCGTTGGACAGATGATATTGTATAATTTGTCAGGAAGAAGAGTTGTACGGATATTATTTTACACTTGATTATAGTAACAATCAATAAAGCTCAGAAAATGTTTCTAGGAGACAGTTAATCTAACTACTGTATTTGTTGTAATAAATTGTCTCATCCCATGGGGATTCGAGGTTTGTTGGTGTTATTACTTGGGAGTCTTACAGAACCAGGTTTTTTATTTAACTGATGTAGGAGTGTTGTTTCATTGTATTGGACACAGTGTGTGTGCATGGTGTTACAGAGTGGGAGTGGTACTTCACTACGGAAGTAGTTGGCTGAAGTAGAAATTCCTCCCCCTTTTCAGCTGATTTCTCTTGTTTCACTTGGGTATCGAATTTTTTATAATGATTAATAATTAACCATTTCAATTACGGGAATGGTCTGCAGCATTAGGAAGCTGAACGATGGCTGATCTCGGGGTACCTGTATGATCATTGCCTACACTGTTCACTTCCTACGCAGGGTGGCTACGGGTGTAGATACTGATTTCCTGATCAAATTCAGTGATATCGTGTTACAGTGTATTTGTGTTTTTATTCAGTATGCGTATTTCATTCTGTGTGATACTTCATTCACAATTTTAGGATAGCTACGGTACCTCAGATAGAGAAAATGATGATATTTCTCAGTTTCTACACTCCTTATAGGGAAGACATTTATACTATAATTGATAGGAGAGGATGACTTTATTTGGAATGTTAATCATAATTTCCTGCTTAATCTTATTATTGGATAAACTTCCTTTTTTCTGTTGCTGGTATTGTTAATAGTCACTTACAGTATGTTTCAGAGCAGAATAATGTACAATTTAAGTCAACATCAGCATTTTACTTGTATTTCACTCAAACCGCTTATTATATGATTTGATTTCTTCCTTGTTTGGTATGAAAGATATACATGTTATGAGAAATGTCCTATTACTCTGATTCATTGCTTAGTTTAGGTTTTATCTGGGTATATCTGCAGTCCATAGTCCATACTGCCCACTACTTGATCATAATCATTGTTGTGACGTATTCTTCTTTATCAGCAAGTTTTCTCTAAATATTAAATCCCTCAGTCTTATTCTTATCGCCCATTTACATTCATTGCGTAATAAATTTGGATTCTGTGCTCCGAGATAATACTCTGAACATGTTGGTTTTATTTACATTCATTGCGTAATCAATTTGGATTCTGTGCTCTGAGATAATACTCGGAACATGTTGGTTTTATTTACATTCATTGCGTAATCAATTTGGATTCTGTGCTCTGAGATAATACTCGGAACATGTTGGTTTTATTTACATTCATTGCGTAATCAATTTGGATTCTGTGCTCTGAGATAATACTCTGAACATGTTGGTTTTACTTACATTCATTGCGTAATCAATTTGGATTCTGTGCTCTGAGATAATATGGAACATGTTGGTTTTATTTACATTCATTGGGTAATCAATTTGGATTCTGTGCTCTGAGATAACACGGAACATGTTGGTTTTACTTACATTCATTGCGTAATCAATTTGGATTCTGTGCTCTGAGATAATACTCGGAACATGTTGGTTTTACTTACATTCATTGCGTAATCAATTTGGATTCTGTGCTCTGAGATAATACTCGGAACATGTTGGTTTTACTTACATTCATTGGGTAATCAATTTGGATTCTGTGCTCTGAGATAACACGGAACATGTTGGTTTTACTTACATTCATTGGGTACTCAATTTGGATTCTGTGCTGGAACATGTTGGTTTTACTTACATTCATTGGGTACTCAATTTGGATTCTGTGCTCCGAGATAATATGGAACATGTTGGTTTTACGCGTGACAACATTTTCTTGAAAATGTCAACAGAATATTTCTCTAATCTTCCTCCAATCCGCCTTTTTTTCTGAACAAAAACTTGATGAAAACTCAATTAGCTTGGAATGGATCTGCTTGTAATGGTCCTATCAAAAATAACACTCCTTTATTTCCTCCGTGGATGATTTCATTTAGGATAATAATCCTTGTGTTATAAACCTCTGGGAGATCTGTGCTGAGAGAGAGAGAAACAGAAAACAATATTATAAGTGATTGGTTAGTTTGTTTGTTGCAAGTTGTTGATCATGCTTTGTGTCGTTTATCCGAATATTGCTCTCATCTATTGCACTTTTCCATCACTGACGTCAGGGCTTGGATTGAAAAACATAAATATAAATCGGTAAAAAAGGGGAATGGCTCTTCATGATTATTACCATAAATGGAAATACTTGTCTATTCACGAACTGTATGCTAATTAAGTAAGAGATGGTAATAAATTACTAGATTAAGTTGGTAACTGTAAATTAATGAATTTAGCGACAAATCTGGCTTCATATTTAATTATATTTGTGGAGAAAACTTGAGTGAATATATTTATGAAAAGAAGTTAATGACTGCATTGATGTGTTAAGGAGATAAATTTGTATATTTTCGTCTTGTAATTTAACACTTGTTTGATTACAATCTATAATTGAGAGTATCAGTGTTTTCAAAATGAGATACAATACTGTGTAAACAAATCTTGTGTGGGGGGGGGAATGTACCTGTTCAGGTTAATTGGAAATATTTTGATTGTAAACATAGACAGTGCAGTTTTTACTTTAGATCTGATTAGATCATTACTTTTTTAAACAGTTTAAACACCTTGCTTATACCTAAATGGTTGTGTTATTCTGGTCTTTGGTGAGAAATTGTACATCAGAGAAATGTTGATGTTTCATGGCTGTGTCTATTAATTATTTCAGATGGGCCCAGGAGGTCAAGTGCAGCAATACAACAATCAAGGTTATGGGGGTATGCCTCAGAGACATCCAAACATGATGGGTACAGGTAGAACACCTGGCCCAGGTCCCGGGCCTGGCGGTCCAGGGCCTATCAAAAGCAATGTGATGGCTATGTATCAACGGAGGGCAGCTTCCGCACCATACCCTCAACAAATGATGAACAGCATGCAGGGTATGCCTAACAAACGACCAATGTCCCAATATCCTCCAAATGGAACACAGGTAATTCATTGTCTGTCAATTGTATATTTCTTCAGTATGAACAATTATATTCTAGTAATATGTTGAATTATAAGTAACTGATGACTGATCTCTTAAAGAGTAGTGTTCTTTGTCATACTGTTGGATAGGAAGCAGTGGATAACAGCTCATTTACCCAAATCATCTTGCTGTCTCATACAAAGGATGAAAATATCATGCATATACTCGTTCAGGTTACTTGACATGCACATTTTCTTTATAGCTATTTATAAATGAATAATAATAATTCAATAATTTTCACGAAATGGGATAAACGGTAATGTAAGAATGTATATTATTACATCAGTATTTAAGTTCGTGTGATAACATGTATTGCATGACTTTGTAACCAGTCTATGAATTAACGGAAATCCTAGATTCCTAATTATGTAAATTATCCTCACTTTTTTGTTGCCCTTTTCTGTAAATATTTCTTTGTTCCGACTTCTCTGCTATGTTGAGTCTTGAATGTGCTATATTTGGATAATTTCATCTAAGTGTGGCATATTTATGACGTTATCTTTTATTCTCAGATATTTCTAATTACGTCTGTGATGCAATTAGCCGTTATATAAATGTGTCCATTTAATTATCAAGTATGTAATTGTCTTGTGCTCTAATTACTGTATAATGAGCCTTTGTAAACAAATTGATAATTATATGGTGCATTCAGTAAGCATATATAATTATAAATAATGATTCCTGTAACCCAGAAATTTCTCCTAGTATCGTTGTTAAACTATTTTCTGTTATTTTAAGAAACATGTTTTTTGTTTTTAAGTACGTAAGTTTTATCAAATGTATGCAAATAATGGGAGGCTTTGCAGTTTGCTATTATCTGTCCATTAGTATGTGAATATTTTACCTCGATTCAACATGTGTGACTTTGCTGATACATAGATACTATTGTACTTTAGATTCAAGATGTTAATATCATTATTCTGGTGTTTAGTTGTCACTTAAGATACTTAAATAATTAGCCACTGGCAACTGTGAGTGTTTTCATGTGTGTAATGATTATCTTACTTACACTTATGTCACTGACGAGTCACGGACGAGGCAACTATATTAGGCAAAATATAACATGAAAGTAACTTTACAATAAACACGAGTTGTCACTCATAATATAGTTGATTAAAGTTGAATATGGAGATACAATGAAATTCAAACATCCATTTTTGGGTTGCATCTTTATCCTTTTTACTCCATTCCTGCTGAAGATCAAAACAATTTTGATTTTGTCTCTTAAATAACAGTGATGAGCTAGATTGCAAGTTACATCATTTGTTTTGTTTATCATTAAATACTATCCAAATTCCAATGTGGTATGAAATATACTGCAACCTCTACCACTGATACAAAGCTAATAATGCTGAATCGTGCTCATGGTGAGCTTTTAGGATCCTTGGATGTCCGTCGTGCATCATCGTTTACTTTAAACAACATCTCCTCCTATACTTTTGAATGTTTTTTTCCAAACTTCATAGGAATGATCATTGGGTGTATCTCTTTCAAAGTTGCATTAATCATTCCGGTCCGTTGCATAAGCAGGAGCTAAAAAAAGATTTTAAAAGTGTAAACTTTGAAAAACTTCTTGTCCCAAACCATAAGGCCTAGAGCTAAGATATCTCCTCCTAAACTGCTGAATGGATTTTTATTGAACCTATACCAACGTATTGGCCACATTAGTCTGACTCAGTCAGAATGGCAGTGTATTCAGGTGAGTGAAATAGGGCCATGATGGCCCTCTTGTTCATATTTCTATGTTGTTGTGAAAGCTTGAGGCTTTTTTAGTTTTTGCCCTGGGGCTTTAGTCCAAGGCCATAGTATCTATGCTACAATCAGATGCTGTGCATTTGACATAATTTCTCTAAGGTGCAAATTAGTATGTTTGTACTATAAAAGGTAGTAGTTTTAATGTGCATTATTCATCATTACAATATATATATACAAATTGTATAATATTGTGTTTGATTTCAGTACGGACCTCAGGGGCCATATTCCCAGTACCCAAATAAGCCTCAATACCCAAGCCAGCAGCCCTTACCATCACCCACATATGGCCCTCAGCCTGGTATGAGGCCAAATGGACCCTATGCTAATGGGCAGAACCCCTATATGGGTCAGGGACAGTATCCACCAACCAGACCCAGCATGAACGGTCAAGGTTACAATCATTTTTCCTCAAGTCCTACACAAAATAATTTCCAGGTAAGTTGTATACAAAAATGGAGATACCTATCTCTAACTATCTGTAACGGGCCTCATTCAACAAGCTATGTATCACTTCAGTATACTGTTCATGGTGTGCTTCTTTTGATTTGTTCGCCAGTAAAATTTCTTTTCACTGGAAATGACTACCACTAGACACATAAATGTCTTCTTAAAATTGCTGATATATATTAAGATGTTTTTTAACTATGTGCTATTGGTCGTCTTGTCGAGACTTAAGGGGTCAAAATAGTTGCGTCAGTAATGTAAACATTAGATATGTAGATCACCTTCAGCGATGCATACTATCTCACGTAGTGGTTTAATACAACTGACAGCAGATTAAGTGATACTCTGTGTCAGTACCAATCCTGAGAGTAGGCAATATAGTTAGTGATACAGTCATGTTAACAGCCTGACTTCAGTGGTATCTACAGATATGTACGACCGACCAGTCACTCCTACTTACTCTTGTAGTGGAGATGACTTTCAAAACCAGTTGGAACAAGTTTTTCAGAAAATGTTTCAAATGCAACACATTTTTACAAATGGCCTGTATGCAGTCAATGGTCCATGGTTATTAGAGATTATTTTTATTCTTTATTTTGTATAATGTATGAGTATATGATTGTTACAGCCTCTTGGAATTTGTTTGTTTCATCTCATCATTGTTGATTATACTTATATTTCAGCCAAATAGCAACATGAATTATCCTCATTCACCGTTACCTGGTAACCCCACCCCACCAATGACCCCAAACAGTGTACCATATCCACCTGATGTAAAACCAAATATGGTTGTTGGTCCTGCAGCAGCCATCAAGAAAGGTATCCATTGTTTTTGTTCTGGTTCAATCATACCATTCTTCTATTGCCTAAACTGCCTTGAGCTTTCTTTGATGTTAACTATATTCAAGTTATCAACCCTGTACAAGTTAAAAACTTTCATACAAGTATGTTTAAAATTACTTTAAAGGTTGCTGTACCTACTCATTTATCCAAACTGATTTAGAATACAGTTTTTGTGAACAGGATGTTGATTGGTCAATATTTTCTAAAACATGTTTTCATTGGCTGATAACCTGACTGTTAGTTTGCAACCATTTCTCATGTAAATAAAAATGGACAATACATGCATTTTCATTTATGTTTTGGTTAGGACAAAATTTAGTAGGCTTTTAATGTAAACCTTGTTTTTACAGAGGTTGATGAGCTTCGACTAACTTTCCCTGTTCGAGATGGTGTTGTTTTACCACCATTTAGACTGGAACACAATCTCGCAGTCAGTAATCATGTCTTCCATCTGCGAGAATCAGTCTACCAAACTCTAATGTGGAGGTAAGTTCCATGTTTCGTACCTTGTGTTTATTCTCCTTGGAAGTTTCGTTTAGTATGACTAATTTAAATACTTCAGTAGTTTTCTGCTAAACTACTTGTTGGGTTGTGTAATAGTATTTCTTGGGGAAAAATAGGGTTTTAGTTAGTTTGTCATGTAGAGTACAGCTAATAAGCTCTGAAGTGTTTTTATTTAAATTTTTGACTTCGAACTTTTCTTTTTAAACAAACTGTTGTGTAACTATGTTGACTTTAACTTGATGCATATATCATAGTAGTAAGAAAATAAAGGGTTTAAAGTTTTGAAATATAAAGTAAATGTTGTCATTGAATGTTATAAAGCGTTGACCTCTGTATAATCTTGCAACTATTTTAATGTATCGTAGGTAAGCGATGTTCAATTTCACAATGAGACGTACTATTATGAGTCTAGTAACTCTTAACACAAAATATTTAGGTGGTAATATTTTCTGTTTGTTTAGTCTTCTTAAGTAAACAATATCTGTATATACACTGACAATAGCTAGATTGATGATATAAACTTCACTAAATACACTACGGGTGGGTGGTTTATAAGTAATCTTGTCTTGTCTTAACTGGCTGCATTGGAAGGAATATAGAAGGCTAATGCAAGTTTATTGAGAACGAATGGTCATATAGTGGGATGCTTTCATTTATTGCTTATTGATGGAATTAGAACAGTTACATTGGCTAGAAGTTGAGCTTGTGTTGTTTCTACATTTAAAATCTGATTTTAAAGTTGTCTGCATGTAGAAATTAGCTGAATGGTAATAATTTAATATCATATTATGTCACTTGTAGGTCCGACTTAGAGTTGCAGCTTAAATGTTTCCATCATGAAGATCGTCAGATGAACACTAACTGGCCAGCATCGGTCACCGTCAGCGTGAATGCTACTCCTTTACAAATTGAACGAGGAGAAAATAAGACTGCACATCGGCCACTTTACCTCAAGGAAGTCTGTCGACCTGGTCGAAATACTATTCAAATCACTGTTACTGCATGTTGTTGTGTAAGTATATATAGCTAGGTTTCTAATCATTGATCACAGTATCTGATCGATCTATTAGGCTAGACACAGATCATTGTTTTTATATCCGTCATAGATGGCGTCATAATGATGATCAGGTAATTTTCCCTAATTAGTCTTCAGTGCATAATCCCTGAAAGATTCCAGATTAATACTTATTTGTTTTCTTCCTCACACTAAAGGAACTTGATAACTAAGTGTACATTAGCCTTGCAGAATGGTCAATGTCCTTGAAGTGTTTACATTCATCATTCAGAAATGTTAGTAAACAAGCCTTGATTTCCTCTGCTATTTCTTGCCACGTTATCAAAGGGAGACAATCATTTTCATGTAAACAGGCTTATACTCTATGAAATTTTGTAGTTCAGATTTGTGTAGCTATGCGCTGCAAATGGAGTTCAGTGACTTAATTGTAATAATAAAGATGTAACGGGGAGGTAAATGGTATGTAATGTGATAACAGAAATAACAACTGACTTATTATACTTAATGTGTTTGAAAGTTTTTAATTTAAAAATATACATGTACTAGACTATGTAGTAAATTATCTGCTTTGGAAGTGTTTACTCTTGCTGGAGTCTGAATTGTCATGTAGTGTAGAAAAAGTACATTCTGATAACCTGACGATATATATTTTTAACAAAACAAAACAAGTTAACTACATTAATGTTTGTATATAATCTGATTGTAAAATTAATTCATGTGTATTGGTTATATTTTCAGTCTCATTTATTTGTTCTACAATTAGTACATCGACCGAGTGTCAGATCTGTACTTCAGGGTTTATTACGCAAGCGTTTGTTGCCAGCGGAGCATTGCATCACCAAAAGTATGTACCACTTTCACTCATGTCTTGTGAATAAATCTGGGAATTTAAGGAGTGAAAGGCAATGTAACGTGTGCACTTGGATGCCTCATAGTGAACTCTGCATCACGCATGTGAATCACATTATTTTGAATAAAATGACATTTCTGCGTCGTTAATGGTAGAAATATTGAATACTTGATACAGAAACGTGGAATGATTTTCTGTGTCTTTTTTATTTCTTTGTGAGCTTAATGCGTAGTTTAGCTAAAGACAAGTTTTCACAAATCACTGCTGTCCTCATTCTCTACTGATGTACTTAATTGGAATCTGCTCTTTAAGATTTGTTTATAACAATTTGGGGGTTTTTTTACAGTCAAAAGGAATTTCACCAATGCTGCATCAAACAATGGTGGTTTGAATGGAGACGATGGCGTGGAACAAACAGGAATCAAAATATCACTGAAATGTCCGATAACTTATCGACGGATAACATTACCAGCTAGAGGGCATGACTGCAAACACATACAGTGCTTTGATTTGGAATCCTACTTACAGATGAACTGTGAACGTGGACAATGGCGATGTCCTGTCTGCAAGTAAGTGCTTTTATGTATTCAACCAGATAATTAATGCAATCGTCTGTTTCATATGTAAGAACAGAAAACACTTGGGTTGCAGAATTCATAAATTCAGAATACAATACTGACCAGTGCGATGGTTTGACATATCCCATTCTGTCTAATAGGCTGCTGTAAAATTTAATTGATTCATCAAGTACTGTTTAATGGAGTGAAGGAGTTGGTTGTATTATTTATTGATTTGTTATCAAATCCAACCTGACTGGGCTGTTTGCAGTACAACTGGACTAAGGTTATGCTTTGGATTTAACATTTGTGCAACTTTATTCACTTTGATTTTTCTATGCATCTCAAAATGATATAATTAATCTGCATAGAAATAGACACATGTATTGACTGTTCCTACTTTAGTGTTGCTCATTGCACAATGTAGAAAGCAAACTCAACTATTTGCATAAAAGAAGCAGATAGACTTGTTTTGCTTTTAGCTTTAGATATCATTAACCAATAAATGGAATTCAGAAAAGCCTGTAGCATTGGCAGTTTTAGAGACAGAAATATTAGCATCTCACGAGACTCGGGTTATAATCATTCTCATACTTATTATATAAGATTCCTATCTCAATTATGATTCTCTTGTGATTAGACACTTGGCACTACATTTCTATCATTGTCCTGGTTACATGAGTCATCCTTTCACCCAGAGGTTGCCACAACTGTGTGCTCGATGATAATTACTTCACTCTTGCCAAAAACTGTCTAATTTATCATCATACTGTGTACAAAATCCTTGTATTAGCTTGTATCTGTGATCGGCATTGTCAGTGCTTCTGTGTCAAATGTCATTGTGAACTAGTGTGAAATCTAGACAGGCTGCTTATATAGGATCAATACTGTTTATCTGTTTGTGTTTCATTAAACTCTAGTGTACTAGCTATACTTGCAGATTCCTGCCTTTTTCTAGGCTAATATCTTAAAATTTTGAATTCTTCCTTTTGTTTGGAATTTTGCGATCCAGAATTTTAGTATGAAAGAACACAATCCCAGTTCTGGTTTATGTCTAAATATTATAAAAAAAAACCTGCCAGTCAGCACTAAGTGCTTTATGGTAGTCATTGTGTAAGATAGAAGTCCCTTGTGTGGTAACTTTGTCATCCAGGATAATTGGTTAGCATTTATGTCTTACAATCCCAAAGAGCAATGACTTCCATCATTTGTATTATGTTGTCTGCTATAACTGGTTTATGAAATCTCTGTCAACATAGACTACAAGTCAGGCCATCTAAAATGGCAAACAATTGCTGGTCTTAAATATAGAGAAATGTCCAGTTGGCTTTATATGGGACAATTATCCATGGTTTTAGATCTGTTGCTCAGCAGGATAGTGAGGTCAATCAAATTATAGCAGATATCATAAAAATGTCTGTAGAATAGTGTATTCTTATACTTATTCCACTTTAAGGGAGTTTTGATGGTCATAATTATGCTGTTGATATTTATGACCTGATACGAAGAAAGTATCTGATTTGCTCGAATTTTCAATTTCATATGATATGATTGTTAAATTTTTGTCAGATGATCTTAATGAATAAAAATTATTGGACTTAACCCAGTTTGTTAAGGCCAGCTTGTTGTTTTTTATGTCTATATGGTGAATCAAGTAAATGAATGATTCCAGTATAGTTATATGAGTTATATATTTGTTGTTCACAGTAAGCCAGCATTACTGGAAGGATTGGAGATTGATCAGTATATCTGGGGAATACTAACCAACTTGCAGAATACAGACTTTGAGGAAGTCACCATTGATCCGACGGCAAGTTGGAAACCTGTACAGATGAAGAATATTAAAGAGGAGGATTCTAACAGTAAGTTGTTGTTGTTGCTGCTGCAGTTATTATGGTCATAATTGTGAGACAAATTGTAATGACCAGTGGGTCCTGGAACTTGGAGATTTTGTTGTATTTCTGTCATTCATTGCCGTTTTACAACCAGATTGTCACATTTTATGATGTCTGTGTCCTGGATATGTTTTCTGTCAGATTATGTGTAGTAGTTATGAACCTTTATGTGTGATTTTGACATTCCATGGATATGTCCATCTTTCTAGTTAGTTAAAAATGATTCGTTCAGTAAGAATATCAATAGTCAATTTACATGGTCATATTATCATGTAACACAATTCAGGTGTAATATCAATTATCAACTTACATGGTCAAGTTATTGTGTAACACAATTCAGGAGAAATATCAGTAAATAAGTTACGTGGTCAAATTATTGTGTAACTGATATATACATGACTTGATGTTTTTTTGCAGCAGAACCATGCGCAAGATGGATGAAGGCCATGTCACCAGCAAGTATGCAGTTACCGACCATGAACTCCTGGGATATGGGTCCTCAACATTCTCCTTATAGTAACATGCCTCCTTCATCAGGTAAGGATTCAACTATTTGGTGTCAAATACTGTTTGAGTGATAAAGTTTGCAAGGTTGAAATGATTGCCACTTCAAGATAGTTGCAAAATTTTCTGCCAGTATAGTTTTTCTTGTTCATAGAAATATATGATAACTATACTCATTTCAGCAATTCACAAACTGTTCTGCTTGCAAATTGGCGTAATATTCTCTAACTTCTTAACTCGTGAAAAGATTTACTTTTACTGAAAAACATCGTATTTGTCTAGCCCTTGTAATGCATTGCTTCTGAGTATTTTGTGGCAAATGTAAACCCTTTGTCAAGTGCATGTGAAGAAATGTTAATACAAATTGTGTGGCCAGTTTAAATATTGTTACATGTACTTATTCCTGAATAATATTAGTAGCTAGTAATCATGTCATATTGATATAGTTGTAATTGTGTTTTTTCAGGTCCACCATTTTCATCAGGAAACTATGGAGGTAGTCAGGGCGGGCCAGGTACCCCAGGATCATACCAACAGAATGGCCCACAGAATGGTGACTTTGCAAACATGCTACCAATGTCACCTATCAATAATAATATGCCCAGTATGAATTCTATGAACAATAATGACATGATGAATAAACCAATGAATCCAGCAGGAAATCAAGGTCAATACCCATTATCACCACCCCAAACAAACTCACCACACTTACGACATCCTGACCAAGGCATGAACAACCACATCCCTTCCTCATCTAGTGCCAGCCAACCACAGCCCATCAGTAACCATAATTCAGTCAATGGGACACAAGCATCACAGATGCCCCACCCTCAGCCACAAGCCCCGCCTACTAGCCAGCAAAGCACCGTGGGAGATGACCTGAATTTTGATCCTACAGCCATAATTGATGAAGATGGGTCAGGTCCATCTTTAGATGTAAGTCTTACGTTTTTAAATAAATAAAATTGTATATTAGGGAAGATCGAGGTAGAAGGTTCCAATCCCACCATGGTCGAAACTGAAAGCACATTTCACAATCGTGAACTAGATGCAAGTACTGGTTGGTAATCCAGGAAAAAGTCATTGGGAGTGTAATTTATTAATGTAAGTTGTGATAACTTGTTTCTTAAACGATGTAACATAAATACATTTAAAAAAATTGATATCTGTGGCGTCATTTCAACTCATACTTTTCATGTTTAAATTGTTATATAATGTTTTAGGGTTAAATGTCAATTTAAAAAAAAGAAATCAACTGATAAATTTGAATTTGCTATATTTTTCAGTTGGACACATTGGGAGGTGATCCCCTTGAACTATTGTCATACTTGGGGCCGTCGGAGGGAACAGATAACAATTCAACATCAAACAGTTCTGGCAACCAAAATAACTCGAGTAATGTAAACTCAACCACTAACACAAGTGAAGACATTTTGTCATTCTTCGATTCATAGCTGAAGTCATAAGTGCTAGATGTGTGTTTTTATCAATCAAAACATGACTGCTTTGTTAGCAGTGAATCATTGACTTGATTGTGTACAAGGGCACCATTGGTTGCCAAAGAGACGTGAGGTGTTAAGGTGTTGTTATAGGGCAGAAGTAAGGTATTGAAAGAGGTATTATTGAGGGGTAAGTGGAAGTCGGATGCTGAGCATTAAGTTGCAGTAAAGTACGCAAAAACGTGATTGACTGTGTTACTGATCGTTGCAGGACAGGGAAATCTGTGCTTGTCTAGAATCCTGTGATTGTTATAGTGAAGACATTGTGCTAGGCCAGTGATGGGGCAGTGCCTCGTTTACTTTACATGACATCTTATCATTGATGACATCTTAATCATTCAGTGAAAAAGTGTGCCACAAGATAAAACTCATAGTGTTGCTGTCTGCATGAACAGTCAAAATGAGGCTGATAGATCACATGATCATAACTTGTGATAATGATTAGTGAAACCATTGGTCATGTGACTGTCATGTGACTTAGAGGGGGTCTAAAGTAAAAGCATTTGTGTTCCTTATTCAAGGATTCTCACTGAGATGTGATCTCAAGACATAAAATTCTCACTGACATATTTGTGCTTGAGGAATTAACATTATAAAACCATGATTCTCAAATTATATTTGTTGCACATAAACTTGTTTTATTTATTGAATGGCCAAGACAGTATTCTGACCATGACATTGTTGCTTTGTGCCTGTGTTAGTAACTATAGCGACCAAAGTTCAAAGGTCAGGACAGGGGTTCAAAATGGAGAACTTATCAAAGTGAAGTGAGCTTTTACAAGACTCAAGTGTTAAATGTTTGTTTCAAATTGTGACTTAATGAGAAATATATATATATATTATGGCAAATTTTGAACCGATGTCGAGATTTGCCTAGAGTTAAATACAAAATAGGCAGCAAAGTCAAAATATATAATGAAAAAACTATGTGTTTATTGTATTTCACAAGTCTTGAAGTCCAATCATTATTGTACATAAGATCTCATCCAAGATTGGTTTAAACCTTACTTGTATCAAATCGCATATTTGTGGACATAGCTTCAAACTATTCGTTATTTATTCTTGTTTTGTAGCATGCAGAATTGTATCTTCTTAATTATATGTATACAATGTGTTAGAGGATATGTGTCTATACACACTATTGTAGTTGAGGAGTGTATTGTATCTTATAAATCAAGCAATACTGTATGTATAAAGATGCAATATTATGAGGCCTGCTTGTACCAAGCATGGTGTTCAGTGTTTTTGAGTCTTCATTTTTAAGGGACTAAAACTTCGAAGTCATACTTAGGGAGCTAATTATGTTATGCAATTAGACATTTAGTGACTCATGACACATAGGCATTCAGAATCAATGTTGCCATGATTTAACAACTCTGGCAAAGTAACTTAATCATTGTAGGTGAAAATGCCTCTATAGGTTAACTTCTAGCTCTCTTACAATGCTCTTGTTGACTTTGTCTGAACTAAAAGGAGTTGGGGTAAAGCTAGTGGATCTTAATATCAGAGTACTTAGGTTCGAAGACATATTTAAAGCAGAAATTGTTTTGAGCATATCAAATTGACTGGAGTTTAGTGACATTAGATGCATATAAGGATTGTACATTGAATGAGCGAACTTTTATATATTTCTACAAACTTTCTTTGTAACTTTGTTACAGCTTTTTTGTTAGGCTTATACTACATACATTGCATCACAAAATAAATGGTCTCTCTGTGGACATAGTGGTCAGTGAAAACCAAAATTAAGTAAAACAATTGATACCTCTTGTGTAGGAACTTCTCTCAGGTTTGTTCGTTTTCGTTTCTTTGATAAAAGTTTTGAAAACCAAGTATTTTATATGCATAATTGTTAGAGGCATTTTTGCTGCTCGTTATTAAATTTATGTATAAAGTGATGTGCTAAAATTGTGGGTGCATTTTGTAGTTTTCACATAAAACTTGGTATTCTGTGTAATAATTTCTTTTGCTGTTGTTACAATTATTTCTATATCGAATCAAATTTTTGCATTTTATAACTATTTTTCTTTGCTGAGATACGCTTGTAAGTATCTGCTTTTTAGCAAATAAATTATGAACGTATTGGACAGTGTTGTTACTTGAAGGTAGGAACTTATTGGACAGTGTTGTTACTTGAAGGTACCATCTTTCGCTACATTTTGTGGTATCTTTTTGTTGCAGAGATTCAATGGATATTTGCTCAAGAAACAGCTAATTATGATAGGTAATGTGTCTTAGTTAACATGCAAGTATTTCTTCTGTTCTGTGGTCTTTCTGATAGCTTAACCGTCTACCATGAATTGGTGGAAGAATAGCATTCAGTTACTAGTTCTATTAAGCTTATTTGTTTTATAATCTGTGCACAGGTTATATGTTCCTGTGGTCATATTTTAAGTTATGTTAAGTTCTGTATGTTTATAATGGTTGGATTTAAACTGATTGCTTTGTAATCTTGGCAATTATACACTCGTGTCTATCTACAGTCTGTTTGATTGAATGAATGACTCTCGGCTTCTTAGACGTGATTTCGTGCTTCCAAGATCTTTTTTTGCTGTTGACTGAATAAAGGGTAACTAGGAATTATGGGTAAATAGTAAGTCCATGAGAATTGTAGTGGGGTAAAGTTTGCTATCTTTTTCTCTCATGCACACTTTCTCTTTTAAACTTGCATGTTTACTATGACATTGCAGTTACACGTGAAACAAAAAGTCCTTAAATTGAGCAAGACAATAAGTTTGATATAATTCCAGTTGTTCACTTGCATTTTTCTATTTTGTTTAACTTCACACAAACTTTAAAAAGTGTTGGTTAGTCTGTGTTGTGTGGTAAAGTCTAGTTTGTAATTCTGATAATGATTCAATGATGGACTTCATAAACGATGGTATCTAAAAAAGGGGTTACTAAGTTGGTTATGCTTGTTACTCTAGTATAATGCATTCAGTAACTAAACACTAAAATTACGCTTGCTTGAAGAATTAAATCAGCTTGGAAAGACCTTTACTGTCTGGTTATTGTCTACGCTGTCGACTGAAAACCTATACAAAGACTTACAAACATTCAGTGCAAAGTGTAGACATGCATCAGATGGTTTGGTCTTCAGATTATCATATGATCTGCAATGACTGCTTAGGATATTCTTACCAGTTGTTATCATGAACACTCATTATGGGTGAACTTGTGTTATTGCTTAATGCAAGTATACAAATATTATGATACCCGACAGTTGACATTAGGGTACTATTGTTCTGTATGATTAGGAGGTGTAAGATTTTGTTTCTGTTAATTTCTGTCCGTATTTTTTAATTTTTTCACGTTACATCTACTGACATGATCATGAATTGTAATGACGCAATATTGATTTTTTTCGCAATCTACACTATATTACACATCATTATTCCAGTTTTTCGCAATTTTTTGACCATGTTAATTTTTTTTGTAAAATCATCAAATTAATAGTCTTACACAGTGACATTGAATGTATTCTATAATTGTACATTGTTTTTATTGTTATTTATGTTAATGTATTATTGTACAAAATATTTTGTTTTTTTTCTCTGTATTTTTAGAGTTGTATCTATAGTAGAAATGTACATATATACATATTTAAAAATGAACAAATTTTTCAAGTATTATGAATTCTGTTACATATATAAATTCATCATCATACGATCATCATTTGTTGTATAAAAACGTAGGGCCTTTACTTTACAATTTGTGACCCCTAGTGCTTTTTGTTATCCCCTTAAAACCCATTTGTGCATTATATTGTTATGGGACCCAAATATCAGCTCCCTTGGACATACCTGAACATGTTCTTGCATTTCCTTAACTATTTACTGTATACATTCTGTCTATGTGCTTTGTTGAATATTATTTACAGTTGATCTGGACTTATGGGAATTTTTGTTAAAGTTGTTTTTCAATTGTAGAACATGTGAATAATGTACCTTGGGTAAGCCATTTGTGTAAGAGTTGTTATGACAAGGTATACATGTAAATTCACTACAGCAATATACATGTATGAGCTACAGCTTTACTGACCAGATCAGCACAGTTTTTTTTCATATTAATTTGGTTTTTAATTGTATGAAAATCATGGTTAATGCACATTGTTGATGATCAGATTTCACCAGATGGTTCAATGACTGTGCTTTCCATGGGTAATTCATTGGTTACAACTTACTGTAATAATAAGCAACCTTTCCATGGGTAATTCATTGGTTACAACTTACTGTAATAATAAGCAACCTTTCCATGGGTAATTCATTGGTTACAACTTACTGTAATAATAAGCAACCTTTCCATGGGTAATTCATTGGTTACAACTTACTGTAATAATAAGCAACCTTTCAATGGGTAATTCATTGGTTACAACTTACTGTAATAATAAGCAACCTTTCCATGGGTAATTCATTGGTTACAACTTACTGTAATAATAAACAACCAGATTACCCAAGGTATTCTGGCACAAATGACAGAAAACATATATTTTCTATATTCTAGCTTTGATTCTCTATAAAACAATTATTTGCAATCTCAGCAGCATACATTATCTCACATACGTAACCATATTGGTTATGTCTTCTTCTACTACTTCCATTGTTATTGTTTCAAGTTATTAATAATGGCATTGTGTACCTTTATTTAAAACCACAATCATTTCAAGACGTCCATTTTCTGTTCCTTGTTTCTATTCCGAGGACATTTCTATCAATATAGAACAGATACTTATTGCATGTCAATTTATATGGTTGTGACCATCTTTCTCTATGTATACATATTACTAGTTTATCTCAATCAAATAAGTACATAGACGTTTTTTGTTGTTTTATCGTTTGAAGCAAAATTTACTTACTGCAAAATAGTGCAATTCAAATAGGGAATAAGTTTGCAATTAATATAGTGAGCAATATTATGTTATTTTATCATCAGTTTTATGAGAAAATCAAGACATTTTATAGCTTGGTTTATGCATTACCACACTTCTAAAACATCATTCAAGTTCTTGACAACAAATAGTGAAATATCAAGGGCAGTTTGTGGCGTGTATATCTGTGTCTGTTGTACTGTTAATTTCGCTTTTACCAAACATTGTAATGTTTTAGGAATAAATATCAGTGAAGTTTTTGGAGCTGTTCAAAATAACTCGCTTGATCTTGCGTGTTATTTTTATTTTTGTATAGTTCATAAATTCCTTTCAGAAAGATTACTTTTGGTTAGTTCAACATGCTGTCTATGGCAATACTGGAGCAGACTATACCAATCTTATTATGTTCAATACTTTATATCTTACTCTGTGTCTTCGTACATCTGTTCCATGCATACTTTCCACGATGACTTAACCATGTATTTTCTGATTATTATATCATTCTGCTACAATATCCATGTACAGGCTCAATTGTTTTTGATGGTTGCTCAGATTCATAAAATCAATGGATATCTCTCTGTTTCTATGGTGGAGCATTCATATTCCTTTTTTTTCAAACAACATTAGGACCTTTTGTTTCAAACATGTGCAAGACTTGAAACTTTCTCCTGCTTATCCCTAACCAAGCTTAGATGACAGACATAATTTCAAACATGACAGTAACTCAAGTGATATCTATATCACTTCTTTACCATAAATTTCTAGCAAGTCACCAGTCTGCCTTACGTCTATATAGACTGCCAAACTTCCAGTTTCTTCTTTATCTTTAATCTTCTTGTCTGCTTGTTTAATTATCTTCTTTTGACATGCAAAGTACATTTTTATGACGAAGAACCGTTATCTGACAGTATTTCTATTTGTACCCATATTCTGTATTGCTTCTGCTAATTTTTGATTCTCAACCGTAGACATTTTTTTGTACAAAGTTGTGTCGTGCAATCTATTGCATGCATACAAGGAGAGCATGCATGTTTGCACCAAATATAGTGTATCTTA
Source organism: Mactromeris polynyma (assembly GCA_032209605.1). Lineage (NCBI taxonomy): Eukaryota > Metazoa > Mollusca > Bivalvia > Venerida > Mactridae > Mactromeris > Mactromeris polynyma. Next base: position 16,900,400 of record JASFXZ010000003.1, read on the forward strand.
GTCCCTGTCATGTGATCATTATTTATCTAATAAAAACCAAATATACTTGAACTTGTCTTTGTCTTGTATAAATACTTTGTTGCATCACTTTTAGTTCTTGCAGAACTGAACTTTTCAGTTCAAACAAAGAATATTTTATGCACATATCCCAGTCGTGGGCATATATGGATACATAGAAACATTTTAAAAAAGTGTTCCATATACTGGACATCTTGTTAAACTGGTGGAAAATGCAAAGCAAAAAAAAGAATATTTTATGCACCTATCCCAGTCGTGGGCGGGCATATATGGATACATAGAAACATTTTAAAAAAGTGTTCCATATACTGGACATGTTGTTATCTGGTGGAAAATGCAAAGCAAAAAAAAGATGTCTATTACAAAGACTTGTAGGTAAAACAGACGAGAGACTGTATAATTATTGTGTAATTAATGAGATGAATGTATGTCTGGAAAATATCAGTTACATCTACCATAATGAGAAATCTTTGTAAGAACGTCAGTGTCAGCATAGACTCGTTCATTACATATTTCACAAAATAGTTAGAACATTACAAGTATCACGTCACCAACATATCAACATTTCAATGCACATGAATGTCAAGACTGTACATGTACTCATCTTTAGTGCGAACATCTGGGACAGACTTGTCTGACGTTCACAGGAGATAATCGGAGCATTCGTCATTTTGGAATTAATAACTCCAACTGTATTTATTCAATCATCCAATTTGATGACGAACATAACTTCAATAACTTTGACAACTGCTGAATCAGCAGGAATACCAATGTGTCTTAAATCAATTTGACTTGTTCCTGCAATTCATTTAGGAAAGTGATTCCATGAGGCTTCAACTGCTTCATTCAATTACTCTCAACAGATTCTATGTATAGCCATCTTGAATTGTACTTCATATATCATTGAAGGGTCAATAGAATGCAAACATTCACTTATCAGATAAGCTAAACCAGTAAATTTTCTAAAAGTATCCTGATCAATGATAAACAGACCAGTCAGCAACTTCAGGTACAACTTTCAAAGCATTATATGGGCAATCAAAATCATCATCATCAGCAATTTTTTTCAGATTTTGGGGAAGTATGGCGGGTCCTTTTGAAATTTGTTGTTTTTAAATAATTTTACTGAAGAGAAATTTTCTTTCTAAGTAGGGGAAAATATATACTTTTTCCTTTGAGAAATGGGGCCCAATATCGGCCCCAAATTTGACATAAAAAGGGCTGATCATCATGAAATTAAATGTTGTTGTTTACAACTGAGAATTCCGAAAAAGAAATGTCCATTGGTTTAGATATTACATAAACAGATACTAATGGGTAGCTATTTGGGTCAGTGTATACATGCTATTATAAATAATATTTTTGACCGAATCACAAGTTGTTTAGCATATTGCAATTGGCATCCTAATTTAACTAAAATGCAATGAAAACTGATACTGACTCAATCAACAATACCTTATTACTAATTGAAAAAGTTATACATTTTTGCTGTTCAAAAAAAGTTATGATAATTGAGTAAACTCGAGTTAACTGGGAAACAGAGCTGAGTCTATCACTATACATTCGGACCTTGTTTATTTGACACTCCAAACACTAAGTATCATTCCAAATAAATATCAGGTCCCAATGTATCTTACTGGGAGACAAAGTGGAGTCTATCACTATGTCCACATAGATACACCAGCTTACATTGTATAGATCACAAACTTTACAGATTTACATCTCAGAAAACATAATTGAATAAAAACAAGAATAAACCTCAATTACTTCATGTTTATTTGGTCGCTACAGGATATATTCAACCAGGATTGGATAATGGTGGAATTATAGAATATCAATAAGTGAAATGCTCTGTGTCATTCATACAATATGCATTACAGTCGATAGTTAGCTTTTCCATTATACCAGACACTCATGAATTTTTTAATCTCGTCAATGTTAACATATAACAAACGAGAAGTTTGGAATTCTTTCAAATTCTGCATCGCATAGAAAATTGTCGTCTTACCGCAATAGAATTGTCCACTTAAGAAAAGATAGATTTGCGACAGATTTCTCTTCTCAGTAGTTGAATAGACTTTCTGGTTTAATGGTGCAGCACTGTTGTCTTGGATTGTGATTGTATTCTTCCAACACATGAATAAGTTTATAAGACCTTATAGGAAACATAAACGATGAATCAGAATACGCGAGTACTGACCATCATTGTCCATCGTATGTCTATGCTATTTCAACCACATTTTAGGCGATGGATTTGAGTCGGTATTATCTTTCAACATCAGATATCCCTGGCACATGGCATCAATAGAAGTCATCATTTTATCCAGTCTGTCGTCTAGATCTTCCAAGGTATATGCTACTTGTTGTGTCAAGGTTTTCTGCTCGCCTAAAAAAGATATATGTATACTATAGCACAAACAGATCATATATCATGATATATGTGGCAGTCTCTGAGATTTTTGACACAAATGCACTGAGCCTTGTTTTCTGAGAAAAACACAATCAAGATGATGTAATGTTTTCACATTATGACGTCATGTTTTCACGTGAATTGCAAGAGCTAGTTGAAACATTTCAGTAACAGATTTATGATAACCAATTATTGGTAAACATTGAGACGACCCCTTTTCTTAAGGAAAAGAATAATATACATTTATTTGTAAAATATTATTGTATCTGAAAACACGCTTGCTGCATTAAATTTGTGAAACTAGATCTAGTCTTGTTGACCATATCAAAAGTGCTTTTATAGCCTAAAAAATGTTGTTTTGCAATGATTTTTGTTTTGAAGTGACCTACAAATATCCCTGCATTCAGAAATGTTAATAACTCAATTTCATGCAGATATGTCGTTTGGGCCACAAATCTCTGAGAATGACACAAATGTCATACATTAATGCCGAACATATCGGATAGTCTGTCAAACAGTTGATCCACATAATACAAAACATCTTTCATGAGGAATAAATTAGCGACACAACTTTGGAACACTTAGCCATATTGGTGGCTAGGTTAAAATTCACAGTTTGGCACAAAACTATGGCAACTGCTTCTTTCAGACACTGAGATACCATTGTTTTACATCAAACACTCAACATACATGTAGTAGGTATTCCCTAGAAATAAGAAGACATAAGTAACATGAACCACAATGCAATGCAAGAGGACATAATGAATTGAATTACATGTACCTTGAAAATCATAAAGATACTATGAGGTCACAGACCTACCATATGATTTATTTGATCAGAATGACTCAACACAAGCCAGACAGTTGGTCAGCAGTTTATGATAATTTATCTCCTACAAGACAATGTTGCTTTTCTCGACAGAATTTTTATATGTAGACATTTTTATCGCCCATTAGGACCAATTGCCCCCTTAGTTCCACTCAAACTGACCATACAAACCCTGTAATTATAGCATGAATATACTGTAGGTCTGTTACCATGGTAACACTTAAAGGTATGTCCATTTGCATTACTGGCAATCTGCCTGAGCATTAACCATTATGTCTAAATACGGGGACGTAAAACAAAAAAACCAATAAAACATAAAAAGTGTAGGTTATCGGAACTACTTCCAAAGTCACTGACCTTAAGAATAGTGTTAAAACATTTCTGATGTAGCTAAATTGAAATAAAAAAAATTCATTTGTACCAGCAATTCTTAAGTAAAAGAATATCCATCTAACATGATATCTGATTTCAAGTGTATCTCTTGTTACCACAAACAATAAGCATTTTATAGTGAGCAGACTTAATATAAATGATGTTTCAAATTATTTCAGACAGACTTTTCCATCTCTGACAATAAACAACTAAACACTGCAGAGAGTATTTTTCAACAAGCCAGACATAAAAAAACACCAATACGGTCATAATCATGTATTTTGAATTTCCATAGTACAACATACATTGAACTTATACATGTTTACAGTTATAACCATATGGAAGTATACATCTGTATATAATACAGTTAAATTTCGCGCATCATTATTTTTTGTACTGTTTTGTAATCGATGTTTTACAATCCATGAAATGAAAAGTAAGCAATTTAAGGACGGGAATGAATATAAGTGCTGGGTCATATCACCAAGAATATAATGGAGAAAACTAGTACTTGTATAAGGACACTTGATTCTTCCAGTACTCAGACACTAGTAAGGAAACATTCTCTTTTTCTAATGAAAAACTGCTATCATTTACACGACAATGGCAATACCAATGTAACTTGGATCTCAATTAACCATGGATCATATACTTCTCCGGTGATATAGCTAATTGTATGAGCAATCAAATACCAAAGACATTATCACCATATTTCCAATGTATCAATAATATGATGTATATATGGTTATTACACCTGTGTAAATGTTGGTTTATTTGAAATAAAGTCAAGTTTGAGAAACACGAAAAATTGGTCAATGGCGCTACCGGGAATCGAAGACTGGAATATTATATTAAGAAAATAATTACAGATTTTGATTTTGTTTAGCAATATTTTGTTCTTTATGAATTTGTGACATTTCTAAATAATGACTATTCATACCACAGCTTTGATATAAAACAATGGACAAATATTTCCTAAATAAGGATTTAAATATCTTTCCATTTTTAATAAAGGCAGTTCCCAACTAATGTACAACTATACTTGATATTCTAATTGAATTTGTAAAAAAAACACATTAAAATCTAATCTTTCACATAAATAAGTGTTGCTAGGTGACATGGCTCATAAGCGATGTTTCTACAGCCCACACTTTATTATTATGAAGTATAATATTCATCATCATACCTTTGTGATAAATTGAAACATATTATGTCAAGTTAAAATTAAGAGCTATGAGCAGGTATTATGTACACAAATGTGTTCAATAGAACTTAATGTACATTTACTTACACTTATTTACTTAACATTGATTGTGCAAGATTACACTCCAGATGATAGCTTCCTGATAGTACTTACCAAGTTTTTTTCCTCATGGTCAATGGACCAAGAGCTAGACACTCTATCCCATGACCACTTTATCTCCCCATCCAGTTTTTCACTCTACCCCATGACCACTTCATCTCCCTATTCAGTTTTTCACTCTACCCCATGACTACTACATCTACCCATTCACTTTTTCACTCTACCCCATGACCACTTCATCTCCCCATTCAGTTTTTCACTCTACCCCATGACTACTACATCTCCCCATTCAGTTTTTCACTCTACCCCATGACTACCACACCACTCAATTCAGTTTCACTCTACCCCATGACTACTACATCTCCCCATTCACTTTTTCACTCTATCCCATGACTACCACACCACATAATTCAGTTTTCACTCTACCCCATGACTACTACATCTCCCCATTCACTTTTTCACTCTACCCCATGACTATTACATCTCCCAATTCAGTTTTTCACTCTACCCCATGACTACTACATCTCCCAATTCAGTTTTTCACTCTACCCCATGACTACTACATCTCCCCATTCACTTTTTCACTCTACCCCATGACTATTACATCTCCCAATTCAGTTTTTCACTCTACCCCATGACTACTACATCTCCCCATTCACTTTTTCACTCTACTCCAAGACTACTTCATCTCCCCATTCAGTTTTTTCAGTTTCCCAGTAAAAAGACCTAAACAAAATAGGAGGATGATCAGTTGCTAACACTGCAACAACATTTAAACAACATACCTTTCAAATATTTTTGTTTCACATCAGACAAGATTTTGTTGAAGTCGACACCAATCCAGTCCTTCATTCGGCCCAAAATAAAGTCAACAATCTCATATTCATTTCTCTGATTGACCACATCTTTGTGAACCATGGAAAATGCTTCGTTCAGAATCGTAACAAACATGTTGATGAGAACGAACATCACAAATGTAAAAAAGAGGCCAAAATACACCGGTCCTAGAATTCTGTACTGTTCAATAATTGTGTGGAAGTCATATGAGCCAAGGGAGAACGACAACAGCGTCTCAAATGCTTTGAAGACTGATCTGAATCCTTGCATGCTTGAGCCAAACAGGACATACCCACTGCCAACAAATGCTACTAATACAATGATGAATACAACTGAAAATGCGATCATCTCTCTGGCAGCAAGTTTTAGTGTTCCCGCCAACATGGACATCCGTCTGTTAAAGCGGAGAATGTGAATCAACTTCAAGATGGAAGCAAATATGACGAACGCAAGTAAAATCTGAAAAACGTCGTCCCACATAGCTATCCTTTGGAAGTTGTAAAATTTGTCTGGAAAATTCAAACAGAAGGATTTAGTAAAACAACAAATGCAGTTTATCCAAGTATTTACAATCAAGGATCATATTTTTCCAGTTAATGTTCCTCGAGATAAAATTCTACAATGTTATTATTTTCATTCTTGTCCTTCTCTATGGCGACCATAAGGAACTTAGACAGAAAAGATTTGTCTACACCATGAATCCTACGGTGACCGAGTTCTTATATTTGATATGTACAAAGATGAAACAAACTTGTATATCTAGAATAACAATTATCAGTATAGATAAGATGTTTATAATTATGTTTTCACTTTCACTAACAATTTGCAGTGAAACAGTAAAGTTTTCATAACAAAGAATCGAAGCTTTTCTCAAAAATACGAGTATGTATGAGTGCAAGCAGTATGGTGATAATAAACAAATAATTGGTGCCGTTCGTAATGAATGAAGGTCAAATGTTCGAATATTCGTTTGGAAGGCTGACCGAATATTCGAATACCAAAATTGCCATTCACTGGCATCCCTATTTATAATGAAAGAAAATTAGCTTTATGAACAAACAGTAAGATATTTATGCATATGAGACAAATAATAAATAGAATATTACCTTTTAATTTTGTCACCCTGTCAACAGCGATTGATGTCATGGCATGTTTAAGTAGATACATGATTACACAAGTGATTGAGGTAAGCAAAGTCAAAAACTGTAAACAATTCCAGAAGCTGGTAAAATGCTGCTTCCCATCACGTTTGATCTGTTTCAGTTCCAGTGCAACGAAGTACAATACACAAACAAGGGCAAACAACTCACACAGTATTACAAATATACCGAAACTACCAAGATATGAGAACAGTCGGAAAGTAAAGATTTGTGCTCGACTGAGAACTTTTCCTGTAGTTGGCATTTCAAATGAAATTTGTGCTGTTGTAAATAGGTTTGTGTTAGGATTGTAGATGGTAAATTCTACAAACAGTACTCTGGTAAATTTGTCAATCCAATGTTGATTTTGAAGTAAGTCAACTTTACTGGTCACATGACTTGATCCACCAATCAAATCTGCTACATATCCACCACCGCTGTATACACCGATCTGAAAAAACGAACAGTTTTGGTAGGCATAGTGGTCAAGGGGTTTAGTGCTCGACTCCTGACCCAAAGGTCCTGAGTTCGAATTCTTCATTGCATGAGGTAGAGCCGCGAGCATCAACATCCCTGAATTCGGCACGAGTACTGGTTAGCAACTTGGAAGGTAATCAATCAGAGTGATTGATGCATGGTAAATTGGCATTGGAAAAATAAAGACCCAATCCAAAATGGATATTATCAATTAGTTATTAATGCATGGGATAATAACTTGTTTCACATAATTGGTATGAAATAAATATACAGTAAGTCCTCACTTAAAAACCACCTCAATAATATGACCACCTCAAAATTAAGAACACAGTTTTCAAGCCCATTTACATTGTTTTGCTCTTCAATAACCCTCAATATTAAGACCACACCGATAAGAAGACCAGCTTTCAAGGGTTCCAAGGGTAATCTTATTATCGTGGTTTTACTGTAAAACTTTAAACAAAAAGATATAAGTGAATACCAATTAATCTGCTGACCAATAATTAAAACATTTCCTGCTAGGGGTCATAAGTTCAGTCAGTTTGCACTGAACAAGACATAGCATATACAAGATGGGCTACAACATTTTTATCTAAGTAAATTGGATCCTTTGTCCAGTGGTAACGCGCTGGACTAGTTATCTAGGGGTCACAGGCGTAATCTCCCGCTCCACCACTGACAATACTAACAGTCTTTCTGATGAGACAAAAACCGAGGTCTGTGTACGATGCTTTACATCGGGCATGTAAAAGAACCGGAGGTGCTTCTGGAACTGGGGTATCTTTTGTATCATGCACTATCCTCCAAAAATCTAAAATGACTAATATTCTTCTGGAGGCTTCGCCCATTTCGGTAACAGTTGAAAACTCTGTAGGACACTTTCAACACCCCTCAAATGGTAGACATAGAACAACAGTTACTGAAAAGTCATTTCGACGACCTGACACATGGGGTAGAGTTCAACTTAACATTGCATATCCAAGATAAGTGATGGAACAAAATCATGTAACTTTAGTTGTTTGAATAAATTGTGCAATGCAGGATATCAGAAAGTTAACACAAGAAGCATGGGTCGAGTGGGATCATTGTAATGTTTAGATAGCTTTTAGTTGGCTCAGAGGTTAGAGTGTTAGGCTGTCACTAGGGTGGTCCGGGTTCGATTCCCAGACTGGGCAGGTCATGACCTTCCGTGACATTTGTCTACAGTCATTTGTCCTTCACCTCTGTTTCAGGTGGGAAGGTTGTCAGTTGCTTACCGAAGGGCAAGTTAGTACTGGTTGATGATTAATTCCAGGCAAATTGGTCAGGTCAACTGACTGCCATACATAACTGAAAAATAGTTAAAATTGGCGTTAAACCTGGTTAAGAAACAACAACAACAAAACAGACACAATTCAGCAAACAGACATTGAAACTACTGATAAAATAAGATAACAAAGCCTACCTCTCCAGCATATGGGACCCCGTCATTGTCCATCGTAGTTCTGTAAACCCATGGACTCATTTCAACAGAGTTGTTGACTGGTATAGAAGTCCAGCCTTCACTGTATGATTCTTTGTCATCATAACCTTGTGACCAGTCAAAACTACACATGTCTATGTATGGCAACATTTCTTTGGGCCTTTCACATGTATCTGCAGAATACAAGATATTTTTCTGATGTTCAAAGTCACCATAAGCATTTAATTCCAGACAAAAATAAATTTAGTATAAAATGATGAAACTTCCTGAATTATACAGAGAAAGATAAAGAAAAATCTTGTACCAAGTGTTAGTATAAAATGATGAAACTTCCTGAATTATACAGAGAAAGATAAAGAAAAATCTTGTACCAAGTGCATTATCTATAGCTTTGTTTACTGTAGGACAGAATATTTGTGAATCTGTACACGCTCCTACATGTACATTGATAAACCTTTCAATGTAGCAAGAATCCTAACAAAGTGAAATTAAAGTAATACTATGCTCGTTTTTTGTTCATTTATTTACTTAAACAAACATGAAAAATATATTTGCAATAGTTAAAACATCAATAAACACGCATTAACAAAGAATCACCTCATTATATACTGATCCGTATTTGTTGAAAAAAGATGTTTGTACATCATAATATTAAAAAAAATGGAAGTTTTTTTAACAATCAGGTTATTTACCAGTTTTGTCTGTAAGTAATATGGTACCAAAAGATTTGTTCAATCAGTTATACATTGCAACGGTTCTTATTAGAGATGTTTTAGCCAATGTAACAACAATACTGGATAAAGATAATTAAAACAATTATATGTTCAGATGAGCCAGATATATAAGTAGAGCAATTGATCACCTTTGAAAATAAATTTTAACGAATCATTTACTGTTATGTTATACATAATTATATTCATGAACATCATGCTAGGTAATAATCTGCACAACATAAGACAAGCATTTTTTAAACGTCACAATTACAGTCAACTCTCACTATGTCGAACTCGCTTAAAACGAATTTTCTGTTACCTCGAAATTTTTAAAAACACCCGATTTCATCCTTCTTAGTCTATATGAAATTCTGTCAGTTAAGACGAATTTGTGTATTTAGAGCATATTTTATCAAGAATTATCAAGTCGAATTTTCGTTAAGACAAACTATTTTCTATGGTCACGAAATATTCGACATGAGAGTCGACTGTAGTTGGCAAAACATTCCTACCAACAGCATTTTCAATGACTAATGTTTATCATCTTCCTGTAACATTAAGGAATGTTTTTAAGCATTCAAACCTATGTAATATTGAAGATTTTATGTAATAACACATTTCTGATGCAATAATGCAGCACATATTTTACCTTGACTAACTCTGTGTTGTCTGAGACGTACAGGACCGACCCTATATGAAGCTTGTGTTGCTATGAGACGTGTGTTGTCAAGGAGTGATACATTGTTCCAGTCATGTAAGGTATACAACTTGGGAATAACTAGATGATTCACCCAGTGCCAGAAATCTTCTATATTGTGAACCTAAAAAATTCAATAAACATTTTGAAATGACAATTTTTCTTTGAACGGATGTCCTTCTAGGTGCTTTTCAGTAGAATGCAAGTAATTCAGTTGTAAAGGCCAAATCATTTTTTGAAGCAGTATGAAACCAACCTTTCAAGAACAAAAACGGCCCAAACTCCTCCAAAAATTGGCAGATTGTAACTGAACCTGTATGTGATTGCATAAATTGAATACATCCATCCTTACAAGAGATATAGATTGGAAACCAATTTTTTAAGTTAAAAAGGGCAATAACTCCTCCAAAAATTGGCAGACAGACATATAGAAGGACGGATGGACAGGGGTAACACTTTATGCCCCTTCACCATTCTTGGAACGGAGGGGGGGGGGGCTTAATAAACATGAAAGCATACTTTTTAGATATCAATTTTTAAGCTGTGTCACAGACATTGATTATTGCGTAATGCCCCACATTGTGTAAGGAATCTTATGGGAATAGTACTGATATCTATTTGTATGTTGCATTTAATGGTGTAAATAAGAATTCTTCCATGTTGATACATGCCAAACACAAATAACTTTCAACAATGTGCTCAAAATATATCAGTGCTATACACTCCAGCATTATATAATAAATATAGGTCTCTGTACAACATGCCCAACTAAATTCTCCCCAGACACTGGTCCAGTGGGCAACTAACTAACACAGCCAGAGGGCGGGGAAGGCACTAAACACTTCAACTGTAAGTAGACAGATCACATCACAAAAGCTTAATTTAAATTAATTCAATTTCAACACTGAAGTAACACTGCACATACAATACAAGTCATACCTTAGATATATTGTTTTTTGGAGATATGATATTCATTAAAGAATTTTTGACTCTATATGAGTTGGTATCTCGATTGTGGCTGGCAACAAGTATCACCACTAACAAGTAGAACAAATAGAATGCAATCTCCTGGATGATTCGGAACATTTTGATCTCTTTCAGACGCTGCTCTCTTAGTGTTGCAAGCTTCTTGGGATCCAGAGGAGCAATATGGAGACTGGTTCGTCTGGCTACAGGAAGCAAATAACAAATGGTGGTAGAAAATATTTCCACATGTAAAACAAGCTAGAGTAATATTAAACTTTTCAAAAATTTGCAGTAATTTAATAGATAATGACTGCACAGTAATATAAATGTAAGCTGTTTTGAGAAAATTCCTTTACAATAACAAAAATGTTGACATCAAAAGAGCGCCACTTACAAAATTCAAAATAAAGATTGGTTCAAAAGGGAAGAATAATATACATGTTATCTAGATCCTAATATAAGTGGAATATATTCTCAAATGAAGTACATGTTTACATTCATATAAAGGAGAAACACAGAACTTCAACAGAAAGTAAGTCTCACAAGATAGCAGAAGCTATATATAGAACATACTGTTGTGTACAGCTAGATCAGGTGGTATTTCATCGAGGAATGTACTAGTGTCAGCATCTTCACCGTCTTCTTGCTCCATTTCATCCGATTTACGCAAAAATACAGCAACAAACATTGCCAATAGGATTATCTGTACAAAATACAAACTTCTGTGTAAATAAATATTCATAATTTGCTTCAATAATGATTAAATCCCCAGTTCATGTTGTTAAAAAACTCATTACATTTTTGTAAAGCATTAGTGAAATTTTTCATCTTGTTTCAGAAGCAACTAATGCACACAGTCAAACAATGGACAAAGCTAAAGAAATAAACAAACAATGCTAGAATGATTCAATAAGAAATACAAAACCTGAAAAGATAAAAAGCATGAAATTGCCATTAGAAAAACAGTGCTATTTTATGTCTGCAAATAATGCCATCCACATAAAATGCTCCAAAGAAGTGCCTTATACCTTATTATTTAAGGTATATTCTCAGCAAATCATTTCACCTGGTAGACAAAAATGAGAGTATAGTCTTAAGCAAGATCAGACCAAATCATTACCTTTAAAACAAATACATAACAGAAAGTATTATATCCTGGAATGAGAATGCCAAATTTAAATTCAGCTGAAAATTCAGGTGGCCGCTGAAGCTCCTGGCTTAAATTGTCTCAAAAACATCCCTTGCGAGCGTCAAATCAGCTGATTTCTGTGAATCCGCGGAAAATTCTCATGCTCGTATATCTCAAGCATGATACTGACAGATTGATATTCTTACCTTTGTTGGTTGGATCAAGGACACAGATTCCACTACCGTCAGTATCATTGATGTTAACCAAGCTATAGACTTTTCTTTTCCCCATTCCAAACTGTATAAAAATGTAACAGTTGCAGACACAATGGATGAAAAGAAAACTAAACCCCAAGCTATGTAAATGCACCAGTGTGGAAGAATAATCTTCCAATTCATTTTGTTGGTCATTCTTTTTTTCTTGTCACTCTCCAATGTGATATCTTCAATCTCCTCCCCTGAAGATTCAAAACTGAACACTGAACCAGTAGGACTTTGACCGACAAATCTTGGCGATAAATTTGGAGAGTTGTCTACAGAGCATGGAATGTTTGGTGTAAGGCAACCAGAGTAAGTCGGTGATGGTATTTTCATATCGATCAGAGAACTCTGTGAACTTCTTCCATCTTGACCTTTTTTAGGGGTCAGAGTCAGCAGTGACCGTTTGAACCTGGTGACCTTCAACTGCAAAGGTGGTGCAGGCGTATAATGATGTCTAGCTTCAAGAAATGTCGGAGATGAAGGATTACTGGTAGTTTTAATAAACACTGCAGGAGCTGGTGTCTCTGACGTACCAAGGGCAGATCTGGCTACACCAGAATTATAACCAGAGGTTCCTGGTTCAGGTGTACTAAGGGAAGTAACTGTATCTGGTCTATAAGCTAGATTATCTCTCTTTGATTCATCTTCATCATTTATAGGCGTTACTTGTGTTCTCGTCTGACTTCGAAATACGTTGGAAAAATTTAGACTAAACTTTGACAAAGTCGACAATGGTCTATCAAAGCCAAACGCTTGACCTTTTTTAACCTTATGCGACTTACTTCTCCTGAACAGTTGATCAATCAGGATATTCACTGGTAGAACAATAAGACTTGTAACAAAACTGATGTACATTTCATGCGTAGTGAACTTCAAAGGTCCAAGTTTATAACCTTTACTATTCTCAGCATTTTCCTCTGCCTTGTAGAACATAGCACTAGCAAGCATGGATGTCATTAACAGAGAAAATATACATGACAGACGTTGTACGCGTGTAAATGTGCTTCGGTTCGGCCTCGAGAAAACAGATATCCAAAGATGAGAATCCGTAAGCCTCTTTCTGGTGTCCGAGTAAAATAAATTTCCAAACTTGATAAGATCTTCATGTAAGGCAACAGGAAGTAATCGGTCCACCATTCCGTCATCCTCTTCCAATGCCAGCCAGCGATTACACAGAAATACGTTACTGTGAATATACAATTACAAAGAATAGTGGAACAGCAGTAATCACTTCCAACAAACATGCAAGAAATATTTATCAAATAATTATTCAATTAATTAGTACTCATGCAAAAAATGAACGTTATTACAATAAAATCTCAATATGAATCATATCACCACATTAAAGCAAATATTCCATGAATTTCTATGATAGTAATAGTAAAAAGCTAAGAACCTGCCTGAAATATAACTTGGAAGGAAAACTCAATATAATACATATTGTACAGCTTACATTCTTCAGTATCAATGTCTCCTGCTTTTGCTATGAGAGAGATTGTTAATAACATCAACAAATATTACCATAATTATGCTATATTGGGACAGCCAAAACATGGTTACTATGCAAAGTTTTACAGTTTAACAAATCCTACAACTTACACTTGTTCCTGGCCTTGTAGCTCTCTGACCACAACTTTACTAAGGTACCATCCTTGCATAATACCCACGCCACTGTTATCATGCCACATACGTATGTATGACAATGGACCCAATGGTTCGTCTATGCTTAATATAAACTTGTTTATGGTACCACGATCGAAATGCTGAAATGATAGATAGACATGTTTCTCTCTGAGAACAGCCACATTCAATGAAGTTTTCAAATCATTTGCTGTCATTATTGGATGCATGATAACAATAAGCAACACAGTAAATGCAAGAAAATGCTGTAGAATCACCAACAGATTTAACAAGTATCAGTGAAATGTCTTTAGTTCTTCATAAGTTACGCTCAGGAAAAGCATGATGAACAGACATACAAAAAACAAATCTGCACAAAAACGAATCTGCTACTATTCGCTCTCCCTGAGGTACAAAATATATCATATGCCAAGGTTTTTGTATTCATGATTCCGCAATTAAAACTGTGTCATACATAACGTCGCATTATTTCCAGAAACCCATAACTTGTTTTTCTTCTTTTTGAGAAAAACAACTTTAAAGTTTTACGCTCCTGTAGAGAATAGGTACATACGGGGTTATGGAATTGCATTTTATTTAAGATATGTGCATTTCAGAACAATATAGGCAGTACAGATAGTAAGAGCTTGGAAAGACGGTTTCAATGATACCAAATACTCAAAACCGTCAAAAATTAAGTTACAGGGTTCTGGAAATAAGGCAACGATAATTCTCATCAAGCTACAGCATTAAATCAAAGGACTGAATGTCCTGGGAGGCACTTCCAAGGCAAGACTGCACATTTTCCATATTATCTTATTTGGATTTTAATACAGGACTATTTAGGTGAACTCATTCGGCAAAAATGACACAAATAATCCAGAAAAGCCATTTATATCAAGACTCCTGCCATTCCACAATTGATATATCCCTGCCAAATCAGCCAGTATACTCAAATATCTTATCTTTTATAAAATCAGAGGACTGTACTATTTTCTTCAGAAGATGATTATGGTGGTACTTCAAGTAGACTATCTGGTAGATGATGGTAGCAATGAGACACTAAAGCGCCTCAAAAATGATGTTACATATATGTGTAGTATCAGATGGAAAAAGTGTCCTGACTTTAATAAAATATCAATTACCTTTACTCCTTTTATATCCCTCAGTTGCCGGACACCAGTATCAGCACAGTCTCCAGCCAATACAAAACTTATATTGGACCGGGTACCAGCGCCTCGTCTCAAACCAGTAAATACAGTAATCTCGTAGAAATAACCATCAGTGAGTATGTTGTCACAAAGAGGGAGAACTCCCCACTGAAACCATGATTGCAACAAAACATCACATTGACAGTTAACATTAAAATTTACTATCGCAATTTATTTCATGAAACACGCTGAGTTATATACTGGTTAAACTTCCTTATTTTGCTTGGATTGCCTGGTTTGTTACAAGTAGCAAATCATTACAACACATATAAATTATCTCTCTATGACGAGTTCCAGGGTTATTTACTTTTATTGAGGATTTAAAATCTTAAAAGATTGATTTTTACATTGTGGAAAGTTAAATATATGATACTTGCAGTGAACATCGATTTTTTGAACATTAAATATCAGATGCGTCCAAACGCGACTGCATGGAATTAAAACACATGTGTCCAAACCTGTATCCATGGAATAAAGGGTTTACAGTACATTATGGATTGTGAAGTTCCTAGTTCAACTTCACCCATGGCAGAATTCAAACACTCAACATTGAGATCAGGTGTTAGGCACTCAACCTATATGACCTCTATTCTTCCTGACATATATAATACTGTGGTCAGTTAACTCAAGTGTTTGAAACAGTTACCTATCAGAAATCTTGTAGACATTTGTTATCATGTAACTTTCAGATATAAATCAACTGTGATATAACATTCCAGGTTGCTACATTTTGGTTATAATTGGTAATAATCACAACATAACTTTAGTGTGTCATACTCTGATAACTCATATTCATACTATATATATCAGGTCACAGGAGACTTTCAAGAGTTCTCACCCTTTATCCCATCTTAGAGTTCTCTCCCTTTATCCCCTCTATAGTATATATATAGTTTATATACATATACTTTTAAAGTGATAAAGGGAGAGAATTCATGACAACCTCCTGTGTTGCCAGCATACAACAACATATGAGCGCTGCTGTACAAATTTTCAACCTCTTAAGTGACGTTCATTTCAAGAAAGCGTCAAATAGTAAATGTGTTTCCTGCTTGCAAATAGTGACATCACATGTGGCTTTTTCTTGAAGTGACATCACTTACAGAAGAGGTTGTAAATCCCATAGCAGCGCTCATTCCGTAAGTGTCAGTAGTCTCTGTGTACAATACCAACCTTTTGTACATCCTGCTTATCTTTCCTCCACGCCCAGACCACTCCCACAACATATAATACAATCACTGTACATAACATGGCCAACACAGCATGGTTGTCCTTTATGTTGTCCTCCATGTTGAAGAACACTTTATCAAATCTGATCCTGTTAGGTGGCACAAAGAACTCAGAACCAAAGGAGGTCAAATGGTTACATATGCATCTTGTAAACTGACTATTTGATACTGGACTGATCTGAAAGCAAGGATTTAATTATTACAGGGAACACAACATTCACAAGACAATGCCTTCCTAGACACATCCCAAGGAAGCACCAGCATATATAACATTATGAGTTGAGGAGGTGCAAGGGCGAACATCTATGGGAGTGGGGCAATAAGGAACAAGCAGAGTTGAAGGGCACAACAGAAAGGAGGGGAGGGAAGAAGACTATTATCATATCAGGCCAAGGAATTCAACAAGGGAAACATAATCTAAAAACATCAAGGAAATTAATAATCATTAAGCAAATAACAGCATTGGAACTATCAGTAAACAGTCCACAAACAAGAATACAATAAAACAGACATACAATACTATACCTAAAAACAATCAATCTCCATTCTATATACATGAATAGTCATGAAATGTATATAATGTTACAATTTGAACTTTATGGTGTGATTTCTTGCTGAACATACATATACATAATTATGCCCTTGAAATATGTTTCAGACATTAACTGATTATGACAATACGCTGGAAAATCGAAACTCAGAAAATAATTTCACAAGTTATATTATCTTCATTGCTGTTTGAAGGACTAATTTATATTTATAAAAATAATGAATCCTTTTATTAACTATGATGTTCAACTTAATATACAACAAAGAATGAAGAATGGTGATATGAAATGTATTGGGCCTCCAAGGCCAAGTGGTAATGGTCGCTTACCCCTCATGACTACATGTTCTAATTCCACACGCTATTCAGCTGGCTTACAAAGGTCCGTGGAGCTATCCAAGTACCCACATATACCCACATAATGCTAGAAAGGGCACTTGAGGTTTTCTTTCTCCATCCCAATAGCCAGAAAAGTCACTACATGGCCCCTATTACATGTATACGGCTTAAAGCCCCATTACAAAAAAATGAAATTTATGAATGATTTATACACAATATTTGTATCACCTGACATCCAGCAGTACTCCATGTATTGTCTTGTACATCCCAATAGTAACATCCGGATGATATAAAACGGATACTATAGTTGATGGTTGCTATAGGAACCACATCTACATTGTCATAGTATACAGATAAATCCTCGAGTATTTCAGCAGAACTC
The DNA here is from genome assembly GCA_032209605.1 of Mactromeris polynyma. Lineage (NCBI taxonomy): Eukaryota > Metazoa > Mollusca > Bivalvia > Venerida > Mactridae > Mactromeris > Mactromeris polynyma. Next base: position 16,918,340 of record JASFXZ010000003.1, read on the forward strand.
TCATTTAAACCTGAAATAAAACATAAATACAGTAAAACCTCAATAAAAGAACCACCCTTGGGACCGAAAACTGGTCTTAATATTGAGGTGGTCTTAATATTGAGGTTGAATAAAGAGCGGAACAGTCAAAATGAACTTGAAAAGTGACTTCTTATTTTTGAGGTGGTCTTTTTTGAGGTGGTCTTTTTTGAGGTGGTCTTTAAGAGAGGTTTTTCTGTATACTGCTTAATGCCACTGCTCAAGTTAATGCTTTAATCTTACTTTTAAAAGAAGTTCACCGATTGAAAATTTGCAACCCTAATATTAAAATTAACATATGTGCAACTGGGACAAAGAAAGAACTAGACTGGAACATGCATGATTTTGCATTTACTACATGGTTGCTCAATGCATGTATACAAGCATGCATTTAAAGAATCAATGTCTATCAGTACATTCTGTCTTTACTTGATGTTTTTGTATGAAATGTATTATAATGACCAAAATGTTACTTCTACTGCCCTTACTTTATGCCCAAGGACTTTTAACTTGGTCAAGTTTACAAACACCTAAACAAGAAAAAAAATTCGACCAAAATATCATACAGTGCTTTAAAAAAATGTATGCGGCGAGTGTCGACCTCATAAACACAGTATTTTGTTTAAATTGGCTATACAGGGCTTATAATGTACTTAAATTATGTAAAACAAAGCTCAAATATCGATGGTTTTGTCGTATACTGCAGTAACTTGTTTTAGTGCAGAAGCAGTTAGAATTGTTTAGCACAAAACCTTCTTGGATTTAGATGCAAACATGACAGAACAGGGGCGTATATTTCTATAGGCTGTAAAATGGCCAAAACTGCAGTAAGATATTTAATGTATGTTATTGTAAGCATATTTACCGGAACAAAATATACACCAAACCGCATCTCTGACGATCTAACTACAGAAATAGTTCTGCCGGACCACCAGGACCGCCTAATACTAGGCCTATACACATCACTTTCAACTAAGCTACACTCCTACATAACAAAGCATAAAACACACATCATACCATATGGTCTGATACCAATGTACCACCATCCTGTCCCATGTTCTTGTACAACACTAGATGGTATAATCACTGTATATACGATCTCATCTACAACATCCGCAGGTAAATCTGTCATATCATCATCTAATACACGGGGTAGCGTCACTAAAAGTGATCAAATGTATAACTACAATTCAGTGTTTGTGTTAATAAGAACTGGCCACTGGCCGAAATTACTATTTCAGGCTGCAGTTTTTTATCATCACCCCCCCCCCCCCCCCCCGCTGACCAGTTACTTTTCTGTTTCGGCGGGTTCAACCAAAACTTATTGATAACACTGCAATTACCACTCAAAAGGAAACAGTATCAAATATTCATGCAGTAAGAAAGTATAACACACATTCCTGGAAAAATACTTACACTGCAGCTCTTTGAATCATTATATCAGTCAAAATTTAGAAGTAAATACATGTATAACTATATCTGCAACAAAACCACAAAAAGCTTATAATCCAAATCAAACATGTAAGGATTACCAATTATTATTTCCTATTAAAACAACTCATAAACACTCAATTAACCCTGACTCAGTGACATATAAGTATGTATGCAGTTGATTATTATATCACACAATACCTTATCACACCCAGACAGACTGTTAATTAATGTAAATGATAATCTATCAGATAAAGGATTATCATCAACAGTAATAAATTAGTTTATGTCAGATAGAATATAAGGATTACTCAGGAGATATACATTTGGCAGATACCTGTTCTTTCTACAACACAGTGTTTGGGATGGAGACTATTCCACTGAAAAGATGGCTTTCATATATTGTCGCAACATCAAATCAAGAGTTTGGGCAAATTTATCGTCACTCAGATTTTGATAACAAGAGGGCCATGATGGCTCTATATCGCTCAATGCGTACACTGTCATGTTTTTTTACAGAACTTATAAATTTATGCAATCTTGTATGAGGACCACTAGACAATGCTACACATCAAACAACAAAGCTCTAGGCCTTATGGTTTGGGACAAGAAGATTTTCAAAGTTTACACTTATAAAATCTATTTTTAGCTCCTGTGACCTACTTATGTAGCAGACCGGAACGATTTATGCAACTTTGAAAGAGATCCACCCAAGGATCATTCCTGTGAAGTTTGGATAAAATCCATTCAGTAGTATAGGAGGAGATGTTGTTCAAAGAATATGTTGATGCACGATTCACGAAGCACGACTTTGTGCTCAGGTGAGCTAAAAAGCAGTATATTGCCATAATCTAGCACCAAAACTCTCAAAATGTGCACTTACCAACAAGATCATATTCTCGAGTAGTGGGCAGCACCGTACGTCGTACAAACACTTCAAACTCATCATTTTGATTGGTTGGCTTGATAATTACTAGCATGTCACTCATGTTAGACCGAATCTTCACAGCGTGAAGTTCTAAGTCATCAATGTCAAAGTATGAAGCCTAAAATATTGGAAAATAAATTTGCACACTTTGTAAATAATATTCATAAGCAACATTTATCAAGCAAATGCATAACAAAATAATGAGTGTTTTTAAACAATTTTACCACATAAAAATTCTCACTTTGCATACTTCTAAAACAGTGACTGTAAAATTGACCAAAAATCTCGGCTATAGAACAACTTACTGGTATTGTAAATGTATGTACATGTATAGCCAAGCAGCCTTGATGGCACAGTAATATAAAGATTTGCCACATAACTATTCGCCACATAATGATTTGCCACTGTTGTATAACAATTCGCCACGTGTGTGATAAATGAAATTTGGATGATAAATTATTATCGATTTGGACTTCTTCGGCCATAATTAACAGGAATTTACCTGGAGGCATTTAACTGCAATTATTGTTAATTGATCTAAGACCAATTATGGCCGCAACAACTTTTCAAGTGTGGCAGCATGTGGTCTTTTAAAATTAAATTATCTATGATATGGTGTTATTTGAAACTTCTGAGTATGTAATAAATAGGTCATAATTAATAATAATAATTATTAATATTATCATTATAATCTTAATAAAAAAACTGTGATGAATCATTATACAACTGTGGTGAATCGTTATTGTGGCGAAGTAATTCAATGGCACAGACCATAACTGGATTCTCCGAAGACCATTTATGAGTATATTTATTACCGTGATGGGTGCCTTCCTATGTTTTGTCTATTTACAATGACTATATAGTCAATAAGCCAAACAGTACATGAAAGCTTGTTGATCAGATGTACATCAACATTTAATTCAGTTATCAAAGTCACTATTTATATGCTCAAATGCACATACGCTTACATTTCACTGTTAAATAATACCGTAATGTAACACTTAATAACAGAACTCATTAATTCTACAAAATGATTTGGATAAACCATTTTGAGTATAGAGATCCAATTGAAGTACATATGAAGTTTAATGTATCAGTTTAAACCAGTCGTAATAACATCACACATCTCATATGTTTTTTTCGATATAACGAAAAGCTCACCTGAACAAGTTCACCATTGCTAACTTCATTATTCAATTCAATATCAATGACTATTGGTTCAGAGATGTTCTTGACCTCTAACAGATGACCTTCACCATCGACAAGGTCAAGACTGACCACAGGGGAATCAATGAATCTTGCACTGTCACTCCACAAAAAGGGATTGGCAGAAAATTCAACAACCTGATATATAAGCAGACATATCCACAAAGTTTTATTAACAAGGCTGACAAAAAATGAAAAATATCATTCAATATTGTATGTTTTTTCTTACTACATTTATCCTTTCCATCTTAGTGTGATTGATATATCAATACAATATCAACAATTGAATACAGGATTACCTTTCTGGTAATTCTACAGAAGTCGTAGTAAAAGAAACTGCAAATAGCACATTTGGATAAAAAATCTCATGGCAAAGCCAGTCAGTTAGCATAAAAGACAATATTATTTACAAAATAATATTACGTTTTTACGAAATAATATTACATTTTTACGAAATAATATTACGTTTTTACGAAATAATATTACGTTTTTACGAAATAATATTACGTTTTTACGAAATAATAATTTGCATAAACAAAATAATATTACGTTTTTACGAAATAACATTACGTTATTACGAAATAATATTACATTATTATGAAATAATATTAGGTTTTTACGAAATAATATTACGTCTTTACGAAATAAAAATAAGTGTCGCTCGAAAAAAAAGATATGGAATGTCACTTTAGGGGCTCCGTAGAATCCACAAACTTCTGAAATTCTTTTCATATTCCTAACATAGATACAGCAATGTATAATTTCCAAATGACGGACAACAAAGTCGTCATCTTGAATATTGTGATAAATTACTCACATTGAGGTCCACAAACTGACCAGATATGTTATTGTTGGATACAAGAACTTCTGATGATGGTAGAGTAAATGTACCCAATCCTGATGACAGCACAGCTTTACCTGTAGAGAAAATCACAACAGCTCATGATTAATTACTTGTCATACTCTGTCTGTAAATTTGTTTGCATAGCTATATCTATTACTATAAAAAATCACATTCCTTTCCTATATAAACTAGAAATGTGTCCATAGGACACAGATGCCACCACTTCCAGCCTTTGTCACAAAAGCAAATGCTATTATTCTGCTCATAGTTTGTGAATGTGTATCAAATTTATTTTCCAAGTGAAGTCAAGGGCCATAACTTTGCACTTACTGGGTGTAATCATACATGAAACCCCAGGTGCACAACTACACATGCAGGTGAGTATTCCTGTAAAGTTTTGGGAGTCTGGGTCCTATACTTTTGGAGATACGAGCCACACAAGATTGCATGCTCTGTATGCTATATTTTCAATAAGTCAAGGGCCATAACTTTGCACTAAATGGGCAGAGCCATACATGAAACCAGGCGCACAACTACACATGCTGGTGAACATTCCTGTGCAGTTTTGAGAGTGTAGCTGATATACTGTTGGAGATATGCGTGACACAAAATTGCACGCTCTGTATGCTATATTTTCAATAAGTCAAGGGCCATAACTTTGCACTTACTGGGCTCACCCGAACATGAATCCCCAGGTGCAAAATAGCACATGCTTGTGAACATTCCTGTAAAGTTTATGACTCTGGCTCATATACTTTTTGAAATATGTGCAACACAAGATTGCATACTCTGTAGGCTGTATTTTAACTGAGTCAAGGGCCATAACATTGCACTTACTGGGCACAGCCAAACATGAAACCCCAGGTGCACAACTTCACATGCTGCTTAACATTCCTGTAAACACGGACAAGGGCAAATATATATGCCCCCCTTTCAGAGTTGGGGCATAAGAACAAGTAAATCTGTTGAAATATACAGTAATGCTTTTGCATATACATGTAGTAGATTTGACTTAGAACATTTTCACATTTTTCATCTTGATATGTGATCAGGGCCTAGAAATATTATATTGCAGTGAATCTTAAAGAAATAGTTATCATTTTAATAACTAGCAAAGATGAATAGTAAAAAGAATGAACAATTATCAAAACATATGAGGATATCAAGATGAAGTTGTTTTCAATCAGCAGCTTCTTTCTATTCCAGTATCAGCACATTCAACTCATACGCTCAATAATATTTTCATTCTTAGACCATCCATAAAAACTTGTTAGTTTGGCATAACCCTACCCAGCAAAATTTAGGTGATTAGGTAGACAGGAAATTAATTTTTTATTCATTACTTTTATGGTCATACTAGTGTAAACAATTGATACAATGCTTCCTCAGACCCCTCAAAACAGTTGTATGTAGGGACCACTTTCATGAATAGGTAGGATCATGTCAAACAAACCATTTTTTTATTATGGCCTTATTTTATTTTTTATGTGCAGTGCAACCTCTCAAGGGCAACACTGACTGGGAGATGCAACTTGTTGAGTGTTGTTGAGAGGTTGTTTCTCTAAACAGGTTAAAGTGACAGTAAATATTTACTACAAGAAAACTGCTGATGTTGTTGAAGAGGCTTTTGCTAAAGAGAAGGTCTCCCTGAATCAGTTTCATTAACTTACTAATTTTCGTTACTTCTTCTCTAAGTGTGTATATCATAAATGCTTCTGTCTTGAATGTGAGTTCCTGTCCAGATGTTTTAGTCTTCACCAAAGTTTCCATTATCTTGTCTTTCACTTCAAATGCTTTGGTTATTAACTCCTTCGCCTAAATATTCAAACATAAAGCAGTATAATTCCATTCAATAGAAAATCCGAAATCCTCATGCAATCACCACGGAAACAGTGAATAAGACAACCAATGACAGGTAAGGACCAACAGGAAACAGTGAATAAGACAACCAATTACAGGTAAGGACCAACAGGAAACAGTGAATAAGACAACCAATTACAGGTAAGGACCAACGGTAGATCAGAGAAAGATAACACGTAAAAAGGACAGAAATCCCCTAAAACTGCACACACCATACAGACAGTACTGAACACAAGCCGTCTAATTCCAAACAATAAGGCTGACATATAAAAGAGTGGAATCAATCACAATTTAAAGTTGAAACTAATATAACAGGGCGAATAGATTCGTATTCATACGAATATGACATATACAGGGAGTCCGAAAAGAAAGGTAACACTTTGAAATATTCACAATTTTGTGAAATTTTGGAATATTAAGATGAAATTTATATCATTTTAAAGGCCAAACATTAAAGTCGAGGTTGATTCTGTAAAAGACGTGGTAAATTCAATAACGTTGTGGCATGATGACCTCATCTGAAAAACTTTTTATTTCAAAGATGACGCGACTGACGTCTGATCAGCATATTTTCATCGTGAAAAAATATTATGGAACAAGATATGTCACAGATGTGCGAAGGAAGTTTAAACATCAATCTACAGTCGACTCTCGTTATGACTAACTCGCTTAAGACGAATTTTTCGTTACCTCTTTGTCTTTATGAAATTCTGTCGGTTAAGACAAAGTTTTGTCTCGAAGTTTTCCAAGTCCCGCTAAACAAGTTCGCACCTTAAATCTATTGTTTAACACGAAGTTGGATTGTATCCTGCAGGCGACGAATGTTTTCACACATCACCGAGATGAAACAGACGATTTACCTGTATTTTCGCACATTTAATTATCGATTATTTACACAATGGAAGGATTTGTACATGTTTGCAAAATGTTAGACTATTAATGCAAACATGTCAAATTCTTCAAAACTGCGATCAAACCAAGAGTTTGTAAACATACCAAAATGAGTGATTTAATAATGCTTATACAGGGTGTCTCAAAATATATGTTACCATTTCAAATGTCTGTCATTTTAAAATTTGACAACATATCCTCTTGATTTATACATCAAAATAATCTTGGTGGATTGAAGTTTCTAACAAAATAAAGAACAGGAAATATTTGAAGTCACATTACAGGAAATGACGTCACATGACGTCAGTTGTTATTCAATATGGTGTCGTCAAAAGCTTTGCTGACTGGATATATAAAAACTCAGATATTGTTAATGTTCTTTGGTTTTCTGGTGAAGCCCACTTTCATCTAAATTCTGCATTTAATAAGAAAAACTGTCGTTATTTTGGAACAGAAAAACCAGACTATAATCTTAAAATCCCCTTGCACAGTAAAAAGATTGGTGTTTGGCCGCTATGAGTTCACAAGGCGTAATTGGCCCATTCTTTTTGACGATAAAGACGGACACGTTGACACCATCAACAATATGCAATATCTACATACAAAATGTATACTTAAACGCAAATTCATACCAGCACTGTGTTGGAGGGGTATCGATAACAATTGTTTTATGTCGCAGATGATTACACCATATCATGTTTGAATTAAAAGAGGTATTATTAAACACATCATTCTTTATGTGTAATACATAAAGTGCCATTTAAGCAATTTCCACAAACTTGTCTTTCTTACGAAACACCGCCAATATGGACTCCCGACGTTTATGTCGAACTTTCGCTAAGACAAACTATTTTCTACGGTCCCGAAAAATTCGACATAATGAGAGTCGACTGTACAATCAAAACAAGTGCGCTGCAAGTGAATGCAGGCTCTCCTCGGACACATTACATCATCACTGGGACTTTATCTCATCAGAAACTGAGCATAATGCAATTTGTTTACATTTAATATTTCATTTTGTGGACATAGATGCAGACGATGATGATGATCTTCATCTTTTCAAAACATACAAGCTAACGATTGCTCAAAGTTGCTCAAACTATGACCTACAAACAGGTAATATTACATTTACCTTGATTATACCATCACTGTTACTGGTACTATGTATGACATCATCAGCCACCTCACTCTGTGCTGTATCAACATTCTCAGTGTCTTCTGTATCCACAAAGTCATCTTCTGTATCCTTTACATTTAATTCATTAAGATAATTAACAGATTCAGATCTGGCTGCTAAAATCACATTACCAACACTGGCCAACATTTCTGAAATCACAAACATGAAATGAGCGCCGCTGTATGATTTCCAACCTCTTCTTTAAGTGACATCATTTCCAGAAAACGTAACATGTGATGTCACTATGTACTGACAGTAACCAATAATTTGCATATTGCAATATGAAAACGAAGTGACCATATGGAATAAATATTGTTTCCTGCTTGCAAATAGTGACATCAAATGTTGCGTTTTCTTGAAATGACGTCACTTACAGAAGAGGTTGTAAATCCCATAGCAGCACTCAAATGTACTTGAATTAAACATTGAAATCGCCACGTTAAAAGTGCACTTTGACATTTAGCATGATATTCAAGTATGTGTCATTTTCATTTACAAGTTACAATACCACATCATACCACATATAGTTATCAATTTTGTAGTGAATGTATTTCAATTACAGTAAAGATTCAATAATAAGACCACTGTTGGGACCCTTGAAATCCGGTCTTCTTATTGGGGTGTCTTAATATTGAGGTTGAATAAAGAGTAAAATAATGAAAATGGACTTGAAAACGGTGTTCTTAATTTTGAGGTGGTCATAAAATGGAGATGGTCTTTAAGTGAGGTTTTACTGTAATGACAGTGATGATAAATAAATGAATGACAAATACAGTACGGTGCAACATTTCCAGAGCAACAGCCTTTTGGAGATGCAAAGATGAACTGTTGTTGAGAATCTGTTGCTCTAGAGGAGATATATAGAAAGTAAATTTTTAAAACTGGAAAATTGACTTCGTTGTTGAAGAGAGAATCAGTGTTGTCAATATTTTTTGGTTTAACCGGCCTGAACAGAAAAGAGACCTGCCAGCTGGTGGGGGGGGGTCTGGGAATAAAAATTTACATAGTAATAATACTCCAATAAGTAGTTGGTATGTATTAAACATGCTTATAAAGATGTTCGGAAAATTTTACTTAGCCATGGTATATTGAACCCCTTACTATACACCTCCAATTTCAAAAAAATCATAGCCAACATATTGTACATTAGATAATCTGCAATACTTTTTATCTAAAACAGGGGGGTTCAATTTTCCATGGTGGGGTTCAAAATACCATATGGGAAAAATGACCGCGGGGTCAAAATACCATGCGGTATAATGAACCCGGGGTCAATTTTCCATATGGTATTTTGACCCCGGGTTCACTTTTCAGGGGGTTCAAAATACCATATGACAACAGCCAAAATGCAATTTTGACGAGCAGTTTCTGCCTGCTGACAGTTCTTATTCACAATGCTGGAAGTAGTTGCTGAAAAGAGGATTGTGTTCTAGATAGGTTACACAGCAATATAGCATGATTGCTGTGTGAGGTATACCTTCAGCAGCAAGTAAAGCTTGATCATTCGTCTGTTGTCTAGTTGGTTCTTCTAGAATCTTAGTAAACTCTTCAGTCATATCAGTGATAGCTTGAACTGCTTTCTCCTGCCATATACAAGTTATCAGACAAAGTTTATAGGATATCATTTAAATACATAGGGTTTCAGATCAAATACACAGGGTATCAGATCAAATACACAGGGTATTAGATAAATACACAAGGTATCAGATCAGATCAAATACACAGGGTATCAGATCAAACACACAGGGTATCAGATCAGATCAAATACACAGGGTATCAAATCAGATCAAATACACAGGGTATCGGATCAAATACACAGGGTATAAAATTAAATACACAGGGTATCAGATCAAATACACAGGGTATCAGATCAAACACACAGGATATCAGATCAAATACACAGGGTATCAGATCAGTTACACAGGGTATCAGATCAAATACACAGGGTATCAAATCAGATCAAATACACAGGGTATCAGATCAGTTACACAGGGTATCAGATCAAATACACAGGGTATCAAATCAGATCAAATACACAGGGTATCAGATCAAATACACAGGGTATCAAATCAGATCAAATACACAGGGTATCAGATCAGTTACACAGGGTATCAGATCAAATACACAGGGTATCAAATCAGATCAAATACACAGGGTATCAGATCAGTTACACAGGGTATCAGATCAAATACACAGGGTATCAAATCAGATCAAATACACAGGGTATCAGATCAATTACACAAGGTATCAGATCAATTACACAAGGTATCAGATAAATACACAAGGTATCAGATCAAATACACAAGGTATCAGATCAATTTCACAAGGTATAAGATCAAATACACAAGGTATCAGATCAATACACAAGGTATCAGATAAATACACAAGGTATCAGATCAGTTACACAGGGTATCAGATCAAATACACAGGGTATCAAATCAGATCAAATACACAGGGTATCAGATCAGTTACACAGGGTATCAGATCAAATACACAGGGTATCAAATCAGATCAAATACACAGGGTATCAGATCAATTACACAAGGTATCAGATCAATTACACAAGGTATCAGATAAATACACAAGGTATCAGATCAAATACACAAGGTATCAGATCAATTTCACAAGGTATAAGATCAAATACACAAGGTATCAGATCAATACACAAGGTATCAGATCAATTTCACAAGGTATAAGATCAAATACACAAGGTATCAGATCAAATACACAAGGTATCAGATCAATTACACAAGGTATCAGATCAATTTCACAAGGTATAAGATCAAATACACAAGGTATCAGATCAATACACAAGGTATCAGATAAATACACAAGGTATCAGATCAATTACACAAGGTATCAGATCAAATACACAGGGTATCAGATCAATTACACAAGGTATCAGATAAATACACAAGGTATCAGATCAAATACACAAGGTATCAGATCAATTACACAAGGTATCAGATCAATTACACAAGGTATCAGATCAAATACACAAGGTATCAGAAAAATACACAAGGTATCAGATAAATACACAAGGTATCAGATCAATTACACAGGGTATCAGATAAATACACAATGTATCAGATCAATTACACAGGGTATCAGATAAATACACAAGGTATCAGATCAAATACACAGGGTATCAGATCAATTACACAAGGTATCAGATCAATTTCACAAGGTATTAGATCAAATACACAAGGTATCAGATCAATACACAGGGTATCAGATCAAATACACAAGGTATCAGATCAAATACACAAGGTATCAGATCAAATACACAAGGTATAAGATTAAATACACAAGGTATCAGATCAAATACACAAGGTATCAGATCAAATACACAGGGTATCAAATAAATACACAGGATATCAGATGGGTGAGATTAAGTCAAAATTTAACAAAGACCATCCTTCATATATACAGCAGTCACTGTTTACATACAGTCTCCATACGCTGGTAAAAAAATGTGTTCAACAATGTATTTGTAAACTAAATGGCATGTACAGACATATTTAGTGAGAAAGAGGAAGGTACTCGGGTTATTTTTCAAGTTGCAAATTCTAATATGGTTTTATCAGTAGCTTTTACTGAGAATACAGACAGCATCTGATGACATATGTATCACAATTGCTCAGACTGGCCTTTTTGATATCTGAGGGGTTCATACACAACCACAAATATGTCTTGTTTTCCAAAGTCAAACAAGAATAACAAAGTAAAATGGTCATGTTAGTGCTTCGCAGCTCTGAAATTTGTTCTAATTGGAACTGATGTATACTAATTGTCATATTAAACATTGAATCTACTCCTATATGTGACAGACAAGCTAGAAAATGGATATAAGCACATAAATTCTACAATAACATACCTGTGTTTCATCTGTAAGTTCATCTGTCTGTTTGGTAATGACCTTGAAACATAATGCTGTTTGCTGTAAAGCATCCAAGGTCACATGATCTGTATCTGATAAATATTGTATTATATTGCTTCTCATCTGTAATGAAAATATAACAAAATGTATGAAAATATATGAAATAACAGCACAGTAAAAGTCAAACCATACTTTGCACACTCATCTCAATCTTACTTTGTCAAGATGAAAGATGCAAGTACACAATATTCTATCTTTATAACAGTAGAGTGTAAATATATATACACACAGCTTCTACATGTATTACTTACTTCAATACTGTTATGGGTTCGTAATGCAGGGCTTTTTCACCATTTTGGAAATGGGTTCAGGACCCATATTCAAAAACTTTTAAGACTGAATCTCAGACTTAGACTTTAAAATAGTAAATTTCATTTTGTTCCTACGTTATTTTCACACAATATATTTTGATAAAACATGGCAAATGTGTAGAGTGAGTAACAAGAAATATTCAGGCAAAAATATATCCGTTTAAATATAATGAAAACGAAATGCTTGTAAATTTAATTTTTGCAATTTTAAAGTCTAAGTCTGAGATTCAGTCTTAAAACGTTTGTGAATACAGGCCCAGGTCTGGTGTGATTGGGAAAATTAGCCTCGAGACTGTCTAACTTGGGGAAAATTTTAGTAAGGTAAATTAATTGAAAAAAATTGACTTTTTCTCAAAACAACTTTATTCAAGCATTCTCCATAATAACTTGATAATACTTTTTTCAACGTCTGACCTAAAACCTATCAATAACCAAATCTGAATTTCCATCTTAAGCCCTTGCCGATTTTGGGAATATTTCAGGTTTGATTGGGAAAAAACATACAATTTTCGATAGGGAATCTGTCCCTTTACCGGACCCAACTTTACATGGAAAAAAAGCCTTGATAATGTTAAAATATCCAATGAAAAACATACTTTCATGTATCATGTAGTATTAGCAAGTTATTGGAAAGTATGAATCTTGTATTACCTCTGTGTTTTTCAGCTTGTTTTCATTATCAAGCTCAGCTGTTGCCTCAGGAGATGATTCATCTATGTCAGTCATTGATTCAGCAGAGGTCGTAGACTGAACAAACGTTGCACTATTAGTAGGCTGTAATAAAAATTCTTATTTTAAGTCAGAGACAAGTCTGTCTATATTTCACATTTTTAGATTACAATAATAACGCGAGTACAAATCAAAGGGCTGAAGGTCCAGGGAGGCGCTTCCAAGGCAAGACTGCACGTTTTTCATATTATTGTATTAGAAATTAATACGCGACTATTCAGGTTAACACATTTGCCTATGACACAAATAATCCAGAAAAGCCATTCATGTCAAGACTCCTGCCATTCCACAATTGATATATCCCTGACAAATCAGCCATTAAACACATCAAATCTATAATAAAATCATAGGACTTTGCATGCACTATTTTCTTGAGACAATGAATATGGCGGTACTTCAAGTAGACTATCAAGTTGACAATGATAGCAAGGAGACTCTGAAGTACCTCTAAAGTAGGCAGAGCAAACACTCCCAAGAAGTGATACTCAATTCTACATGACTGTATTTTTTGCAAACATAAAATTCATGTATATACCAAACCGCTAATTTAGTGTTCAAGCACAGGTCTGTTCTACACAAAAACTGTTGATATTTGTACTCTGCACATTATTTCTAAATGTTGGTAATTTCTGATAAATAATGATTTTTTTAAACGAAGGAAATTACGCATAGAGCAGTCCTGACAATATGATGACAATCTGTCTCCCACAGAATTTGAAAGAAACATTAGACCAATAAAACTCAGTATTTACTTAATTGTGACATTTCTCGGGCTTTTATTGTCTCAAAAAACAGACCTGAGAGTTCAGAACTGATGCCATGGCAACAATAAGTTGTTTGAATTCCTGATCTTGTCCAGCTTCTTTCATAGTAGTCAGTACATTGGAATCGTCTGATGCTAATGCTCTTACTTGATCTAGATCTTGTAGAGGTTTTGGATGAACCTACACAATAATATCAAATGCTCATGATTATTTAAATGTTAGAAAATAATATCAAATGCTCATGATTATTTAAATGTTAGAAACATAATCACTCAATACTCACTTAATAATATACCTATATGAAAAACACGTCATAATTTGTAAATAAGAGAATCTATAATAACAGAAGGAACATAAAAAACTAGAGCTATCACTGAAGGTGATTAATACCCCCACAATACCGCTTTGTCAGACATATTTTTGATAAATTCAAAGATGGCCGCCAGTCAAGACAATGAAATTATCTATCACTATCTATCACTACAGGACCACAATCAGAATGTGCCGACAATATACACAACTAGGCTTGGTAGAAATAATTCATGGAAAACCATGTTATGTGACATGACGGAACAAGTGGTGATTCTCATATAGCCCCCATTGCATATTTTGAAGTGGGGTTATAATAAGAATTGTGTACATTTTAATATTTCGGAGGTGATATGAATACCACAGTATGGGAGTCAGGTCAAAATCAATAAAATAGAAAAAATGAACAGTAATATATAGCACTTTGTCACAAAGAAATATAATGATACATTCGACTAGAGTATGAACTAGTAACACCAATATATTTGATTTTAACTCCCAAGATCTGAACATTTTGCATTCAAATTCGAACAAATATAGCAACAAAGCGTATTAAATTGATACAATTTATATTCGCAATCAAGACATTTTGTTCCATTGTCCTTGACTGCAGTTTCACAGATTTAATCAAATAATCAAACTACCTGGATATAACATTATATTATGCCTTATTTCAATGGATTTTAAAAGAAATCCCGTTATTTTCACTGAAAGGCGAGTCTTCAACAACAAAAACAAACCATTTGCTAGTATCTGAATGTAATAAACCAAAAATGCTGCCAACAGAACAGTAAGAACTAATCAACAGTTCCTGTGAAATAAAAAACTGAACTTGTATAGAATTGCTCACAAAAAGCTGGGCAAAATGGAACTAAATCAATGCAAAATATATCAAACAATATGCTAGAAATAACAGTTATTTTCACAGAAAGATAAGTCGTTTACAACTAAAAACAAACCATTTGCTAGTAAGTGAAAGTAAGAGAAACTATTTTTAGTAACAGTGACCTTGGCCCCACCAGCCCCAATATCGAACTTGACCTGTATCTTCTGATGTTACACCTGTGTACCAAAAATTTTTCAAATCTGTCTAGCCTTTCATGAGTTATCGTCCGGAAACCATGAAAACCGACAGACCGACCGACAGACAGACCGACCGACCGACAGACCGACCGACCGACAAGCTCACTCCTATATACCCCCTCAAACTTCATTTGTGGGGGTATAATAATAAATCAGAGAATCTTCATCAAGAAAAACAATGTTAAATGTACTGGTGATCCGACAAAGGCACAGAAACAGTAAGAACAATGAATCCTGATGTGCAATATTAACACACATTCAATCCACATATTTTGTGCTCTACCATATTGTTTTATACACAACTGTCTGGATTATGCGACATATATCACGGACATATGATCCATGGATTCGAAAAAGGCCGATATCGGTGAAACGATAAGAAGAAATAATTTACCCACAATTCTTAGCGCGCGCTTGGTAAGTATCATGGATTTCTGACACTGTAGCGATCAGTGAAAGTTGGCAATCTCCGTTCATTTCCGTCTGGTGTAGGTTCTGTTGATCGATATTTCATACGTTTAAACGATGCTAGTTCAGTCTTAAAACTCAGTATTGAACTAAAAAATGCATACAAGCAAACAACAAGATAAACACAAAATATATAAATACCATCGAGAAATGTATAGCTGTTGTAAACATGACGATTACGGCGGTTCAAAATGTCAACTTCTCTTGATTCAGAAACAAGATGGCCAGCGTCACGTACGAGGTGTTCTGATCATTTGATCTCGGAAGGGTTTAAACAAGTCTAAATATACATATACCAGCCTGTTTCAAATCCATGGTTTATATGTCCGTGCATATGTCCGCCAAAATTTTAAATTCAAGAATGCATCGACATACCTCAGCCTCTAATGCAGTCTCCACAGATGCACCAATAGTATTAGATATTCTCACAATTACATCATGCTTATATTCTGTTTCCTGTCGACCAAGTGGGAACTGGGAATGGGCTGTGAAGGGATCAGTGCCATAATAAAGGAGTTGGGTATCAGACCCACTCCTTACTTTCGTCCAGAATCTATAGAGGAGACCTTCACCTTGAAACTGCTCCTCTCCCGGGTTCATCCAACCGTAACATTGGATTTCAAATCTTGTATTTAATGCATAACCTTTAAGTACATTACGAAAGAAAATATCAAATTTCATGACAGAAAGGTGAAATCAATTTCAAGACAAAGTACTGCTAGATCACAGTACAAACAGACCCACTCTCAATGCTGTACACAATCACAGTACAAACAGACCCACACTCAATGCTGTACACAATACCACGTCAATTCGATTTTCAACGAAAATACTCCCACACATAATTGTCAAGGAGTGACAATTTCTCTACCTGATTTAAAAAAACTTTCAAAATACAGGATATTGGTAGAACTGATGGATGCTCCCCAAAGCATAATATACATGATTGATTTTTGAACCAGAACTTGCTGACAATATGCCATCTCCTCCAGGTAGTGAAGCTTCCCATTAAGTCTCATTGAATTCCCGATGGTGGTTCCTCCTTTGAGGAGCATGATAAACAATGCATCATAGATGAACAACATTTTTGTTAGGTCTGTTTCTCATAGACTTGGACAAAGCACAGTCAGACTTGTGCTCCAAGCTTAAATCTCTTCCTCTCAGAAAAACACACACACAACAATGAACAATCTATTTGAAAAACAGCACAGTACAGAAATGTATCAAAGGATTTCCTTACTATGGTGGTATTGGACAACAGACGTACACTTAAAACCTCACTTAAAGACCACCTCAAAATTAAGAATGCAATTTTCAAGTCCATTTTCCATATTTTTGCTGTTTATTTATCCTCAATAATAAGACCACCTCAAAATTAAGAACGCAATTTTCAAGTCCATTTTCCATATTTATTGCTGTTTTCAACCTCAATATTAAGACCACCTCAATAATAAGACCAGTTTTTAAGGGTCCCAAGGTGGTCATATTATCGAGGTTTTACTGTATCACAAACATGTGTTCATAATTTATTTGGAAGTCCAATCACCATCCAATTTTTTCATTGAATCATTTGTAATTGGAAATTATGCTGTTCTTCAACAGTATCTCAGTTGACCTAAACGGCATTCCTAGAAACAAACCAGAACCTCCTTCAGCAACTAACAACTTCCCCACACTAATCACACACTTTCCCCTCAGGTTTGAACCTCAAGGGCCGGGGATTATAATGGATACTTACACTCTGAACTCAAATCTCCGATCACAGAATTATTACTCTTATTAGTCTGATATTTAAAATTTGTGTGGATTGTGGAAATTGCATGAGTGCTGAATACTGTAAAATCCCTATTTAACACCCCAGGGGTGTTACATTTTCTGAAAGGGGGGCATTTATTACAGGCCATATGGTAGTGAAATCGAACATCATTTCTCTCCTTGAAGTTCATGCAAGTACATTGGGAATTTCCCCCTTGCATGCAGTCAACAGATGACACATTCTGATTTTTGCTGTCGATTTCTCTGCATAGCCTCTGCTTTTGGCACCTGTAATCTCACCGGCATTCCGACTACACTGCTACTGCCTACGTGACTTATGTCATTGTGACCTAAGTCATTATGACCCAAATCATTTGTAGATACAAAAATAACTTGCACCACTGTCAAAAATAGGTCATGCACCTGTTGCTGTAAACAATAAATGTGTTGATACAGTTTAATAGTTCACATACGGTAGTTATTAATGTGCTATTTACTAGTGATATACTGGAAGTGTTTGATGTTACATACTACAGAAGAGAATGGTATTTAAAACTTCGTAAGTTTTTTTCATTCTTTTCTGATTACTCGGGAAAAAATACATTTTCAAAAATGGGCAGGGGGCGTTTATTAGGGTGGGGGCGTTAAAAAGGGACTCCACGGTATTCTTTTTGGTCCCTTTTCTTGGTGATTTTAATGTGATTAATGAGATATGAAAGTTATTATTGGGTTTATGCTATATTTAATGTTGTGCTTTGAGATTTGAGTACTGAGCGCAAGTACATGTGATAATCATGGGCCAAGATTGGCAATCCCGACCTATACAGACTGAGCTAACCAGGCAGGGTATGAAATTATTATCATCCATTTACTGTACCTTTTTCCGGATTTATTGAACAATTTCCTCCATATGGTGGTAGGTTTGTTTTAAACTGGTAATTCGTGAAGGAACTTGTATATCCATACACTTTCATGTCCAGCCTAAGATGATAGACCCTTCCTCCTATCAGTACACCAGGTTTGAATGCCAACCCAGCTCCTCTATCATCTAAACAGAAACAAGGACATACAATTATATATTGTACAATACATGTAATTGAATTCATGACAGTATTCTTACATTTACCGTGATTAAAACTATACATCACATGTATGAGACAGCTTCAAATGCCAAACAGAGCACTGGGTAAAAGTTTGAAATTCAAAGCAAATTCAGATAATGTAAATAATTTATGCGTTATGTAAACTCAACTTTTTCTACTAAACCGTTCTTGAAAATATTTTGTAAACATGTACATGTACCATGTCTATAGGCATTTTATCCAGATGGAAATAAAAACACATAATATTATGATGTATAATAAGAATGATTGTTTGTTTAAATTTTATATTTGTATTCTCATAAGATGCAGGTTGATACAAACATAGCCATGTGATACTGACCAGTGGACAGTAATCCATGAAGGTCTTGTTGTAAAATCCCACCATCATTGTCATGGAGATACAATGACCAGTTATAATCAATTCTGGCCCAACTTAGGCAACTTTCACATACTGCTTGTACAGCAAACTCACTCGATGGATTCATCTTTGACTTACAGTTACTGACACAACTGAAAATTTACAATATGACATTTTAATGAATGTTAAAACCTGTGTGTGTAGACAACCCTTGCAAATATCAAAACTAGTATATGTTCAATTCAAGTTTGACATTTCAGATTTAAACAAATATTATCTGCATGAAAACAATATTTAGAAAAATTACGTCATAATTATGATCGATTCTAAACTTCCTTTTTAAAAAGAACTATTAAACTGTAACACATAGATAAGAGCTGCATCGTTTCTCTGTCTCTCAAATATTTACTCTGTATAATGAAATCTTTCTTCACATTGGAGCCATGTATTTACCTGATATGTATATTGGGTGGAATACCATCAACCACATGTATAAATTGATCAAACAGTGCTGTTCTCATGCCATCTTTCACTATCAATCTAAACACATTCACAGAATTAGGACCAAGTTGTAGAGTAGAAACTTCCACGATACCATCCTTTAGGGGCAGACGACCAATGCCAGTACCAAAACAACCACCTCTTTCTTTGCTGATGTTTGCTGTATCTTCTGCTGCAATAATCTCAATATCTTCCCATAATGCATCATCAAATGATTCGTTCTGTCGTCTGCACCACCATTCAAACTCTAGATGAGATTTGACATTGCTATCTGGATCATATGAATCTGACAGACCATCTATTTCAAGCAGTATATTAAAACTGACAACACGAGCATTCCCTCCTTTCACCATGGCAACAAGAGGAGATGCATCAACTTTGAGGTAAGTGTACTCTTCAGTATAGAGACCAGGTATACCCACCATTGACACATTTAATGAGATTCTATAAAGCCCAATTTCGAATGTCTTTGGTTCAAAATACACTTTGAGATTATAAATGGTAGTTATATCAATATTATAAGGTTGTAGATAGTGATTTAAATACGTGTCTCCTTCAATAACTTGATGAACTTTCCATTGATAGATTGGGCCGCTAGTAGCTTCACAATCTATTATTGCAGTACTCTCCACTGTAGTCGAATCAGAAACAAGCTTTTTAACAGGTATTTCAACGGTACGTCTGCCGCCATTAAATGTTACAATGGGATAATAACAACTGATACCACTAACCATGGCTAGACCAGAAATAGTTGCCATGGAAACAACATTAAATGCAGTAACATTCACAGAAAAAAGTCCTTCCTTAGTATACCTATGACTGTAAGTCAAAGTGTTTGATCTTTCTACTATAATAAATTCATCAACACGACTGTCGCCTTGACAACTTTGAGCTCCCATGCCAACCAATGGAGAACCATCACCCATATCCCATATAAAACATGAGTTTGCTCCAGAGTAAGTAAGCACTAAAGTAAAATTCAATAACGTGTAAGATTTCTTAGGTCCATTATTTAGTAAATGTAATGGAGACACAATCTCATGCATATCAATGATGAGGTGTTTACTTTGTGAGTACATCTGATTCAGAACCGTTACATTGATGGTGTAATAACCTTCAGAGTGGAACTTATGATGTATAGTATCTTGCTCAACTATAGTGATATTCCCATCACCAAAGTCCCATCGATATTGTTTATTGTTACCACTTGCCACACTACATTGAAATATCACAAGCCGTTGCAATGGGAAAATATCACTAGCATTTCCATGCCCATAGTGTAAAGTATTATGCACAGAGCTTTGCTCATAGAATCTTGATACTACGAGACCAGTTATTTCTTCAAGAACCCAAATGGTTTTCTGAACTACAATGGATGAGACACTATTCTTAACAACAAATGATACGTTATATTTGCCAGGTTGTCCGTAGGTGAAAGCACCTTCAATAGTTTCATTTAAAATCAACATTCTTTGTATACTTCCAGTGCGTTGCTGACCAGCACCATACCAGATTGTGTATTCAACATGAGATCCAATGCCTATATGAAATATAAACTCTACAGTACTTCCTATACTGACTGAAGATCTATCAGCACTGATGTAGACATCACTTACAACAGCTTGAATATATGTGCTTGTTTCTATGTATTGGTAAGATAGCATGTTACTGCAGTTGACCCAGACAGACAATGAACCATATGTATTACCATCGGTTAACACTTCCACAAACATTGGATTGTTTTTCGTCAACTCAGGAATAAACTCCGTGTTTTCCCATTCATCATTAATGAACACTTGACATGTTACAGCAGTAGGTGGAGCACTGATGTATGGGTATGCTATTTCTATCTCCACTCTGTTTGGAATTGATGGTACAATTGGATCTATCTTCAACTCTAAATCTTTAACATGATATTGAACAAATACTGGTTCAATATTACCAGTCCATTCACTCACGGGGTTAGACAATTTTACGCTTATATTCATCACATCAGGAGTAATGCATTCTTTTTGAATAACAGTCTCAGAGTTACCTCTCCTTGAGTTATTTTTAGAAATAACATCATTTTCACCAATCCCATAACTCAATTCCAGAACTATGTTACTTCCTGTCTTTGTTGATACTATAATTGTCAAGAATTCAGCCGGAGTTTTAAGAAATTCGTCAACATAAATATCAACACCGGATATCCATTCCTCTGAAATGACAGTCTTTGTAAGCACAATAAAACTGACCAAATTAGAAATGTTGAGATGCACATGGAAAACTCCGATAGCATACACATGATTCATACTTGTAGTTTCTTTGAAGTCTGCTAGATGGGATTTCTGCTCCGTTCCATCTCCAAACGACCATTTTAACAACACATTATCAAATATTCCAATGGTATTCACAGCAAACGTAACATTACCCTGGAAAACTGGATCATGTACCATATCCAAGTCAATATCAGATAGAATATCTTGTACAATAACAGACGATGAGACGGTCACTGTGCTGATGGCATTGGATAAAGTCAAGGCCACAGAGTAATTACCAGCTGTCATATATCTAAAACAAATGACAAATGATAAAAATAACAATGTTACAACAATTAAAAAATACTAAACATAACATGGTACATTGCAACAAAACATTTGATCATTTAAGCATCATGAAAAAATTTATATCATAATATTTTTGCAGCTTTTGATGAAATTATTTTAAGTGACATAGCAAACATAACTTGCATATTAACTGCAAGTCGAAACATTTCTTTCAGTACATCATTTTGAATCATTTGATAAGGAATTGGTACAACATATACTAAATGTTAGAGCTAACAAAATGGTTTATATGCATTTTTGAACTCAGAAAGTAAATTGTCCCAAGCAAAAATCTTGGAGCCTAGTAATGGTCAACTTGAAACATAGATTTGAATTATAATCACATATTTAAGTAGAGTATTTATATAACACAAACCTGTGGGTTATTTCCACTGGATACTGGAATGCTAAAAGTTCCTCCGCATCAAATACGAAGGAGTCTCCATCGTCAAATGACACTGAATACTTAACATGTGATCCTCTCTCCATGGTTACAACCATTGTTGCTAAGTTACCAACAGGATATGCTAGCTGTAGAGGTGTTATTTTCACACCTTCAATCGGATCCTGATTGTTGACATCTATCACTGAAAGTAATGGTAAAGAACTAACAAATATCAGTATGTTATAGGACTTTCATTGATTCACAGTTTTGCACATCGACAATATCGATATATCGAAAGACAAATATCGACGATATATTGATTATATTTTTAAATCCCTTTTATAGACTCCTATCTATTTATGTTTATGTGTGTATGCCAAGTCAGATATTTAAACGTTCAACTTGTATTTTTATGATAACATTAAACAAGATACCGTTTTTTTGCAATTAATCTATATTTTTAACTTATATTAGCAGTGTAATGATATATTGCCAACATTTGGAATGAACTTTCTACTAGATACTGTTTAACAAGCGGTTGACTACAAAGCGACTTTGAGTTATTTCGGCACATTTTTAGACAGCACCCCATTCTCCTGAATTTTCCCACCATAATATCGATATTTGTATGTGTGTATCGAATATCGGTCGACAGAAAAAAATCGCTGATATATCAATATCGATTGTATTATTGACATCCCTAGTATTTTATGTACCTTTAACAAAGTATTGCAAAACCTTTCATAAATATCTTGTTCAAGTCTAATACACACACATTAATAAAAAGGTTTTGTAACATTATGCAGAGAAATGAACTATCAATATATACATGTATATACATTTTTAAATATTTCCATGTTCATTTATTTCTATAAATCACAATTATGCCTCCAAAACATCTTCGGACCAAGCGTTTAGTTTGCGATGTCAACGTCATAACCAATATCACTGAAACAGGTTTTGGCATGGCAGCGCTCATATCACTATCATACTCCTTAAATATGAATATAAATCACAAAATATGTACATGATTAGCTTTAACTACACATAGAATATGAATCATTGCTCAGGGAGTTCAGTTTTTGTATGAGTAGAGGTTTATACTTACATGCACAGACTTGTCCTGGCTTGTCTACAGAAATATCCAGATATTCAGGGAAGCATGTACAACTGTATGTTCCAGGTAAATTCTCACACACAGCATACTCGGAGCAAATGTTTAAATCTGGACTCAAACATTCGTTCACATCTGAAAACATGACAGAAGTCATGCATAAGGCCATCCTTAAAAAACTGTTTGTTTGCAGTTACACGACCGACTCATGAAAAATGCCGCAACTCAATTGATTTTTTCAGGTTCATCGATGAAATTTTGTTTTCCGGTCTAAGTACTAAACTAAGAAAAAAAAACCTACCTTCTGTTAAATTCTTGGTCACATGACCACAAACAGGATGGCCTAAATACATGTGAATATCAAACAAGAAATTGGGCAATGCCCACAAACCAGGTAACAGTGACCTTGACCTTCGATGGAACCAACCCAAAAGCAATCCCAAGTGAGATCTCCACATGTTCATACTAAATGTATACACCAAGTTTGGTTGCAATATGATCAACGAAACTCAAGTTATTCGCAGGAAACCCCCAGTTTGACGTCCGCCCGCCCAACGATACACACCATTCTAATCCAATAGATCAAATAAAAAATCATCATTTATCTCCAGGCATAAATGACCAAAACATTCAACCTCAAAGATTCAATTCCACACACTATGCGGTTGGCACTGATCTTTTGTAACTGCTGTGTGGCACACACTGAGTCATACTCTAAATGCATATGGACAATACATAAATATCAGATCCCCTAGAGGGTGATACCATATAATGTTAACCCAAGAAAGTTGATTATTAACTTGGATAATGGGAATTTCCAGTTGGTTATTTTTAGACCCACATGAGGGTAAAATAATTATATCACCCGGTATAAAACGTTATGTCACAGGGTAAAAACGTTATGTCACCGGGTAACATTATGGATTTGCTCATAGCGTGTATATTGGAATTTTGCATGGACAAATCAAGTGAGGTATAATAATACAAAATATTGAATAATTCTTAATTAATCCTTGTCATACATTTTCAACTTATACATACAACTTTGCATCATAGAAAGCTTTGTACATTAATACACAATTCTGACATTAGGTAATTAATACATAATTATCCACCTTGAACAACGACGTAGGTGACTCCAAGGTCATACTGTTCCCAGAAACTTAAGTTTGCCATGAACATGTTGGTAAGTTCTTCAGGAGAATATGTTGTCTCTGCGTCATAGTACAGAGTGAAATTGACCAATAAACTTCCTGCACTGATACTGTTGATTTCTAATCCATAAAAATATGATTCTGATGTCATTAATTCCTTAGCAATCTGAAATATTGATTGAAGCAAACAATCATTTACAAACAGATCATAATAATAAATAAAACAAGTTCTTGTACTTTGTTTCATGAAATGATTTCACGGTGGCATACATGTATCAATTTGTTAAACCTAACAGAGTCATATACAGTCAAACCTGTCTGTAAAGACCACCCATGGGAACAGCAAAATGTGGTCTTTGTTTACAGGTGGTCTCTATTAACAGATTAAATATCATTGAACATGGTCTGATGGGAGATACAATTGGTGGTCTTTGCAGACAGGTTTTGCAATAGTGGTCTTTGTCAGCAAGTGGTCTTTAACACAGGTTTGACTGTAATATGAAATGAGCATGCATACTGCTTTGATCCAGCCTTAAGTTCAATCTTATTGAAATGTTTCTTCATAAAAATCATTGTAACTATAAACACAAGTGTAGGTGGAAGTCAAAAATGTGAAGAACAAAAATGAAAATAAGAAATACCTACACTATGATCTATTATATGAAGAATTTCATTCAGTTCCTCCTCAGTGAGCTCATCTAAATGAACATCGATCCCATTATATTGTTCTATATGTATACTGCTTGCAAACATCATTGATTCTGAAATACAAGCTAAAATGTTAGCAAGGTTCATACAGAACTTCCTGAAAAAATTCAAGTACTTTTCAAGGACTTTTCAAGTTACTTTTGCCCCATTTTCGAGGACTAAAAATGTAGATATTTTCAATGTAGAGAAGAAGGGATCCTTTGTATTTTTCAAGTTTATCCCACCAAGATGACCATCAATGCAGCACGGATAAAATTACACAGCGTGAGAGTTGTTTTAAGAGGGCATAAAACCTGTACCATACCGTACTGCATTACCAAACGATCGCCTACTCAAGACCTGTGCAAACTTTGGATAGATAAGGTCTGGCTTCCATATCACTCACAAAGGCTGCATTTTATTTACCACTGGATTATGAATAACAGACTGATCCAAATTATCAAACTAACCCAGATCCAAAATAGAGATGAAGAATTTCCACTGCATGGAAACTAATATGCAAACCTGGTTTAAAATGATGCATCACAATTTACCATCAGAAGACTACTTTAGAAGAATTTGTAACAATTAAAAAATATATCAATTTTGAGAGAACTATGGAAAATACATAGAACTAGAAACCTGTCATGGTGTGGGTTAGGTTTTTCAACAGGGTGGATTTCGACTGACATGTTCAGCAAATGCATTCATACGTTAGGGTCGAGCGTTCTTTGGCAAAGTCAGTTAGGCAAGTTCAATTTCGACGACGACATGCACGCAATTAAATGCGCCTAAATGTACATAGCAAATGAGATTCGGCCATCTGAATCATTAATAAGCATCACCATTAGTGTGAGTAATTCAAAAGATGTCATTAAATATGTTGCCATAGATCAGAATATTATAAAAACGTCATATTAATAACTTACTTGAAGACATTTTTCAGTGAAAGCAAATGCAAATGGCGTATTTTAATAAAGGGACGTAACTTTGGCAAAACAAGCATAATCACCGCAAGCCAGTCTTTTTCGCGAAATTGCGCTTTCATACAATATCGAGGAATCACCACCGAAATAACAACAACATACTGCTTTAAAATATGCATGTGTATACATTCTCTATGCGCTTCACACCCCATTCTGTTCACAGTCTGGTTTGAAAATAAAACACACAGTACATAACGAGTACTAACCCAGACATAGCGAATCTTTCTCGATGTATCCTGTATGACACTGGCAATGAAAACTTCCATCCTCGTTGATGCAGTTGGAGTGATCTGGGCAAGGATTATAGTCACATTCATTTGCATCTAAAATGCAATCAAAACATGTGACATTCATTTTAGTGAAATATTTTCCCTCACTAATCATGGTGACGTCCACTGAATTTCGGTGAATTTACCGAAATCCATTTTGGATCTGGAGTGACCAGCAATCGTAACATCTCGGTATTTGTTCAACCTTCAAATTGCGCCGACTATATTTTTCAAGATATTCCTTGTTTAAATAAGTGTAACTACGGCTAGGCACCGTGAATGAGTGGATAATTAATGGACTGATGGGTAGGCCTACTTTCTATATACATTCAAAATGACACAAAGACAGATACAAAACTCTTATTTCAATAAAGATGGAGGTTAATAAATATAGGAATAGAATTTAGAGCAGCGTATGTGCTTATTTCTTACATACACATCAATGTACTTCAGATAGTTTTGTACTCACCCACACATCCACTGTCCGCATTTCTCTGATAACCGTCAACACATGTACATGAAAATGACCCATGCGTATTGGTACAATATTCTAGATCGCTGCATGCATGTTCCGAATTCACACATTCGTCTTCATCTAGAAAAATATGAAGCAAACACGCCATATTGTTGTTACAGTGAAAACAACGTGAAAGTCATGAATGAAAACAATTATGTCGTCGTCTTTTTTTTATTTATTTATTTTATGCGCATTTTTGCACAACTATGCAGGGCCGTAAATTACATGGAGGCATGTAGGCAGTTGCCTCCTATTGCGGGCTGATTTTTTGTCTAAAAAGGGTCCAAAAAATGTTTCGCCTCGTTCCGCTCGGCGGGGTGCCTCCCCTTCCAGGGGAGGCAATTTACGGCCCTGCTATGAAATGGGGGCTGAATATCAATATAGTTTAATGGAGAGAGTGCATTTAGGTATGCATTATATTTTTTCTTTTGTCGATATACCTTATACGTGGGCACTATCAGACAATGTTTTGTGTTTAGATATTTATCTGGTATGCAAATTTATCACGATACTTATCTATTTAACCACATTAGTATCTAGTTATATAAGTAGTTAACTGGTGGCAGAAATATGCCACCATAGGATAGGTAAACTCAAACATATGGCACAATGAACTAAATCATTCACCTGTACAAATGTCTGGTTGTGACATGAAGAACCCTGGGAGGCAGCGACATGTGTAAGATCCGACAGTATTGTCACAGACAGCATTCTCACCACACACATCAGTAGAACATTCATCTATGTCTACAACAAAATACAGTAAAACCTCACTTAAAGACCACCCCAATAATAAGACCACCTCAAAATTAAGAACACAATTTTCAAGTTCATTTTCACTGTTTTGCTCTTTATTCAACCTCAATATAAAGACCACCTCAATATTAAGACCAGTTTTCAAGCTCCTCTTATAGCAAACACTCACACCCAATATAAGACAAATGAAATTGTAGATATATATGTAAATTAATATGCTGTGAAGTGATTTGAATATTCCTTAGTGGAGTAATTAAATACTTGGAGCTTGATAGAAACAGCTTATTAGTTCACAAACCACTTTAGCACGTCCATTTTTTCAACATTCCATTTTTTCTTAAATTATTTCGTATTACTGCGTTGGGTGAATTTTGGGACTACTTCGTAGTGTGATCTTCGAATGTGGACGTTTTTGAGCTTGTTCCCGGCTTTCAGTCTTTTTTGGTGTTTTGAAAACGGGAACCATGGATGTATGCCTCTCAAATTGCCACACTACTATCGACGGTACATGAGCGGTACCGTCGAAAAACGAATTTCTAGCGCTGGCCCACTTAGACAACATTTGGAGCGATTCCTCTCATAGATGTTCTTATGTAATGCGTCTACATAAATTGTATGTAAGGAGGTAAAAGGATATTATATCCACCACGTTGATGGGGACAGACTTATAACCGATGATGCACTGCATGTAGTTTTAAGCACATTAAAATCTATGTTACGTGGAAGAATGCAGTGATCTGTACTGAAAATCCGTACATCATTTATGCGCATAGATGTGTGCTTCCAAAGGTAATAGTGTCAGATTTAATTGTTTAATTAAGAAACAAAATCTTTTTTTAAAATGGTTTTGTTTAACCTTTTATATTGTTGTGTATACCTTGACATTGATGACCAATTTGTCGGTATCCTTGGTAACATATACATGTGTAACTTCCATCTGTATTGTTACACCAGGAATTGTCTGGACATGTTCCACCGACAGTACACTCGTCCACATCTAAAATACAACGTCAACTTATTATATTATCTTCATCATGGCTGAGGAATATATATTCAGACAATGCAAATCATTGCAATCTAACTTAGCATACCCCTGCTTTACTTCCGGTATAAATTTCGAAATCGTAGAAAAAAACAGTCTAACTTACGTTTAGAACATTACATATACTGGTGTATTCAATTATAGAATGTCATTTACGTCCATATTATACTGCTTTATTCAGTGTGTATAATATCTGTATTTATCAACATTATTGTATGTGCACTGTATAAACTTACATAAATAAATAAATTAAAATGAAAAACAAAAAACAAAAAAAAACAGTATAAATTTGATTCTCTTCATGAATAAACTGAATTCAGTCGTTTTAACAGTTAATTACCACTAATCCAAAGAAACAAGTTCGTCATAAACTCGTCAACAGTGACATATTTATTAAAACAAATACGGACGTTTTCATTGGTTAGTTAAAACCTACCTTCACACATATTGTCTATCTGTTCATACCCATTCTCACATACACAGTAGTATTCAGGGTTTGTATTTATACACTCAGAATATTCCGGACAAGCACCTTCAACATCTACACATTCTTTGACGTCTGTATTTATAATTGTGGTACATGTATTTGAAATAAAATACAATAAAATCTCACTTCAAGACCACCTCAATAGTCAGACCACCTCAACATAAAGAACACAAATTTCAAAATCATTTTCACTGTTTTGCTCTTTATGCAACCTCAATATCAAGACCACCTCAATAAGAAACCCAGTTTTCGAGGGTCCCAAGGGTGGTCGCAATATTGAGGTTTTACAATATATAGCGGGACATTTTACATATATATCATAAACATGACGCAGCGTATTTCATCAACATACCATATTACTGAAAATAGCATGAATTAATTAATATATACTAGTTTTATTGACATATTTCGCTTTATATTTTATGACCATTTCGTTTTAATATTTATGTAAGACTTGTATTGTATAAAGCTTTTCAAAAATATGAAACACGCACGTAATAAATATCAAAGACTCTGATATAAGCCCCAGTCACACTGAGACGAATGCCGTTAAAATGTCCACGAACTGTTGCGCCTAAAGTCCTACGAACTGGCACGATTTATTTGGAAAAATCACGGATTTTTTCATACAACCCGAATGCATTACGACAGCGGTAAGAACCTTTACGAACCATTGCGATTATAGCAAGAACGCGTTACGAATGCAACACGAATATCAAGCAGAATCAATACGAACTCTATCGATTATAATACGAATGTCACACGAACCCAGTAGGAATCTGTACGAATCACTACGAACGCAGTGCGAATGCAGTACGAATTCGTAAGACCTATAACGAATTAAGCGCGAACCCACACGAATTGTGCAAATCGCTCATTTCACTTCTGAATTTACAGCAATCAACACGCCTTCCACGAAAAAAAAAGCCATACTGATTGTGAACAACAAGCACCGTCTACAGCACCCATCGGTCAAAATACTGACATTACTGAAAATGAGGAGTCAGCAGTCTCAATCCATAAATACCGATCCATAAAGTCGAAGTCAAAAACACAAATGAGCATCAAAACATGTATTTATTCGAATAGTACTATGTATACCGAATTAGTGGACGAACCGGTACGATAGCCAAACGAATGTTGTACGAATGCGCTACGAATAAGAAAGTACTACGAAGCGCTACGAATGTAGTACTGGCACCCCGAACGACACACGAATATGCCGAATTGAATCAACCCACTACGAAGTCAGTACGCATCACTACGAACAACCACGAATTTAACTTCGTACTGCATTCGTACTCAAATTCCGGCTCAGTGTGACTGGGGTCATACTGACATCTATAATCACGGTACCTATAAATAAATAATACAAAAAAGAACAAACAATGACCAGAATTTTATTCGACATGTATGGACGTACCTAGACAAACGTTCTCAATCATCTTGTATCCTTGGTTACAGTGACATATATAAC
The DNA here is from genome assembly GCA_032209605.1 of Mactromeris polynyma. Classification (NCBI taxonomy): domain Eukaryota; kingdom Metazoa; phylum Mollusca; class Bivalvia; order Venerida; family Mactridae; genus Mactromeris; species Mactromeris polynyma. The sequence goes on from JASFXZ010000003.1 coordinate 16,949,478, forward strand.
TTCCGTCTGTATTCATACACTGCGCGTTACTCGTACATACATCATGCAGACACTCGTCAATATCTGACAATGCATGATCAAATAAGTTAAACAACGAGCAGAACCAAATCAGAAACAAATGATGCAATTTTATTATTTTAAGAATTAAACGACTTGAAGTAGTTTGTATTGAGAAATTCACAGTTTTGATGATTTTACATGTAACTATTTTGTTTTCAACAACTTCTATTTTGGAATATCTCATTAATATGAAATTTACAGAAACATGTTTTGATTAAGCATACAAATAGTTGTAAGATTTTAGATATACCATGCTGCAGGACATATGACAAACCAGATGTAGTTAAAAACGTTTTTTTGCTAAATGTGAGATACGTGATAGTTTTTATGCACATGTTTGACCATATAATCCTAATAGTGTAAATGTAAGAAGCCTTTATGTCATCAGGGCTCTAGAAAGCCATGACAGATGTCCCGGACAAGTCTAATTGCTGAATCGGGCTACACACAGTTGCGTTGAAGTTAGTCTAAGACAAGTCTGTTATAAATTCTGGAAATTCTAAATATCGAGCAAAAAAACACGTATTTCACGATGCCTTGAAATGGGTGACAATTCAAACTCTCAACAAATGTTCTCGGACAACTAGACTCCTATGTCGGACAAGGCTTTAACATGTTCATTTGTCCTGGACAAGTGTATTTAAAAAAAATCTAGAGCCATTGTCATGTCTAGTTTCCCTTGTCGTACGTTTCACTAACTTACCAGAGCATTTGTTATATAGTGCGGTGTAACCTTGCAGACACTCGCACACATAACTTCCTACACTGTTGGCACAAAATGCTTTTTCTACACAAGGGTTTCCGACGCATTCATCCACATCTGAATTTGTAATAAAAATATTAACTCTATGGACAAAGATATTCATACAAATATCTCACTTAATCTTTAAACGTTTTATTTTTATAAATGAACACATATATTCATTCGTATTAACAATACATGTACAAACAAGAACTACCTTGAAAAAAGATGGTCGGCGCAATCTGAAGCAAAACAAATTACATGTAGTTGCAATCTGAAGGTTAAGATTTGTTGTGCAACATAACAATTGGCGATATGTTACGATTGCTGGTCACAAGATGGTGCTTTACTATAGTTACTCCGATACCTGTAAGGGGAGATTACTTCGTAGGACATTGGATAAAATAACCCCGTAGTGAGATTAGTCATAGACAGTATAGTCTGTTTCAATATAGTTCATCAGTACTTATTGTATCGGTCGTGAAATCACACATACAATACAAATGTTCGTGACTGGTACATAAAACCTACACTCTTCTTAATTCCAACGCCGGGCAATTTTCCCGAGGGGTTAACATACAACACTACTCACTAGATAAATCTTGAAATGTACTTTAACTACTTTCAGTCGCAGTTGTTAAGGCAAACAATATTATGTTCTTCTGGTTTTCATACAACATTGTCTCTTAAGAAATATTACATTTATGAAGTTGAAATCGTGAAGTTGAAATCGTGAAGTTGAAATCATGAATTCACAATTTCAACTGCCACTATTTAAACTTCACGAATTATATATTTGTTAAGAGAGAAATAGTGAAGGATGAATGTCATCACCTGTCTTTCATTCTACCCTTCTAACTAAGTTTCATCAAAATATGCCATGGGTTTTTGAGATGTAGTCTGGAGAACAAAATATAGATGGACTCATGAACAGACGGACGATGCGATGGCTATATCCCTCCATTCGGTGACATAAAATGACTTAGGTACTTGATAGGTTACCTTTACATAATCCGTTTCCATCTGCTATAAACCCTTCAGAACAAACACACGTATAACCGTCTCTGTGTGGTTCACAAACCGACCGTAATGGACAGGCATCGACAAGGGAGCAAGGATCTGTAATTCACACATGTATCAAAACTGTTTCTTATATACGCATGTTGTGATCCATTACATAATTTGGGGTCAAACTTATTTCGGGTATTTAACTCCGTAAATTTGGCGACGGATAAAATCCAGTTACTTCTGATATATTTTCAAGTGATAACACTTAAGCTTTTTTTAAACTCTGATTAATCCGAGACAATAAGAACAAATCACGCAATTCTCAGCGTCACAATCTCTTCATTTAATTCGAGGCTAATAAACAAAAAAATCTTACCAAATTTGGTAGAAGTATGATGTGTTGTATACGTGTTTCTCAAAGATGATGTTTCTGTCGACATCTGACTCAATATCTCTGTGGATTCCATCTCAGAGCTCTGTTCCTCATCAGACGTTTCTACTTTGGGTGCCGACGCATCTGTCGACGATTGAACCAATGACGTTGTTGTTGACGCGTCAGTAACTTGTTTTTGAGGCAACGTTTCTATTGGCAGTTTGGTGCTTTGTTCTCGAACAAGTGTCTGTGCATTTGACGGTGGTGCATCTGTCGACTGTTGAATCATTACCGCTGTTTGTATGTCAGTGATTTGACCCTGAGTTGAAGTATCTGCGTTCGATTTTATTGACGTTAGGTAAGAACTACGTGTTGTTTGCATTTCAGTGCTCTGCTCCAGACTAGATGCAGCTGTATTCAATGGAGACGTTTTGATCAACGTTCGGTGTGAACTATTTGTTGTTTGCATGCCCTTGCTTTGCATCAGACTAGATGCCTCTGTATTCGACGACGATATTTTAATCGACGTTTGGACCAAGCTCGGCGTTGATTGCATGTCAGAGCTTTGTTCTCTATATGCTGTCTCTGTAATCGACAGTGGTATTTCTGACGTCACAACATTCGACGTCGATGTTTTTGTCGACGTTTGTACTAAACTTTGTGTTGTCTGCATGTCGGTGCTCTTTTCTAGACTAGATGTGTCTGTATTCGACGATGACGTTTTAGGTGTCACTGTATTCGACGACGACGTTTTAGGTGTCACTGTATTCGACATTGATGTTTTAATGGACGTTTTGTCTAAAATCTGTGTTGTTCGCAAGTCGGTGCTCCTTTCTAGACTAGATGTGTCCTTATTCGACGGCGACGTTTTAGGTGTCTCTGTATTAGACAGTGATGTTTTTGTTGACGTTGGTACTAGTCCTTGTGTTGTTCGCATGTCGGTGCTATTTTGAAGACTAGGTGTGTCTGTATCCGCCTGCGACGTTTTAGGTGTCACCGTATTCGACAGAGGTGTTTTAGACGACGTTTGTACTAAACCTTCTATTGTTTGCACGTCGGTGCTCTCGTATATACTAGACGTGTCCGTATTGGAAATTGGTGTTTTAGATGTGACTGCGCTCGACAGTGGTGTTTTAGATGTCACTACATTCGACGTCGATGTTTTTGTCGACGTTGCGTCTAAAACTTGCGTTGTTTGCACGTCAGGGCTCTCGTGTAGATAAGACGTGTCTGTTTTCGACATAGGTGCTTCAGATGTAACTGTGCTCGACAGTGGTGTTTCAGACGTCACTACATTCGACGTCGATAGTTTTGTCGACGTTAGTACTAAAGCTTGTGTTGTTTGCATGTCGGTGTTCTTTTCTTGACTAGACATGTCTGTATTCGACGGCGATGCTTTAGGTGCCACAGTATTCGACGTCGATGTTTTTTTCGACGTTTGTACTAAAATCTGTGTTGTTTGCATGTCGGTGCTCTTTTCTAGACTGGATGTGTCTGTATTCCACGGCGACGTTTTAGGTGTCACCGTCTTCGACGAAGACGTTTTAGGTGTCACTGTATTCGACATTGTTGTTTTTATTGATGTTTTGTCTAAAATCTGTGTTGTTCGCAAGTCGGTGGTCCTTTCTAGACTAACTGTGTCCTTATACGACGGCGACGTTTTAGGTGTCTCTGTATTCGACAGTGATGTTGTAGAAGTCATTGCATTCGACGTCGATGTTTTTGTTGACGTTGGTACTAGTCCTTGTGTTGTTCGCATGTCGGTGCTATTTTGAAGACTAGATGTGTCTGTATCCGCCTGCGACGATTTAGGTGTCACCGTATTCGACAGAGGTGTTTTAGACGACGTTTGTACTAAACCTTCTGTTGTTTGCACGTCGGTGCTCTCGTTTATACTAGACGTGTCCGTATTTGAAATTGGTGTTTTAGATGTGACTGTGCTCGACAGTGGTGTTTTAGATGTGACTGTGCTCGACAGTGGTGTTTTAGATGTCACTTCAGTCGACGTCGATGTTTGTGTCGACGTTGGGTCTAAAACATGTGTTGTTTGCACGTCAGTGTTCTCGTTTAGATAAGACGTGTCTGTTTTTGACATAGGTGCTTCAGATAAAACTGTGCTCGACTGTTGGGTTTCAGACGTCACTACATTCGACGTCGATAGTTTTGTCGACGTTAGTACTAAAGCTTGTGTTGTTTGCATATCGGTGTTCTTTTCTTGACTAGACATGTCTGTATTCGACGGCGATGTTTTAGGTGCCACTGTATTCGAAGTCGATGTTTTTGTCGACCGTTGTACTAAACCTTGTGTTGTTTGCACGTCAGTGCTCTCGTCTAGATTAGACGTGTCTGTTTTCGACATAGGTGCTTCAGATTTAACTGTGCTCGACCGTGGTGTTTCAGACGTCACTACATTCGACATCGATAGTGCTTCAGACGTTAGTACTAAAGCTTGTGTTGTTTGCATATCGGTGTTCTTTTCTTGACTAGACGTATCTGTATTCGACGGCGATGTTTTAGGTGCCACTGTATTCGACGTCGATGTTTTTGACGATGTTTGTACTAAACCTTGTGTTGTTTGCATGTCGGTGCTCTTTTCTAGACTAGATGTGTCTGTATTCAACGGCGACGTTTTAGGTGTCACCGTATTCGACGACGACGTTTTAGGTGCCACTGTATTCGACATTGTTGTTTTTATTGACGTTTTGTCTAAAATCTGTGTTGTTTGCAAGTCGGTGGTCCTTTCTAGACTAACTGTGTCCTTATACGACGGCGACGTTTTAAGTGTCTCTGTATTCGACAGTGATGTTGTAGAAGTCATTGCATTCGACGTCGATGTTTTTGTTGACGTTGGAACTAGTCCTTGTGTGGTTCGCATGTCGGTGCTATTTTGAAGACTAAATGTGTCTGTATCCGACTGCGACGTTTTAGGTGTCACCGTTATCGACAGAGGTGTTTTAGACGACGTTTGTACTAAACCTTCTGTTGTTTGCACGTCGGTGCTCTCGTTTATACTAGACGTGTCCGTATTAGAATTAGGTGTTTTAGATGTCACTGTGCTCGACAGTGGTGTTTTAGATGTCACTACAGTCGACGTCGATGCTTTTGTCGACGTTGGGTCTAAAACATGTGTTGTTTGCACGTCAGTGTTCTCGTTTAGATAAGACGTGTCTGTTTTTGACATAGGTGCTTCAGATGTAACTGTGCTCGACAGTGGGGTTTCAGACGTCACTACATTCGACGTCGATAGTTTTGTCGACGTTAGTACTAAAGCTTGTGTTGTTTGCATGTCAGTGTTCTTTTCCTGACTAGACATGTCTGTATTCGACGGCGATGTTTTAGGTGCCACTGTATTCGAAGTCGATGTTTTTGTCGACGTTTGTACTAAAGCTTGTGTTGTTTGCATGTCGGTGCTCTTTTCCAGACTAGATGTGTCTGTATTCGACGTCGACATTTCAGGTGTCACTGTATTCGACGACGACGTTTTAGGTGTCACTGTATTCGACATTATTGTTTTTATTGACGTTTTGTCTAAAATCTGTGTTGTTCGCAAGTCGGTGGTCCTTTCTAGACTAACTGTGTCCTTATACGCCGGCGACGTTTTAGGTGTCTCTGTATTCGACAGTGATGTTGTAGAAGTCATTGCATTCGACGTCGATGTTTTTGTTGACGTTGGTACTAGTCCTTGTGTTGTTCGCATGTCGGTGCTATTTTGAAGACTAGATGTGTCGGTATCCGCCTGCGACGTTTTAGGTGTCACCGTATTCGACAGAGGTGTTTTAGACGACGTTTGTACTAAACCTTCTGTTGTTTGCACGTCGGTGCTCTCGTTTATACTAGACGCGTCCGTATTGGAAATTGGATTTTTAGATGTCACTGTGCTCGACAGTGGTGTTTTAGAGGTCAATGTGCTCGACAGTGGTGTTTTAGATGTTACTATATTCGACGTCGATGTTTTTGTCGACGTCGCGTCTAAAGCCTGGGTTGTTTGCACGTCAGTGCTGTCGTCTAGATTAGACGTATCTGTTTTCGACATAGGTGCTTCAGATGTAACTGAGCTCGACAGTGGTGTTGCAGACGTCACTACATTCGACGTCGATAGTTTCGTCGACGTTAGTACAAAAGCTTGTGTTGTTTGCATGTCGGTGTTCTTTTCTTGACTAGACGTGTCTGTATTTGAAGGCGATGTTTCAGGTGCCACTGTATTCGACGTCGATGTTTTTGTCGACGTTTGTACTAAACCTTGTGTTGTTTGCATGTCGGTGCTCTTTTCTAGACTAGATGTGTCTGTATTCGACGGCGACGTTTGAGGTGTCACCGCATTCGACGACGACGTTTTAGGTGTCACCGTATTCGACAGCGACGTTTGATGTGTTACCATATTCGACGACGACGTTTTAGGTGTCACTGTATTCGACATTGTTGTTTTTATTGACGTTTTGTCTAAAATATGTGTTGTTCGCAAGTCGGTGGTCCTTTCTAGACTAACTGTGTCCTTATACGACGGCGACGTTTCAAGTGTCTCTGTATTCGACAGTGATGTTGTAGAAGTCATTGCATTCGACGTCGATGTTTTTGTTGACGTTTGTACTAGTCCTTGTGTTGTTCGCATGTCGGTGCTATTTTGAAGACTAGATGTGTCTGTATCCACCGGCGACGTTTTAGGTGTCCCCGTATTCGACAGAGGTGTTTTAGACGACGTTTGTACTAAACCGGCTGTTGTTCGCACGTCGGTGCTCTCGTTTATACTAGACGTGTCCGTATTTGAAATTGGTGTTTTAGATGTGACTGTGCTCGACAGTGGTGTTTTAGATGTCACTGTGCTCGACAGTGGTGTTTTAGATGTCACTACATTCGACGCCAATGTTTTTGTCGAAGTTATATCTAAGACCTGTGTTGTTTGCACGTCAGTGCTCTCGTCTAGACTAGATGTGTCTGTATTCGACGTCGACATTTCAGGTGTCACTGTATTCGACGACGACGTTTTAGGTGTCACTGTATTCGACATTATTGTTTTTATTGACGTTTTGTCTAAAATCTGTGTTGTTCGCAAGTCGGTGGTCCTTTCTAGACTAACTGTGTCCTTATACGCCGGCGACGTTTTAGGTGTCTCTGTATTCGACAGTGATGTTGTAGAAGTCATTGCATTCGACGTCGATGTTTTTGTTGACGTTGGTACTAGTCCTTGTGTTGTTCGCATGTCGGTGCTATTTTGAAGACGAGATGTTTCTGTATCCGCCTGCGACGTTTTAGGTGTAACCGTATTCGACAGAGGTGTTTTAGACGACGTTTGTACTAAACCTTCTGTTGCTTGCACGTCGGAGCTCTCATTTATACTAGACGTGTCTGTATTGGCAATTGTTGTTTTAGATGTCACTGTGCTCGACAGTGGTGTTTGAGATGTCACTGTACTCGACAGTGGTGTTTTAGATGTCACTACATTCGACGTCGATGTTTTTGTCGACGTTGCGTCTAAAACCTGCGTTGTTTGCGCGTCAGGGCTCTCGTCTAGGTAAGACGATTCTGTTTTCGACATAGGTGCTTCAGATGTAACTGTGCTCGACAGTGGTGTTTCAGCTGTAACTGTGTTCGACAGTGGTGTTTCAGACGTCACTACATTTGACGTCGATAGTTTTGTCGACGTTTGTACTAAACCTTGTGTTGTTTGCATGTCGGTGCTCTTTTCTAGACTGGATGTGTCTGTATTCCACGGCGACGTTTTAGGTCTCACCGCATTTGACGACGACGTTTTAGGTGTCACTGTATTCGACATTGTTGTTTTTATTGACGTTTTGTCTAAAATATGTGTTGTTCGCAAGTCGGTGGTCCTTTCTAGACTTACTGTGTCCTTATACGACGGCGACGTTATACGTGTCTCTGCATTCGACAGTGATGTTGTAGAAGTCATTGAATTCGACGTCGATGTTTTTGTTGACGTTGGAACTAGTCCTTGTGTTGTTCGCATGTCGGTGCTATTTTGAAGACAAGATGTGTCTGTATCCGCCTGCGACGTTTTAGGTGTCACCGGTTTCGACAGAGGTGTTGTAGACGACGTTTGTACTAAACCTTCTGTTGTTTGCACGTCGGTGCTCTCGTTTATACTAGACGTGTCCGTATTGGAAATTGGATTTTTAGATGTCACTGTGCTCGACAGTGGTGTTTTAGATGTCACTGTGCTCGACAGTGGTGTTTTAGATGTCACTACAGTCGACGTCGATGTTTTTGTCGAAGTTATGTCTAAGACCTGTGTTGTTTGCACGTCAGTGCTCTCGTCTAGATTAGACTTGACTGTTTTCGACATAGGTGCTTCAGATGTAACTGTGCTCGACAGAGGTGTTTCAGACGTCACTACATTCGACGTCGATAGTTTTGTCGACGTCAGTACTAAAGCTTGTGTTGTTTGCATGTCGTTGTTCTTTTCTTGACTAGACGTGTCTGTATTCGACGCTGATGTTTTAGGTGCCACTGTATTCGACGTCGATGTTTTTGTCGACGTTTGTGCTAAACCTTGTGTTGTTTGCATGTCGGTGCTCTTTTCTAGACTAGATGTGTCTGTATTCGACGTCGACGTTTTTGGTGCCACTGTATTTGACATTGTTGTTTTTATTGACGTTTTGTCTAAAATCTGTGTTGTTCGCAAGTCGGTGGTCCTTTCTAGACTAACTGTGTCCTTATATGACGGCGACGTTATACGTGTCTCTGTATTCGACAGTGATGTTGTAGAAGTCATTGCATTCGACGTCGATGTTTTTGCTGACGTTGGTACTAGTCCTTGTGTTGTTCGCATGTCGGTGCTATTTTGAAGACTAGGTGTGTCTGTATCCGCCTGCGACGTTTTAGGTGTAACCGTATTCGACAGAGGTGTTTTAGACGACGTTTGTACTAAGCCTTGTGTTGTTTGCACGTCGGTGCTCTCGTTTATACTAGTCGTGTCCGTATTGGAAATTGGTGTTTTAGATGTCACTGTGGTCGATAGTGGTGTCTGAGATGTCACTGTACTCGACAGTGGTGTTTTAGATGTCACTACATTCGACGTCGATGTCGACGTTGCGTCTAAAACTTGCGTTGTTTGCGCGTCAGGGCTCTCGTCTAGATAAGACGATTCTGTTTTCGACATAGGTGCTTCAGATGTAACTGTGCTCGACAGTGGTGTTTCAGACGTCACTACATTCGACGTCGATAGTTTTGTCGACGTTTGTACTAAACCTTGTGTTGTTTGCATGTCGGTGCTCTTTTCTAGACTGGATGTGTCTGTATTCCACGGCGACGTTTTAGGTGTCACCGCATTCGACGACGACGTTTTAGGTGTCACTGTATTCGACGACGACGTTTTAGGTGTCACTGTATTCGACATTATTGTTTTTATTGACGTTTTGTCTAAAATATGTGTTGTTCGCAAGTCGGTGGTCCTTTCTAGACTAACTGTGTCCTTATACGACGGCGACGTTTCAAGTGTCTCTGTATTCGACAGTGATGTTGTAGAAGTAATTGCATTCGACGTCGATGTTTTTGTTGACGTTGGTACTAGTCCTTGTGTTGTTCGCATGTCGGTGCTATTTTGAAAACTAGATGTGTCTGTATCCACCGGCGACGTTGTAGAGGTGACCGTATTCGACAGAGGTGTTTTAGACGACGTTTGTACTAAACCTGCTGTTGTTTGCACGTCGGTGCTCTCGTTTATACTAGACGTGTCCGTATTGGAAATTTTTGTTTTTAATGTCACTGTGCTCGACAGTGGTGTTTGAGATGTCACTACATTCGACGTCGATGTTTTTGTCGACGTTGCGTCTAAAACCTGTGTTGTTTGCACGTCAGTGCTCTCGTCTAGATTAGACGTCTCTGTTTTCGACATAGGTGCTTCAGATGTAACTGTGCTCGACAGAGGTGTTTCAGACATCACTACATTCGACGTCGATAGCTTTGTCGACGTTAGTACTAAAGCTTGTGTTGTTTGCATGTCGGTGTTCTTTTCTTGACTAGACGTGTCTGTATTCGACGGTGATGTTTTAGATGCCACTGTATTCGACGTCGATGTTTTTGTCGACGTTTGAACTAAACCTAGTGTTGTTTGCACGTGGTTGCTTTCGTTTATACTAGACGTGTCCGTATTGGAAATAGGTTTTTTAGATGTCACTTTGCTAGACAGTGATGTTTTAAATGTCACTGTGCTCGACAGTGGTGTTTTAGATGTCACTATATTCGACGTCGATGTTTTTGTCGACGTTGCGTCTAAAACCTGCGTTGTTTGCACGTCAGTGTTCTCGTTTAGATAAGACGTGTCTGTTTTCGACATAGGTGTTTCAGATGTAACTGTGCTCGACAGTGGTGTTTCAGACGTCACTACATTCGACGTCGATAGTTTTGTCGACGTTAGTACTAAAGCTTGTGTTGTTTGCATGTCGGTGTGCTTTTCTTGACTAGACGTGTCTGTATTCGACGGCGATGTTTTAGGTGCCAATGTATTCGACGTCGATGTTTTTGTCGACATTTGTACTAAACCTTGTGTTGTTTGCATGTCGGTGCTCTTTTCTAGACTGGATGTGTCTGTATTCGACGGCGACGTTTGATGTGTTACCGTATTCGACGACGTCGTTTTATTTGTCACTGTATTCGACATTGTTGTTTTTATTGACGTTTTGTCTAAAATCTGTGTTGTTCGCATGTCGGTGTTCCGTTCTAGACTAACTGTGTCCTTATACGACGGCGACGTTTTTGGTGTCTCTGTATTCGACAATGATGATGTAGAAGTCATTGCATTCGACGGTGATGTTTTTGTCGACGTTGGTTTTAGACCTTGTGTTGTTCGCTTGTCGGTGATCTTATTTAGACTAGATGTGTCTGTATCCGTCTTCGACGTTTTAGGTGTCATCGTGTTCGACAGAGGTGTTTTAGACGACGTTTGTACTAAGCCTTGTCTTGTTTGCAGGCCAGTGCTCTCGTCTATACTAGACGTTTCCGTATTCGAAATTGGTGTTTTAGATGTCACTTCGTTCGACGTCGATGTTCTTGTCGACGTTACGTCTAAAGCCTGTGTTGTTTGCACGTCGGTGCTCTCGTCTATACTAGACGTGTCTGTATTCGACATTAATGTTTTAGAAGTCACTGTGCTCGACGGTAGTGTTTTAGACGTCAATACATTTGACGTCGATGTTTTTGTCGACGTTTGCACTAAATCTTGTGTTGTTTGCATGTCGGTATTCTTTTCTAGACTTGACGTCTCTGTTTTCGACGGTGGCATTTTATGTGTCACTGTATTCGACAGTGGTGTTTTAGAAGTCATTGCATTCGTCTTTGACGTTTTTGTCGTCGTTGCGTCTAAACCCTGAGTTCTTTGCATGACGACGCTCTTTTCTATACTAGATGTGTCTGTATTCGACGGTGATGTTTTAAGTGCCATTGTATTCGACAGTGGTGTTTTAAACGTCACTACATTTGACGTCGAGGTATGTACTAAATCTTGTGTTGTTCGCATGTCAGCACTTTTTTCTAGACTAAATGTGTCTGTATTCGACGGCGATGTTTTAGATGACACTTCATTCGACGTCGATGTTCTTGTCGAGGTTGCGTCTAAAGCCTGTGTCGTTTGCACGTCGGTGCTCTCGTCTATACTGTCTGTATACGAAATTGGTGTTTTAGATGTCACTGTGCTCGACGGTGGTGTTTTAGACGTCAATACATTTGACGTCGATGATTTTGTCGACGTTTGTACTAAAACTTGTGTTGTTTGCATGTCAGTATTCTTTTCTTGACTAGATGTGTCTGTATTCGACGGCGATGTTTTAGGTGCCACTGTATTCGACGGCGATGTGTTTGTCAACGTTTGTCCTAAACTTTGTGTTGTTTGCATGCCGGTGCTATTTCCTAGACTAGACGTGTCTGTTTTCGTCGGAGGCATTTTATGTGTCACTGTATTCGACAGTGGTGTTTTAGAAGTCATTGCATTCGTCGGTGATGTTTTTGTCGACGTTGCGTCTAAAATATGTGTTGTTCGCATGACGACGCTCTTTTCTATACTAGATGTGTTTATATTCGACAGCGACGTTTTAGGAGTCACTGTGCTCGAAAGTGGTGATTTAGAAGTCACTTCATCCGACGTCGATGTATTTATCGACGTTGCGTCTAAAATATGTGTTCGCATGTCGACGCTGTTTCCTGGACTAGATATGTCTGTATTCGACGGTGATGTTTTATGTGCCATTGTATTCGACGGTGGTGTTTTAAACGTCACTACATTTGACGTCGAGGTTTTTGTCGACGTTTGTACTAAACCTTGTGTTGTTCGCATGTCAGCACTTTTTTCTAGACTAAATGTGTCTGTATTCGACGGCGATGTTTTAGATGTCACTACATTCGACATCGATGTTTTTGTCGACGTTGCGTCTAAAACCTGTGTTGTTTGCATGACGACGCTCTTTTCTGGACTAGATGTGTTTGTATTCGACAGCGACGTTTTAGTAGTCACTGTGCTCGAAGGTGGTGTTTTAGAAGTCACTTCATTCGACGTCGATGTATTTATCGACGTTGCGTCTAAAATCTGTGTTGTTCGCATGCCGACGCTGTTTCCTAGACTCGACGTGTCTGTATTCGGCGGCGATGTTTTTAGTGCCACTGTATTCGAGAGTGGTGTTTTAGACGTTACTATATTTGACGTCGAGGTTTTTGTCGACGTTTGTACTAAACCTTGTGTTGTTCGCATGTCAACACTTTTTTCTGGACTAAATGTGTCTGTATTCGACGGCGATGTTTTAGATGTCACTACATTCGACGTCGATGTTTTTGTTGTTTGCGTGTCGGCGCTCAGTTCTAGTCTAGATGTGTCTGTATTCGACGGCGATGTTTTAAATGTTACTGTGCTCGGCAATGGTGTTTTAGACGTCACTTCATTCGACGTCAATGTTTTTGTCGACATTGGTACTAAACCTTGTTTTGTTTGCATGTCGGTACTCTTTTCTAAACTAGACGTGTCTGTATTCGACGGCGAAGTTTTATTTGTCACTGTGCTCGACAGTGGTGTTTTAGACGTTACTACATTTGACGTGGAGGTTTTTGTCGACGTTTGTACTAAACCTTGTGTTGCTCGCATGTCAGCACTTTTTTCTGGACTAAATGTGTCTGTATTCGACGGCGATGTTTTAAATGTCACTACATTCGACGTCGATGTTTTTGTTGTTTGCGTGTCGGCGCTCAGTTCTAGTCTAGATATGTCTGTATTCGACGGCGATGTTTTAAATGTTACTGTGCTCGACAATGGTGTTTTAGACGTCACTTCATTCGACGTCAATGTTTTTGTCGACATTGGTACTAAACCTTGTTTTGTTTGCACGTCGGTGCTCTTTTCTAGACTAGACGTGTCTGTATTCGACGGCGAAGTTTTATTTGTCACTGTGCTCGACAATTGTGTATTAGACGTTACTACATTTGACGGTAATGTTTTTGTCGACGTTTTGTCTAAACTCGGTGTTGCTCTTTTCTCGGCACTTTTTTCCAGGCTAAATGTGTCTGTACTCAACGGCGATATTTTGGATGTAACTATATTCGACAGTGGTGTTTTAGACGTCGCTACATTTGACGTCGATGTTTTTGTCGACGTTTGTACTAAACCATGTGTTGATTGCATGTCGGTGCTCTTGTCTAAACAAGACGTGTCTGTATTCGACGGCGATGTTTTAAATGTCACTGTATTCGACAGTGGTGTTTTAGGCGTCACTTCATTGGACGTCGATGTTTTTGTCGACGTTTGTAATGAACCTTGTGTTGTTTGCATGTCGGTGCTGTTATCTTGAGTATACTTGTCTGTATTCGACGGCGATGTTTGTATTAAACTCAGTGTTGTGTGGATATCAGCAATCTCATCATGACTATGTGTTTCGTTATTCGACGGCGATGGTTCTATGGAAGTTTGAGCTAAACTCCGTGTTGTTTTCATGTCATCTCTCTTATCTTGACCAGGTGTTTCCATATTCGATGACGATGTTTTTATCGACGTCTGGTCACCTTCTTCTAGACTAGACGTCATTGCAGTCGACGGCGATTGCTTTGTCGACGTCTGTTCGATACTCTGTGTTGTTCGCATTTCGGCACTCTGTTCTTGATTAGGTGTTTTTATATTCGATGGCGATGTATTTGTCGATATTTGGTCTAAAGTCATTGTTGTTTGTATGTCGGTGCTCTTTTCTAGAGAAGTTGTCTCTATATGTGACGGCGATATTTTAGATTTCTCTGTATGCGATAGCAATGTTGTTGATAATACTGTATGCGACCCCGAGGATTTCATCGACGTCTGGACCATACTCTGTGTTGTGTGTATGTTATTTCCGTGCTCTAGAGTATATATCTCTGTATTCGCTGTTTTTGTCGACGTTTGGTCTGAATTATGTGCTGTGCTCATTTCGGTGCTCTTGTCTAGACTAGATGGTTCTGTATTCGACGGCGATATTTTTAGTTTCTCTGTAATCGACAACGATGTTTTAGATGACACTGTATTCGACGGCAAGTCGGTACTTTGACCTTGACTCGATATGTCTGCATTCGACGGCGCTGTGTTTGCGATCGTTGGGTCTGAACTCTGTGCTGTGTTCATGACTGCACTATGCTCTATACTAGATGTGTCTGGATTTGACGGAAACCTCATCGACGTTTGATCAAAACTGTACGTTGTTTGCATGTCAGAACTCTGTTCTCGATTATATATCTCTGTATTCACCGGTGCTGGTTTTATCGACGTTTGTTCTAAACTACGTGTTGTTTGCATGTCGACGGTCCGCTCATGACCAGATATTTCTGTTTTTGACGGCGAATGTTTTATCGACGTTTGATCTAAACTTGTTGTTGTTTGCATTGTGTCACTCTGTACTCTACTAGATGTCTCTGTTTTCAATGTCGACATTTGTACTGACGTTCGATCTAAAATGCGTGTTGTTGGAATTCCGGCACTTATTTCTTTAAAAGCGGTCGTTGTATTTGAAGGCCACTTTTTTATCGACGTTTGGTCGATACTGCGTGTTGTTTGCGTGTTGGCGTTCTGTTCTGGACTAGATACCTCAGTACTAGATGACGCGGTTTTTATCGATGTTTGCTGTAAACGATGTGTTGTTAGCATTTCGTGTGTCTGTTCTTGAACTGAGGTCACTGCATTTGATGGCAAAGTTTTAACCGGCGTACGTACCAAACTCTGTGTTGTTTGCTTGTTGATGCTCTGTTCTCTCAACGATGTCTCTGACGAAGTTAGGTTAGTTACCTTCTTAACTGGTATAATTGAAGACGTTTCGGGTTTACCACTTAACGTACTCGTGAAATTGTCGGACATCATTGTGGAACCCACTGGATTTGCAGTACTAGTCATTTCTGAAGTTGTTTGTTGTGAATCTAGATACATGATGTTAGTACTGGTTTGAGAAATTTCATCGGCTGTTGTAGATTGAATTTTAAAAATTTGTCCCGTTTCCATGCGATCAGTGGTTTGTGAAACATCAGTTTCACTAGGCGTTACTGTTTCACTCAGAGTAACATTGGCTTCTTTTTGAGGCGGAGAAATTCTGGTAGTCACTTTACTGAAACTGGTTTCATCACCTGTGTCTGTTTGCAGTGAAGTAAATGAATACGACAATGTACCAGAACCTGTATTTATTGGATTTGAAGTAGAAACATCTGCTGATATTGCAGTAGGTGTGTGATTTGAGTGATCATTGGTTATCGTAGTCATGTGTTCACTTTGGGTTGAGTTTTCTGTGACAGATTCATGACTGTTTGTTGCAGTGCTTGTACCAGATGTAGCTCTATTACTTGCTGCACTTAGTTTGGTATATGTAACTGCATTATTCGGAAAGAGTGCTGTCGATTTTGAGATGAGAAGGTCAATCTCTGTTGTTGCACTAGCAGCGGTTGCACTAAGGTTTTCTTTTACACTTGGTGAATTGGGAGAACTTATTAGCAACCCGCTTGTATACGTTGTTGATCCTGCTGCCGTGTATTTGATGTCCACGTCATCGTTTGCAATGCTTGTACTGGTGATAGACGTTTTTATTGCTGAAGTTGTACTTTCATCAGTTGGAGTGTATTTTGAAAGTAAGTTCGAAACACTGGTGTCTGAATACGGTTTTGTAGTCGAGGTGGCATTATCTTCTTGTGGAACAGTTGTTGAAATTTCTAAGAATTTCGCATTTGAATCTCTTACTGATTCTAGTGTTGGTAGCATGGTGGACGAAAAAGAAGTGACTGTGTTCGCGACTTTATCGGATTCAGTAGATGATACTTTATCAGTAATATCAGTGCTTGTAGTGAATGCCTCCGCGCTAACGTTTCTAGCTTTGGTTGCCGTGTTATCTGTTGTAGTAGACAAACTAACGAAAACTTTTTTGTCGGTGCTAAAATGGTCATCAGATATTGCTGAATCTGTGCTTCCATGTATATTAGTTGAAACGAATGATTGAGATACACTTGAACTAGGCATATTAGTAGTAGAATGATGGAAATCTGAAACCGTTTTGGAAGCGCTAGTAAAAGTGTCTGTACTTTTGATTATTGTAGGTTTTGTTCCGGAAATAGTAATTGCGTCACTTACAGTTGTGATTTCGGTCATCGGAGAAGATTGTTTTGACTTTGGTATTGCATCAGTTGTTTTTGTATTATCAGCTAAATCGTTTGACACTGTCTCAGAAAAACTGAGTTCCGTACTTGCGTCTTTAGTGGTATCCCTTACAACTTCATGCTGACGGCTTTGGTAAGAAATGTTTGCTAGAGTAATGACACTTGTAGGAGTCAAAGTCTCTGTCACTTTCACAGTATTTTCTTGAAGTAAAGTGGAAGTTGATTGCGCCTCACTGGAGCTGGACATATCGACATTTGAATTCTCAGTGGTGGATGGTGTTGTAGATATCGAGTCTGTAAATAAAGTTTTAGTTGTAGCTTGCCTTGTAACAACAGCGGCATCAGTATTTACATTTTGAATATTATCCGCTTGTGTATTGATTACACTGTCGGTAACAATTGATTCTGTCCCTATAGTTGGGCGATTTAAAGCAGGAATTGTTGCAGAACCTGAATCTTTTGATATTGTAGACATGGTTGACGAAACAGTCTGTGTTGTTTCGATTGTTGGTCCAATAGTTGAATGTTTAGTGGTTAAATCTGGTATTTGGCTTGTCGACGTGAAGTTTTGAGATAATGTGCTTGTTGTTTCAATGCTCTGGTCCAGTCTATTTGTTGTTTTAGTGGTTAGTTCTCGTAGAACGTCTGTTACGGAAGTTTTAGAGGTTGCAATAGGTCTTGTATTAGCGTTTTCATTGGTGGTATATTGTGTTATTTTAGTTTTTTCTACAGAAGTTGATTCAACGTTACTAGTGATAGTATTTGAAGATGTTCTAGTAAAAGTTCTATTTTGCCACGGAGAAATCTCAGAAGTCAAACCGGGAGTTTCTGATCTAGTTTCTGAATTATTTATGACTGTATTATCTACTGTAGCAAATGAAACATGTGTTGAATCATTGGAAACAACATTTGAATTTAATTCAACTGGCTCATTTGTCGAAGTGTTTGAATAATGAAGGGTAATATGAATATCTTCAGTGGCTGGATTCGGTGTCATATGATGTCCAGTGGTGTTAGATCTATCATCAGAGTAATATGGCGTAGTGGACCTGTCACCCGAAGTACTAATTGCGTGGGTTGTATGTACCGTAAACGGAGAAGATGTAGTAGGCTCAGTACTTAAAACGCCAATGCCATTATTTGTAGTGTTGAATGTTTGTCCAGTAGTTGGGGTTTTGATTACCTCTTTTGCTTCTTCGCTGATTGTTGCGGCTTGATGAGCGGATGTTGCTGATATACCAGCTGTAATTGTTTTAGTTTCGGTGGTTTGACCTCTGGTTACAGAATCGCTGCTTTGGTAAACATTATCAATGAATTCAGTTTCCGTTGAATGATCGTTGGACATTGTTTTGTCATTATTGAAGTATTCCGTGTTTCGCAATGTTGTTTGTTGTGTTGAAAAACCGGTTGTCAATTCACTCTTGTTGACGCTTGTAAACGTTTTATGAGAGGTATCTTTTGTTGTTAGAACATCCGATTCGTTAAGTACGGTGTCTGTAGAATAGGTTGACCTAATTTTTGAGTGACTTCCAGCAGTTTGTGTGTCTTCTACAGTCTGAGGTGTCGATCTTGAATTCAGACCTGAAACATTTGTACTTTCGATTACACTACCAGTTTTATTTGACATGCCAATTGAAATTTTTGGGCTTGCCGTTGTTTTAATTGTATGTGCTGATATTGCATGTTTTCTAGTTGAGTTCGGCAAGGAGAAATTCAATTTTTCTGTTATTGAATATGTTTGTATTGACTCATCTGGATTTGATGTTCTACCTTGTGTGACCATTTTACTTGAATCACTAGTTGAATCTATTTTTTCTGCGACTGTATTTTTCATTGTGGATCCGTTGCCTGAAAAGCCATCCAAAATTGCTGTTTCTGTTGCAGAATTATAAATTGTAGGTTCCACGCTTATGTCATCATATTTGTCTTCGGTAGTTTCTGTGGGCAAAGTCTGTGTTTCAGTCGTAATACCTAATGATTTTGCCGAAGTTGTAGACGTGGTACTTGTTTTATCAGCTGAATACTCGAAATCAACTTTCCCCGAATCCTGCGTTGTAATATCAGTATTTAAGTTAACTTTCGTGTTGGTTGTTGTATATGCTTTTGGAGAGATAGTAGTAGGGGTTTTCATGTAAGCTGTACCCTCTGTTGTCACTGTAGACTTGCTGCGTAATTCATGTACGGTAATAGTTGCACTTTCTTCTGTTACAGTTTGCATTTTGGAGCTGGAAGCAATCGAGGTAGAAGTTGTATATTTCGTACTAACAGCCACTGGAGTTGAATTTCCACTTATGTTTTTTGACACTTGGCCCTCAGTATGTGATTTACTTGTACGGGAATCTAAAGGTCCGGTCGTAACATCTTCTACAATAGTCGATGTGTTTGGCTCACTTTTGGTGAGCTTTGAAGATTCAGTTTGTCGTGTTTTCTCAGCGTTAGAGTGTTTATACGTGTCTTTTTCTATTGTGGTAGTTTCATAAAGATAACCAGACATATTATTCATTTTACTTGAAACACCATCTATTATGTGAGTGGCAGATGGATTTGTTAGGGTCGAAGTGCTCGGAATAGTAACGGCAGTACCGGTTTCAGTAATAATTGTGGTATCATAGCTCGTTATTTCTGCAAGTGGTGTTGCTTTTATGTCGGAATCAGTTTCATGCTTGTTTGTATCATCCGTTTTGGAAGCCGTTTGGGACAACAGGGCAGTTGTTGATGAGCCATATTGCACTTCTTTTGAGGGAACGGACGTCTCCGAAACATTATTATCGGCACCTATATCATTTTCTGATATGCTGGTCGTAAAACCCTGAGATGTTGGTATACTATGTGAAGAATCAGTATAGGTGGTGCTAAAACTTTCGGCGATCGCATTGTGTGGTACGGACCCTGTGTTTGTGTCAAGATTATTTTCAGTGGACACATCGAATGGCGCTGAAACTGTGTCATCTGGAATGGATGAACTGGAGATGTGCGTGTTAGTAGATGTTAATTGCGTTCCTACGTCAGTGCTCGTTTCTTTTGCATTTACTGCAGTAGAGACAGGTACTGCTGATCGAGTGTTCGAGTCACTATTAGCGAAGTTTGAAGTCATTTGCACGGGTAGACTTGAAATAAGTTGGTCACCATTAGAGATCGTTGTACTTTTTAAGTTGATATTGGACGTTATTGGACTGGTAGTGTTAGATACCAATGGATTTGTTCTACTGGTTGTTGAATCTTGTACAGTAAATGCAGTTGATGAGGCTTTTTCTGTGGTATTTTCTGACGTTGAAATGGTACTTGCTATACTAAATTCTGTTTTAGTAGTTTCCGTAGAGGCAGCTGATGTTTGTGAAATAACGTCTGTCTCAGCTAAAATACGTTCAGTGAATGTGACCTGTTTAAACACTGTTGTACTGGAGTCACTATGCGTAGTTATTGAACTGACATTGCTATCGGATGTTGTAGGAGAAACAATGTCAATATACATTTCGTTCGTACTTTTAGTGATATCGGCTAGTGGAGTGGTCGTGATGCTCATTTCAACACCCGTGATATCTCGATTAGCTTCTGATAGGTTTTGAATGGCCGGAACCTCACTTTGTATGGTAGTAGTTTCAGCAATTGTGTTTAAACCGTTTGTAGTTGGTCCTGGGGTCATTGGCTCAGTATTTGAGTAAAGGTCATCTCCATGTGTTATCTTAGTAGAAGGTGTTGACATTGATTTATTGGGTTGTTCAACAACATCTGTAGTCGAATCTTGAATTATGTCCCCAAAAGCTGTGGAACCACTACGCATTTCGTGTATTGAATAACTACTGCTGGGCATATCTCTTGTGGTTATTGAAGTACCTGAACTTCTGTGTACATTTGTAGTCATCATGTGATCTGACAAACTTGATCTAGAACTGGCATCGTTTATAGCATCAGTAGCTGTAACATGTTCAGTAGATGTTGTTTCCGACAGATTTAGTGATGTCTTTGTACTCTTGTTTTCGTCGAGGTGTTTAAACGTTGATAAACCGGTAGTTTTACCATCAGCTGAATCAATATTTATGACAGGAGTGGTTTTCATGGATTCTTTAACTGAATTGGTCTGACTAACTATATTTGGTGTGAATGACTCAGTAAATTGATTACTGCTTGCAATATTTTCTATTTTAGTGGTCGAATGGAGCATTGTTGATTGGCGATTTGAATCAGTAATAGCCTCGTCGCTACTGATTTGTACAGTAGTTGCTGTCATAGTTTCGCTCTCGTTTATCTCAATATCGTCACTTTCTGTAGTCTTCTCATGAATTACCCTGCTAGCATTTGATACATCTACGGATAATGTCATACCAACAGTCGTTGTGTCGTCATTGGCAATAGTATGAGCACTTTCGCCTGTCACTGTGTTGAGATCTATTTTAGTAGCAACAGTGGACGTTATTGAACTAAAGGCATCAGGCATTGATGACGTTGCACTTGATTTACGTTTTGTATTTTCAGGTTCAGAATTGGTTGACTTTTTGCTTAAGTTTATATCGGGAACATATGTCGATTGCAACGAGCTGAAACGAGCACTTGTCCCCCCATTAGATGCACTTGATGTTCTATTGTCTAAACTCGTAGTTAATGGTGATACTGGCGTAGAAGGCTTTAAACTTGCATATACGTCTGTTATTTCGGACAGTGAAGCGGGTCCCGATGAACGGCGAGTCATACCGTTAGGCGCACTAACATTAAAGTCTAAATTATTTGACAACTCCGTGTCGTAGTCTACGTTTGTGCTTTCTGTTGGTACAGGATATGTTGTAGACTGGATGTTGGAAGCTACCTCTGAAGTTTTTGGGTAAGTGACGCGCGTTGAAGATTTACTTAATAAATGCTTAGTTTCTCTTTTATTTGTCGATTCGTAAGTTAATGACGATAAGATGTTAATGGGAGGAAAAGTAGTGAATGACGACATACCGGGGTTTTCGTGTGTATTATCAGAGGACGCATCGGATTTCATTGACTTAGTAGTCGATTTTCCATTTGAAGTTTCGTTGTGATCGTCGGTCATAGTAGACTGGATAGTACCATAATTGTCTACACTTTCAGTGGTTGCATCATAGTTTGCTGACAACGAACTTGATGTTCCGAATGCTATTCCAGTTACCGTATTTTTTAACTCCGTGAGTGTTAATTTCCTGGTGGTAATTTGAGCTATTGTACTTTCAGTGGGTGTAACAGTAGTTGGTAAATGTACGCTTGGATCACGCTGTGTATGTTTGGACTGATTAATATCGGTATTTAATTTTGACGTAACAGGCGACGGTATTTCCGTGCTGAAATCTGGATTCGAATTTGTATTTGTTATAGACATGGTTGATGTTTCAAAAGTTGAATCATGAGCGCTAATACTTTCCTTAACTAACGTCCGTGTAGGATCATCGGTTGCAGTAGTACTTGCAGGACGTGTAGTCTCAATGCTAGAGGTATGGCCTTCAGTTTTTGGACTAGTATGAGATTGAATTTGTGTGACAACTTCATTGGCTGTGTGACTGCTTTTTGTAGATATGATATTTCCTGGATCTGAAATATGAATATTGGTACTAGAAATAAGAGGAGCATGCGTGAGTACTGTAGTTTTTAAATTATCGTCGAGGGTATTTGTGACTTTTGATTGGCCAGTTGAAGTCGACTGTGCACTATAGTGACTGATTACTGTATCCATCTTCTCCTCTGAATTCGTCGAACCCATGTCAGTTGTATATGATATGAACTTTGTTGCACCACCATATATATTATCTGAATCTGATGTCGTGAATCTTGCACTGTCATGTGTGGGCACTTCAGCAGAATTGGCTTGAGAAAATTTAGTTGATGCACTTGGTCCAAACACCATTGATGTGTTTATAATATCAGAGGTATAGTTCATACTGTCGGTAGATTGTGTTGTTTTTATCATCTCACTCTTTAAATCATTTGTAATGGTAGCAATGTTTAACTCAGTTGTTGAAGCTGTCGTTAACGATACCGTTTTAACATTATCATCCGTGTGTGACTGGATATTGATGTCGGAAGTAAGGCTTGTTATTTCGGGATTTAAACTCTTAACCGTGACAGCATACGCAGATGAGCTTGAATCAGTACCAGGCATTTCAGTCATTGGATTAGTTTCTAAGTTTGAGCCAGTATATTTAGTACTAGATTTTTTACTAGCGGTGCTCGATATTATCGTCTGAGAGTTGTTTGTGCTTGACGCCCTGTTCACATCATCGGTAATGTCAATGGGGGGTGTAAATGTTGTTGACACAGTGCTTGATTCTCTGGTTTCAACATTAATAATTTCGTTTGATAAATCACTACTGTTTAAATTGATTTTTCCAGTTGGTGGATACTCTGCTAATTGTCCTGTTGTGGCGTAAATTTCTGAAAATTGTGGATTGACAGTTGTTTGGGTTTCATCAGACATAGCTGCATTCTTTGAAGGCAATATCTCAATTTTGCTCGAGTTCGTCGTTGTATGAGTGCTGGAGATATACTCACTTCCATTTTTTGAGCTTGTCAACTGTTCAACAGAAGTAAATATTGTAGAAAAAGGAATACGACTAGTGTACGTTTTCAACGATGACGATGTGATGGCATTTCTTCGATCCATATTGATTTCGTCTTCTGTACTTTGCTCAATCTCGGGCAGAGTGGAAGTCGTTAAGCGATCTAGGTCGATAGTCGAGTGGTTGTTGTCATATTCTTCCTTGGTTTTGGTTACAACTTCATCAAGATTAATGACTTCAGGGGTATGTAGGGATGTATCGGCATTCGTAGATGGTTCTGTTGTTTTAGTTGCAGTTATTTCATGGTCTGTTGCCGTTTTTGTAGCAGATGTACGTTTAGACATATCCAATGGGAAGTCTGATATCGTCTTCACTTCCGTACTAATATAAGGTATTTGTGAAAGGTGTGTTGAATAGTCGTCATCCTGTGACAGAGTACCAGTGTGAAGTTCTTGAGTTACATATTCATCCGTTGATAATACGTGTGTACCTTCTGTATGCGTGAAAATATTAGTTGTGGTGTCTGATATATGTATTACAGGGTTATTCTCCATTGATTCACTATTGGAGTTGGCGATTTCGGTAGGCGTTACCATCGCTGTATTCATTGAGCTTGCTTTGTGTGTTGGACTTCCATCAGTGACATCCCTCGCATCAACGCTATCTGTTATAGATGGTACTTTCGATGCTATATCGGATGATCTTATAAGGTTTGGTTCACTTTTATAACTACTTGTTAGTTTCGTTACAGCGCTAGTTGGCTTAGAAGATTCTGATACTTTACCAAGAGATAAATTAGTGTCTGTGTATGGTATATTGGTCATTACTGTAGATTGGACATCTAACGAATTTACTTTTGTACTTGAGACTTCTGGAACCGAAGCGACAGTATCGGCTTCATTCGAATGTGTTGTCGTCATAGACGATTTTAATGCACGTGTAGAGATTGTATCTACAGTATAGTCTGATAAATCATCCTCGGACACGCTCTTTGGTGACAACATCATGTCGATTGTTCCAGTATGACCATTTGTATGGGTAGTTTGTGGTTCAGTTTCACTTGTTTTACTTGCTATTTCACTTCTACCAGTGGACGTTATAAAGGTTGATACCAAATCGACATTTTCAAATGCAGTCCGACTTAAATTTGCTATTCCTTTGTTGCTTCGTTCAGTCACCTCGCTAATGTTCTGAGAGTTTGATATTGTAACTGTATCTATGACTGTGGTGGATTTATCTGATTTAATAGTATGTTTATCATTATAGGTATAGTTATGCACATTGTCTGTTATTGACGCCAAGTCTTTGTCTGCTTCCGATGGTGATTCTGATGTGAACTCGTTACTGATAGAAGTAGTCGTTGCAGATGAAGAAATCAAGGGAGCATCGTTAAATGTTTCTGTTGTTTTTGTATGACTATGTACAGTAGTCTTCAATTCTTTTTCAGATTCTGGCTGTATTTCCTCGTTTGGAGCAGTTGACATATTTGGGACTTCTGAATGGGTTTGAGGAATCATTGTTGTTGGTATTATTGGTGGAGTTTCAGCGTATTCAGAACTGTAACGTGATGAAAAGGTCAAAGGGTCATTGATAGAACTTGGTATGCTGCTCTGTGATGTTTTATGGACTTTAATGGTAGATTCAGTCATTGGATTGTTTATAAAAACATGTGTTCTTCCCGAGCTAATTGTAGCTCCAGTTGTTGTATCAAATATATTCATTTTTATTGATTTTGAGTTGCCACTCTTTGGCGTCGATGTCAAGGTTATTGGGATAAATTTGCTTATATGCTTACTAGAACTTATCACATCAGACTTTGGAGAAACAATAGGAGTCGTTTTAATAGACGATAACGACAGTGTGTGCTTTTGTATGGTTGTAACAGATGTTTGTGAAGAAACGTTTAGTTTTGGTTCTGTTGGAATAGTGGTGTCTCGTAAAATATTTGTATAATTGTTGATCATAGGTGCAATTACATCGGTAACTGACGATTTACTTTCCGTTACTTCTATTCCTAAATTGCTTGTTGATGTTTGAACTGGCTGATTTATTTTACTTATTGTTGTCGGAACATTGGTCGACGCCACTGAGCTAGAAGATGTTGTCGTTGAACCTTTAGTATGTGTGTAATCCCGTGATGGATACTGCTGACTAGTTGGTTTACCATTATACTTAAAGGAAGTTGTTTTTTCAGGATCTTGCATAGTCGAACCTGAAGTAATCGGGTTTGCTTCTACATTGGGTGAGACAACTGAAGAAGGCGAGTATAAATTACTTGAAATGTCACCAGGAACCGTAGTTGACTGCTGTCCATTGCTTAATGTGGTCTTTTTCTTACTCACTGTTTCAGAGTAAGTGTTAGTAAATTGGGCATCTGTTGTCTGAAATTTAGAATTTGGTTCCGCTTTTACAACTGATGATGACGGTACTGTAAATTTATTAAAGGGCGAGGTTGATCTAATTGTACGTGTATTGTCTACGTTGACCTTACTGAACAGTTTGTCTGTGTCTTTTGTTATATACTGTGTCCTTGTAGTTGTATACATATCATTATATTTGGCGTCAGCTACGGTGGAAATAGTACCATTGTATTCAGTATTGAAGTCTCCATTCTTATTACCGAATGTAGTTTCAAGCGATGTCTTGGTAGATACTGAAACTGTTGACATTGATACGCTACTAGTGTTTGTTGATGTTGGAGTCGTTACTGTGGATACAGATGCAGAATGCTCATTCATTGCAGTTGACACCAAATCAGAATTTTCATTTGACAGTTCTGTTCGTCGACTCTGGGATGCAGTATTATCACTTTCCTTTTGAGTGGTACCAGGCGTAATATATGTGACCTGATCCGTGGTCGATTTTGATTTATTAGCTATTTCTGTCGATGCAGGCGTAAGAAAGATATGATTGTTTTTGGTTGACAAAACCAATGCATGATCATTAGTATTTGTTGAAGTACCTTGGGTTTGACCATTGCTTGAGATCTTATCTTCAGGTAGTGGTGTTGTTAGACGAAATATACTACTACCCGTCAAAGTGTTATCGGTAGCGGAAGTAGTTGATTCACGACTTTCAGACATTGTGCTTAGATATACCGACTCAGGATTGTCTTGTCCGAATGATGTTGCTTCCGTCGTCGTGGTAAACGGCGTATATTGGTTTATAGGTTTGTGAGTTTTGCTGTCATAATCAGGAATGTCTGAAGTGGTCGGATTTATGATGCTACTGTAATCAGATGAGTTGCTTATAGTCGTTAATATTGGCTTTGTTTGTTTCATATTGGATAACAAGGGAGCTTGCAATGTTGTACTATCAGCTACTGTCGCATTGTCGGAATTTACTGATATGTGTGTTTCGTTCGGAATGTTGTTTTCTGTTATTGTCGCAGTTTCCATTGTAGAAATAAATCTATCAAGCAATGTACTTTTATCATTAATGTTTGAAATCGAAAAGGAATTTTGTGTTTGTTTTGTTGTGAAATGTTCATTAATTACATTCTCCGTAGGGGAAGAGACAAATTTTGATGATGATGCAGGACTTGTTGAATCTGACATTTTCAATCCTTCAAAGTTTTCAGTAGAAACTTCACTATGCGTTATGATGTTGTTATCTCTTGTGAATGTGTCAATATGTGGGTTAGATAATCCGTCTGTAGTAGAGATTCTGCTAGAAGCAGACATCCCCGTTACAAGCTCTGTTCCGTCGATATGTGATGACGAATCAACGCTTGGCACTGTTTGGCTTGTGGCATGAATGGAGCGTTCCCGTCTCATTGTCCTTTGTGTACTTGTGTACGTCGGAAACGCTTCACTATTCACTTCGTAATCGTTTGTATCAGTCCACGGTAAAGCATCTGTTGCGCCTGTTGTACTTCTGTCCGAGTTTTTTAGAACGGGCGTTAGACTCTGTTCAGTCGATTCAGAATTTAATGACGTCACATTGGCTTCTGTTAGATATGTAGTTGAATATGTTCTAGCATGTTCACTTCCCTTATCTGACGGAGAAACGTGTGATACTGTAGAATCAGTGACGTCATTTGGTAAATCATTGTGTATTGCAATGCTGTTAATATCTGTCGATTGGTCTGTATATGAAGCACGTTTGGTAGACAAAGTTTGCTGCTCAGAATTTGTTTCATGATTGATTGGACCTGCAAGTGAAGTAGAAAGGTATTCAGAAATGTCATTGGTATGTGTTACTACTTGATCTTCTGTAATTATTTTTGTGGTTACAATGCTTGTTTCTGGAAAATACGTTTTCATAGATTTGTGAGTATCTTTTTGAAGGGTTTGAGTATATGGGTTCTGTGTTGAAGGGGCACTCGGTGGAAATTCATTGGATTCCGATGATGTAGCGAACAGTGTGGTCGACGTAGTTGTGTACGTCCATTCAACTTCAGTGTTAGGAGATGCAATGGTACTTGCATCCGGTGTCACAATATCCGTCAAGAAGTCGTCATTAATAATTGTAACTTGCTCATTCGTTGATAGATATGTGGCAGTGTTTTTGCCATCAGATTCATGCTCCGTAACAACAAAACTTAATGATTTAGTTGTTGGCAAATCATCTAACGAGTTTTTATCTGACAGCGCCATTTCATTGATCGCACTGGGTGTAATTATTTCTTTGCCTACTCCTGCTGTCAAAGTTTCTGCAGTCTTTTGCAGATTCGTAGAAGATAATGTACCTTCTACTGCATTAATAGTTTTTTGTTTGTATGGTGGTGAAACATACCTTGTGTCGGTTCCTTGCCGGGCGTCTAACGTTGTCAAAGAAATTCTAGATGTGTCTGCTGTCGTGGTAAGCGAAGGTTGAGGAGTTTCATTATCATTATTAGTTACAACTTGAATTGTAGAATCCAAACTTGCTACCGTAGAATATTCTACAGTCTTTTCTGATGTTTGCTGTATTCTATTTTCGGTAATAGTTTTAGTTGTACCTTGTTCTACTGTTCGGCTGCCATATTTCCCAGAATCAGTGACGTGTGTCGCCTGTGGCAATACGTCGTCTAATAATGTAGTCTCATGTTCTAAGTTGGCTGTGTTGGGTAGTAGTGAATGACCATAAGTCGTCAAAATAGGAGTAGTTGAACTGCTCATCCACTTGTTGGATACTGTCGGGTTCGAAGTTCTAGGAATACCAGTGAATATGGTTGTCTTATCCGTCTGTGTGCTACGCATGGATGATCCTGTGGAGTATCGGACAGTATCGCCGCTACTTCTTGTTGAACTAGTAAGTGAATTATTCCCTATCAACGTTTCCACAATACTAGTTGTAACATCGTTAACAGATGCTGTTTGCATCACATTATCTGTAACTGTTGCACTAGCAATATGGTGGTCCATTTCGTTGGTAGAATTATTATTATAACTATTGTACTCATCAGGTAAGGTTGTGAGTAAATGACGCACTGGGCTTCCGCCATTTGTTGGGTCGTCAGTTACTAACTCCTGGAATGTATGTGTTTCTTTTGTTCGGGGAATCTCCGTTGTTGTTGTTGTTGTGGTTAATGTTGCTATCTTGTTTTTCAGAGTCGTAGCATCATTTGTTTCGACCACACTTTCCTGTTGTTTCGTTGAACTCATTTCTTCAGTATTTCTAAAATCAAATGTATTTGCTTCCATTTCAGTACCCGCTTTTACAGTATGCGATGGCTTTGTTAAATGAGTAAGTTTTATGTTTGAAGGCGCCAGTGTATTTGTTGTGTCTTGAATTCCGTCTTGAACATCAGCTGGTTCATGAGTTGGCATAGCGGTTGCAAAAGACGTTTTTGTGCTTAAGTTGTTTGTCGAGTTTACATTATTTTCAAGTTGTAAAGCTTCGTCAATTGTTGATTCATACCTCGTTTTGTCGTTTATTTTAGTATTGACACCATAAGTACTCGCCGTAGATTCAGTGTATCCGACGCTTAACTTGTCATTGTTTCTGCCGTGGGCTGTCTCGGTGTTTAGTGACCGATCCGATGCTAATAACATTGGTTCATCTGTTAAACCACTTGAATAGTTTGCAGTTTGTACTGTTGTCATACCACCAGTAAGATCAAATGTTGTCTTTCTTTCTTGTGAATTTTCGGAAATAGTAACTGATGTTAAAGAAGGTTCATAAATGTCCTTTGCGTTTGATGACGGGATATTGTCATTTGTGTCACTAATGCTATCGTGCGACGAGAATTCTATACTCGTGAAATTACTAGCAACGTTGCTGGTTACAGTCATTATATCCATTTTATGACTTTGGGATTGGGATGTTGCTATTTTCAAATCATCATCAGTTCGCATCGTATTTGTATCTTCATATTCATTGCCTTTTTCAGTGAGCACTTTTGTTGTGTCTGTTTGCGAATATGTGTGACGCATTGTGTCCATAGTTTTGAAATCGTTCTTGTATGAACTAATTGCAAGAGAGTCTGTGCTAGTGTCGACGTCATTAGTTTGTGTGATTATAGTAGATGATTTGGTCGTTATAGCTTTATCTGAGATCTTCGTGCTTAAATGTATACTCTCAGTACTAACATATGGTACTTTTCGGGTTGAGATACTCCTAGTACGATCTGTTCGGGGAACTGTGTACGTATTAGATAATGTGTTCATGTCTGAAACTACCCCATTCTCCTTCGAAGCGTTATCAGTATGAAGAGCATTCAGTGTTGTTTTATTTGAAGTAACAGTTTTGGTTGGTCCGTCAGTATAAGAATCCAATGTTGAACGGCCTTGTGAATCTGCAGACGAGCTCATGACCGACGAGGTCCGTTCTCCTTCTGTGAAAGGAATAGATCGAGTTTGCTGTGTGTACGACCTTGTTTTTCCACTATTGACGGTGGTGCCCAAGTAATTTGTGATCGCAAGGTGATCTATTTCTTTTTGAGCATTGCTGGCTGTCATCGTTGCCATACCAGATTTAGTAGTTTTTGTTTGATAAAGTTCTTGATCATCACGTGTTTCTCCGTTATCTAAATATGTCGATGGTATAGCAGTCTGTGGGGAGTCTGTAAAGACCGATTGGGCTGAATCCGTCGGTATTGAATTGAATGAAGAATCAACTACACTTGCAGCACCGTCCGTGTTCGAATTTCTAGCAACATCGGAAGTAGAAACAGACGTGGTTGTCGAGTAATCTTGGTATTTACCTACAGTATTGTAGACATTTAACATTGACGATGCAGTACTTGAAGTTGGTGATGTGATCATATCATTGTCTGTCTCATTTACCAAACCTAAAAGACGTTTTCCAACATTAACAGGCGTTTCAAACGGAACTTTCAGAGAATTTTGCAATTCTGTTGAATCGTTTGGTAATCGATCAGTAATCGTCGCTTGTTCATCGGTTAGTATCACGGTTTCGTCATAGACAGATGTTGAGAATGATATTGCAGATCTGGTAATGTATGCATCAGTTGGTTTGGTACTATCAAGTGTCATTTCGTAATTATTTAAGGCTGCTGTCGTTTTCTCATAATTCATGGATGAAGATCGAGTATACGGATAGTCCATGGTTAATCTGCCTCCAGTGTTTGCAGATGACGTTATTGATGATTTTGTGATCGTCGTCTTGAATACGTCGGATAAAGTTGATGTTTCCAGATAGTCCTCATCATTTGACTTAGAATTCATTAAAAGTGGAATTGTCACCATTGTATCTAATTTGGTTGTTTGCAAACCTTGTGATATTTTCATATTGTCTTCATTATTCACAGTGCTTACAATGGTAGCACCAGCAGTTGACATCGACAACTTGTTCTCAGGGGATTGTGTATCTTCAATGTGTGTAGTCATTGCGTCTGGTGTTTGAACTGAAACTGGAAGTTTTGGGCTCGTTTCCTTTTTCTCTTGGTTATCTTTAGAGGTCACCACATCGATTTCTTTTTTTGTGACTGATAATGGCAACGTTTGGACATTTGGCGTTTTAGAACTCCGTTGTCCTTCAAACTCCTCTATATAGTCTCGAGTAGTCATACTCGTTTCAAAACCTGGCACATGCGAAGTAACACTTTGATTGGTGACTGATCTTTCAATTCCATTACCCGTACTTCGTTCTGGTGATGATTTTGTTACTGAAATGTCATTTATAGTTTTGATACCATTAGTGACTGGATATGTTACCTGTGTTTGTTTCTCATTTGCGTCAGATGCTATGACTTCGTTTTCATCCAAGTAAATATTTGATGATTGACTTTCATCTAAGGATTGTACGAAAGAGTGTGTGGTTTCATTGTCAACAACAGTAACAGTGTATCCTGAAAACAATACATTACATGGCTAAAGATTAATGAATGTGTATATGAGTTGTGTGTATTTGGTTTAGCAGCTAAACCGCTCATTATAGCAGAAACGATTAAGCATTATGCGCATCTTTCCGTCAATATTTAGTAGTACATGTAGGATTATTACACACCTGTATTTACGTATACATATCATAAGCACAACAAAATTACCGTTGCAACTAATGCTTAAAATGGATCTACTTGTTGCTTTGCTCGACCATATTTTCAACATAGCTGTTACTTATATTTCGATTACTTTATTCCACTTGGTCATTTGAGAAAAATGTGGACAATTTAATAAATGTAGCTTTGCTGAAGGCATAACATATACAGTAAAACCTCAATAATAAGACCATCATTGGGACCATTGAAAACTGGTCTTAATATTGAGGTGGTTTTAATATTGAGGTTGAATAAAGAGCGGAATAGTCAAAATGGACTTGAAAAGGGTGGTCATAATATTGAGGTGGTCTTATGATTGAGGTGGTATTTACGTAAGGTTTTACCGTATTTCTATTTCATATTTGAACAGAAAAATGACTATGGTAAATAGCAGGACATAAAAGACATTTTATGACGATGTACTGTGCAATTTAATTCACAATGCAAAATGGGCATTCTTTGATAGTTCAATCTCGTTACTTGATGTATCATTGACAGAAAAAAGGTATTTCGAGTTGCTTGCGATGTAAATTTGTCATGAAAATTAGAATGGTGTGTGTCGTTGGGCGGGCGGGCTTTCGATGGTTTCCGGCGAATAACTTTAGTTTCGTTGATCATATTGACAGCAAACTTAGTGTATAGTAAGAACATGTGGAGAGCTCGCTTGGAATTTCTTTTGGGTTCGGTCCTCCAAAGGTCAAGGTCACCGTTACTAAAAATAGAATTTTGGTTTCCGGCGAATAACTTTAGTTTCGTTGATCATATTGACAGCAAACTTGGTGTTAGGTAAGAAAATGTGGTAATCTCGCTTGGGATTGCTTTTGGGTTCGGTCTGCCAAAGGTCAAGGTCACCGTTACTAGAAATAGAAATTTGGTTTCCGGCAAATAACTTTAGTTTCGTAGATCATATTGACATCAAACTTGTAGTAGAGTAAGAACATGTGGACAGCTAGCTTGTGATTGCTTTTGGACTCGTTCCTTCAAAGGTCAAGGTAATCGTTATTAGAAATAGAAATTTAGTTTCAGGCAAATAACTTTAGTTTCGTTCATCATATTGACATCAAACTTAGTGTATAGTAAGAACATGTGGAGAGCTCACTTGGTATTGCTTTTGGCTTTGTTCCGTCCATGGTCAAGGTCACTTAAAATTTAAAAATCAGTTTCCACTTAATATCTTCGCTATGCGTGGGTGTATTGACATCAAACTTGGTGTACAGTTGTTGCATATAAATTTAATATATCTAAGTGTGAGTGTGTGTATGCATGAATCACCTCTGGCACCTTTGCAGAATTGATGATCATCATGTATTCATTATACAAATAGAGCCTTGGTTACAAATAACTAGGTTTAAAACCTGGTTTGTGGGCATTGCCCATTTCTTGTTGCTTTTTTATAATCATGTGTAATTTTGCAAATTATTTAAAATATAATGTTTACTGGGAAACGATTTTCTTGAACACACGTATCTACAAAATAGTTGTCTATATTTATGCTCTGTGTCCATATTTTGTGGTTTGTGTGTATGTAAAATCCGTTGTTATATAATATAATATAGGAATATTTATGTAAAACTAACTGTTATTGCTTAAGCATCATTAGTGCGTTCATTTCAAAAACACAAAAAATAAAATTTCAAATAATTTTCCGCTGCTTCTAGAATAATCTGTTGAAATTTGATTACCTGTGTCCAGAAATATCAGTCGGATGTACCTCTTGAGGTAAAAGAGAAAGAATAAGTTGCTACAGGGAACGCAACATACATACGACTGTGTTTCCCAACAAAGACCTTCGGGAAAATATCAATCCATATAACATAAGGCACTCGAGGAGGTTAAAGGGTAAATACGTTAGGGAACAGAGGCGCAAGGAATAGCCTGTGAGGCCATAAGTAATAACTAGGAGAATCAAAGAGGACAAACAGTGAAGGGGTGGTTAATGGATGGAAGGATCACAAGACAAGTCAAGACAGCTGTCGAAACTGGGCAGAAAATAACCTGAACACTATATAAAGTGAAAGAATTGCACTCTCAGTTATGGGTTGTTAAGAGGAAACAGTGTTCTGAATAAAACAACTATTCAAGGCGATTTGCTAGATTGAATAAACATGTGTCTGTTATTGGTGTTGTTAGTTGCATCTTGTTATCTAAAAATTTTTTTAATAAGTTACATCACAAAAGAACTAGTTATTTCGTAGTGATATATTTTATCTATGAATACCTTTTAAATATTAATGTAAAACGGTTATCAGACAGACCGCAAATCTTAGATATTTTGTGATAGTTTAGACAGAAACTGTATCACCTCTTAAATCTTATATTGTATGAACGATTTATATCACAAGGATAGACGCACTGAACAAAATGTTAATTGATATTACTTTTTGCGTTTTTAATAACATGTCTAGTCAACAACCTCCAGCATGATCAATTACATGCTCAGATATCCTGTTTTAGATGTCAGTTACACGCGCATAATGACGGATTTGCTAAACTTACACAACACAACGCTAAGTTATCATGTACGTAATTGAAAAGAAGTCCTCGTATATTTTTATATTGATGTGCCTAAACAAACTTGAAACTAGAAATAATTAAGTTGTATCCTTTGTATTGCGTATTCGTATAGATTAATTAACTTGCCACTCGATGTTGGCGTCTACGACCACTTAGAGAAGCGAAGTCGGAGTGGCATAGCTAAGTAGCTATTGTAATAAGAATGAAAGATAATTTGTTTTTTACCGTATAAAGTCAACACCAAAATAAAAAATTCAGAACAACGAAGTAACATTACGAAATAAGAACAAGAATTAAGAATACATGTAATTATATGAAACAAAACATGATCCGGTTCAAATACAAATGGTGCTCGCTTAATTTTATTTTACGCCAAACGTGATTCTTAATTCTGAAAATTATTTTATATGCATCAAGTTGTCTTGTTGTCTTGGAGTCTTCCCATGGTTTTTCAAAGGTATTGCAGTTATACGTAATAATATGCAATGTGAAAATGTCCAAGAAAGGTTATGGTTGGTTGGAGTTTTTCGCCATTTTTCTGTAGATGTATTGTAATTTTAAACATGTGTTTTAGATGACCCCAAGTTAGGTAGGTAACTCTGGATTATTGGTTGGTTTCATCTTTGAATAAAGATTTATTAATATTATTATTTTAACAGTATTTTAGTGATGTACGACGGTCAGAAGACCTATGTGTTCCTAGATAACCATACAACTCCACACATGAATAGAGATGGACGACACATAACTTTGGAAGTATCATACGTATACAGTCATAACTATATATGGTTGCATAGTTCTGCCACCTGTTCACTACTAAATTAACTAGAAAAATATGTGGTTATCACGTTAAAAGAAACTAGATAACTACTTAATTAACTAGACAATTGTTCGTGTTAAGATATTTATCTAGTATAACTTTTATCACGATACTTATCTAGTTAACCACATAATTTTCAAGTTAATTAAGTAGATATCTAGTTTCTTTAACGTGATAACCACAAGATTTTCTAGTTAATTATGAAGTTAAATGGTGGCAGAAATATGCCACCATACAAAACGGATTTGGGGGATAATTTATATTATCTTCATATAAAGTGTCACATAGAATATACGCTTCATATGGAGTTCGAACCTTTGGTATTCGAATGCTTTACCGACTGAGCTAACCAGGACGGCTTGTATCTTTATTAATGTGAGAAAATGCCTTACCTGGAAAATCTTTTTCCGCGTCATTTATTCGTGTAAATGTAGTTTGTTCATGTGCCAGACTATCCTCTGTAGTTTGGTATTCCTCCGTCCTGACTGTAACGTCAGTCGCTGTATTGGTTGAAACCAGGTCTGTGTCAGTATGAATATTAACAGTGGTTTCAAGTTTTAATCTAGTCAATTCATCAGTTTTGGTGGCTTCAGTTACGGTGTAAGACGTATTCTTATCATTCTCGGTTGGTATTTTTTCAGATACGGGTTCAGCTTCAAGCGATTCTTGGTCATTTTTTGTCAGTACAGATCTCGTGTCTGTAAAGTCAGTCGGATTTCGGAAGTTGGTTACTGATGACAATTCTGTCACATTTAATTTTAAACCTATTGTGGAATTTCCGTTTATTGTTCCTTCCTTAGACGACACTCCGTTAGGTGTAGTAGTGTCTACTATCGCTTTGTCGTTATTTCCAGATTCAGTCCTTATATCAGATTGTAAAGCCTGATAATCAGTTGTTGTTAGAGTACTTTTTGTGGCAGACAGAGCTGTCACACTTTCACTTGTTGGGTTTTCAGTCACTAAGTTAGTATCAACCAATGCACTTCTAGTCTCTGACGCTTCTTTAGATTCAACAGATAAAATAGTTGTCTCTGTCTGACTTGTTGTCGAGTCTAAGGTTATCCTATCCGTATGCTCCAAGTTTGATGTGCCCTTTTTTGTAGTTAAGGGAATCTCTTGTGACTGTTTTGTATTTGTTGTAACATCGCTTGTTTTGGTTAGGTCTTGTTTAGCCATTCCAGCAGTCAGCTTATAATATGTGCTGATTGTGGTTGGTGCGTTTCTATTTGTTGTTAACACATTATCTTTGATAACTGTGCTTGTGTCTGATACAGTTCTGTTAGAACTGTTTATGAGTTGCTTGGATACTTCTGATACTGTGACTGCATGCCCAACACTGTCTTTCATTGCGGTTGCTGAACTGCTAGGGTTTCGTGTACCTCCAGACGAAGTATATGTGTCC
This sequence comes from Mactromeris polynyma, assembly GCA_032209605.1. NCBI lineage: Eukaryota > Metazoa > Mollusca > Bivalvia > Venerida > Mactridae > Mactromeris > Mactromeris polynyma. Next base: position 16,985,911 of record JASFXZ010000003.1, read on the forward strand.
GTGAACTCTTTCTGAACACTCGCTGATGCATATGTATATGCATGTGGTGTATGTTTTTCTGTGCTAGAAGTTTCAGGTGCAAGTGTATTTGCTGCAATCGTTGGTGTTCCGTCATATATTTCACTGACGGCGGTCTTTGATGGAGTAGAACTTGCCGAGTCTTCAAAATTGGAACTTAAAATCGCAGTTGAATCATTGACGAGTTCATCTTGTGGTATCCGATTGTCACTTGTTTCTGTGCTAGAATGCAATGTTTGATCTGAAACAAATATTTCCGCTTGCGAGTGACTCACTAATGCCAACATTTGAATAAACGTGAATACGTCCACGTAACACATCCTCCCAAAATCCATGTTTTTCCCCACGCGGGTGATGTAGTAATCACCGTTGTCGTGTTATTACAAATTTCCAATGTGGATTTTAAGCATTGTACGCCGTAAAGTGATAATAACCGTATTGAAGGAGAACTGTCCTGGACTGAGATTTTATAGAGGTGTTTTCAATTTTCTTAGATAATGCAGCTGGTGATAAAGGCTATTTCCATGTAATATTTTGCCATAAAATACTAATAATGGCAATAGATCTATCGGTGATTTGTTCAAAGAGGACACAAGGAAAAATCTTTGGACTAGAAAGTTCTCTCTGTGTTTATAAGGTCAATTAACAGTATCTAATTTCCGTTGGATACACAGATATGGTGTAATTTAAGTCTTTAGCTGTTACATGTTTATGATCATGACACATGCAAGCGGAAACATAAAGCTATAAATTGTATCGCTTCGTCACAGACCTCGGTACACGAACTGTGTTATATCAACGCCAAGTGTCCAGACAGAACGCGTGTTCGATCAGTTTAAGATTGTTTTCTTTTATTGATTGTTTGGTTACAATTTTAGTTTACCTTTGAACGAAGACTACTTAGTTATGCGTTTTTTAGATCGTTTGATGTCCGTCGACCGTCGCCGTTCACAACTCCCTTATTACCTTCACCATCCACAATTCTAAAGCAATTTTAATCAAATTTTGATATGTTTTATATCATTATGAATATTTAATTTCTTTGTTTGCATTCTATGATTGTCATGTCACTAGTTAACCTCATTTAGACGGAATATATATGGCGAAAATGTATCAGACCATGCGCGATTATGATCCAGATTGAACCAGTGACTATTGAGTTGTTGAACCTTGATGCATCAAAAAGTGTCTTATTTCACTCTTTATGTGCTAGTCCTTCACTTCTGAGTCAGCTCTAGACGTAGACAGAATGATTCTTTACTGAACTTGGTTATGCCCTCATGTCTAGTGTTTAATCGCGGTGTTCAGCAAGTTGAGTCTCGAAACATGCTCAGGATCGAAGAAATCTAGTTCAAGTTCAAATGTATGTCGTTTTAGTTCAGAAACAGGGTATTTTACTCGTCTTTAGGTAGCTCATTTGATGTGTCAAATTAATTCATTTGGTAGAGCGCTAGACTGTCACCCTGTCGATCCGGGTTCGATTTCTGGGCTGGGTAGGTCATGGTCTTCCGTGAAAGTGGCTTCGACTATGTCCTCCACTTGTGGAGAAACACTCAGTTGCTAGTGGAAGAGCAAAATAGTACTGGTTGATAAACAATTCCAGGAAAACTGGTTAGGTCACCTGGCCGCCGTATATGACTGAACATTCTTGATAAAATTGTTACAAATTTTTGCAAATAAATGTTGTCCGTCTCTGGCGCTTCACGACGAATTACTTGTTTTTAAGGCCTAAACAAGGTGCCGCCTTTGTATTACAAACTTATTTTAATATTACCATCTAAGTCTCACGGTAGTAAATATTTAATTATGAAATCGATCATTTTTAAACGAAGCATGTACTTGTACATTTTATAGCATTGAATCCACCTGCCTATCATTATGGTCGAGACCACTTTACGTTACAGTGTACAGTGTCTTCATACCACGTGGGCAAGTAGTTACAAGTGTTTCTTTATTGGACTGATATCTTTAACATCTAGGAAACATATTGATACTATGTGTGGTTCCTTTGACATCCTAGTGTAGAGAACATGTTTGATGTCCCGGTAGCGCCATTGACTTTATTTGAAAACACTGTCGGCCGGTAGGACTATATATACACCCATAAATTGTTCATGAAGAACCCGAGACGGACAAAATTATCTGCATTACTTGGTTTTGGTTTTCAATAACGTAACTTACGTTAATTTCTTGTGTACACTTATTGTTGACAACGTAAAAAATCTATTTTGTTTTATGTTTTACAATGTATATCAACATTCCATAATATGTTTTCGTCTCCTGTGTCTGTGTCAATTGATTGAGTAATTACCCTTATATTATTGTACTAGCGAGTGTTTAATAAGACGAACGTTGTACTCGTTGAGCGGGTTAGACTAATGGAAAATAAATTTGCCTTCGTAATGAATTTGTTATTTATCATATGTAAACAATTGCGTGTTTTATGAATTAGTTTCATTTTTTATCTTTCTCCTCCACAAAAAACATGAAAGAATGAAATATGACAAAAGTTGATAATTAATTTGTCCTAATAAACTTGTCATACATATCTAGAATTATATATCGAATCATAGACTGTCATCAGCTAGTTAGATTATAAAGTGTGCCAATGTGTCAGTTAGATTTTATACACAAATAACTGTACACTGCTAGAATTGATAACCACCAATTAGCCATGGTAGTGCTTCAAGTGTCTCATTTTTCGTGCGCAAACGAACTGTTTTGATTTATGCTTAGTATGATTTGAATATGTTGAAAAGTGGAGTTTTGGTAAAAGTGATTGTCGAGCTATTTCATGGTAAATGACCTTGGTTTCACACTTTCGGCATACTTGTTCGAGCTTTTTGTTGTCAGCTGCTGACACTGTCTTACTTGACTCGTGGTAAAGGACGATATGCTGTATTTGTTGTACAGTGTTCATAAAAATGAGTACACATCCTATGAATGTTCTGTCCGGTGATGAAAGAATGAAAATCTCGAGTTGTAGACTTGAACTCTTCTAGACCATTCATCGGTGTATCATCCTCTCGCACACACGTAGTAGACTTTTATTGTTAAAAAATGTGGGTGTATTGTTATAATGCACATTTTGCAGTCATTTTTCGGCGCAGCCGTACTGACATGGTGTTGCTATTTGGATATCAGTGTTGTGTAAACCAATCAAGTCTTACGTTAACCACCAAGGCAATTTCTCTTCAACCGAATAACGTCTGTAACCTCGATGCGGATTGGTTAACCTTTCGATCGAGGGTACGTTACCTGACCAAATTCCACTGATTTTCGGTGAATTTACCGAAACCCATCTTGGATCTGGAGTGACGAGCAATCGTAACATCTCGACATTTTTTATGTTGCACAACAAATCTTAAGCTTCAAATTGCACCGACCATCTTTTTTCAAGATATTTCTTGTTTTACTGATTAGTTACGGAAAATCATATTTAAATTCTTGTATATACTTTTATGAACTTGCATTCTCATTTTCTGCTTCAGTTTGTACATTTCTTCGTTATTAAAAATGCAAACAATAAAACTGTCATTTAGGATTCAACTTAGGGGCTATATTTATTCCATTATGACAATTAGCAATTTTATTTTTTAGATACTGATATTCTCCTGCCAGATAATTACCCTCTTCAACTTCAACACATTTTATGTCTTCTGGCAAAATATTTGATTGTAGTTTTTGTTCTTGTTCATATTGACACGTAAATAGATTTAAGGGCTGCAGCTCAAATCCAGTACATTCACATATTTTACTTATCGTGTACTTCGTCATAATAAAACATCTGACTGCATCCTGTTTTTGGGACTTTATTTAGTCCAGGTATGTCTTATTTACGTTTTCTTTACTGTTCTGTATTTAACTTTTATTTTATATATCTATCTATTACAAGTTGCCACATTACTATATAAGTCTACGTTATGTACAACTATATTTCTCATTTTATGAAAGCGTGTAAAGTTCGTAATTATTTTATAATCGTTGTCAGTATACATTATGGTAATTGATCATTATTTTGTTATTGCACAATTGCATATAGTACTATGTACATGTATTCTATGTTTATCCATGGTTTTTACCATGCGCCAGTTTGTAGTTTTTCGCATTTTTATGTATATTTCTGTTTGAAATAACCATTATTTTGGGTTCACGTGAACTTCGTCAGAATAAAACATTTTGTATGCAAGTCTGATTTGTGGAATTTATTTATTCCAGAAAAATCCTATGATATAACACCTTTCAATAAGTCGCTCGACGTAGTAAGTTGTAGAACAATCTACGCGCGAGCAACACACATAGCGGTGCTATGTATAAATGTTGTCTTGCAAGTGTGAGGCATTTTCCCCTCATGTTTGCCCCCCCCCCCCCCAGTCTGGGATTTCTGTAACCGGGCCTGAGTATCAAGTATCGGTACAAGTTCCAAACACATATATTAATACTCTAAAATATTTAAAATTAACTTAAATAGTCTCACGGACCTACAGGTCCGTGATAGTCTTTACAATTTTGTTCAAGATCTTTCGAGTTTAATCAATGCCTCTGATTCAATACATAACTTCAATCATATACTTAAGCATTCTGTTCTATTGCATGAATTTATAGAGCAGAAAATACTAAATTATCATTTTGTCAGTGGATCGCAATAATTATTGCAGTACGAAACGACCTTCTGACATATGGCGCGTAAATGGGCGTGATCAATATTACTTAAGCGGCATCTGATTGGTTACAATGATTACAGGATTATTCGTGCTCCTCGGCTTTGATCACGGATCTTGCATTAGTGTAACGGATGTAAACAATGCAGACGAAATCATATGTGATTCTGATAGCAGAATAAAGCGAGTGATTAATTTCGGTGTTTGTCTGTGATCGACAACAATGGAGACTCTACCTAAGAACGAAACATTGCAACTCAGGAAAAAGTACATCGGGTATGCTTATTTAGATATGTTTTTTCAGTTTAGTTGGTTTAATCAAAGATCTGCGTGTAGCCTGTGTAGGAATACTGTAGTGTTCCATTTTGTGATTGTTGCAGAAGCAGACAAGGACAAGGTCACTGGAACTGAAATGTTACGAAACGTTTTACGGTATCTGTGCAGTTGGTGTGCATAAGCTTGATACTGTTTCATATAAACTATGCCATATTCAGTTAAATAGGGAAGATTAATCCTAATTATAACCTTTTATGTAAAGACTCGTGTCCTGTACGTATTCCTATAAATAAGGCCCAACATAATTTTAAAATCGTTTTGATGTTTATCAGTTAGGTAGGGTCTCATTATGCGCACCTAAGTCATGGCAGAATAATCAGTTTGTTGATTGTGGCCATTATCCGGCAGAAACAGAAAAAAATAGCTTCATTTCAAATTCACGTAGCAGTCTCCTTCGTACAGGAATAGCTGTTGGTCATTTTCCAGCTAATCTTGAACTATTATACATAAAGTGAAAGTAAAAAAGTGAAATGACAAAATAATGGATGTTCGGGTAAAATGAGCCAGTGGTTTTATACAAAGTGAAAGTAAAATGTGAAATGACAAAATAATGAATATTCAAGGTAAAATGAACGTACATGTCTAATATTATTGACTATTGTTACTTGATGATCTGTCTGCTTAGCAACCCCAGCTCATTTTTTCAAAAATACTGAATCTAATATTTAATGATATTAGAAAGCCTACAGTCTGACATTCACTGAACTGTTTGAATTTTGTAGATATCTCAATAAATAAAGAAGTTATGGAGGTTTGAAGTCGCTCAAATTGGGTCATTTTCTAGATTTCTTTCGCTATATAATCGCGTTAAAAAATGTTCCTGGTCGCGGAACCGAAGAAAACTATCTTTATAATTTTTTGGAATCTATGAGTATTTTTCATGTATATATTTGGTGTAGCACATAACATTTTCAAGAAAATAACAAAAAACAGTGCACTTTGAACATATTTTTTTATAATTGGAAAATACAATCACACCTCGAGACAACTGTTTGAAGAAATCGATGGAATAATATCATCAAAATCAACAATGTAACACAATTGTAATGCACTTAAACAGTTTGTTTGGATCTATATAGTTATAATTGAAGTCAAACAAATTTCTATCAAATTCATGGACTAAAATTTATGAACAACAGCAAATGTACATAAGTAATACAAAATATAGATTTCCTGACTTCAAACACATTACAATGATCATATTAATCAGACATGAGAATTATACACAATATATACACAATACACATTCACAATATATACACAATATATACGAATTGCAATTAATTGCATTACTTCACAAACAATGATTAATTCAACGTGACTTCATATTGAACCCTGATAAATTATTTACAATTTCATGTCAATTCATTTCACAAAATATGCTGCACTAAAATCGGAGTAAAGTTTATTTAATTTCAAGAAATCTTTTGTGAACCATTGCCTGCCTGAGTTTACACAATCAGGTACAATATTGATTCCTAAAACAAACTGACGGTTCACTACCTGTCTATCCTCCCTGACAGGCCATTGAAAATATCCTTGTTTACGACACAGGGCCATGAATTTCACTACAATATTACCATCTTTGGCTAAAATCTGTTCAACATAACAGGGGTACCAATTGTCCTGGTAGGCGACTGCTATAAATTCACCAACAACAATGTCTCCATTATTTGGTAATTGGGTTAATAGTATCTTCGGAGTCAGAGTCTACTACCATTGTTTGATCTTCAATCTCCAGGTCAGGGTGTTAATAAGGTCAACTGTATGGTGTGTATGATACATTGTATATAGGGAATCAATATCGTGCTAACTGATGCCTTGTGATTGAAGCAGGTGCTGGTACTGCAAGTTCATCCAGTGCTTCATGTTATGCACTCCATTATGTCCCTGACTCCATTTTCTTTCTAGGATTCCCATTTACAACTTGCTTTACATCCCTGGGACCCCTAAAATAAACTTTCGTCAATTATAAACTGCATAATTATTATCTGGGACCCTAAACATTTATTAAGGACCCCTAATTTGTCAAAGACAAGGGTCCATTAGGACCCCTAGCTGAAAATTCCTAGGGAAACCCTGTTTGCCCCTGCCAGGGGAGTGATGGGGATACAACGGACTGGAGGCAGGAGATGATTTCCAACAGATGGGAATTTGACCTGCCATATCATTTAGGGTATTGAGACCCCCTCAGGGGCAAAATATTGATAGGTTTATTATAGTATTTATCACATTTCCATAGGAAAAGTTAAGGTAGATTCCGTAGAAGTTACAAAAGAAACTATGTTTATGAATCAATAATAAAACATATATATGTATGATTAATATATATATTATATAGATATGTCCATTGCACATTATCTCATATCACTAAGACTTCTTGCATTGAATGATTTCTTATTATCTCATGATGGTATACTGGTATGTTATTTGATTAATGACTGTGAATGGATTAGCTTAACACCTCATGTGTACCACTGTACAAAAAGCCCTTTAGGATTGGATAATGTATGTGGTCCTTTCCTGTATCTAGTCAAACCTACTATTTGAGAAATTACTGCATTTGCAGTACAAATGAAGTCTGAATCTTATGAAATGGTACTATACACAATTTAATAAATAAAATATAAATATGCATTTTGATAAATTATTGTGTTGTTTTATTTTTACAGAGATGCTTGTCAGTTATTTTTTGCTAATGATCCACTGAAGATAGTTCAAGCATCAGGACAGTATATGTATGATGAGAAGGGAAATGAATACTTGGACTGTATCAACAATGTGTGTCATGGTTAGTGTTCTATTCTGTTATACTTACGTGTGTTTATATGATGAGGATCTCCAACTTTGGATGTAAGCTTTAAATTTGCATCATCTTGCAGCAGATATACCGATATGTGACTGTCTTTCCATTGTCTCGTTCTGTCTTGCAGCAGATATACCGATATGTGACTGTCTTTCCATTGTCTCGTCCTGTCTTGCAGCAGATATACCTATATGTGACTGTCTTACCATTGTCTCGTCCTGACTTGCAGCAGATATACCTATATGTGACTGTCTTACCATTGTCTCGTCCTGACTTGCAGCAGATATACCTATATGTGACTGTCTTACCATTGTCTAGTCCTGTCTTGCAGCAGATATACCGATATGTGACTGTCTTTCCATTGTCTCGTCCTGTCTGGCAGCAGATATACCGATATGTGACTGTCTTACCATTGTCTAGTCCTGTCTTGCAGCAGATATACCGATATGTGACTGTCTTACCATTGTCGAGTCCTGTCTTGCAGCAGATATACCGATATGTGACTGTCTTACCATTGTCTCGTCCTGTCTGGCAGCAGATATACCGATATGTGACTGTCTTACCATTGTCTAGTCCTGTCTTGCAGCAGATATACCGATATGTGACTGTCTTACCATTGTCTCGTCCTGTCTGGCAGCTGATATACCGATATGTGACTGTCTTACCATGTCTCGTCCTGTCTGGCAACAGATAAACCGATATGTGACTGTCTTACCATTGTCTCGTCCTGTCTGGCAGCAGATATACCGATATGTGACTGTCTTACCATTGTCTCGTCCTGTCTTGCAGCAGCTATACCGATATGTGACTGTCTTACCATTGTCTGGTCCTGTCTGGCAGCTGATATACCGATATGTGACTGTCTTTCCATTGTCTCGTCCTGTCTGGCAGCAGATATACCGATATGTGACTGTCTTACCATTGTCTAGTCCTGTCTTGCAGCAGATATTCCTGTATGTGACTGTCTTACCATTGTCTAGTCCTGTCTTGCAGCAGCTATACCGATATGTGACTGTCTTTCCATTGTCTCGTCCTGTCTTGCAGCAGCTATACCGATATGTGACTGTCTTTCCATTGTCTCGTCCTGTCTGGCAGCAGATATACCGATATGTGTCTGTCTTACCATTGTCTAGTCCTGTCTTGCAGCAGATATACCGATATGTGACTGTCTTTCCATTGTCTCGTCCTGTCTTGCAGCAGCTATACCGATATGTGACTGTCTTTCCATTGTCTCGTCCTGTCTGGCAGCAGATATACCGATATGTGACTGTCTTACCATTGTCTCGTCCTGTCTGGCAGCAGATATACCGTTATGTGACTGTCTTACCATTGTCTAGTCCTGTCTTGCAGCAGCTATACCGATATGTGACTGTCTTTCCATTGTCTCGTCCTGTCTGGCAGCAGATATACCGATATGTGACTGTCTTTCCATTGTCTAGTCCTGTCTTGCAGCAGCTATACCGATATGTGACTGTCTTTCCATTGTCTCGTCCTGTCTTGCAGCAGCTATACCGATATGTGACTGTCTTTCCATTGTCTCGTCCTGTCTGGCAGCAGATATACCGATATGTGACTGTCTTACCATTGTCTCGTCCTGTCTGGCAGCAGATATACCGATATGTGACTGTCTTACCATTGTCTAGTCCTGTCTTGCAGCAGCTATACCGATATGTGACTGTCTTTCCATTGTCTAGTCCTGTCTTGCAGCAGATATACCTATATGTGACTGTCTTACCATTGTCTAGTCCTGTCTGGCAGCAGCTATACCGATATGTGACTGTCTTACCATTGTCTAGTCCTGTCTTGCAGCAGATATACCGATATGTGACTGTCTTACCATTGTCTAGTCCTGTCTTGCAGCAGATATACCGATATGTGACTGTCTTACCATTGTCTAGTCCTGTCTTGCAGCAGATATTCCTGTATGTGACTGTCTTACCATTGTCTAGTCCTGTCTTGCAGCAGATATTCCTGTATGTGACTGTCTTACCATTGTCTCGTCCTGTCTGGCAGCTGATATACCGATATGTGACTGTCTTTCCATTGTCTCGTCCTGTCTGGCAGCTGATATACCGATATGTGACTGTCTTACCATGTCTCGTCCTGTCTGGCAACAGATAAACCGATATGTGACTGTCTTACCATGTCTCGTCCTGTCTGGCAACAGATAAACCGATATGTGACTGTCTTACCATGTCTCGTCCTGTCTGGCAACAGATAAACCGATATGTGACTGTCTTACCATGTCTCGTCCTGTCTGGCAACAGATAAACCGATATGTGACTGTCTTATCATGTCTCGTCCTGTCTGGCAACAGATAAACCGATATGTGACTGTCTTACCATGTCTCGTCCTGTCTGGCAGCAGATATACCGATATGTGACTGTCTTACCATTGTCTAGTCCTGTCTTGCAGCAGATAAACCGATATGTGACTGTCTTACCATGTCTCGTCCTGTCTTGCAGCAGATATACCGATATGTGACTGTCTTACCATGTCTCGTCCTGTCTGGCAGCAGATATACTGATATGTGACTGTCTTACCATTGTCTCGTCCTGTCTGGCAGCAGATATACCGATATGTGACTGTCTTACCATTGTCTCGTCCTGTCTTGCAGCAGATATACTGATATGTGACTGTCTTACCATTGTCTGGTCCTGTCTGGCAGCAGATATACCGATATGTGACTGTCTTTCCATTGTCTCGTCCTGTCTTGCAGCAGCTATACCGATATGTGACTGTCTTACCATTGTCTCGTCCTGTCTGGCAGGGGCGTAGCTGCTAGCTGAAATTGATGTGTAGGCCTAGTTTTAGTGGGGTGCTGGGCATGGTCCCATAGAAAAAATTGTAGCTAGATCGTCATTGATGTATATTTTGTTCTGGTATTTATGCTTACGATAACATCAAAAACATTCATTAATTATCTTAGATTTATAGAAATTAAAACTGTAGAAAAATTGCAGTTTTGGCCATTTTTATTTTTCGAACAAAATGGTAGGTCACAGCTTACACGGCCTATAGGTATATACGCCCCTGTCTAGTATTCTGGCTAGTAGTCACTGGTCCCTAGAATGTACAGTAAAACCTTAATAATGCGACAACCATTGGGACCATTGAAAATTGTCTTAATATTGAGGTGGTCTTAATATTGAGGTTAAATATAGAGCAAATCGGTGAAACTGGACTTGAACATTGTGTTCTTAATATTGAGGTGGTCTTTAAGTGAGGTTTCACTGTACGCAGAAATTGGGTGTTGGTTGTGGAGCCTGGAGGGAGCATGTTTCACTGTGTCAATAGGACAGTCCAGACTGCTATATTGAAATCACGTGTCTGTGGTAAGGCTAAGAATGAAGAAATTCATATCACACATAATCTCTGTTAGTTTGATTCCAGAAATTATTCTACCCAGGCACTGTATATTTGGAAGTCGCAGATCGTGATTATGTTATATTTGCCCACCATACCAATCTCTATTGTTCAGCTCTAAGATCCCTTTTTCTGGCTTAATTCTGATAAACAATACTTTTTTGACTAAGAACAGTAACTGTTGTTCATCCTAAATGTTACCAAAATGGCTTAAATTTGTTACGTAATTTTTATTCCCATCCCATGATATAAGACATATAAAATTTAATGTAAAACCAACTACTCTTGTAATGTAGCAGTACTCAGAGCTTCATTTCAGTTAACTGACAGTTTATAATTTATAATTGGTTGTGACTGGACCTGCTGACTTAGTCATATTTTACTTTAGAGGACAGCATGGGTTCAGGATGTAGGTTGTCTGTTACATTTCAGTTTATGTATTTAAACCATGAAATATGATACCTGTCTCGTAATATTAGTACATACCTGTCTCGTAATATTAGTACATACCCTGAGTTAACCTTTAGACCATTTCGTGAGTTTGTTTAATTGTGGCTAAGTGCAACTTTGAAAAATTGCCAAGATTAATAGACTTGTAATGCAATACAATATGTATATTCAAATGCCATGTTCGTTATATTTAGTAAACTCAGCACTCAGTAATGTGTCAACATTGTTATACAAACTACATGGACAAATGGGGGGAGGGGGGAGGAGCGGCAGGGATACATGGGACTTTAGTCAGAAGACGATTCCCAACAGACAGGTTCCCTGGAAATAGATTTGGGTTGGATTTTTAAAAGATCCCAGAATTGGGGAATTAGACATCTCCCACTGCAGGGATTTAGACAAAATGCTTGGTTCTTGCATTGGAAATTAGACCTAAAACAGGCAAATTTTCTAATTCCCCTGGGTCAGCCTGCTGCACCCCCCTGGGCAATATACTGATAGGTGCATTTGTTCAAAATGACTATACTGTATATGTAGTTATGATCCTGCCACATGGAGAGGTTTATTATGGCCTTGGCCCTTAGTTGGATCTATATTACTGTAGTACCGTACTATAAATATGGTGCCATGCTTTATTTAACTTTTCTGTATTTAGAATTAAGTTTAAAATTGTATTTGAAAGACCTCAGGCTATATTTTAGATAAACATCTTTTATCTTCAATTATGAGTGTCTTTATCATTATTGTAGACAACTTGAAATAGCGGGAAACCATTTGTTTAAGTTAAACGATAAATTAATTAAATGGCGTGCAGCTACTCGTATATTCATAGAAATATGACTAGATACGAAATATCTTTATAAAGCATTCTTACTGTTGTATATTATTGAAAGCCAAATTATCAAGGGTGTCACTAATTCTTGAATTAGATGGGAAATCATCAAAAGTAGGCAGTTCTGGGGGGGGGATACTCCCCTTTTTATGATCACTCATACAAGAAAAGTAGCCGGGTGATGATGTTTAAGTTACCAGGTCATTTTACCGTCTCACTGCTCTCATGACACCCCCGTATTATATTATAAATCATATACAGTACAAGATATGCCTTAACTGAGAATTACAGTCGGACATCGTTTATTAGACAACCTTCTATCCGAAGACTTGGAGTCATCCAAAATAAATATCAGGTTCCGATGTATCTTCTTGTGCACATCAATTTGAAATGGGCCATTTGAAACCATGTTCTATTCGAAATAAAATTTCAGTCCCGATGAATTTGAATGTCAGCGAGGCCCGACTGTATGTGAAAACTGCAGCTGCTACCGAATGATGTCTATGTTTCTTGCCAAAATAACCATGGAAACAACTATAGGCATGATATTCTGAAGTTTATCATTGGTAGTATTGGTTTATTGGGGGCAGGGATGTGATACTCGTACTTTTCTTGTACTCATACTTACTCGAGTACCAATTTTCAAGTACTTGGCAGTACTTGGTACTCGTCTGAAATTATGAGTACAATTACTCGTACTTACTCAAGTACTGAAGCAAAATGGTCAGTACTTATGAGTACTTTGCGAGAACTCTATGAGTACTTCCACTCTTATTTGCGAAATGCAAATTAAAGTAACATAATGAAGTAAAAATATATATTAAAAGATGAATGGAAAAAATAATTCATTATAACAACAAATTGGACTGGCTAATTAAAAGAAATGTGCTGGGCTACTTCTGTAATGTTGTAATTATATTAATGCATTATAAATAAATCATGATCAAAGTCAGTGTAGTTAAAGCTATGGTAGAAATATCTAACTGTAATCTACAGTATATTAAATCAGCTTATAAAAGATCAATATTGATGGAGTCAACAGGTGATACCACATTTGTACACCTGTATACAATGCACATTTAGCAATTTGCCAATAGCAAACAATTATGGTAGGATCACCTTTACAAACAGGCAGCTCTCCTTTTCACAAATTGGTGAATAGAGGTCATACTTTAAATGGTGCTTAAAGCAAGCTAATATATTGACCTGCTCAGGATTTGTAGCCACCAAGTTTGGAATATTTATGATTATATTTCTGTGATGAAAATATTTCTGGGTTAATTTATGTTTGTCTACTGACAATATGCATTATTAAATTTATTCTACATAAATTTGAATAAGTTAACATATATAAATTGTGTTTTTATTAACGACCCATTTATATATTATACAATAATAATTTAAAACATTCTGTACTCAGTACTTACTCGAGTACTTTAAGTAGTACTCAGTACTTACTTAAGTACATACACAAAAGTGAGTATTCAGTACTTACTCGAGTACTCATTAAGCATCCAGTACTCAGTACTTACTTGAGTACTCATTAAGCATCCAGTACTCAGTACTTAATCGAGTACTCATTAAGCATCCAGTACTCAGTACTTACTTGAGTACTCATTAAGCATCCAGTTCTCAGTACTTACTCGAGTACTCATTAAACATCCAGTACTCAGTACTTACTTGAGTACTCATTAAACATCCAGTACTCAGTACTTAATCGAGTACTCATTAAGCATCCAGTACTCAGTACTTACTTGAGTACTCATTAAGCATCCAGTACTCAGTACTTACTCAAGGTAACTATCCCCCAGTACTCGACCCATCCCTGATTGGGGGACATAAATAATGCAACTTGACATGTGAGGCTTCAGTATTGCTGCTTACTGTATTTAGTGAATTATCTTGATCTTTGGTCAGTGACCTTGTAATCTCAGCCTTGATCATTAAACTTTGACTCTGTATAATCTAAACTTTTCCAATCCTGTTTTAAGTGTACCACTCAGTAGTTTATTGTACCCTCTATGTACATATATTGAACAGTATAAACATTTTATTTTAAAACCCAATAAACTGATTGTGCCCCTGCATGATATTGGTCAGTCTTTATTGCTGATATAATTACATGTACGATTAAAACATGTGCAGATTCAGCAATTTATGTCAAGAGGTCCATAGAAACATTTACGTTTTCCAGTGAGGCCATTGAATTTGGGACACCCTATTGATCTAACTATAGATATAGACAACCCTATTTTTCCAAATTCTCAGGGGGATCCGGGATCCCTGCCACCCCCTCCCCCCCCCCCCTCTGGATCTGTGCATGAAATATATGATATATAACAGAGATTTACTCTGTTGTCCATATTTGGAGCAAGTCTGACTTAAGTCATCTCCTCAAAAACATAGCGATATGCTACACTATCACTGTATAAGATGGAGGTGTACTTCAGTTACTGAGTCAGATTGAACACAAACTATTGTTGCATTTGTATTATGAATTGTTATAAACTCATGGATGAGAGCAAAACATCCGCTTCTATTACTGTATATGTGTATGGAGATAGACTAGTTTCGCTTTCACCCCTGCCATTGTAAATTGCATTGAATCATCTATGATACATGTATCATTCTTTCTCATCTATAGCACATTTACAGTGTTTATTTAAATACAATGTTTTCAATGTCTCATAAAACAATGATTGTTTGGTGGCAAGTATCATTTTAGATGTTAGATATGAAAGTAGTTGTACAGTGTTTGTATAAAGTAGAGTAGATACTATTTCAAATTCACTTCAAGTAAACAGGTTAAGGAAATCCTGGGTAATTCAGAACATTTTATTACCACTACAATTAAGAGGTTGTTCTTTGTACAATGTACTTTGTCTGTACTCCAGTTATAGTGCATGTTTGAGGAATGTTGCATGACAGTATTAGTAGTACATTTGTAGTTATAAAATAAAACCAGATTGTCCTTGTGATTGGTTTGTGACGGTTTGTGTCTACAGGTGAATTTGCTTACATTTGGAACCTTCGAGTAAGAGGTAACTACAGTAATTCAAACTCTTTGGAAAATATTCGCCAACTTTCTTGAAATGTTTGGAAAAGACATAAAAACTCTCTGTGATACATGGAGGCTGACCAGAGGTAGACATATGTAGGCCACTTAAAGACTGTGCTATATTTGTCTGAATTCAGTCATGGATTCAAACATCACGTCAACTTGACGGTCCGAATGCAGGTGAATTTGACTGTTTCTGGAGTAGCAAAAATGAAGTCACAACCCCTCGATTTTCCCCATACTTTTGTTTTAGCAGTACAGAATTTGTGTTATAAAAAGTGTATTTAAAGGGCCAGCCAATTTGACTTATTTTAATGAGCACCAGACTTAAACACCACATGTGAATTTCACATGATGAAGCTATTTTTATGCCCCCACTCTGAAAAGGGGGGGGGGGCATATAGATTTGCCCTTGTCCGTCCTTTCGTCCAGAACACAATCTTGTGTCACTCATATCTCTAAAACAATATGAGTCTGAGTCATTAAACTTTGCAGGAATGTTAACCAGCATGTGTAGTTGTGCACCTTGGGTTTCATGTTTGGCTGTGCCCAGCAATTGCAAAATTATGGCCATTGACTTAGTTAAAATATAGCCTACAGAGTATGCAATATTGTGTCGCACATATCTCCAAAAGTATATGAGCCAGTGTTGTAAGACTTTACAGAAATGTTCACATGCATGTGTTATATTGCACCTGGGGATTCATGAGCCCAGTAAGTGCAAAGTTATGGCCCTTGATTTATTGAAAAAATATAGCATACAGAGCATGCAATTTTGTGTCGCGCATATCTCCAACAGTATATCAGCTACACTCACCAAACTGTACAAGAATGTTCACCAACCTGTATAGTTGTGCACCTGGGGTTTCGTGTTTGCCTGTGTCCAGTAAGTGCAAAGTTATGGCCCTTGACTTATCATCATAATCAGTACAGTTGTTCACTTGGTAATTTTGATATCCATTCACAAACTATAAGCAGAATAATAGCATTTGCTTTTGTGACAAAGGCTGCAAGTGGGGGCATCTGTGTCCTATGGACGTATTCTAGTTTTATCTGCCTCCTAAACAAAGAAATATCATTTGTTTTATTTATTCCATCAATATGAATACAGTAAAGTGAATTTTGCTGTGCATACCTCCTTTTATGAAAATGCTGTATACACAGTGACCTCCAGGGATCAGATGCTGGGAGAAGGGTCACTAGCTGGCTGAGAGCTGATTTCCCATTGATTTCTCCATCAAGCAATTCGGTCACAGATGTTTGTATTCATATAAAAATGTAAAAATGTTATCAAATTCAAAAGATCATGAGTGTGGAGAAATGTAAGCTTTTGCATTTATATACACATTTGTTGAAGTATCTGTGATTATACTAATATTGTTTTGGTTTGTATTTTTCAAAATGTTTTCTGTGTTGGCAATGAGGTTATATTCAGTTACTAATATTTGAAGCAGGGAGCACTTAAAAAATTCAACCTTATAATTATTTACCTCTCCCAGATGGTATTGACAATAACATGTTTTGAAATTTACTTAGTTTTTACTAGGCAAGTCATGTTTTATTTACATAATGGTCCCAAATGTATTAAGTATTGGTGTTGGAGTAAATCATGGGAGGTGGAGGACAGACAACTTTGTACATCCTATATCTTCAGTAAAACTGTCCCTGAGGACATACACCTTACCTGGGATTCAACCTTACAACATCCAGATTGGTAATCAAGCACTCTACACACTTAGCTTAAGTAGACAGACCCCAGAACTTATTTGTATGGCATTGTATAGTGCCATAGACAAACTTGAGTGGAACAAAGGTGTTATCAAATAAAATAGTGGCTGAAATCTCATTATCTGCTAACTTTTATTATGTAATAGTTGGTCATTGCCACCCATATGTTGTTGTGACTGGTTTATATTTATGTTGAAGTTGGTCATTGCCACCCATATGTTGTTGAGACTGGTTAATATTTATGTTGTAGTTGGTCATTGCCACCCATATGTTGTCGAGACTGGTTTATATTTATGTTGTAGTTGGTCATTGCCACCCATATGTTGTTGTTGAGACTGGTTTATATTTATGTTGTAGTTGGTCATTGCCTCCCCTATGTTGTTGTTGAGACTGGTTTATATTTATGTTGTAGTTGGTCATTGCCACCCATATGTTGTTGTTGAGACTGGTTTATATTTATGTTATAGTTGGTCATTGCCACCCATATGTTGTTGTTGAGACTGGTTTATATTTATGTTGTAGTTGGTCATTGCCACCCATATGTTGTTGTTGAGACTGGTTTATATTTTTGTTGTAGTTGGTCATTGCCACCCATATGCTATTGTTGAGACTGGTTTATATTTATGTTGAAGTTGGTCATTGCCACCCATATGTTGTTGTTGAGACTGGTTTATATTTATAATATAGATGGTCATTGCCACCCATATGTTGTTGTTGAGACTGGTTTATATTTATGTTGAAGTTGGTCATTGCCACCCATATGTTGTTGTTGAGACTGGTTTATATTTATGTTGTAGTTGGTCATTGCCTCCCCTATGTTGTTGTTGAGACTGGTTTATATTTATAATATAGATGGTCATTGCCACCCATATGTTGTTGTTGAGACTGGTTTATATTTATAATATAGATGGTCATTGCCACCCATATGTTGTTGTTGAGACTGGTTTATATTTATAATATAGATGGTCATTGCCACCCATATGTTGTTGTTGAGACTGGTTTATATTTATGTTGAAGTTGGTCATTGCCACCCATATGTTGTTGTTGAGACTGGTTTATATTTATAATATAGATGGTCATTGCCACCCATATGTTGTTGTTGAGACTGGTTTATATTTATGTTGAAGTTGGTCATTGCCACCCATATGTTGTTGTTGAGACTGGTTTATATTTATGTTGTAGTTGGTCATTGCCTCCCCTATGTTGTTGTTGAGACTGGTTTATATTTATAATATAGATGGTCATTGCCACCCATATGTTGTTGTTGAGACTGGTTTATATTTATAATATAGATGGTCATTGCCACCCATATGTTGTTGTTGAGACTGGTTTATATTTATGTTGAAGTTGGTCATTGCCACCCATATGTTGTTGTTGAGACTGGTTTATATTTATGTTGTAGTTGGTCATTGCCACCCATATGCTATTGTTGAGACTGGTTTATATTTATGTTGAAGTTGGTCATTGCCACCCATATGCTATTGTTGAGACTGGTTTATATTTATGTTGTAGTTGGTCATTGCCACCCATATGTTGTTGTTGAGACTGGTTTATATTTATAATATAGATGGTCATTGCCACCCATATGTTGTTGTTGAGACTGGTTTATATTTATGTTGAAGTTGGTCATTGCCACCCATATGTTGTTGTTGAGACTGGTTTATATTTATGTTGTAGTTGGTCATTGCCTCCCCTATGTTGTTGTTGAGACTGGTTTATATTTATAATATAGATGGTCATTGCCACCCATATGTTGTTGTTGAGACTGGTTTATATTTATAATATAGATGGTCATTGCCACCCATATGTTGTTGTTGAGACTGGTTTATATTTATGTTGAAGTTGGTCATTGCCACCCATATGTTGTTGTTGAGACTGGTTTATATTTATGTTGTAGTTGGTCATTGCCACCCATATGCTATTGTTGAGACTGGTTTATATTTATGTTGAAGTTGGTCATTGCCACCCATATGCTATTGTTGAGACTGGTTTATATTTATGTTGTAGTTGGTCATTGCCACCCATATGTTGTTGTTGAGACTGGTTTATATTTATAATATAGATGGTCATTGCCACCCATATGTTGTTGAGACTGGTTTATATTTATGTTGAAGTTGGTCATTGCCACCCATATGTTGTTGAGACTGGTTAATATTTATGTTGTAGTTGGTCATTGCCACCCATATGTTGTCGAGACTGGTTTATTTATGTTGAAGTTGGTCATTGCCACCCATATGTTGTTGAGACTGGTTGATATTTATGTTGAAGTTGGTCATTGCCACCCATATGTTGTTGAGACTGGTTTATATTTATGTTGAAGTTGGTCATTGCCACCCATATGTTGTTGAGACTGGTTAATATTTATGTTGTAGTTGGTCATTGCCTCCCCTATGTTGTTGTTGAGACTGGTTTATATTTATGTTGAAGTTGGTCATTGCCACCCATATGTTGTCGAGACTGGTTTATATTTATGTTGAAGTTGGTCATTGCCACCCATATGTTGTTGAGACTGGTTAATATTTATGTTGAAGTTGGTCATTGCCACCCATATGTTGTTGAGACTGGTTGATATTTATGTTGTAGTTGGTCATTGCCACCCATATGTTGTTAAGACTGGTTTATATTTATAATATAGATGGTCATTGCCACCCATATGTTGTTGTTGAGACTGGTTTATATTTATGTTATAGTTGGTCATTGCCACCCATATGTTGTTGAGACTGGTTTATATTTATGTTGTAGTTGGTCATTGCCACCCATATGTTGTTGTTGAGACTGGTTTATATTTATAATATAGATGGTCATTGCCACCCATATGTTGTTGAGACTGGTTTATATTTATGTTGTAGTTGGTCATTGCCACCCATATGTTGTTGTTGAGACTGGTTTATATTTATGTTGTAGTTGGTCATTGCCACCCATATGCTATTGTTGAGACTGGTTTATATTTATAATATAGATGGTCATTGCCACCCATATGTTGTTGTTGAGACTGGTTTATATTTATGTTGTAGTTGGTCATTGCCTCCCATATGTTGTTGTTGAGACTGGTTTATATTTATGTTGTAGTTGGTCATTGCCTCCCCTATGTTGTTGTTGAGACTGGTTTATATTTATGTTGTAGTTGGTCATTGCCACCCATATGTTGTTGTTGAGACTGGTTTATATTTATGTTGTAGTTGGTCATTGCCTCCCCTATGTTGTTGTTGAGACTGGTTTATATTTATGTTGTAGTTGGTCATTGCCACCCATATGTTGTTGTTGAGACTGGTTTATATTTATGTTGTAGTTGGTCATTGCCACCCATATGCTATTGTTGAGACTGGTTTATATTTATAATATAGATGGTCATTGCCACCCATATGTTGTTGTTGAGACTGGTTTATAATTATGTTGTAGTTGGTCATTGCCTCCCATATGTTGTTGTTGAGACTGGTTTATATTTATGTTGTAGTTGGTCATTGCCTCCCCTATGTTGTTGTTGAGACTGGTTTATATTTATGTTGTAGTTGGTCATTGCCACCCATATGTTGTTGTTGAGACTGGTTTATATTTATGTTATAGTTGGTCATTGCCTCCCCTATGTTGTTGTTGAGACTGGTTTATATTTATGTTATAGTTGGTCATTGCCTCCCATATGTTGTTGTTGAGACTGGTTTATATTTATGTTGTAGTTGGTCATTGCCTCCCATATGTTGTTGTTGAGACTGGTTTATATTTATGTTGTAGTTGGTCATTGCCTCCCATATGTTGTTGTTGAGACTGGTTTATATTTATGTTATAGTTGGTCATTGCCTCCCCTATGTTGTTGTTGAGACTGGTTTATATTTATGTTGTAGTTGGTCATTGCCACCCATATGTTGTTGTTGAGACTGGTTTATATTTATGTTATAGTTGGTCATTGCCTCCCCTATGTTGTTGTTGAGACTGGTTTATATTTATGTTGTAGTTGGTCATTGCCTCCCATATGTTGTTGTTGAGACTGGTTTATATTTATGTTGTAGTTGGTCATTGCCTCCCATATGTTGTTGTTGAGACTGGTTTATATTTATGTTGTAGTTGGTCATTGCCTCCCATATGTTGTTGTTGAGACTGGTTTATATTTATGTTGTAGTTGGTCATTGCCTCCCATATGTTGTTGTTGAGACTGGTTTATATTTATGTTGTAGTTGGTCATTGCCACCCATATGTTGTTGTTGAGACTGGTTTATATTTATGTTGTAGTTGGTCATTGCCTCCCATATGTTGTTGTTGAGACTGGTTTATATTTATGTTGTAGTTGGTCATTGCCTCCCATATGTTGTTGTTGAGACTGGTTTATATTTATGTTGTAGTTGGTCATTGCCTCCCATATGTTGTTGTTGAGACTGGTTTATATTTATGTTATAGTTGGTCATTGCCTCCCCTATGTTGTTGTTGAGACTGGTTTATATTTATGTTATAGTTGGTCATTGCCACCCATATGTTGTTGTTGAGACTGGTTTATATTTATAATATAGATGGTCATTGCCACCCATATGTTGTTGAGACTGGTTTATATTTATGTTGTAGTTGGTCATTGCCACCCATATGTTGTTGAGACTGGTTTATATTTATAATATAGTTGGTCATTGCCACCCATATGTTGTTGTTGAGACTGGTTTATATTTATGTTATAGTTGGTCATTGCCACCCATATGTTGTCGAGACTGGTTTATATTTATGTTGTAGTTGGTCATTGCCACCCATATGTTGTTGTTGAGACTGGTTTATATTTATAATATAGATGGTCATTGCCACCCATATGTTGTTGAGACTGGTTGATATTTATGTTGTAGTTGGTCATTGCCACCCATATGTTGTTAAGACTGGTTTATATTTATAATATAGATGGTCATTGCCACCCATATGTTGTTGTTGAGACTGGTTTATATTTATGTTATAGTTGGTCATTGCCTCCCATATGTTGTTGTTGAGACTGGTTTATATTTATGTTGTAGTTGGTCATTGCCTCCCATATGTTGTTGTTGAGACTGGTTTATATTTATGTTGTAGTTGGTCATTGCCTCCCATATGTTGTTGTTGAGACTGGTTTATATTTATGTTATAGTTGGTCATTGCCTCCCCTATGTTGTTGTTGAGACTGGTTTATATTTATGTTGTAGTTGGTCATTGCCACCCATATGTTGTTGTTGAGACTGGTTTATATTTATGTTATAGTTGGTCATTGCCTCCCCTATGTTGTTGTTGAGACTGGTTTATATTTATGTTGTAGTTGGTCATTGCCTCCCATATGTTGTTGTTGAGACTGGTTTATATTTATGTTGTAGTTGGTCATTGCCTCCCATATGTTGTTGTTGAGACTGGTTTATATTTATGTTGTAGTTGGTCATTGCCTCCCATATGTTGTTGTTGAGACTGGTTTATATTTATGTTGTAGTTGGTCATTGCCTCCCATATGTTGTTGTTGAGACTGGTTTATATTTATGTTGTAGTTGGTCATTGCCACCCATATGTTGTTGTTGAGACTGGTTTATATTTATGTTGTAGTTGGTCATTGCCTCCCATATGTTGTTGTTGAGACTGGTTTATATTTATGTTGTAGTTGGTCATTGCCTCCCATATGTTGTTGTTGAGACTGGTTTATATTTATGTTGTAGTTGGTCATTGCCTCCCATATGTTGTTGTTGAGACTGGTTTATATTTATGTTATAGTTGGTCATTGCCTCCCCTATGTTGTTGTTGAGACTGGTTTATATTTATGTTATAGTTGGTCATTGCCACCCATATGTTGTTGTTGAGACTGGTTTATATTTATAATATAGATGGTCATTGCCACCCATATGTTGTTGAGACTGGTTTATATTTATGTTGTAGTTGGTCATTGCCACCCAAATGTTGTTGAGACTGGTTTATATTTATAATATAGTTGGTCATTGCCACCCATATGTTGTTGTTGAGACTGGTTTATATTTATGTTATAGTTGGTCATTGCCACCCATATGTTGTTGAGACTGGTTTATATTTATGTTGTAGTTGGTCATTGCCACCCATATGTTGTTGTTGAGACTGGTTTATATTTATAATATAGATGGTCATTGCCACCCATATGTTGTTGAGACTGGTTTATATTTATGTTGTAGTTGGTCATTGCCACCCATATGCTATTGTTGAGACTGGTTTATATTTATGTTGTAGTTGGTCATTGTCATCCGCATGTTGTTGAGGCTGGGTACAAACAGATGAAAACACTGAATACAAACAACCGATTCCTACATGATGGTATCGTGAAACTGGCGGAAAGAATATCTGCAACGTTACCAGAGAAATTATGTTCCGTCTACTTGTGCAACTCAGGGTAAGTTATCAGTTGTTTTTTGTATGTACATGTTTAGAATAGCGTATGTCGTTGGGCGGGTGGCTGGGCGGGCGTCAAACTGGTGGTTTCCGACGAATAACTTGAGTTCCTTTCATCGTTTTGACATCAAACTTGGTGTATAGTGAGAACATGTGGAGAGCTAGCTTGGGATTGCTTTTGGGTTCGGTCCGTCAAAGGTCAAGGTCACCGTTACTATAAATATCAATTTGGTTTCTGGCGAATAACTTTAGTTTCATTGATCATTTTGACATCAAACTTGGTGTATAGTAAGAACATTTGGAGAGCTCGCTTGGGATTGCTTTTGGGTTCAGTCAGTCAAACGTCAAGGTCACCGTTACTACAAATATCAATTTGGTTTTCGGCGAATAACTTGAGTTTCGTTGGTCATATTTGCATCAAATTTGGTGTATAGTAAGAACATGTGGAGAGCTCGCTTGGGATTGCTTTTGGAATAGTTCTGTCAAAGGTCAAGGTCACCGTTTCTAAACTTAGCAATTTGGTTTCCGGCGAATAACTGAAGTTTCGTTGATCATATTGACATCAAACTTGTTCCGTCCAAGGTCAAGGTCACTTAAAATTTGAAAATCAGTTTCCACTTAATATCTTCGCTATGCGTGGGTCAATTGACATCAAACTTGGTGTATAGTTGTTGCATATATATATAATATATCTAAGTGTGAGTGTGTATATGCATGTATCACCTATGGTACCTTTGCAGCATTGATGATCATCATGTATTCATTGTACAAATTGAGCCTTGGTTACAAATAACTACGTACTAAACCTGGTTTGGGGGCATTGCCCATTTCTTGTTTATGAAATTAAATTTTGTGAAATCTGAGGGAAATTTTACGATGTACATGTACCAGTGACAAACAATTCATGTGTATAAAAACACGGACATATAAACAAAGTTTTTTTTCAATTCTTTTTTATCTATTTTTATTATGAATAATGCTACGACTATTGATCGATGTGCATTCAGTATTAAAACACAAACAACATGCACATGGCATGCGTTCAACATGCTTAGTACACTTGCACGGGCGACAGTCAATTCGTACATATACACATATACCGTAAATGCCTCGAAAAATAGATGGCTCCAACTAATTGCTCGGTTGGACGGCAGTTCGAGGTTTCAAAGTTTTACCATATTTGTAAGGCCCTGTTTACCTCTGGATTGTACATTGCAAATCACTTGCATTTAAACCAGAAATACAGCTTGAAAATTGTTTCAGGTTAAACGTTCTTATTAATGGTTATCAGCTGTGGTTATAGATGGTGATTTATCATAATTACCGGTATATATAATTAAGATAATTCCTTTGTGTTGTGGTTTGTGATGAGCAACTTATCTATATATCATTCTAGATTTCCTTATAGCCAACTTCTTTAGAAGATGTTTGTTATCATAGATATTTAATCACATTCTCATGATCCTGCAGAACAGAAAAATCAGCTGTTTTAAGATGATTACTAAGTGGGTTTACTGTTTCATTATGATTGTGATATAAATGATGTGATGGTACTGTATCAAACTTGCTAGACAATTTGACTGATGATAATGCATTTATAGTCATTGTGTCCTCCAACTCTGAACTCTTTATATGGAGAAGTTGTCAGTTGCTTGCAGAGGGGAAGGTTAGCACTGGTTGGTAACCCATCAGCACTGGTTAGGTCAACTCACTACCATATATAACTGAAATAGTGTTGAGAAAAAGGCATAAAGTCAGTTACAAAAAGAAACAAAAAATAATGCAGCAATTGTAGGAGTAACAAGCAAACAAGGTCACATGACACAGACTGGAAGATAGGAGTATGTGTAACTATCTTGGTGAAGATAGGAATATTAGCATGTATTAGCAAGAGCAGATTTATGCCCCTTGATTGAGTAAATTGATAGTGCCCTGTGGACGTATGTGGAGATGTTTATTTTCCTTGCCTATTAAAGTTCCATTATACTTACTGATGAGGGGCAGATTTTGGTAAAAGAATTCAAAAATTATGTCGGGGGTTTATTGCGATCAGTTATGTCTTGCACAGATGCAAGCCCTGGTAAAAAGAATGAGATGTGAAATGTTAA
This sequence comes from Mactromeris polynyma, assembly GCA_032209605.1. Taxonomy (NCBI): domain Eukaryota; kingdom Metazoa; phylum Mollusca; class Bivalvia; order Venerida; family Mactridae; genus Mactromeris; species Mactromeris polynyma. Next base: position 17,011,610 of record JASFXZ010000003.1, read on the forward strand.
CCCTGTTAAACGTGACAGGTGTCATTCTTGATACGAGACTGTTGATGTGATGCATTCCCTGTACACTTGCTAATTATTCCTCATGCATTATGTCATTAGGAGGATGTAAATGGGACATAATTAGGGCATGCTGTTGTTGGTAACTGTCATCTGTTAATTTATCTTTTAGTTGTATATATACTTAAATCCATTCAAATGCAACCAAAAGTTTTCTGCTTCAAAACATGACATAAAGAAGAAATAATTCTGTATTAATTCACTTATTCACTAACATAATTTCATAACCTTATTGAATCATGAAATATTACAATGTATTGACCCATAGTTTCAAGACTTTTTGAACAATATTTTAAACATTGGTAACAGTCGGTAGCTTTTAACACCATGTACAAAATGAAGCCTAATTAATACAGTTGCGGTTTTAAGGGTGTTAAGTTCGTATACCTGGTTTTAAATAGTTTGAATAGTTTTTCGTAAACATTTTATTTTAAGATGACCTAGAACAAACGAGAGTGTGTGTGCTACGGGATATCTAGTTTGCATATATCTTACACACATTCATTTTATATAACCACTTGATGCATATGTTAATCAATGCTATAAATGCAGTACTTGTAATATTGTATGAGCTGTTTGCAGTGTGTGAATCATCCAGTATTCATACATTTTACTTTAAAATTAAAATAGATTTTATTTGCAAAACATTACACTGTGCAGGAAGATGATACTATGTTTGATTTCTAGTTCAAGGATCTCTGATAAGCGATACTCACTCGCTCACTGTTTACATTACTCTGTACTTTACACCAAATTTATTATTCACATGCATAGTAAAATACATTATTTTATAAATGTTTCTCTGGTATGAACCTTCAAGCGTTAAAACCAATCAATAAATGTGCTTGCAAGCTGCTGCTTTACACAACTTTTGTATTTCACTTAAAAAAATTACATCTTTTTTTAAGTCAAAAAAGGTATGTAATTGACATTCATATCATTTGTAAGTGTTTTATCAACTTTTTTTAGCTCACCTGAGCTCGAGGGTTAGCTATTGGGATCGCCCTGTGTCCGGCATCGTCCAGTGTCAAAAATTTAGTTAACACCTTAGAGGTAACATCTTTTACCTGATCTGCATTAAACTTGGTCATAATGTTTGTCTCAATAATATCCAGGCCATGTTCAAAACTGGGTCATCTGGGGTCAAAAATTAGGTCACTAGGTCCAATTATAGTAAAACCTTGTCAACACTCCACAGATCACATTTTTGACTTTATGTACATGAGATTTGGTAAAAATATTTGCCTAAATAAAATCTAGGTCAAGATTGAAACTGGATCTTCTGAGGTCAAAAACTAGGTCACAGAATCAAATGATTGAAAATCCTTAAGTATTCTCAGGAGGCTGCATTTTCTACCGGAACTACATAAAACTTGACCAGAATGTTTGTCTTAATAAAATGCGAGTCCAGTGTGGTACTGGGTCATGTTGGGTCAAAACGTAGGTTACGAGGTCAAATCATTTAAATTCTCTTGAAGTCAAGCTGGCAATGTACTTAGGTGAGTGATAAAGGGCCATTATGGCCCTCTTGTATCGCAATCATTCAGCAATAACAAACGGAAATACTTGTATTTCTTTCATACTGATACAGATTCATTTTTTGTTAAGGCCTAAAAAAGATGTTTGTCACAGGTTTCATGCTCCCAAAACATCGGGTACATAGGTAGGTCGGAATTTTGGAGATTTTTTTTGGAATACTCGTAAACCGTCTTATAACTTGGCACAAATATTAACCTTAGAAAACTTTACACTAAGAAATTTTACCAAAATGAAAAAATGTTCACACGCGAAATAAATGTTCCAGGGTCACAGCCAAAAATAGGGTAGGTTGGGAAACCTGAAACAAACATATTTTTTACGCCTAATCAAATATTTGCATCTTGGTTTACCCGAACCATACGTAGATTCTTAGTCATTTGTTGCTGGTAGCGGACAGATAATATTATTGTCACTTCCATGGTTGTACATAGTATGCATCTTGTCCTCAACTTGCAATACAGGGTAAGGCCATGCTGTTTTATATTTTTGTTAAGCGTCCGTGTGCGCCTAGGTTTTAAGCTCTTTTTAGCCAAAAAACACACCATTTTTTCGTAAGTTTAAAATTGCCAAGGGATATTTTGTTAACTTGCTGGTTTGAAATAGTGAGTGAAAACTAGTCAGTTTTTATGTAAAGACTTCTAATGTTATATAACGAAACAAGTTGTTTTCGTATAATTATCATGTTTACCTCATTAAATCATGTGAGATGACATTGTCATCGTCTAGTTTTGGCTTTGTGTTTTTTTGAAATGACTTTTTTTCCGAATAGGTAGCTAGGTTTTGCAAAGCGAGGTTGACACTTAACAAAAATAAAAAAACAGTTTGGCTTAAACTAGGGTTTCATTTAGTGTAGCTTTGTACCAGCAGTGATTTACAGATCAATACCTCTTACTTTAGGTATACCTCAATTGAAGATTATGGATACTGTATAAGTGGTAGAGTCGCTAGGGGGAAAAGTTTGCAAATTTCTTGAATGCAATAAGTTCGCAAACATTTAACACCGTGCAATAATTTCAACATTCATCGAAGCGTATTTTTGCCTACACACTGTGTGGTCGATACTTGGAGTTTGGTACTCCTTGGAGTCACATCTAAAGCACTGTGGGGCCATGCAATCATACTGGGATTCCTACCTTAACTTTTGGGGATTTGAATAAAAAATAAGAAATTGATAATTTTTTAATGACAAATAGGTTTTATTTTCCTACAATATTTACAAATAGTGTTCCCTTCACCGATCAAGTATAAAACTCTGACAATTGTACACAGCATCTACTTAGTACTGACAGTAAATATGCCTCCTTTTCATGATCGTTCGTAAAACATACAGAACATGTCTTAAATCCCACATTTTTCAAAACATATATAAACATCTAAGGATGGTATGATAGAGCTTCATTGCTTTAATTAGCCATTTCGCTAAATGGGTTTGTTAAATGACAACAAAGAAGAAAATAACTGTGGTCGATATTTTTCACCCCTAGTTTAGTTGAAACTTATTTGAGCTGTGAAGCCTTTACAAGGTAAACATGTGGTAGTATCAATCTATCATATCGAGAGTTCAGTGCAAGACTATACTAACTCCTATGTATTTATATAGGAGTTAGTTTAGTCTTGCACTGAACCCTCGATATATACCAAACCGTTATGTACTTGAGCAGCAGATTATGTCAATAAATGCACTACTTGATTTACAGGTAGATATAACGTACATTTGATTATATAGTTGTGTATTTATGATGTGTAGATATTACAAACAAAGTGGTTCCAGCGATTTGCAAACATCCCGGCACGCAAACATCCCGGCACGCAAACATCCCGGCACGCGAACATCTGAGAATTTTTTTACTTTATGACACATGACATTTACCAAACAGGATATACCGGTATATATTTTATGACTGTATGTGCAATTGCAACTTGTTCTGTATTTCAATTGAGCAGGCAATACAATATCCCATCTATGTATGTTTACAGATCTGAAGCCAATGATTTAGCAATGAGGCTTGCTAGACACTATACAAAAGCAACAGACATTATCACCATGGATCAGTAAGTTGTTGTAAAAGAAGTGTTTCTATGATAGATATCTGCACTTTTTGTTTAAAAATGCTATTTTACATAATTATATTATGAAACAAGTTTTTACAACTTATATTAATCATTCTTGATGACTGCATCCTGAGTGATTAACCAGTGCACTCTCCTTAAATTGTCAATTTCACTCCTCTTATCACAAATATTTTAGAAGTTCATGTATTGTATTAGCAGGTACTGTGACACAAATAAATACCAATATACTAAAATAATAAGACCGCCGTTGGGATCCTTTAAAACTGGTCTTCTTATTGAGGTTGAATAAAGAGCAAAACATTGAAAATGGACTGGAAAATTGTGGTCTTAATTTTGAGGTGGTCTTTATTATTGAGGTAGTATTTAAGTGAGTATGAGTACTGTATGTACAATTGATCATTAAATTTTTCAGAAAGTGTATGTTCCTGCTTTAAGTCATAGTTATGGATGTGTAAGTTTAGCTCTCCTGTCTTAAGGTTACAGGGTGGGCTGGTATTGTATAGTTCGGCCATTCAGCATCCATTTATATTATCATAAACTGCTGGATGGACATTTACAGCACTTTTAAGACTTTTGACCACAAACATTTACTCACACAATATCTGTTCTCTACTGTTAACTGGAAATTGAATGTTTGTGTGATATTCTAATATCTTATCACAAAATAAGTTGATATTATCTATATTACAGTGCATATCACGGTCACCTGAGATCTACTATTGACATCAGTCCTTATAAATTAAAAGTACAAACAGACGGTGTGCACACATGTCCTTCTCATGTGTATGTGGTAAGTATAAATTGAGGGTTCAAGACTATCGTAACCCCTATGTATTTATATAGGAGTTACTGTAGTCTTGCACTGAACACTCAAAATGTAGTATATATAGCTTATGCCAATATTGATAGTTCCCACATTTACAATATTTACCTCCCTTGTTCTGAATTGTCGGCCATATTGATAGGCAAATTTCCTTAAAGTTTATAGGGAATATAATGTAAACGATGATAAATTAATGAGATATAACAAATTCATTATGCTCATGTGGGCAGTTGACTCAGAAGAAAAAGTGGTTGTCACATGCAAATTCTCAAGATTGGTATTTTCTCAATTGTCACATATTTGGAAATTACTCCTATAAGGGCTTATCAACTTTGCCTATCAAAATGTCTGATGATTAAGAACAAGAGAGGTAATTATTATTCCACATGTGTTTATTGTCTATATAGACTTCTTAATTTTAATGTCATTGAGTTGTTTTCAGTGTTTTGTGTTTGTAAGATGAACCTGGCTCGGTATTTTTTTATCATCGCAAACATCATAAACGTGTACATTGATTTAGATACGAATCTTACTGTTGATTTGTGATAGTACAGTCATGGTTATATATTCCACTGATAGTCTATCTCTCTACCAGCATTCAAGTGTGTTCAAATAAACCGTTTTTTTATAAATGCTATTTACTAAGTCATATTATAATAGTGTATAATTGCATTATGGAACACAGGCCCATAACTAGAGCAAAAAATCACTGGAAGTTATTTGGGTCTTGGGAAACTCTCTGTAGGAATATCTAAGAACATACACTTTGTGGTATATAAATTAGCAACGTAAATGATTTGGTTTGTAAATATTCATGTGTCAGGTATTCTAGCACCATTGTTAATGGCAGGACTGTTTGTTGCGTGATTTTCTGTATGCAATTTAAGGTACATCATCTGTGACAAAATATTGTTAGTGATACATATGAGAAAATCAGTGGTATGACCTTCTACAGAATGTACTCTACAACATTGCTTTGTCACTTTTCTTACATGTTTCCATAAACCACAAATACAAGTGACCGATACCAGTATTTTCTATCCTGAACTAACCACCAGTTAGTGCTAGCATAGGAAATACCTGTATCAGGCTCGTGTTTGCTGTTCCAGGAAACTTTATGTATATAGGCTGTACGTCTTTATGAAGCATTAACATCTAATTATTATTACAAATGCATATTTTGATACAACATAAGACTATGTACCTTTAAATGTTCGACGGAAGATAAATCTCAATTTAAGAATTTTAGTGGAGTTGGTTTGAGATTCCTTGCTTCAACTTCTCATTTGTTGTTGAAACCCTAGTTTCCTTTTCTAGACTCCATGCCCGGATACATACCGTGGAAAGTATACAGATAATGACTACCCTGGTGCTGATCTTGGTGAGAAATATGCCGAGGAAGTCGGGAACATCTGTAAGATCGTGCAAGCAAGGGGGAACAGTGTGTGTTGTTTTATTGCTGAATCTATGCAGAGTTGTGGAGGGCAGATTGTGTATCCTCCTGGTTATCTACAGAAAGTCTACAGGTGAGCTTGACTAAAACACTCCCACTGCTATGGGATTTACAACCTCTTCCGTAAGTGATGTCATATCAAGAAAACGCAACATGTGATGTCTTTATTTGCAAGCAGGAAACATATTTACTCCATGTGGTCACTACGTTTTCATATTTCGATATATAGCAAATAGTGCTTACTGTCAGTACATGATGACATCACATGTGACGTTTTCTGTAAATGACATTACTTAAAAATAAGAGGTTGGAAATCGCACAGTGGCGTACATATGAAGATAATACATACCTTTACTATAAATACAGTGGAACCTTGTTCATTGGACCCGAAATATTATTTCGAATAATACATGGTTTCGAATAGCTCATTGCAATGCGAGGTGCATAAGAAGATACGTCAGGACCTGATGTTTATTTCTGGGTCATTATAAAGTAATTGACCTTACTTGAGGGCCAATTGTCAGTAATTGACCTGTGGATTTGACACACGGACGTCAACAGCTATTGGAGTTGCCATTACTTGACACTTTAATATACAGCTGAACAGGACCGGGCATTGCTAATCGGCTGTTGATCACAAACGGCTCCCTGCGGGCCAATTATCAAGCCCCAGTCTCGCTCAACCGTGTATTATCCTCTAAGTACTAACCTGTACCTAAGGTAAATGAAGATGGTAGTTTATACGACAATCTATATTGTTTGCTTTAATTGAGTGAAAATTTGAAATCGTACTACTAAAAAATAGAATTCCCGGCTAACCAGTATAAATTGTTTCATATATGTATTGGCACTTGTGTTATGGTACAAAATTCATGTAACACATCTTTAATTATACAATAAATCATTGAAAATTATTGTAGTAACTTTGGTGATTTAGCACAGCTGAACTGCTCACATGTTTATTCTATGCAACCTTGCCACATGGTCATAGAAATTGCAGATAGAAATAGATGAATTATCAATGGTTTAATATCAAACCATGTTCTTCTACCTCAATTTCGGACAATCTGTCTGTATACATATATAAATAGTTGGTTTCTTTCTTGTAAGATATTGAGTTTACTGGTATTTATGTAAATGCGGTTATCATCAGATAAGTCTCCTTTATCGAAATTTGGTCAGTGGCCTTGAAGTTCTTGTACTTGTTCTTGTTTGAATAATGATGTATTTCATCATTGTTGACTTATAATATTGACGAATAATCAAAAGTCTATCTTAGGAAGTCCGTAATATGGTTCAAGTTTAATGTAGTATCTGGGGGTAACTCATTATAGCGATGTCTGATGAAATCATACAAATAGGTCAATATTTAGGTGAGAGATTAGCCACTGATTATGGCATAAAGGAGTGGATAGGTACACTTCAGTGTGATACTGTATAGGTACACTTCAGTGTGATACTGCATTGTTATATTCACTTCAATGGCATTATTAAGCGCTATTCTAGATTGAAGCAGTTATGGTCTCTAACGTTAAATCACTTGCCCCTCACTGCTGTGGGTTCAAATCCCACACAGGATTTGTTATTTAAGAAGCTATCCAGCTGGCTAACTGATGGTCGGTTCTGCTTCTTAGGTGTCAGTCCACCTTGCGTCTTGAATCACCTTAACAACCACTAGAGTCCTTACATGACCCTGGCTACTTATTGGACATTAACCTTCCGTACAAAAATGTTTAGCTTTTGTGGTAGATATGGTTGAAAACACTCTTACAGAGTAACATCCCCTGTACAATGGTGTTGAGAAGAGACGTGCGTGTATTTTCAGACATGTACGGAATGCAGGTGGTGTATGTATAGCTGATGAAGTGCAGGTCGGGTTTGGACGAGTTGGAAGTCATTTCTGGTCATTTCAAACACAAGGTTTGATTATTGGAAGTTTGATGATAATAAAAATTATACAATAAAGCTCAGGTGTGAAAAATGATACAATTTGATAACTGTTGTAGTAGGATTCACTTCAAAGCTTGATAGTAGAGGAAATTATAACTTCGTTGACATGAATTTAGCACTGATATTTAGGGTCGTAGCTAGGCCTTTTTGAAGTGTACGCACAATTAGGGTTTAAAGGGGCGGTTGACGTTTTTATAGGAGAGAAACCTATTAGTATAGCAAAATTGATGCTTGGATACTTTGCATACTGCTGGGAATAAAAAAGTTTGTTTAAATATAAGATGTTGTACTTTTTGAGCTGTTATCATCTCACAAATTCAAAATATATGGCCTGTAAAGGCTTAGCCCCCATTACCCTTCAGTTTTTATTGAATTTTTAGCCTCTAATAGTGTTTGATTCCGATGACGAATTGTACGCATTGTATTACAGATGTCGTCCCAGATATTGTGACCATGGGCAAGCCAATGGGTAACGGACATCCTGTGTCGGCGGTGGTCACCACACAGGCTATCTCTACAGCATTCCAACAATGTGGAATGACTTATTTCAACACAGTAAGTGAATACTAGAACTGATTTACCAGTACTCGTGTCTGGACTGTGTATCTAGCCAGTACTGGTGTCTGGACTGTGTATCTAGCCAGTACTCATGTCTGGACAGTGTATCAAACCAGTCCTCGTGTCTGGACAGTGTATCTAGCCAGTACTCTTGTCTGGACAGTGTATCTAGCCAGTACTCGTGTCTGGACAGTGTATCTAGCCAGTACTCGTGTCTGGACAGTGTATCTAGCCAGTACTCGTGTCTGGACAGTGTATCTAGCCAGTACTCGTGTCTGGACAGTGTATCTAGCCAGTACTCGTGTCTGGACAGTGTATCTAGCCAGTACTCTTGTCTGGACAGTGTATCTAGCCAGTACTCGTGTCTGGACAGTGTATCTAGCCAGTACTCGTGTCTGGACAGTGTATCTAGCCAGTACTCTTGTCTGGACAGTGTATCTAGCCAGTACTCGTGTCTGGACAGTGTATCTAGCCAGTACTCGTGTCTGGACAGTGTATCTAGCCAGTACTCGTGTCTGGACAGTGTATATAGCCAGTACTCGTGTCTGGACTGTGTATCTAGCCATGGACTATGATGACTGTGAAAGAACTATGTCCATGGCGGTGATTTGAACTCAAAGCATCTGGTCAGGAGTAAAGTGCTTCATACCTAGAACACCATGCCTCTATTGATAGTGTTTTGTATGTTTGTTTGATCTTATATTGGGGAGATACCTAAGTTTTGTTTGTTACAGTATTGTTGTTGATCTGTTACTTAATTCTTGATTACGTAGACTGGTACAATGTGTATCTCTTTTACAGTTTGGAGGTAACCCCGTGTCATGTGCTATTGCCTTAGCAGTCCTTGATGTTATCGAGAAAGATAAATTGCAGCAGCATGCACTTGACGTTGGTAACTACATGATGGAAGGTGGGAGACAACTCATGGAGAAATACTCAATGATTGGTGATGTGCGTGGAAATGGATTATTTGTTGGTTTTGACATGGTCAGAAATAGGAACACCCGGGAACCAGCCTCTGAGGAGGCCAAATATATTGTAAAAAAGTGAGTTTCCTAAAAGTTGTTAATTCATATTATCACATAACTTGCACTCCAGGAGTGGCATAAAACAGTGACATAAATATCATATGTATCTAGTTATATAAATAGCCAAATCACAGCACTATTTAAAGTCTATTTAAAGATTGAAAACAATCTATTTATGGTGTTATGTGATAAATAGAATCTTACATTCGTGCTTATTTGATATTGTTTTCATGAAACTCGTCGACTGAAACGAATATGACGCTCGGCAGAGCCTTGCGTCATATTCAGTCGAATCATTTACATGTGTTTTGCTTTGAGGCTTAGGCTGAATTATCATTACCTTATGTTTGTCTCAAATTTTCAACTTTGTTCAATATAGGCTCTTAAAACTTTAGGTCAAATTGTTCATTTCTTGTAATTGTGCAAGGATTTAAGGGTCAATTTTGGAACACGTGGCTGCACACAGAAAAATAATACTGCATGCTGTTTATGATTGAAACCTTGTCTTTAAAATTGTATGACTCTTGACAGTGTTATGTTCATTGCATTCTGAATTACTTTTACTTGGAAAACCCCTCATGTTTCCCCAGATGTTAATATTGCTGATAGCTCTATTAATTAAAAAGACTAAACATTAATATAAATAAGTGAAAATAAAAAGCTGGCTGCTTGTATGATAATATTTATCAGCAACTGTTTCGAGGCTAGTTGTGGTATTATACAGTAACACCTCACTTAAAGACCACCTCAATAATAAGACCACCTCAGAATTGAGAACACAATTTTCTGCTCTTATTTTACCTCTGTATTAAGACCAGGCCCTAATCTCTCAAAACATCTCAAAAAGAAATCTCATCTCAGATTGAGATACTTTGGGAGATCAGGGCCCAGGGCCAGTTTTCAGGGGTCCCAAGGGTGCTCTTATTATAGAGGTTTTACTGTTCTATTTTTGCAGACTGAAGGAAGACTACAGAATCCTGATGAGTACAGATGGGCCGTACAATAATGTGATGAAGATGAAACCACCAATGTGTTTCTCTAAGAAAAACTGTGATACACTTCTTCAATGCATCGAGAAACTTCTTGTCGAGACTGCTCACATGAAATTTGAACCTAGCCATAGATGGATGGTGATTGATTCATCGAGGCCTGGTACCCGAGTGATGGCCCTGAAAGCATCTTTGTAGATACAGACTGTCAAGTGGGCCCTACTTTTCCCTAATTTTTTGCTTGCTATCTACTTTTCCCTTCTTTTTTTGAAAGAGCCATACTAACCCTAATTTTATTCAAATCTGAGGCATTTACTCAAAATATTTATTTCACCTGCATGAAGCACAGACGTGTTATCATGGAGAATGTACAGTTTGGTGAATTTTTACCATTTTTCATTCCTAATATCTCTTATAGGCAATACAATCCCTACTTTTGCCCTACTTGTATTAGAAAAATAGCCCTATTTTATCCCTACTTCTTGCAAAGTGGTGAATTGACAGCCTGTTAAGATATATAACCTTGTCAATGGTACTCCTATGGAGTATACTATACACCATTTATACACATATTTACAAGGCTTCCCTTTACTTACTCGGAGCACATTTTATACATCTATTTGTAAAATATTGAGCATGTTTAGTAGAGTTACGAGTGCTGCAAATACTGTTGATTTTATGATTAAAGGGAGAGAACTCTATTGTTAAGTATGAGAAAGAAGTACAATGTAGTGACAGTGATTTTTGCTTCGAAACATTGGACTATCTGCCCCTTTAAGTTCGGTTTATATTGGCAGGAGACTCTGTACATAATGACATTATTCTGTCTTGATTATTGATGCAACAATAAAGCAATATTTTCCTATACATTTTACAGTTTTCCAAATTGGAGAGGTATATTTTTACAATGATATAATTTCTCCAGTATCTCTTCCTCTCTATATTTACACAAACATGTATTTAATTTCAAACTTTCACTTATAAAGGAAACTAAATCATTTTTAAATACACTAAGTGTTTTGGTTTTATTATAATAAGCTTTTAAAAGAATTATGTTAGTGTTGGATATTTTCAATCAGTTATACTATGTGTGTGTGTTTTTGCAAGTGATTGATATGCAAGTAGTTTGCTTGTTAAAAACCACCATTAGTTTTTTTATATGCTTTTCTGTGTTTGTTTAATGTTGGTACACGTCTCTATGGTGATATAGTTGTATTTATTAGTGAATTATGAAGTTCCCATTAATGATAACAACGAAACACTTAATGTTTTGAAGTGTTGCTTTTATGTATGTCGAACAATTTAATTGTGAAGACTTTCTTGTTCTCTCTTCTCATGTTAAGAAGATAAGGGTAAATGTTACATTCTTTATTGTTTTGTTGAAAAAATATTTGTCAGGGTGAAAGCAAAATCTGCATGAACAGCTAGAAGCAGACAGACAAGTTTCCATGTCACGCTCCACATGATCTACTTACATATGTTTAAGAGTCTGTGTTCATGTGTTTGCGTAGGTTAGTTGTATAATTCATTGTCAGGGCTCTAGAAATCTGCTAGCCCAACATCCCGGACTAGTCTAATGCTGAATCTGGCTACCAACAGTTGAGTTGAAGTTAGTTCCGGACAACATCAGCAATTGATCTGTTGTAAGTCAAACCTTAGAATCACATAACTATAGTTCCGGACAAGTCTGTTTTTAAAGCTAACCAACATCAGCAATTGATCAGTTGTAAGTCAAACCTTAGAATCACATAACTATAGTTCCGGACAAGTCTGTTTTTAAAGCTAACAAACATCAGCAATTGATCAGTTGTAAGTCAAACCTTAGAATCACATAACTATAGTTCCGGACAAGTCTGTTTTTAAAGCTAACAAACATCAGCAATTGATCAGTTGTAAGTCAAACCTTAGAATCACATAACTATAGTTCCGGACAAGTCTGTTTTTAAAGCTAACAAACATCAGCAACTGATCAGTTGTAAGTCAAACCTTAGAATCACATAACTATATGTGATTGTTAATTTTAGATTGTGGAGCTATCATTGTGTATATTTATTTGCTACAAAATTGGCTGATATTCTCAGACAACTAGTTTCCTACTTCAGACAAGTCAATTTTAGTCCGGGACAAGTGTCTTTGAAGACAAATTCTAGAGCCCTGATTATATAGATGTGTCATAAATACTCATCACATCGGCATGCTTGCTGTATTGCTTACACAGCATAGATGTTTCCCCGGCTTCCAGCACTCATGGAATATAGGCCTCCAGAGCTGTTGTTTTAGCGGGAATGAGGGTCTGCCAGGTTACCGCTTAAATGTATTATTGGCTGTTATGTGATGTCGTTTTATGAAGTTATCAGCACAAGACTAATCGTACAGGAGGGTATGGAAGAAAGATATATAGATAGTATAGCTTCTGCTATATAACTTGAGAATTAATTATTGAAATATATATACATTATTTATTTTATTACATTTTAAGAAATGTGAAATATTTTGTGCACTGAATTTGATGTTAAAAGTTAAACTTTTTGTGATTAACATCTGGTCAATGGATACCAAAGAAACTGGATTAAGTATTACAATCAGAATAAATTCTGACAGAGACTATTAATCTGCCTAGTTCACACATGGTATTTATTTGATTCATGCCATGGTGAGGATAATTCTCATACTGCAAGATTAAATATGTATATATACCCGGTAGAAAGAATTTATGAGTATAATTATGGCAATACTGCTTTTGATTTATGATTGAATTCATGCAAAAATGCAATTGTTTTGTTTACTGTAATCTGTGATATTGTAAGTGAAGTACAGTAAAACCTCGTTAATAAGACCACCCTTTGCACCCTCGATAATAAGACCACCCTTAGGACCCTTGAAAACCATTCTTCTTATTGAGGTGGTCTTAATATTGAGCCTGTTTAAAGAGCAAAGCAGTGAAAATGGACTTGAAAATTGTGTTCTTAATTTTGAGGCGGTCTTACAATTGAGGTGGTCTTTAAGTGAGGTTTAAATGTATCTGTTGTTTTAAATATTGACTGAGGTGTTGATTTCTGTAAAATGTTTTAAGTTGTATCCATGTTATAACCTACGTACATGTGCTCTTTTAATGTATGAAGAGGAATTTTTAATTTAGTTTTACAAGTTTTTTATGAAATCTAGTCCTTATACTTGTTCTCACCTAATTAGTCAATTTATACATTTAAATGTCTAGACCAAATTTACAGAAATACAAGTGAATATGTTTCACTGAGATCAGTTGATGATTTCTTTATGTTTCCGCTTACCGTACTACTTGGGAATTTTAACTCCAAAATGTTCACTTGCAAATTCAATGCAAGCCGTTTTATTTGTTATACAGTATATTGTTTGTAAGAATGGAATAATGTTGTCAAAATCTGTTCGTTGGGGGGGGGGGATCAAAAACCAATATTCAACTGTTGTTCCTACCCCCCCCCCCCCCCCCCCCTGCCCCTGGGAGATTTTCTGGAGTAGCCATTAGCCTAGTTTGTGTTGAAATGGAAACATTTCCATTCTTATAACATGTGGATATCGACTTGCTGTCTTAATGATAGCTATGATTGTTTATTGCTTTAGATGTTCGCTTCAATTGATTATATGCCCAATGGGCAGTATTACTGTTACCAATGGTAACATTAAATTTTATGTATGTATATGCTACCTAGCATTGATTTCTGTTTCTCATAGCTCACATACACAAGTTTGTTTTGATTTTCTAATAATTAGCTTGTTTATTGCTTTAGATGTTCGCTTCAATTTATTATATGTCCAATGGGCAGTATTACTGTTACCAATGGTAACATTAAATTTTATGTATGTGCAATGTATATGCTATCTAGCATTGATTTCTGTTTCTCTTAGCTCACACACAAGTTTGTTTTGATTTTCTAATAATTAGCTCGATGATACATATTTTATTTTATAACAATGTTTTCAAATGATTTCATGAATTTTCCAGTGTGTTTTGTCCCTATGGTGACAATTTTATCAGCATTTAGCTTTGCGATGAGAAACAGAATATATAAAGCGATTGTTAAATAATCTTAGACGATACTTTCTGTGTAGTTGTTAAATATATTAAACATTGTACTAGATGTAAGCGAGTTTTCTTTTATACCCAACTCTTATAGTACTTCAATCGGGGCTGCGTTTAGTAAAGGTGTTCGCGGCCAACGCTTGAAATTTGGTTCCCCATGTGCAGTGAATGTGATACAGTGAGGATACAAAACAAAAAGTGTGCAACTTTTAGCTGTAACTGAATGCAAGGCAGAGTTCAATTGACAGTTGATTCACAGACAATGTTTCTTTTAAGTCACAGTCGATCAGTTAATCATACAAAAATAGTGTGTTCGTGTTCGTAGAACTTTTACACAAAATTGACCACTATTGTTTCAATCAGAGGTAGGTCCTTAAGCGTGGGTGTCCCTTACATTCACAATCCTTATGATAACACGGTACCAGAAAAAATCAATGCTAAGAACAACATGAAGGTAGTTTTAGAAACACTACCCACTCAATACGTTTTTATAGAAGAGTAGTAAAACCATTAGTGTGTGTCTGCCAGATACTGCTTGATATGTTCTCTTATTGTAAAGTATATGTGACTATGCCCTCTATCTCGCCTGTATGGTATTTCCTGCAGACAACGGTTAATAATCTCAACTTGACTTGGTGTTTTTCCAGTAAGATTGGAACCATTAAAATTGTGTTTGAGAGATCTATGCCACTGAAACTATACTTTTATTGTAGTCAACTGGTGTCAGTGACCAGCAGCCTCGTAAGCCCATCAATGAAGTGGTGTGAAAGTGGTCAGTTAACTTGAACCCTGTCAGAACCAACACTATCATGTCTGACCACAAGTAACTGTTGCTTGTATAGTGTATTAAGATGTAACATCCATCAATAAACTCAAATAAAAACGGCCAGTTTACTGAACAATAGAGACTTGTCTTTACACATTCCTTAAAGTTCCTGCTTGTATACAGTGAATAAGGCCAGCAATTATAATATATAAATCAGAAACTAAAGAGAATACTATCGGAATGAAAGCAACAATAACAAACATTGCTGAATAAAGCCAAATCATATGTTAGAAAATAAAGTCAAGTTTGAGAAACATGAAAAATCGGTCAATGGCGCTACCGGGAATCGAACCCAGGTCTACGGATTGCCGGTCCGTTATGCTAACCACTACACCACTAGAAGACTACAGTAAACGCCAACAACATTATGATGAAAATGAATTTATTTTTTCAGTGTACACAAAGACATTTGAGTGAGGTAGACAGACATACATAGCAAAAGAAGCAGTCCTCTCCAATGTGCAAATATACCAATTGTTATCAATTGACTTTCTAAGGCCATTCTTAAATAATGTGTGTTTGGCATAACCCTACCCAGCAAAATTAGGTAGGCAGGTAACTCATGTTTTCCTTTATTCTTTATGGTCATACTAGTGACGACTATTAATATACTGCTAAAAATCCAAATCGGACCCCTCAAAATATTTTTTGATTAGGGGCCACTTTCATGGGTAGGTAGGGTTATGCTGTACAATTCTTTTTTTAATTGCTTATAATTGTTTTACACAGAATTCAAGCTGATACCAACATGATTCAGAACCAAAGATAGGCAGTATACCTATACAATTTACTAACTTTTTAAGGAATAAAATATTTCGATTGATATTTCAACAACTTCAAAACAGTACATTGAAGTTTGCACACTGGAAAAGACTAAGTATCTAACACACTACAAATAGACTATCTAATTTTTGTTGACAAGAAAGCTTATACAGTAAACCCTCAATAATAAGACAACTTTTGGGACTCTTGAAAACTGGTTTCCTTATTGAAGTGGTCTTAATATTGATGTTGAATTAAGAGCAAAACAGCAAAAATGGACTCGAAAAATGTGTTCTTAATTTTGAGGTGGTATTATTACTCAGGTGGTCTTAAAGTGAGGTTTTACTGTATATGCTAAAATTTATATCTTCTCAAGTCAATGCTCCAACATCTAACATGGTGATGCACCAAGAAATAAGTATAGATACAAATCTATTTCTACATCTTCCAAGTCTTGAAAATGATTGATCTAACAATGTCTAAATAATATCTCGGAAATCAGGGCCAATGCAAGCTTCATAATGGTTAAGGGAATGTCAAGTGAAGTCAAACGTCATACACAAGACATAAACTACAATGGTTCCACTAGGTGCTGCATCTTGAGGGTCATTTTGAAAATTATTGACTGAATTTTACCATTTTATAGCCAAATTACCCATAATTTAGAGAAAAATTGACCAGAATCCTTGGAGTCAAAATGTGGCTCTGTGGACATTCCAGGGGTCAAAGGGTCTGCTCAAGAGTAGGAAACCCCTGGACTGTCTAACAAACCAAGCAGTTTTATCAAAGGGAGGTAAGCAGTCAAAATACCAACCATCTATTTAAGTACTGTAATAAACCAAGCAGTTTTATCAAAGGGAGGTAAGCAGTCAATACCAACCATCTATTCAAGTACTGTAACAAACCAAGCAGTTTTATCAAAGGGAGGTAAGCAGTCAATACCAACCATCTATTCAAGTACTGTAACAGACCAAGCAGTTTTATCAAAGGGAGGTAAGCAGTCAATACCAACCATCTATTCAAGTACTGTAATAAACCAAGCAGTTTTATCAAAGGGAGGTAAGCAGTCAATACCAACCATCTATTCAAGTACTGTAATAAACCAAGCAGTTTTATCAAAGGGAGGTAAGCAGTCAATACCAACCATCTATTTAAGTACTGTAACAAACCAAGCAGTTTTATCAAAATGAGGTAAGCAGTCAATACCAACCATCTATTTAAGTACTGTAACAAACCAAGCAGTTTTATCAAAGGGAGGTAAGCAGTCAATACCAACCATCTATTTAAGTACTGTAACAAACCAAGCAGTTTTATCAAAGGGATGTAAGCAGTCAATACAAACTAAGGCAACAACTGCAATATGTTACATAGAAACTGTGACTTCAGCCTACATAAATTATCCATTTAATTTTGGATTACATTTGTATTCAGCTACATTGACTATAAATTCATACTACTTCGCTAGTAGAAATTTGGTTAACTATAAACATGTCTTTGTCCTAGGTATGCTAGAGCTGGATCTTAGAAATTTAACTATATTATTGGGGGCAGCAGTCTGATAATCTGTTACCATTGTCTGTCACTATGTCTCCATATATGCTTCTATTAAAGTAGGAAGTTTAATCAAATACAACTGTTTGGTATTAAACAATGAGCGAAAATGATAAATAAATCAGTATACAAACTGTCCCATAAAATATTCATGTACATATAATTTCACCATCAAAGAACAAACAATTTAAAAAGGGTGAGAACAAATCTAAGATGCAGATGACAGTATAGCTACCGGAAGAAGAAAATACAATATGAGTGCTGCTATGGGATTTACAATCTCTTCTGTAAGTGACATCATTTCAAGAAAACGCAACATGTGTTGTAACTATGTGCAAGCAGGAAACAACATTTACTCCATATGGTCACTTTGTTTTCATATTGGCATAATTATGGGGCAAATATTGCTTACTGTCAGTATATGGCAATGTCACATGTGACGTTTTCTGGAAATGACATCACTGAAAGAAGAGGTTGGAAATCGTACAATGGCGCTCATAGAATTATGTAAATGTCAAAAGCAATGTTTTTGACGACAATATGATATAAACCAAGATGAATTTTGACTGAAGCAATGGAACTGTCAACATTATATGTAGCTATACAAGTGACTGGAATACCTCAGACAGAATGTAACAGTACCAATATTTCAGCATATATTAAGTAACATATGGGTAGATAAAAATAATAAAAATGGTAAAATACATGAAAGGACGAAAGTTGAGAAATGGTATCAAATAGAAAGTTTACTGAAAGTAATAAAAGATGAAAGATTATGAAAAGGTGAATACAAAGATTAATAAGACAATAAGAAAATGAATAAAATGAGACACGATTAATTGCAATGGATTGACTAGCATAAAAATCAAACATAAACTTCAAAGAGAAGTATAATTTGAAGTATCCTCGGTACCCAAGGCCATTTGTAACATATATGATACCCTGGGCAAACTGACTGTAGAAATCTCGTACTCATGAATAATTAATGAGGTGAAATCCAGTCGCTTGATTGGCCGCACGACTCACTCCTCATGCGATATGGAGATTTCCGAGGAGTTACGGTTGAAATCAAGGATCTAAGCGATCCAATGATATTGCAGCTTTCAAATCATGTTCGGCCGACATTTTGTCGAATTTGCTGATAGCTTTTCACAAAGATTTCTTCTTTTTTGTTATCGTCCATTGCATTGGTCAAGAAATGTTTATGAATATTTATGGATTACCAAATTTCGCTAGCCAATTTGCCCAGGGTTTCATATATGTAATGAATAGCCTGGGTAGGAGGATGAATGTGAAGTAACAACATGCTTTGTGATTTAAACAAATTTTGGGGTTAAATATGACAAAGAACAATGTAAGCACATACAAAAGCCTCATATATGATATATATTATGGGCACAAAAGGGAATATATTGCACACTTATGAACTGTTAAATCTACAGTAAAACCACAAATCCCCAAAATCTAAAAAACTATGTACCCCAGATGAACACTTGGGCCTAAATAATATGCTTGTTTCAGATTTCATGCCCCAAAAAAATAGGGTAGGTAGGTCGGATTTTTTGGAGATTTTTTAAATTTTGAAACGAACCAAATTAAATGAAGATTTAAATGAATATTTCTTAAAAGACAAATTTCCTTTCCCTTTTAACATGGATAATGTTTAATCAAGGTGCATATTATGATCTTTAGCTGGAATACTTGTTAAGCGTCTTATAATTGGGCAAAAATATGAACCTAAAAAAATTCACACAAAAGAAATTTTACCAGAAAGATGAAATTTTACCAAAAATGAAACAAAATAACACACGAAAAAATGTTCTAGGGTCCGGATAAAAAAATAGGAAACCTGAAACAAACATATTTTTTACGCCATCCGCAAAGTAGATGATGATTAATATGTGATAAGATTTTGTATTTTTAAATAGACAATAGACTATTAAAATTATGCTTAACAACTGTATGATTCCCCATACATATATATTCCTTGTAATAATATATAAGAGGGTGCTTTATTCCTGAGGCTAAAATGTGCAGAATAAACAAGTGTGCTATCATAAAACTATCACTACCTATTATGTCTGTTACCACAGAGTTCAACATAGAACATTATCATTAACGTTCAGAATGCTTTCATAAAATAACACAATTTGACGTCACAATTGCCTTGTAATACAGAGATGGCAGCTTCTTGTATGAGTTAAAACGTTACTTGTTACCTAAAATTATTTATTTGCATGTTATGATATATAAATATTCCATTCGTGTTCATAAATCATTTTCTTTACAGAACTCTGATAAAAGCTCTGCAGAGGTTCGTTTTTGTTGTCTTCACGATTTAAGATAATTTTTCTTCGTAATTTATAACTTCACATGTAATATAGTTATCACTTACGAAAGCTTCTTCACATTTTAAACAATCCATGTAAAGCAGCTACCCTTATCTAGATGGAATGGTAATGGTATATGAGAACTAGTCTGCTTTCCAACCAATGTAAAACTTAACATGTATATAATTTATACAAAAAATGTACACATTCACAACCTTAGTAGACTTGAGATGTGATATTGGAGATAAATTCACTCTAATAGTACATAGTTTGAACATACAGGTAAGTCAACAATGTCGACTTAAGTCATACAGAATTCTTCTCCTACCGGATAATATATATTTGTCAGCATGTGTTGTGGTTTAAATAGAAATGGGACTAGAAACCTGAAAGAATGTTAGCGCTGCTATGGGATTTACAACCTCTTCTGTAAGTGACATCATTTCAAGAAAACGCAACATGTGATGACACTATTTGCAAGCAGGAAACAATATTTACTCCATATGGTCACTTCGTTTTTATATATCCATATGGGGCAAATATTGCTTACTGTCAGTACATGGTGACGCCACATGTGACATTTTCTGGAAAAGACGTCACTTTAAGAAGAGGTTGAAAATCGTACAGCGGCGCTCATTTTCATGTCTGTCTTGTGATAAAAAGTAGATATTACAAAGCAAAACTTTGTTTTGTAAGAAATTAGTACTCCAGTTACTTACAACAATTGAGCACAATCATGGAGATGATTAATACAGCTAAATGTAATATTATGCTTCAAAGAGAGGATTTCAACCGATCCAAAACAAAGATAACAAAATACATAAATCAATGGTACACAACAGAAAACAACAACATAGTTAAAAACAACACTCATATAAATGACTCTATTTGTAAACTTAAGGTGCGGAGACAAAATCTGTATGATACAGTGTACACTAAATGTGCAAAAAATAATAAAATGGTCCCATAAAAAAAAAAGGTTACTTCTAAATAAACATCCCCTCAGAAATAACAAGATCTAATATTGAATTTCACACCATGCAGATAAAAACAACATGGAATGATTGCTGGTAAAAATTAAAGCATGAAAATTGTCTGTTTATGTTTGTACAAACTAAATCAGTAATCTTAAAATGTTTCCAAGGTAACCATTACTTTTTTTTCATTTTACTAAAATAGCATGTAACATGTTAGCAAAAAGGCAGAAAAAAATATTTTTTTTAAGTTTGTACAGACTAAATCAGCAATCTTTAAATGCTTCTATAGCAACCATTTTTCCATTTGACCAAAATAGCATGAAACGAATGTTAGGAAAAAGGCAGAAAAATAGTGATATTTCAATTTTTCATTCAAAACATAGTAGACATTGGCAAGCTGCATATGAAACAAAAATAACAAAACAAAACAAGTTAAAAGGGAAAATTGGCAAAAAATACAAGTGCATTGTAAAAATAAACAAGTGAAAGGTACAAAATGAAATAATGGCTGTTGGTCCAAGAGCTTTCAAAAAACCTTCAACTTTCAAAGATGCATTGAGCACTACCTGCATCCCAGACAACAACGCATAGGTATAAATGATCAGTGTACTGAAACAGAAAATCTAATAAAGCTACAATAGAGACTATTTACACAAAAGTAAAGAATTAGGAAGTTCTTTCAAAAGTGCATAAAACATATAAAATGAGACATATATATATGCACAAATCTTTACCCTAATTCTGTAAATAACTGAATTAAATAAATAGTAAAATCTTAAAAACGATACATAAATTCTTTAGCTTTCCATAAAAAAGAAAAAAACTAACAATGAAACATGTATCATTTGAATTGCACTGTATTAAACATATATTGCAGTAAGTATTACTATTTCCTAACAATAACATGATTCTTGCCCAACAGAAGAATACAACCACTTCATGTTAACTGACAACCAGCTCTTTAACAATGCATCATTTGATCAGGAAAAATGTTGAAAAACGACAGTTAAAGAAGGGACATAGCTTACCATTGCACTATGCCATCACAACTGAAGACCCATTAATCTACTCATCACATTTATACATACTTATTTAAGAGAAATCTTTCAAGCTCAACACTTCATATTTCATTTATGCTTACATCTTTAGATAACATGTTACTGCTGGGAATATTAGTTAGACTATCAAGTAGAGAAGACTAGGCTATTTGGGCAGTTGTATTGGTGGTTTGAGCTATTTGAACAATATTACAGTTATATATGCCAGTTTGCAGACAATTTAACCTATAATATATATTAAGTGCAAACATTTTACATGAAATGTATGATTGATTGATAAAAATAAACTGTTACACTAATTTACCTCTCATATTGCATTGAACATCAAATTAGTTCACTAAGATTAAAAAACATCACATTGTGTTATGACAGCAGTCAAAATTACACTGTATAGCATTAAACAATTTTGCTACAATTACAACAACATCAAACGCCGACTTGCCATTGCTACAAAATGGCTACATCCCTCACATAACCGAGCAAACATAAGTGATTAAGTCATGTATCAAAATGGAAAAAATATTGTATTATCACAGAAACACGGTTTTCAAAAGTCATGTACATTGTTTAGCTAATATGATTTGTACCTACGTAAACATACAAAGTATAACATTGTACATTAATATAACATCTTTTCAGTAATTAATATGTAGGACAATAGCACTGCAGTTTTGATTTTGGATTTTTCCTTAAAGCACCTACAACACATCACTCAAGACCTTAACAAGTATATTAAATGAGATTCACTTAAGGTATCAGAAATGTGAAGTTTAAATGAACATTTCCCTTAAACATAAAATTGCTACGTGTTCATGTTCCAATGTTTGGTGACAATTTCTGGAGTTAAAGGTTAACAATACATGATCCATCAATGTTATTGGTATAACAAACTAGATACATTTGTGTATCAAGTCAAAGTTGAAAACTAACATGATTCTCTGTGATTTACCATGCTTCAAATTTTGTAATACAGTTAAACTTCGATAACTCGAAGACGCTGGGATCCATCCTAGTAACTCGAGTTACCCGATGTTTTGAGGGACCCAGAGTTTCCATCATGTCCTTTTAGTGTTTTTTATGAAATGCCTTATTTTTATAGTTTTTCACACTTGTACCAGTTGTCTCTTATTTGTTTCATTGTATCATATTCTATTCACTACATTTCCCCATTAAAACAAAAGTCAAGTCAAATTCTTAATAAAAGTAGTGTTTTTTTGGTTGTTTTATATACGAAATAAAGTTTATGAATATACATGTTCAATCGGGATGTTTGCTTCACGCTTGCACCGTTAAATTCATGCAACGTGGAAATCGCTCCTAAGTGAAATATTAACAATCTCATAATTATTTTCTCATCATCATCGTCTCAAATAGCCATTTTAATTGATATCTGTATGTTTTGTGCAAACTGCGCTAATCATTTTTCATACTTCAAAACTTGTCCTTTCGACCATGAGTTTGCAATTTGTACAAAATTTTAACACCTTTTCATTGTTTGTTTATTTGGAGCTTCCATTTGAGCAATGTGTGAAAATGTGTCCTCGAGTTACCAGTTAGCTTTTGTGTTAAGTATGTGTACTGGGGACCGGCAAGGAGGCTCGAGTTTTCGACTTTTTTCTGCGCGAGTTATCGGGGGTATATTTTATATGAAAAGAGATGATATAAAGTCCTGGACTCTGCCATTTCCTCCACAATTCCGGGGTTCTCGAGTTGTCACCTGTTTGAGTTATCGAAGTTTAACTGTAATGCCATATTTTCATGAGGTTGACTTAAAACAATCAAGGTCTTCGAATAACGAAGTTCTTTAAAATGATTCATCTACAATCATTCAATTATGACAAAAATCACACAAACAGTTTCTTTCACTACATGACATAAATACATCAGAATGCTGTTCGAAACTTTTGATTGTAACAATGTGAACAGCCCTTTAAAAGCAGAGTTCTGAATTTCATATTTGTAAAATTTCAAAGATATTATCAGACACTGTAAGTCATTTTTTCATTATCCAAAAATTGAGTGAAACAATTAACTTTGATTTAAAGTAACTTAGTAAGATTATATCAATTATTTGTGACTTGTAAAACATTGCATTGCCTGGGACACATATTAAAAGGTCACCTAGTTAACAGAGAACAAGAGAGCAATTGGTTGGACAAATTCACAATTTGGCATGATGGATGTTCAACTTCGATGATATCTAACCAGATAGTAATGTTACTATCAACACAGTAAGCATAGCGGGTGCAGATCTTGCAGTAAACCTCGACATTCAGACTTCCCTTACATGCCTACTCTGTACCACATCTGCATCTCACATACTTGTCGTAGAAAGAAATACGCAAGTAGTATACCAACAATCTGAAATGATAGAAATGCTTCTTCAAAATTTGTATTATAACTAGGTGTGACAGCCAAACATTATGGTAAAATGTCCTTTATATACTCAGTACATTTAAAAACGCAAAATGTAAGATTTCTCAAATTGCATGAACTTACCTAGGTATGCAAAATAAGAACGTAACATATACCGTTCCAATGTTTACAACCAAGAAGTGATCTCAAATTTGCTTTCATTTTTGTTTTTGGTGAACTATCGTCGTTTTCAGGCATGTATTTACTTTTCATAAGTATCGATTTTCTTATTCTGTATTGATTGACAGAAAATTTTCAACGATACATTAATTTTGTTTATATTGATGACAGCTTTACAAATAAGGATATCATCTTTTAACCTGAGAAAACAGAACTGGCAAATCTGGCAATAGAAGAAAGGAGTACCAACTCTCTCATTAAAATACCTACTCTAAAAGTGTTTATGCACAGTAAATAATCCATAGGTGTGAAGTAATTACCTGTGGAATCGCTGAACCAAGTCCGACAATACCAACAAAATCGAGGTTCCAGCTGAGCCATGCTAAGAAAGTATCCGTACATCCCATAGTGTATATCTTCTCAACCGGCATCTATTTATGACATATCACAATGAATAGATAGATTTTACAAATAAGACACAAATCACTTAACTACCCAAATTGTCATGTATACAAAATTTAATAATTATACACAATGTATTCAGAATAAGTGCAATAAACAACAAAAGCATATACAACTATGATCTTATATCTCAGGTGAAATCCCAAAGCAAAATTCCCCTAGACCAAGCAGCATTCATTGATTCACCTGTATCAATGAGTGTTCAATGACTCTATTAGGAGATACAGTGGATGCATATTCCCATAGACCAAGCAGGATTCATTGATTCACCTGTATCAATGAGTGTTCAATGACTCTATTAGGAGATACAGTGGATTCATATTAAGAATGTTATATCAATGCATGTGATAGTCACATATCATGAGATATCAATTGAAAGATATTTTTCGTTTTGATATCGAGATGTGACGTTCCGTATAGTACTAGATGTGTCCATAGGACATGCATGCTCCCATTAATGTAGGTTTTTCATGCATTATTGATTGGAACCCTTTTTTTAAGTCTAAAAAAGGACCATAACTCTCCAAAATTTGGTGGATTCTAGCTGAAATTGTTGTATTTTGTTATTCTTTGCTTATATGCCAAATATGAATTGAATCCATCCATCCTCTCAAGGGTTATTGAACGGAAACAAAATTTTTGTATGGATCACAGAGAGACCTGGGATCACAGACAGACCTGGGTAACATTTTATACCCCTTCGTCATTCTTCTATATGCATAAAACAAGCTTACAAACTTACTGTTGAATTGAACCTTGTCTCATGTCCACAATTCAGTTTCAATGTACCAGACTGTAATATATATACATATAACAAGTTATCAACAACATGAATTTCACCAGAATAACTAGCAACATACTTAATACCATATATGTCCTATTTAACACTCACACTCTATCAATAATTGGTCAAGCCCCTGCACATTTTGAGGCTGAACTTCAGGTGAGACAAAAAAATTATGTGAATAATTTGATAATTATATTTTCGTGTATGTCATAATTTATCAGACAATTTATGCAGCAATAGAATAAATTTGACAATTTTTGGCCAATAGAAAAAATTCAAAATTTGAGTTTGTTCGGACCCCACAATACGTCCTGGGTCAGCGTTTACAGTGTGCCAGGTGCATTAAATAGGACATATACAGGATATATTATACGACCACAGAAATTTATAACAAAACTTTTCTGTAAATAGGAGAACACATAACGAACAGTTGCCAAGCCAATAGCAGAAACAGTAGTCAATATCTTAAAGTTTGTTCACCGACATACATCATTTTCACCAAAAGTAATAGAAAATGTCATTATCAGATTTATCAGTCTTATGAACAGCCAGTAGTTTGTAAATAAAATCTATCTATTTCAATCTTACTCTCATGTCTTTTCTACAACATGACCAAGGAACACCACATCTTTGAGGGTATGTTGATCCACAGTGGTACTGTGCATTCTCTTCATAATCCATGTATGATTCAAAACCACAACAATTAAACTGAAAATGAAACATTATTACAAACATATTAAAGAGCAAAATTCCATGAAATAATTATCTGAGTAGATCTTGCAGATGATATGAAGCAATACAATACTGCAAATGAAAATCCTGTAATATATACGCATATAACATTCTATATACACGGCAATGACAGAGTATACAAGTTCCAAACTAATTTCCCATCAATGACATTTTTGCGATCGTCTCGACTTGAAAACTTTTATCACTTGATGTCCCAAATTTACTGAAAATCTGTGTTTAAGTGAAATCACATCTTCTACCTCATTAAACTGTGTAGTATGTAACTGAAACGCTGTGGATACTTACCCCGACTTGAAGATTGTCCATTGAATTTTTGTAGTGATTGTCTATGTGATAGTCTTTGATAATAAACATAAAATCATCACTGCCAAGCGCTGGTACCTATAAATACAAGGTTTATACATCAATAAAAAACAACAGCACTGAAAAGTTAACACACAATTAAGGGCTTGATATCAGGTTTGAGTATATATACAGTAAAACCTCACTTTAAGACCACCTCAATAAAAAGACCACCCCCAAATTAAGAACACAATTTTCAAGTCCATTTTAACTTAAACGCTCTTTATTCAACCTCAATATTAAGACCACCTCAATAAGAAGACCAGTTTTCTAAGGTCCCAAAAATGGCCTTATTATGGTTTTAATGTATAAAGAATTCCATCAAACCAATCAGGATGTCGACTATAATCACTATATTTCTTAATTAAACCTAAAACAGAAACTGTTATCAGACCCCAGCAGAACAAACCCACAGAAATATATCAGCAAAATACAAAGAACCCATATATATTCTTATGTTCTTATATAGATCAATTTTATGCTGTCGTGTTCAGAATAGTTTGTAGCTCTTATCTCCAGTTCTGTATGAGATACTTACGGAAGAATGACAGCAAGATGTATTATACAATTGTCAATATTATCATAAACGCCGATTATTTTCAGCAAATATGTTCATAAAACAAATATTTCTCTGAAGCAAAACACACATAAATACAAATGCCAATATTTATTATATGACTGAGTATCTATAACACCCTGTTATACAGCTCAATTACTGTATAATGAAATAAATGATGCAATATGGAAACTGTTTCATCCCTGTGATCATCAGTATCAGCTTATCTCACCGAAACAAGCATGAATAATAACTGATATATCACACGTTTACTTCAGAAGCAAAAATTGATGTAAACACCGATAGACATGTAAATCAGTAGTGTGAGAAAATGACCTTCAAAAGCTTGCAACATGTTTAGATGTGCAGATTAGCGGTACATAATGTATCTTCCTATCTCAATGGTGCACTTTATTGTTATGTATTGACTATAATCACGTTTGCATAGGAAATATCATGGACAGTGTAAAAATGATGTCTTTTCTGGTCTAGACAAAAATACTTCCCAAACACTGTATTTGTAATGACACAGAATGGATCAGTATCTTGCAAGACTATATGTGTTAACACAGACATTTTTGATTGATGAAGTAGAGAATTATATTCCACATGGATTACATTATTTGTATACTAAAGCAGCACATTTTACAGAAAATTCAAACATACATCATATTTGTAGATTTTCATAGTTTAAACAGGCAAAGTCGGAGCAGTGTAAACAAATAAGATGTTATGCTGATGATTCATAGTTGTATGTATATGCTCATTGGTCCATTTGTTGTTATTGTGTCCATCTCTGTGTGTTTCTCCTCTCATTGTGTAGATCTGTCCAGGGAAGTTCTCATTTGTGAATGTGACCCTCCTCTGTGTGTGTCTCCTCCCATTGTGTAGATCTGTCCAGAAAAGTCCTGATTGAAGAATGTGGCCCTCCCTGTGTGTGTCTCCTCCCATTGCGCAGATCTGTCCAGGGAAGTTCTGATTGAAGAATGTGGCCCTCCCTGTGTGTTTCTCCTCCCATTGTGTAGATCTGTCCAGGGAAGTTCTGATTGAAGAATGTGGCCCTCCCTGATTGTGCCTCCTTCCATTGTGTAGATCTGTCTAAAAAAATCCTGATTGAAGAATGTGGCCCCCCTGTGTGTGCCTCCTTCCATTGTGTAAATCTGTCTAGAAAAGTCCTGATTTGTGAAGTTTTGCCTGGGGAAGGTCTGATTTGTGAAGGTGGACATCAGTGTGTGCCTCCTTCTATTGCGTAGTTTTGCCTGGGGAAGGTCTGATTTGTGAATGTTGACCTCTGTGAGTGCCTCCTTCTATTGCGTAGTTTTGCCTGGGGAAGGTCTGATTTGTGAATGTTGACCTCTGTGAGTGCCTCCTTCTATTGCGTAGTTTTGCCTGGGGAAGGTCTGATTTGTGAATGTTGACCTCTGTGTGTGCCTCCTCCCTTTACCTAGCTTTTGATTTGTGATTGTGGCCTTTCCTACTCCACATTTTTCACTTACAAGTATGAAGACATATAGATAGTTTCTAAGTTGATCACTCACCTTTTGCCTATGAAGAAAAGCCAGTACTCCAATAGTAACTTGAGTGAAGAATGAGAGTACAGTAATCACCAGATACTGAAACATAACAGAACAGAACATAACTAAATAATCACTGATTAAAAGTGGATGCCTTAAGGGTGAAAGGACATAATGACCTAAGATGACTTAAATGAAGAATTAGGTAGCTTAAAACAAAGAATGATAAGAGAACCTCACTAACAGAGATTATGTCCCATGGACACACAAGTTCAACAGCATGATTTATGATTTAAATATACAGTACTTACTACAGCACAATGCCTTTATTAAAGACATTAAACTGCAAACTGTAAAGAAACTAGCAAGTGAATAGCTGAACACAGAGGATCCACTAGGAGCAGAATCTCAAGTGTCAATTTGATAATATTTTATCAGATTTTACCATTTTATCAGAAAAATTGACCCTTCAGCCAAAATCCTTTCGGTCAAATTGTGACTTTTTTAAATTCCAGGGGTCAAAGGGTCAACTCAAGGGTCAAATGGAACCCCAGTGAACAGTGAGAAAACAAGCATTTCAAGTAATAGCAAGTGGCAAACATCTCTCTCCCTCAAATACCAGCATTTTTATAATCCCAGGCAACTGCATCATATAACCATTTCCAAAAAATTATACTAAAATGATTTTATTTGTTTATGCCCAAGTTATTTCCTGATATGCATTTTTTAGTTTCCTGCATCAGAACAATTACAAATATCAGCATATCCATAATCACAGCAGACTTTTATCAGCAAGTTGAGTAAAATGCACATAATGGCAAACAATGTTTACTTTAAGGAGAGACAGCCAACAAGCTATCCTTTCATAAAGCTATTATTACTTTTAAATATTCCAATCTGGTTACGATAAAACCTATATATCTCTCAGCATGCCACTGCGACACTTCCATATGGAAATGAAACACCTTATTGACAAGTTGTTTCACTAAACAATTGAAAATCAATAAACGTTTTAAAGACAATTCACACTTACAAATTTCAGTAGGCAAGTATTTTCTCGAAACACACCAGCTATACCAAACAATGAATTGATCATTATAACGAAACCGACACACATCAGCATGATAACTGGCACAAATAGGAATTTATTTATTGACTCTAAATCTTTAGTCTGGAATTCAAGCCATACTCCAACAAGCAAACATCCAGCACCAATAATCTGCAACAGGAAAAATATGATCTGATTAAACAGAAATATTAAACTACCAATGTTTGAATTAACCACTGTGCCATTTTTAGTAGGGATGTCAACGAATATTCGAATATTCGTTTTATCTTCGAATATTCGAATCCTGTTTCAATATTCGAATATTCGGAAAAATATACTTATTAAAAAATTGATGAAAATAAAATGGTTGTTTGTTTATTTATTGCCGACCCCGATTTGTGTAAGATAGTATGAGAGTAATAAAGGATGTTGTTGTTGTGGTTGGTGTTGAAATATACGCGCTTGTAAAAGTGTCATTGTGTATATTGGGGGGTGCTAATATAATCGATAATCCGTTAATTACTGACCATTTGTAACAGTTTGATAGTCCATAGTCTCAAGTAGAAGAAAGTAGGTGTTTAATTGTCGGTAATTTTGTTGTTGACGAAAGGTGTAAAAAGTAGGCAGTTAAAACCATCGCCAGGGGCTTGAGTTTATGACTCGCTTCTTAATTAAGGAAGATCAAAGATGTAATTGAGAAAAGAAACATGCCGAAAAAATGGGGTGACGGGAAACAACATAATTTACATACTAATTTTTCACGTAGGTCATATCATCCAATTCATGCTTTATTTGCAAAATAATGAACAATTGACGAAAACAGAACATATAAACACTTCACAAAGATATTCATAAACACAAATTATGGCATTCAGAAGATGATCTGTTAACTGCAATAACTTCATTCGTCAGAGTCTTAACTTCCGGTGAAAACAAAAGTAGAATACACACAGCACGTAAGGAACTTTGGTATATGAAATATTATTTTTAATAATTTTGTCTAAGTTGTGTCGATCGAATATTCGAATATTCGTTCGAAATGAAAAACGAATATTCGAATACCTGATTTGCTATTCGTTGACATCCCTAATTTTTAGTCAATATTTCATTTTGAACCATGAAAGTGGTCAACATTGAAATTACAAATGTTTCCCTAACAGGAAATGCACAATTTTCCTTTCAAAAACCTGTTTACATTGTTAGTGTACAGCGACTTCAAATATGATACTGATTGTCAACTCACCTCTTTTCAAAAAGTAGGGATATAGTAGAGCCATTTTATTAAAAAGTAGGGCAAAGTTGGGGTTTTATTGCCTAAAAGTAGGGATGATTCCATACTTTTGGAATATCAAAAAAGGTAAAAACTCCCCAAACTGTTCATTCCCGATACCTCAGATTTGAAAAAAGTAGGGTTAGTTGGGCTTTTTCAAGAAAAAGTAGGGTTTAGTTAGGCTTTTTCAAGAAAAAGTAGGGTTTAGTTAGGTTTTTTCAAGAAAAAGTAGGGTTTAGTTAGGCTCTTTCAAGAAAAAGTAGGGTTTAGTTAGGCTCTTTCAAGAAAAAGTAGGGTTTAGTTAGGCTCTTTCAAGAAAAAGTAGGGTTTAGTTAGGCTTTTTCAAGAAAAAGTCGGGTTTAGTTAGGCTCTTTCAAGAAAAAGTAGGGTTTAGTTAGGCTCTTTCAAGAAAAAGTAGGGTTTAGTTAGGCTCTTTCAAGAAAAAGTAGGGTTTAGTTAGGCTTTTTCAAGAAAAAGTAGGGTTTAGTTAGGCTCTTTCAAGAAAAAGTAGGGTTTAGTTAGGCTCTTTCAAGAAAAAGTAGGGTTTAGTTAGGCTCTTTCAAGAAAAAGTAGGGTTTAGTTAGGCTCTTTCAAGAAAAAGTAGGGTTTAGTTAGGCTTTTTCAAGAAAAAGTAGGGTTTAGTTGGGCTCTTTCAAGAAAAAGTAGGGTTTAGTTAGGCTCTTTCAAGAAAAAGTAGGGTTTAGTTAGGCTCTTTCAAGAAAAAGTAGGGTTTAGTTAGGCTCTTTCAAGAAAAAGTAGGGTTTAGTTAGGCTCTTTCAAGAAAAAGTAGGGTTTAGTTAGGCTCTTTCAAGAAAAAGTAGGGTTTAGTTAGGCTCTTTCAAGAAAAAGTAGGGTTTAGTAGGGTTTAGTTGGGCTTTTTCAAGAAAAAGTAGGGTTTAGTTAGGCTCTTTCAAGAAAAAGTAGGGTTTAGTTAGGCTCTTTCAAGAAAAAGTAGGGTTTAGTTAGGCTCTTTCAATAAAAAGTAGGGGAAAAGTAGGGTTTAGTTAGGCTTTTTCAAGAAAAAGTAGGGTTTAGTTAGGCTTTTTCAAGAAAAAGTAGGGTTTAGTTAGGCTTTTTCAAGAAAAAGTAGGGTTTAGTTAGGCTCTTTCAAGAAAAAGTAGGGTTTAGTTAGGCTCTTTCAAGAAAAAGTAGGGTTTAGTAAGGCTCTTTCAAGAAAAAGTAGGGTTTAGTTAGGCTTTTTCAAGAAAAAGTAGGGTTTAGTTAGGCTCTTTCAAGAAAAAGTAGGGTTTAGTTAGGCTCTTTCAAGAAAAAGTAGGGTTTAGTTAGGCTCTTTCAAGAAAAAGTAGGGGAAAAGTAGGGTTTAGTTAGGCTTTTTCAAGAAAAAGTAGGGTTTAGTTAGGCTTTTTCAAGAAAAAGTAGGGTTTAGTTAGGCTTTTTCAAGAAAAAGTAGGGTTTAGATAGGCTCTTTCAAGAAAAAGTAGGGTTTAGTTAGGCTCTTTCAAGAAAAAGTAGGGTTTAGTTAGGCTTTTTCAAGAAAAAGTAGGGTTTAGTTAGGCTCTTTCAATAAAAAGTAGGGGAAAAGTAGGGTTTAGTTAGGCTTTTTCAAGAAAAAGTAGGGTTTAGTTAGGCTTTTTCAAGAAAAAGTAGGGTTTAGTTAGGCTTTTTCAAGAAAAAGTAGGGTTTAGTTAGGCTTTTTCAAGAAAAAGTAGGGTTTAGTTAGGCTCTTTCAAGAAAAAGTAGGGTTTAGTTAGGCTCTTTCAAGAAAAAGTAGGGTTTAGTTAGGCTCTTTCAAGAAAAAGTAGGGTTTAGTAGGGTTTAGTTGGGCTTTTTCAAGAAAAAGTAGGGTTTAGTTAGGCTCTTTCAAGACAAGTAGGGTTTAGTTAGGCTCTTTCAAGAAAAAGTAGGGTTTAATTAGGCTCTTTCAATAAAAAGTAGGGGAAAAGTAGGGTTTAGTTAGGCTTTTTCAAGAAAAAGTAGGGTTTAGTTAGGCTTTTTCAAGAAAAAGTAGGGTTTAGTTAGGCTCTTTCAAGAAAAAGTAGGGTTTAGTTAGGCTTTTTCAAGAAAAAGTAGGGTTTAGTTAGGCTCTTTCAAGAAAAAGTAGGGTTTAGTTAGGCTCTTTCAAGAAAAAGTAGGGTTTAGTTAGGCTCTTTCAAGAAAAAGTAGGGTTTAGTTAGGCTCTTTCAAGAAAAAGTAGGGTTTAGTTAGGCTCTTTCAAGAAAAAGTAGGGTTTAGTTAGGCTTTTTCAAGAAAAAGTAGGGTTTAGTTAGGCTCTTTCAAGAAAAAGTAGGGGAAAAGTAGGGTTTAGTTAGGCTTTTTCAAGAAAAAGTAGGGTTTAGTTAGGCTTTTTCAAGAAAAAGTAGGGTTTAGTTAGGCTCTTTCAATAAAAAGTAGGGGAAAAGTAGGGTTTAGTTAGGCTTTTTCAAGAAAAAGTAGGGTTTAGTTAGGCTCTTTCAAGAAAAAGTAGGGGAAAAGTAGGGTTTAGTTAGGCTTTTTCAAGAAAAAGTAGGGTTTAGTTAGGCTCTTTCAATAAAAAGTAGGGGAAAAGTAGGGTTTAGTTAGGCTTTTTCAAGAAAAAGTAGGGTTTAGTTAGGCTCTTTCAATAAAAAGTAGGGGAAAAGTAGGGTTTAGTTAGGCTTTTTCAAGAAAAAGTAGGGTTTAGTTAGGCTTTTTCAAGAAAAAGTAGGGTTTAGTTAGGCTTTTTCAAGAAAAAGTAGGGTTTAGTTAGGCTTTTTCAAGAAAAAGTAGGGTTTAGTTAGGCTTTTTCAAGAAAAAGTAGGGTTTAGTTAGGCTCTTTCAAGAAAAAGTAGGGTTTAGTTAGGCTCTTTCAAGAAAAAGTAGGGTTTAGTTAGGCTTTTTCAAGAAAAAGTAGGGTTTAGTTAGGCTCTTTCAATAAAAAGTAGGGGAAAAGTAGGGTTTAGTTAGGCTTTTTCAAGAAAAAGTAGGGTTTAGTTAGGCTCTTTCAATAAAAAGTAGGGGAAAAGTAGGGTTTAGTTAGGCTTTTTCAAGAAAAAGTAGGGTTTAGTTAGGCTCTTTCAATAAAAAGTAGGGGAAAAGTAGGGTTTAGTTAGGCTTTTTCAAGAAAAAGTAGGGTTTAGTTAGGCTCTTTCAAGAAAAAGTAGGGTTTAGTTAGGCTTTTTCAAGAAAAAGTAGGGTTTAGTTAGGCTCTTTCAATAAAAAGTAGGGGAAAAGTAGGGTTTAGTTAGGCTTTTTCAAGAAAAAGTAGGGTTTAGTTAGGCTTTTTCAAGAAAAAGTAGGGTTTAGTTAGGCTCTTTCAAGAAAAAGTAGGGTTTAGTTAGGCTCTTTCAATAAAAAGTAGGGGAAAAGTAGGGTTTAGTTAGGCTTTTTCAAGAAAAAGTAGGGTTTAGTTAGGCTTTTTCAAGAAAAAGTAGGGTTTAGTTAGGCTTTTTCAAGAAAAAGTAGGGTTTAGTTAGGCTTTTTCAAGAAAAAGTAGGGTTTAGTTAGGCTTTTTCAAGAAAAAG
The DNA here is from genome assembly GCA_032209605.1 of Mactromeris polynyma. Classification (NCBI taxonomy): domain Eukaryota; kingdom Metazoa; phylum Mollusca; class Bivalvia; order Venerida; family Mactridae; genus Mactromeris; species Mactromeris polynyma. Next base: position 17,046,351 of record JASFXZ010000003.1, read on the forward strand.
TAGGGTTTAGTTAGGCTCTTTCAAGAAAAAGTAGGGTTTAGTTAGGCTTTTTCAAGAAAAAGTAGGGTTTAGTTAGGCTTTTTCAAGAAAAAGTAGGGTTTAGTTAGGCTTTTTCAAGAAAAAGTAGGGTTTAGTTAGGCTCTTTCAAGAAAAAGTAGGGTTTAGTTAAGCTTTTTCAAGAAAAAGTAGGGTTTAGTTAGGCTTTTTCAATAAAAAGTAGGGGAAAAGTAGGGTTTAGTTAGGCTTTTTCAAGAAAAAGTAGGGTTTAGTTAGGCTCTTTCAATAAAAAGTAGGGGAAAAGTAGGGTTTAGTTAGGCTTTTTCAAGAAAAAGTAGGGTTTAGTTAGGCTCTTTCAATAAAAAGTAGGGTTTAGTTAGGCTTTTTCAAGAAAAAGTAGGGTTTAGTTAGGCTCTTTCAATAAAAAGTAGGGGAAAAGTAGGGTTTAGTTAGGCTTTTTCAAGAAAAAGTAGGGTTTAGTTAGGCTTTTTCAAGAAAAAGTAGGGTTTAGTTAGGCTCTTTCAAGAAAAAGTAGGGTTTAGTTAGGCTCTTTCAAGAAAAAGGAGGGGGAAAGTAGGGTTTAGTTAGGCTTTTTCAAGAAAAAGTAGGGTTTAGTTAGGCTTTTTCAAGAAAAAGTAGGGTTTAGTAAGGCTTTTTCAAGAAAAAGTAGGGTTTAGTTAGGCTTTTTCAAGAAAAAGTAGGGTTTAGTTAGGCTCTTTCAAGAAAAAGTAGGGTTTAGTTAGGCTTTTTCAAGAAAAAGTAGGGTTTAGTTAGGCTTTTTCAAGAAAAAGTAGGGTTTAGTTAGGCTTTTTCAAGAAAAAGTAGGGTTTAGTTAGGCTCTTTCAATAAAAAGTAGGGGAAAAGTAGGGTTTAGTTAGGCTCTATCAATAAAAGTAGGGGAAAAGTAGGGTTTAGTTAGGCTTTTTCAAGAAAAAGTAGGGTTTAGTTAGGCTTTTTCAAGAAAAAGTAGGGTTTAGTTAGGCTTTTTCAAGAAAAAGTAGGGTTTAGTTAGGCTTTTTCAAGAAAAAGTAGGGTTTAGTTAGGCTCTTTCAAGAAAAAGTAGGGTTTAGTTAGGCTCTTTCAATAAAAAGTAGGGGAAAAGTAGGGTTTAGTTAGGCTTTTTCAAGAAAAAGTAGGGTTTAGTTAGGCTCTTTCAAGAAAAAGTAGGGTTTAGTTAGGCTCTTTCAATAAAAAGTAGGGGAAAAGTAGGGTTTAGTTAGGCTTTTTCAAGAAAAAGTAGGGTTTAGTTAGGCTCTTTCAATAAAAAGTAGGGTTTAGTTAGGCTCTTTTAATAAAAAGTAGGGGAAAAGTAGGGTTTAGTTAGGCTTTTTCAAGAAAAAGTAGGGTTTAGTTAGGCTTTTTCAAGAAAAAGTAGGGTTTAGTTAGGCTCTTTCAAGAAAAAGTAGGGTTTAGTTAGGCTCTTTCAATAAAAAGTAGGGGAAAAGTAGGGTTTAGTTAGGCTCTTTCAATAAAAAGTAGGGGTAAAGTAGGGTTTAGTTAGGCTTTTTCAAGAAAAAGTAGGGTTTAGTTAGGCTTTTTCAAGAAAAAGTAGGGTTTAGTTAGGCTTTTTCAAGAAAAAGTAGGGTTTAGTTAGGCTTTTTCAAGAAAAAGTAGGGTTTAGTTAGGCTTTTTCAAGAAAAAGTAGGGTTTAGTTAGGCTCTTTCAATAAAAAGTAGGGGAAAAGTAGGGTTTAGTTAGGCTTTTTCAAGAAAAAGTAGGGTTTAGTTAGGCTTTTTCAAGAAAAAGTAGGGTTTAGTTAGGCTTTTTCAAGAAAAAGTAGGGTTTAGTTAGGCTTTTTCAAGAAAAAGTAGGGTTTAGTTAGGCTCTTTCAATAAAAAGTAGGGGAAAAGTAGGGTTTAGTTAGGCTTTTTCAAGAAAAAGTAGGGTTTAGTTAGGCTTTTTCAAGAAAAAGTAGGGTTTAGTTAGGCTTTTTCAAGAAAAAGTAGGGTTTAGTTAGGCTCTTTCAATAAAAAGTAGGGGAGCCACTAAAACATTAGGGAAAAGTAGGACCCACTTGACAGCCTTCTAAAATTTAAATAGAATATGTCATTACCTATTTGTACTGGTTCAGTGTTTTGCAATTTCGTAATTCATCAAAAAGACACATTAATACTCAAAAGTGCCTTAAATATGAATGTAATGAATGACTGATAGCATGACCATAAATTAAAAACTAGAAGATTTTGTGAGCATGAAGAAATATTGACAAGTAAATCACAAATTTAACAGCATGAATTGCAAGTTCCAATTTAATACATTTTGCTTAAAAATATATTCTTCCACCAATGAAGTTGGTGACATTATGTTTATCATAATACATGTATATACAAATATTATCAGAGTAATTGAAGGCTGGACTAGAATAACCCGATTTTTTTTAAAGACTGTCTGCAATGGTATGTTACCATCAAATTACCATAAATTACTGACACTAGAAAAAAACGATAGGAGAAAAATATGTTTTTTTTTAAAACGTGGTATCACAAAGTGTGATGTCAACCATTGGAAGGAATTGAAAAGCAGGACAATAAAAATGAAAAATTACCAGTTGCTAATAGCACTCATCAATTATTTAAGAAAGGACAACTTTATTGCTTCATACCACATCTCTTGCTTCATAACACATCTCCTGATAATCAATGTTCCATGATAAACAATAGAATTAAACACATAAATAGACCATATTTCATCCATTTCAAATTAATAATTGACCATTAGTTTAGTATTATATATTAACACTGAGAGAGGTTCTTACAACTACTGCTAATAACACTCAATGACTGTATCCTGGGTTACCCACCAGTACTCGCCCCTAAATCAGGGATTGTAAGGTTTGTGATTAAACTCTGCACATCAGGGCTAGAACTTACTACCTTTGTATCAGGAGTTTTATGATACAGGCACTCTACCCCTCCATCCTCTCTTAATGGACCATTAATTACCATAAATTGTTTGATTCATTAAGATGTAAGATTGTGCAATACACATAAATGAGAATGTGTAAGATCACCAAAATAAGTTTATATTTTAATAAATTTTGAATACTGAAGATGTAAATAATCTGCAAGGGACGCAAAGTGGATGATTGGTAGAGAGATTCCTGATCCTTAGACGGTGAAATTGAAACCCTCCTTAGGCAAGGGTGAATTGTGGACTTTAAAATCTCTGGATTAGGGACAAGAACTGGTTTGTAACCAATGAAGCAGTCTCAGAAAATAATTAATATACAGTAAAACCTCAATACTAAGACCACACTTGGGACCCTTGGAAACTGGTCTTAATATTGAGGTGGTCTTAATATAGAGGTTGAATAAAGAGCAAAACAGTGAAAATGGACTTGAAAAATGTGTTCTTAATTTCAAATTGGTCTCATTATTGAGGTGATCTTTAAGTGAGGTTTACTGTAAGTTGTAAGTATGTTTAACAATATATATTTGTCAAATAAATAAGATTGAAGTAATAAGTAACCTGCAAAAACATTGTATACATTCATAAGAGAACACTTTATAATGTCACATCAGCATGACAAATTTATTGAAACATAAATAAATGTTGACATTTATTTATCAGAGAGATGCAAGAAATTTCAAAATGTCTAAAATAACAAAAATGAATCATTTCATTCAACAGGTTCATTTTCCCACAAGAATTGGACCTTTTTAGCAATGTATTTATAATGATGGGCTAATTTTCCAGCATGTAAATCAGTTACACTTCTATTTTATAAACAAGCTCGCAACTATGAATATATAGCAATGCATGATGTTTTCACATATATAACTACAGCTGTAATTGCTAGAAACTATATTGAAGTATCATTGATATTTTTCCGTCAATAGATTATCAATATGTATTTAAAAATAATGATACTTATGAATAATAAAGTTTTAATACATGTCTGTAAATGACCAAAAGTTAAAGGAAAAATAAATAACTGAAGAATATATTTGTTTCAGGTTTCCCGAGCTACCCAATTTTTTTGCGTTTGAACCTAGAACATTTTTTTGTGTGTTAACTTTTTTCTTTTTGGTAAAATTTCTTCTTTTTGGTAAAATTTCTTTGCATGAATTTTTTTTGTGGTTCATATGTCTGCCCAGTTATTAGACGCTTTACGAGCTATAGATAACAAATTAATATGTTCCAACTGCATGCTGGTTACATTTGCCCTGATTATTGTCAAGATTCATTATAAATAGCCAGTTTATCAAGTATTCAAAATATTTACATGTTTAACACTTGTCGTTTCACCTTTTATATTTATCATCGGTTATTTCGTAATTTTCAATTATAGTCGGATTTAGTCCAGTGTAACTTTGCCATAAAATAACAAAATCTAAAAAAAAACATTAAGTGATGTTATATTTACAGGGGTGACACTAATATTTGAATTAGCAGGGAAATCATAAAAAGTAGGAGGGGGTCTGGGAGGTATTCCTCTTAATTTTGATCACTCATACATGAAAACTAGCCGGGTGATGATCCAGGTTACCAGGTAGTTTTATCGGCTACAAGATCTTATTGACACACCTGATATTTATAGGACTAGGTAAGCATGAAACATTTCGTCAGGATATTGCATAATCTTTTTACGTCATGTTTTTAAACCTGATTGAGAACGAGGCAGGTTTCCTGGATGCTTGCATTTAATGAGAAAGCTTCCAAACAATTGACGATACGCCAGATAGAGCGTAGCCACGCCCACCGATTTTCAAGGGGAGTAACTCTTGTTTTGTCCGTCAAACAAAGAAAACAAAATGGTGTTTAGGGTTTGTTCACTTGCTGATGTTCCCGATGATTTTGGCTCAAATTGTCTGAAATGTGACCTTTCATTTCGTAAGAAGCGGAAAGCACTTTCTGGCTTTTATTACTGGTTGCTATATAGAAAAAGTCAAGTTCATGACGAATAATGTCGGAATTCTCCGATTACACGAGTGTCAGGAAATCGGACAATCCATACGTTGTGGGTGGTCGGAAGTGTCTTTATAGATGGTCCGAAGTGTCCCTAGATGGTCCGAAGTGTCTTTATAGATGGTCCGAAGTGTCCCTGTAGATGGTCCGTAATGTCCCCAAATCATGGTCTGAAGTGTCTTTATAGATTGTTCGAAGTGTCCCTATAGATGGTCCGAAGTGTCCCTATAGATGGTCCGAAGTGTCTTTATATATGGTCCGAAGTGTCCCTATAGATGGCCCGTAATGTCCCAAAATCATGGTCCGAAGTGTCTTTATAGATGGTCCGAAGTGTCTTTATAGATGGTCTGAAGTTTCCTCATAGATGGTCTGAAGTTTCCTCATAGATGGTCCGAAATGTCCCTATAGATGGCCCGTAATGTACCCAAATCATGGTCCGAAGTGTCCCTATATAGATGGCCCGTAATGTACCCAAATCATGGTCCGAAGTGTCCCTATATAGATGGCCCGTAATGTACCCAAATCATGGTCCGAAGTGTCCCTATATAGATGGCCCGTAATGTACACAAATCATGGTCCGAAGTGTCCCTATATAGATGGCCCGTAATGTACCCAAATCATGGTCCGAAGTGTCCCTATAGATGACCTAAGAATGGTCCTGTAATATTGTTATATTGAGCTGCTCGTGAGGCCGACCACAGAGACGTATCCCACCGCTAGCATTTTTCTTGTTTTTTTTGCGGGTTTTGGAAATAGAACAAATTTTACGTTGTCTAATAATCTTTCTGGACACCTTGTATCCGACTTACATGTTCCATAACAACATCTTTTCACCATTTTTCTTATATAACAAGGGACGGAGTCTAGTTACGGTGAACCGTTTGTCCGACAAAAGTTTGACAGACAAAATGGCGGATAACAACCTGGCTTATCAGTTCCGCGATCCGATTGGTCAATTCCACCTGTCAATCAAATGCTGGCGTATCGTCAATTCAGATCAATAACCTTTAGATTTTTAGCACTTGTATGTTTCATCGCAAACTATAAACAATGGTTGCTTTAGACTTTGTAATGGTTTATATTAATGTTGTTTTTTAGTTTAACATGAAAAATAAGTCAGTAATCTGTGTATTAAATGAACATGCCATGAGGCATGACTTTTCTGCATATATGGGTTCCAATCTACGAGAAAACGGCATTCACACTAATTTGACTAAATAAAAGGTCAATGGCATGCCTTAAGTCTGTATTAAAACAACTTAACCTATATTAGCATGTGTCCTCCACTCAGGGTTTTCCCTAGGATTTTTCAACTAGGAGTCCTTGGATCCTCTTGTTTTACAAAATGGGGGTCCTTAGTAAATTTGATATGTAGGGTCCCAGTTTAATGTTTATACTTAACAAAATTTTATTTTAGGGGTCCTGGCGATGCACAGTTATTTGAAAATGGGAGTCCCTAGAAAGAAAAGGGAGTAAGGGACTCAAGATTTCTGCGTCAGGGAAATTCCTGTCCACTTAACCAAGAATATTTTATTTCATGCCTAATATGCACACCTTTACGTAACATAAAATAATTTTACATAATTTAAAGATACATTTGTAAGATATTAGATATAGTTTGAACTTCTTTCTTTTACAATGATTGTGACACAAGTTCTTACAAGTTATACTAATCACTCTCGGTGACTGCGTCCTGGCTACCAACCAGTACTCGTGCCTAGGGCTGTGTATCGCCAGACAAAGGGCGATCCGATTCGAATCGCGATCTTTGACTTGCGATCCACGATTCACTAGGTATATAGCAATACACATACTGAAAGTAAATGAATAAAATAAACATAACTAAAACCTCATTTTTAAAGGTTTTTTTTCATCATTCTGAGCAAACCCGAAATATTTCCAAATTTTGGAAGTCAACGATGCTGGTGCATTTCTGTACCATGGATTTGAAGATGCCATGTTGAAATTTACTGCACTCTGCAGACAATAATTTATGATAGCTCTCTTTACATGAAATTTCGCATTTTCATTTAATATCGTAGTTCTTCTTTTTATAATTTCTTACGTGCTCTGACATTTTATTTCTAATTTCTCAAAGCGTATAATTTTTAAAACATTATAAATCGTCAAAACCTTGAGAGACAACATTATTCATTCGAACACCACACATCGACTTCCGGTTGCAACAGTGTAACGTTTTTCGGACATTTCGGATAAACATTGCATTATTATTTATTTTAAAAAATCGCAATATTTGCTTGCATTGAATTAGATCATTTTGTTTCATTCTTTAATTAAATTTTGCACTTGAATCGCGATCAGACGATCTCGGCATTGGCGAGTATTTGTATCGGATATTTTGCTTTGACTCGCGAGTACTCAGGTACTCGGATACTCGTTACAGCCCTACTCGTGCCAAATTAAAAAATATAAGAATTGAAATAATAATTAATTGTAAAGAAGTCTTATACATGTCATATATATATGATGTAATAAATCTTAATAGTTCCAAATGACAACAAACCGCTGTTATCATGTCAATGTCCATAATGGCATGATTCCATATATCATTTATTCATTACTCAATTTACTGTGAAATTCATCATTTTTAATAATTTCCATTAAGTTTCTTTTCATCACTATTCGAATCAATCTACAATCAGTTATGACAGTTGTCAATAAAACATCACAACTACATCCAAAAGGCTGTCAAAATTTCGAAGAAGGTCGACTACACTCACAAACTATCAGCCCATCACATTTTTATGATATTTTAAGTCATTTAGTAAGAATGGATTTTGTAAACAAGCTAAGAATTTCATATGTATACATGAAAACACACTTACCACGTAGAGACACAAGTAGAGAAATAAGAATAATTTGTTGCAACTGTATGATGTGCAAGCGCAAAGTGGTCTCTTCGGATGCACCGAGTCATTAGAGCTCTCTTGGTTCTTCAACATTCTGTCACCGTCAAACTCGACCGCCATCTTAGCATCACTGAGACTCGGTAAATTCCGTGTTATTCCGGTACAGTCCGTATTATTATGTTGACTCGGCCGTTCTAACTCGATTATTCGGTTTACGTCCAGTGTTTGCGAAAGTATTTTGTGGCGACGTGGATCTAAATCTATATCACTGATTATACATACAAAGGCAATTTGTATCGCAACATGAATACAGCGAGCATTTCATTGTACACAGTTCACGCACATTCCTAGGTCTATGTAGATGTAGAGTTTTAGCTTGTCTGGATTTTTTAGATGGGAATAATTATGTTTTAGCTGTAGTGACATGTTTTTCTCTCAACATTTTAGAAATAGGTCCGGGCTCGATGTGATTCAGAAATTTAGCGACTGTCTAAATTGCACGTGCAGCTTTCTTGGATAAATATCAAGTATTATCTCCCTTGACAATTGGCTTTGTTAAAGCCATTTCTCTAAATTGGATTTTCTCCCTTCCACGCGAAAATTATACCCTTCAAAAAAGGGTCAATAATCGATATTGGCTTAATGTTATAACCTAATTTACAGCAAACCTCGTGCTTTTAACTTCATTTTATTTCAGTTATGTATGTTATATAGGTTCTTTGTCTAAATAATTATTACATCTGTATTACAATATATTTATAAATGCAGGGACCGAATTAAGCGTTTTTCAGATAAATAGCTTACTTTAATTATTTCCATTCATTCAATGTAATCAAATGTTACTGTGTTATAGTTCACACCTTTAGTCCTACAGATCAAAACGTCAAGCTATATAGTTCTGTGACCCAATACAATTAACCACACCTAATTTTAGCTCACTGCTGTGCGATTTCCAGCCTGAGGTTCAAATTTGACATTTTTACTTGTTGACTTAATTATTCTTACAGTAAATGCTTTGCTCTTTCAAGAATCCTCCTTTATTTTCATATGTTCATCCCACATTTCAAAATAAAGTTATCGGCAAAGTAGACCAGAGAATCACAAACTGTGTGATTGCCCAGCAAACATATAACGTTGTCACAACGTTGTGGCAACGATACTGCTTACGTTGTCGTAACGTTCTAATGCATATTCTCACTAATATTAAAATGTGTGGTTTTCTTAATGTTGTCACAACGTTACAATGAAGGTGGTGTTTTGGTTGCTAAAATAACATTTTCACAACGTTAAGAAAACATACATTTTAACGTTGGGACAACATTATGTGTATGCTGGGTGTCACTCTATACCAATAGTGAAGGACTTACTATATTTCTAAATTATCTCTTGTTGGTCAGACATATATGCTGCTTGAACCGTCGCCGACCGCTCAATATTTTTGCGATCAAAGTGATGGTCTTTTAGAACATGGACGTTGACGTCTCGCAGAGCTTAGCAACAACTTACCTGGACAATCCTGTGAAAATTTAATGAGGATATTTGAAATTCAGTGGTTAAAAGTACAGTGCAAGGAATGTCTCATTATCTCTCACCTGCGATTTCACATCGCTACAATCTGCATTCCGAAAATAAAATACCATAATTTTTGCAAGTGTATAACTGATGTACTTTCATCATGAACATAAGCTATACCATGAATTAATGTGGTGCAATGTTAGCCGTTTAGTTGTGTGTTTTACATATTTGAAAGTTACAAAATAATTATTTTTTCTTTTAAAAAAAACGTATCGTTGTATATGGTGACGTTAGTCTAACATACGACCAAAAGCTAGATGAACCATACACCGGTTTATTAAAAACCTAATTCCAGGTGTATAATTTACTACAGAAAATCCAAATTGTTTTTATTTACCTTTTCGCTTAACAGGCTTGTGTTCACTCTTCTTTGTTTCTGGATCAGAGCCTAAGGACATGACCAGCAGCGTGTCAGCATGATATCAGTATCATCATTTGCCTTATGACCATAAAGCACAGTAACTGGTCAATGTGATTAGCAAGAGGCTCCTACCATTTCTGCCATATGGGGAACTATAGTTGTTTTATTACTCCCTCCAAGGAAGAGCTTCATGATGGAATGAGTAACATACTGTGCAATACGTGTGCCTTGTAAATCAGCGAAACGTGGGGCCAGAATATTTTGTCTCAGTGCTATAATACAGGCCTTTAACTAATGACACAGATATTGAAAATACAGTGCACGTCCTTTAAGAGAAGCTGTTGTTTAGAAGTTGTTGATATAATGAGTTTAAATTAATGGTAGTTATTTACAGCAGGATAATTGACAATTTTGTTGAAGAGAGACAAGAGAGGTCAAACTGTCAATGTCAAGTATATTACCTTACTTAGAAAATACTTCAGCGACTCGCCGGTGTATTGTGTCTACAATATTAGCCAAGTGTTCTTAAATACATTGTAGTTCGAAGTTGACCCTTTAGAGGTCAGCTTACGGACTCATTCGTGGGTCAGGAAAATTGTTGTGTTTTCTTAACAAAAACTAGCTCAGTTGGTAGAGCGCTAGACTGTCACCCGACAGATCCAGGTTCCATTCCCTGTTTGGGCAGGTTATATTCTTCTGTGACATGGCTATGGTAATTTCCGCCACATATGAATAAGTTGTCAGTTGGTTGCGAAAGAGCAAGTTAGTACTGGTTGTTAATTTTAGGAAAACTGGTTAGGTCAACTGGCCGCTGTATATGACTGAAAATTGTTGAAAAACGGCGCAAAACCCGAGGAAGACAAAGTGCTCCGTTCTTTTAAACAAAACACTCGTTCCATACAGTAAACGATGGTATAATAACATTTTTGTTGGTTCTCACCGAGCGGGCATGTGATAGTTATACATAATTTATATTGAAAATTGTTCTTCGTCGATGCTAATTTACGGCACATAGCATGTTGAAAGGGATTAATACCTAGTGTGTTTCCTGGTTACGGACATGCACGGAGTGCTCCGAAAAAAGACGTGTAGAATATTTGTCTTTGTCGAATACTAGCGAAACACGTCGAACATACAACCGTTGGTTTCTATGGTCACCCGTAACACGCAACACTAGCGCAGACCCACTTACACACGGGTTTGTGTCTGGGTCTCCCAGTTTCAAACTAAATTTTACAAAATAATACTCAAACTACAACAGTCTACTCCACAGGTCATAGTATATGGGAACTTGCATATCCAATTGATATTTAAATGAATGTAGAATGCTTAACTTTTGGTGATCTCTAGTGGCAGGCAAATCAGACATATAGTTAAAATGTAAAGCTTGTTAAATAATAGTGGTTTGTCAGCACACTGGATCACACAATCAGTTTAAAATGTAAATATATTTAAAAGTACGGTTAAACTTATTCTTCAGGATAGACTGTCACTCGACAGATCCAGGCTCCATTTCCGGTTTGGGCAGGTTGTGTTCTTCTGTGACATGGCTACGGTAATATCCGCCACATATGGATATAATAAAATACTAAATTATTTACTTATAAAATGTTTGTCGTTATCATACATGTAGTTTGAAACTGGATCACCAAGAATTAAAAATTAGGTACTGAAGTCCGATCACCGAAACCTTGTTGGCACACTAGATGCCTTCTTTGTGAATGCAATCCACACACTATACCAAATAACATGCACTCAGGTGAACGATACAGGGCCATAATGGCCCTCTTGTTTATACGGAAGGACCCTTGTTTGTTACTCTATACGTATCATTAATGCAGCACATGTGCATGACTGGTTGAATATAAGATGGGTTATCAATAACGTTGTTTTATAGCATAGATCAGATTATGTTCTACAAAAAGTTTATTTTGTGATTTGTGTAACTTTATAGTTGAAAATAAATAAGTTTAAACTCGATGGGCGTGTATTGTTTTATCATTATATTATAATTTGACGCATTATGTTAAAGAAAATCAATATGATTGGATTTCGTATCTGTATAAATAGTTCCCACATCTAAAATATTTGCCTCATTTGTTCTTAATCACCAGCCATTCTGAAAGGCAAAACTGAAAAGCCATTATAGGAGTAATTTCCAAATATGTGATAATTTGAGAAAATATCAAGAGAATTTGCATGTGACAACCACTTTTTCTTCAACTTACTGAGCTAACTGCCCACATGAGTATAATGAATAAGTTTTGTTTTATATCTGATTAGTTTGTCATCGTTTACATTATATTCCCTATAAACTTCAATGAAATTTGGCTATCAATATTGTCGACAATTCAGAGCAAGGGAGATAAATATTGTAATTGTGGGAACCTTCTATTGATGTGATCACTTGTAGTATCTGTATTCTTCCAAACATGAATCGAATACGGAAGTGGATTTTGTATTGAATTTGCAACCATCGGGCACCCTTCTTGGAGCATATGTTTCTCGCCCATTGAACAGTTAGATGTCTTGTGATGGAATTTTCGCCGTATTTCAAGAGTATTTCAGTTATGTACGGGGGTCAGTTGACGTGAACAGTCTTTATAGGTTATCAGCCGGTTGCTTACCTGTTCATATGCAAGCTAAAGGTAACTTGCTCACCTGAATTAGAGATGGATGCCAAACGTATTTGGATGCATTAACCGTTCAGTCAAATTACCATTGAGAATATTCCCCTCACCCATATATTTGATAATGGTTACAGTAGATATTTCTTACAGATTAGTAAATCATCGATGCTTCATTACGTACGCACAGGTGGCCGGTGAGTAGCCATGGCATTTAAAACCCGCATTGAAAAAAAATGTTTAGCTCGCAATTTTCCTTTTACGAGAACACTGCCTTTTTGAAAGGTGGTACCCGGCTCAGTCCAAGAACAAAACTAGTAAGCCGAAAACCAATCGTTTTTGGTTTTCGGCTTACAAAATGTGTTCTTACGCAGAGCCGGGTCCACCTTTCAAAATGGCAGCGTTCGCGTAAAAGGAAAGCTGAGAGCGAAAAATAGTGATCTCCGCGTCTGTATGTCGATTTGTAAGTTGTTTGATATTGAAATATACTTTTTTTAATGTTTCTTTATGAAATCTAAAGTCGTTCGCCAGATGAATAGCGATTTATAGTAGTTTTGTTCTGAAAATACCGACTCGGTCTAACGCTAGGAAGTTGTCCGACCTAGCCATTCTTGATGTTTGACGATCAAAACAACAGTCTATTCTGTTTGGGAATAGTTTTTGAGTATATACACTGTCGACATACATCGCTTGTGTGTATTTTAAGACATCAGTGATAAAAATCGGTTGAGAAATGGCTTTGAAAAGTACGTCAAAGCAAATGTGTGTATATATTTTCATTGAAATACGTATGAAGTTGGACACCTTTATCTTACTATAAGAACAGAGGAAAAAAATATTTCAATGCGGGTTTTAAATGTCATGGCTACTCACCGGCCACCTGTGTACGTACGTACACTGACTATCTAGATAGCGCCTCAAAAATAACAAAACGGGGATAATCAAGTTTTCAAAACAGTGATATGTTTCTGGCGCTCTATCCTTCTTACATATAACTGTATCAAGTTTCAATACATTCCCAGCAGTGGTTTCAACGTAATCATCCGACACACGGCATGACAGATTGGAAAACGGAAGAAAGAACTTCATTTTGAACTATACCATCTTTAGCTAACGCGACGGGGGATAAATACATAATGATATTTACTTGTATTTTAGGTATGATATACATTGTAGGTATATAAATCAAGTTACATTCGTAAATATACTAATGACTATCACAATTTGACAGTGGTAAACACGCAATTGTTCGGGTTGTTACATCCGATAGATCTATATCTCAACACATTGTTTAGAATGATTTAAACTTTATGAATACATAGGAAATATCGATTTATTTTATAATGTGACATGGTAAAGCATGCAAACTACAAAACATGTTAAACTTTTCACAACGAGATGTTTATCAGTCGAGAACATTATTTTTCTACTACTAATCTGTACATTTGATATTGAAGATACACAAGACAGGACAGACTCAATGACACTTAGTAGCAGCATGGCCGACATGCCGTGTGTTCAGTTACGGCTAAGAGAAGCCGCTCTCACAAATTCGCTTGCCTCCTCGGAGTTGCGTTAGCGAGTGGACGTACAGTGCGCCCACACACTTTGGCAAACAGTGCGTGCAGACGCAAAATGTGTGCACAGTTTCGTAACGTGAGCGACTGTTACCTTTTACTGAACGCAGGGCTGGGTCTCCTATATATACAACTGTAGATTTATTGAAAGTAAAAATAAATAAAGTTGAATGCAAGAATAGCTTTAGAGGAAAAAATGAGGTGAAATTAATACAAGAAGCATAGAAATTGCATGACAACTATTCAATGTTACACTCCACTCACTTATATATGCGATATGCTACTAATCGTGCTGTCGATTCAACAAACTGTCATGTCTGTGCGTTATCAAACATTCGGACTATATTCCGTTTCTCTGTTTGTTTCGTAAAAATATTCTATAAGCTGTTTGGTTTTAGATTCGCTCCAGACGTGAAGTTCCATAGGTAAATTAGAAACGTTACATTAAATATACAGTCAAATACTATAGATTAATGATATACACAAGTTTGTGCACAGTCAAAGGGAGATAATTGTGTACGTTTTTTTAAGCCGATGGGTAGCTACATGAATATTTCCATTATCAACTTAGGAGATTTAATTTTTAAAAAAACATTTGAATTCTTGTTGCTGTCTGCCCTACGAATGTTGAAAGTATAATTTCTTCATATGCATCATGGAGTATTTTCCGCAATATGCGCTCACTGAAGTAATTAATATGAATGTAAATAAAACACCATACGAATTTATTACTAATTAACAAAATGAATAATTTTTCATTGGCGAATACATTTGCACTTTAAAATGACAGTTTTTAAGTGAAGTTCGGTATATATTAACATATATTTTTACCGAGCGATCGACCGAGACCATTTATACATTCAGTATTAGTGTTTAATGTTCTACATACTACGATTTATAAATACAGTAAGACCTCAATAGTACGACCACCCTTGGGACTCTTGAAAACTTGTCTTCTTATTGAGGTGGTCTTAATATTGAGATTGAATAAAGAGCAAAACAGTGAAAATGGACTTGAACATTACAAAAGAATTACAAAAACTCAGTAATTGTCTGTTTTTACTTAAATTGCAGTAATGGTTAGTAGAAGAAAACAACGGTTCTACATCCTATTCCCTTGATAAGAACATTGAGTACACGTTATTTCCAATACGCAGTTTTAAGTGCATGGTTTGCATTGTTGTTCAGGAATTCTGGAAATGTATTAGTTGTTTGATAACGAGTTACAATGTATTTCATCGAAAACGACGTGTAAATAAAACAAGGGGTCATTTGACTGTTCATTTTTTCAAATCTCTTTTAAAACATATACTAATTTACAAAAACATGTTTATGCAAGTACATCTGACAGATGTAATGTTATAGTTTGAGACGGACAAGTATCAATTAGGTCACATCAGGCAATGAATAGCTTAGCGTTAATGTTACAGTTGGAAGGAAATGGATTAAAAAATTCTTGACATTTAATTACTGAAAAAAAAACATTTATTTTTGTTTTACAACGTGCATGCGTTATACTGCCCGAAAGGAAAGGTGTACCGTTACTTTTTCACTCTAGTGTAGATTGCACGCGATATTATCATCTATAAATATGTATAACAAAATAATTGTTAAACTGGTGTTATCTCCTTGTTGTTCAAATGTCCCAAAAAGGGAATCGATGTAATGTATGGTATAAACATTCACTCTGGTGTTATCTATTTGTGATAAATTCTAGGAACACAATTGTATGCACTGATAACTATATGATAACTGATATGATAACCGCATTTCAACTTTGTGTAAGGAGTTAATACCATTGAGACAACAGAGACATATCTTTGTTAGTTCATTGACAAGTGGAAATTCAAGTGCTGCTTGATGATCATTGCCATACGTTTTGAACATACCTTCAGATATTTTATTGAGTGAGTTTACTTTGTGTCAAAAAGATTTATAAATTCAGTAAGACCTCAATAATACGACGACCCTTATTGTTGTGGTCTTAATATTGAGGTTGAATAAAGAGCAAAACTGTGAAAATGGACTTGAACATTTTGTTCTTAATTTTGAGGTGGTATTATTATTGAGGTGGTCTTTAAGTGAGGATTTACTGTATGCATTAAAACCAAAAATAGATTAATAATTACAGAATTGATTACTAAATAGTACTTGTATGTTGTGAGCTACGTTTGTTGAAAAAGAACTCTGGTGCAGCAAGTCTTGTAAGGTATAATAGAAAGCGACTGTACATGTTCACCAGGACTGTTATATAGAACATACACGACTCAGTAACTTCCTGTTTTTACTTAAATTGCAGTAATGGTTAGTCGAAGATAACAACGGTTCTACATCCTATTCCCTTGATAAGACCATTTACTACACGTTCTTTCCAATACGCAGTTCAACGATCAAATTTAACTGCATGGTTTGCATTGTTGTTCAGGAATTCTGGAAATAAATCAGGACATGTATTAGTTGTTTGTTACCGAGCTACAGTGTAATTTCCTAGAAACTGACATGTACATAAAACAAGGGGGTTGTTGAAAATGACTGCTCATTTTTTCAAATCTCTTTTAAAACATATACTGATTTACAAAAAATGTTTATGCAAGTACAACTGACATATGTTATGTTATAGTTTGAGACGGACAAGTATCAATTAGGTCACATTAGATAATGAATAGCTTAACGTTAATACAGTGGAGAGGAAATGGAGTAAATATTTCTTGACATTTAATTAATAAAAAACGACATTTATTTTGTTTTACAGCGTGCATGATTTATTCTGCCAGAAAGGAAAGACGTACCGTTACTTTTTCACTCCAGTGTAGATAACACGCGATATTATTATCTATATATGAAAATCATTTTTGAACTGATGTTATCTTTTTATGATTAATATCTGATAACCGCATTTCATTGTGTGAGGAAGTGAATATCATCCAGACAACAGAGAAATCTCTAGTTAGTTCATTGACAAGCGGAAAATACTTCTTGGTGATCATGGTCATACGTTTTGAACATAACTTCAGACATTTTATTGAGTGAGTTTACTTTGCGTCAAAAATCATGCTCAATAATCGTTACCCCGGCAATAATTGTAAGGACTATTTGATGAGTGACTATTCACGTTAATTAGGTAGGTCATACTTTATAGAATATGAAAACCCTCTTCCTAATACCGTCAAAGTAACATTCTGCTCAATATTTGTTCATTTGTTTACCTAAACATGAACATATATATTTCCTATAGTTAAAACATCAATAAACAGGCATTAACAAAGAATGAACTCATAATGTATTGATCTGTATTTGTTGAAGAAAGATGTCTGTACATCATAATTTAAAAGAAAACTTCCAGTTTTTTAACAATCAGGCTATTTTACAAGTTTTGCCTGTTAGTAATATGGTTAAAACGATATTTTCTATTGGTTATACATTGCAATGGTTCTTATTAAAAATGTTGTACCCCAATGTTACATCAATACTGGATGAAGCCAATTAAACATTTTATGTTCAGATAAGCCAGATACATCTTTAAGGAGTGTGACGGTATTAAAAATCCATACATTTAAGACATACCTTAACATAGGGGTATAAGACATTTTGTTTATACAGTGTTCAGAGTGTTTCCTGCCCAATTTTTGCCTATTGTGGCCAGTTGTCTTGAATTGTCCTGTGAGCATTTCCATCCATTAATTCCCCCTCCCCTCCTTTTACTGTCCATTTTGATTCTCTTAATTATTCCTTATGGTCTGTTGGGCCGTTCCTTGTGCCTCTGTTCCTTAATATGTGTACAGTTTGACCTCCTTAGGTGCGTTATGTTTTGTGGATTGTTGTTTTTCCTGAGGTCTGCGTGGGGAGGTATTGTCTTGTGTATGTGGCGTTCCCCGTAGTTACGTATTCTCTCTGTTTTATATATCAATATAATTGTTAAACGATTTTTAGTGAATTCTTATCAATAATTTAATTCCTAAGTGATTGAATCAATAATTATAAATGTGCAAGCATGTATGTAAATGATATTGAATTGACCAGTAATGATTCCCGTATACACTCAACGACAATTCTAAGTCCACACTTCGATTTTCATGGCTAACTTCGACATTTGTTGGAGTATTTCGACCAGCAGCAGTAAAACTGTCACGGTTGAGCGGATTCGTATCCGATTGTTATTTTTGTTCTGTTTTCATATCATAAAATATTTTGTTAAGATTGTGACCAGATTTTATAAAAATACTCCAACAAATGTAGAAGTTAGCCATGAAAATCGAAGTGTGGACTTAGAAATGTCGTTGAGTGTATATACGTAACGTCAATTTTAGTGTAACGTCATGAGTCACTTATAGTGTACACAACGACTCAGCATTTTCTGTTAATTCACTGTATGTTTAACATCTCGTAACTTATATTTCTCCTTCGGATTTCATTGAGTCAGACATTGAAAAATTAATGCAATCTGTAAAACTAATATACAACATCATCATACAGTCTTCCTCAGTTATAAAACAAGTAGCCTGCTCGTGATAGCTATCTAATGTTTCTCACAGAAGTCTAGATATTATGTCGACTTTTCTGGCAATATGTCTTCACTTTGTGTATTTTTAGAATTCTGTGTCATACCTACTGATCGAGCACACATCTTGTAATAGGGATAATAAGTCTTTATGTGTTCAAGTGGAGATCATGGTAGTCAAGTTAAGTTTTGAGTAGAAATAACTCGCCCGTGAAATTTGAACAATATATTTATTCAAACATTCCACAAACGTTTTGTCAACATAACGGTAATACTTTCTTTCCAGTGTTATCTATTGATCGGACCCAAGATTTCTTAAGACGACATTTTTCACCATGGGAGACAAGAATATAAACCCTTCTTACTGCGAGCAATGTACAGAAGATGACAACAATGGCATGAATAAAGTAAAACATAATGCTCAAAATGCGACAGCCGATGATAACGCACAATCTAATAGATCCAATTTGTTAGGAAAAGAATGCAATGAGACAACTTGTGGAGGTGATATCAGTCACGTGCACACCACGTCTTATGAACCTCACAGAAGCACGGTTTATCATGAGGTTAATATTGATGACCAATCAAGCGTAAACAATCGCAATATTTCAAATGATAACGCCGCCTTGCATTCCAAAGGAACAGAACGTACAGACGAAGATAAATACGACGGAAAAGACCAAGTGACCGTGAGCGATAATCAGGAAGATGATTCTTTATTTTCTAGTTCACAAATAAAACGTGATGAAATTGAAGACAATTCAGAATTAGGTGGTAATCAGTTGACCAGCAACGCGCACAAAGAAAGAAGTGTCGACAAAATTCAAACTAATTCGGGCGCCGCAACACATTTAACATTTGTCGATGAAGAAGATGGTCTTTTAAAGATGTTGAAAAATGCATGTGTTGGCAAGAACAAACTTCTAGACGAAGAATTAGAACCATATTCAAAGAATCCGTTTGATATGGACAAGAATAATACGACTTACGGCACATCAAATATGAACGAAGCTGTTGGTGCGCGGCCTGTCCGTCCGGGTGCGAGAATCGCACCACCAACGAGGTCAAAAACGGAGAATATACAAGGAGAAAGAACTGTACTCTTGAATAATGAAACACTGAATGTATATGGTGAGTCCGATGAATACAAAAAGACTGAGACTAGGACAGCAGTGAGTCCAATCCATCAGACGGAGGGTCCTAACAACAATGCCTCCCAAAGTGTTTCACAGGCGACAACACACGTGCCAAGTATAACACCCAAACGTAGTGCCGACGATGATCGTTATGACTTTTCCCGTTCTGAGAGAGGGTATATGGTGCTTATCGTTAATGACAATTTTGTACGACAATCGTCTAGAGATGGTGCAATATGCGATCTTAGAAAAATGAAAGAGATTGGGAGAAAGTTCGGATTCCGTGGTTTGCACTATCAAATTAAGGAAAGAAATCTGACAAGGCCAGAACTTTCGGATGTGTTGTTGAAAGCTCAAAGGACAGATCATTCGGACTGTGACTGCTTTCTGCTCGTGATTAGCACTCATGGGCTCGAGCAAAAAAACGCACGGATGGGTGGCCAATTTGACCACGCCCTCGTTTGTGCAGATGATCAACTGATTTTCACCAGCAGTATTATAGAAATGTTTAATGACACTAAATGTCCGAGTTTGAAAGGGAAACCCAAAATGTTTCTGATTCAAGCCTGTCGAGGTAAATTTTCGATATATCTTAATACTTAATAATATAACAGTCAGAGTCAAACAAGTTAGTATCCGTACCCTTTAAACACACGATTTTCATTATTTGGTATATGTGAGATTATTTCAGAACGGTATTTTAAAATGAATGCAATCGTGATATTAATCAGATTTTGTGCTCGCTGTAAGTTTTTATGCAGTGTACGCTTAATTACAGTTAACAGACTCACTTTTGTACTAAATGCTCATAACTATATTACAGGAGAACAATTAGATCACGGAGAATCCTTGCGTGTTGCACATCCTAAATCTGAAGACAAAACATGCAGTGGCACAGACCCAGGTAACTACCTTAAGCACTTAGTCATTATCACCAAACGTTTTCATCCTTTGGAAAATGTTGTATATTTTGGTACATTTGGTGCAAAACATATTACTTGTACAATCATTTTGATATTAAGCCAAGTGGCAGATTGATTAATCCATACACTTTTACAGTTAAACTAATGACTAAAACTTGTCAGGCAAAATGGTATTGGATAGGCGATCATGTGCGCTGCAGTTCTATGCATCTAGCACGGATTTATAATCAAGCACTGTTACTGAAATAATACACATTGAACCTTCCAGCTGTATCGTTCATTTTCATGCACCATTTCAGGAAATCCACGACGTAGGGGGGAATCTTTTGATGATTCTGACACTAATTGGGAAGACGATTCATGGAGGATGAACCATCCACGCTCTCAGACAGTTCAGAAGATTTACGCACCTACTCCATACGCTATTGTAGAAACACCGTCCCTGAAATGTGATAATGACATGCTCGTTATGTACGCTATACCTCCAGGAATGTTTGCATGGAGACATACAAATGAAGGTTCCTGGATGATAGACTATCTACACCAAGTTTTAATGAAGCATGATCTGAGGCAGCCGAAGAACTTCTTAAATCTATTGACGCAAGTAAACGCGATGATGTCAAGACGTGCTACAAATACCCCATCCAACCCTGTGACACACGATAAAACTGCTATATCTGTGATAGAACATAAACTGTGTAAGGACATAGTGTTTGAGCAGAAGGTTCCTCTCTCAGACTGGATGCGGTAGAAACATATGAAATCGGTAAATGTATTATAGGGAGTTATTCACGACAGTGTACCTTCTGTTAAACAGATCTTGAATACAGATCCTTTTTTAGAGAAGTTATTAATTTTGCATTTTATTTTAACTTTTGAGTACACCTGGGGAAACCTGAACAATTCTTTCCAGGAAAACATGTGAACATGAGATTAAACTGAGTGTCAAATATATTCATAAAAGCGTTTCCATTATGACAGAAACACACCACTATTTACATCTTAAAACGAAGTTGCATGACTACAATTTGAATTAAACCGAGAGTGCAATGGGATTCGTTTAAACAAATGGTTGTCTCCCTTTAACTGCTTTGTGTGTTCCCTGCTCGGAAAACCAAATATTTTAGTACAAAAAGTTCATACGATTTTATTTTCATTCATTGAAAAAGCATTCAATCTTTTTAGATAGGGTATGCTTTTACAGATTTTATCTTGTATTTTGTTAACATTCACAATGGATAATTATAGAAAAAGATTAGTTGTGTATTACTCGTATATGTTTTTAATGCTGTTCTAGTATCGTGTGTATACATATCATCGTTGTTCGCCATTATGTTTTATTATTTCAACCTGTTTTATTGTTAACCCTGTATGCCCGTAATGGGCCATGAATAGTTAAATAAAAGTTCAAAGTTCAAAGTTGGCATTTCTAAGTCTTACTGAGCGATCGGTCGATATTTTGAATGTGTTTTTAGCGTTTTGGATCTTTATTAATAGACAAAAGTACACATATTTATGCCTAATATTCTGCTCGAGTTGATATGTTGTTTTAAAATGATTCACCCTAATCGAGTGCAAGTCTATTATTATGAGGGGTTACTCATTTGAATGAATAGTAAAGTCTCTTGGTATCGAGAGGTTTGTAGCCAGTCGTACCCAGACATGCCGGAGTAGAGATGGTTCTTCCCCCGAGGTGAAGGTACGGAGCAGCAGTCTATGGGCTTCGAATGTCTCAAGCGCATCTCGTTGTTGGGGCTTGAAGTTGGCCACCATTCCCGTAAACCTGAAGTGTATCTGTCCACGGCTTGGGGCCTCTGCTGCAACGGCACACTGATGACTGAGTACTGTTCTCTCAACTCCCTCTGTGTGGTCCAATCAAGGCAGCCCATGGCAACCAAGAACACGCACCAGTGCATAAGGGATGCTGGGGAATTGAATGGCTCCGCCTTAAAGGCATCCGGCGCACTCAACCCCATCTCCGTACTAAACTAACGCATGGCGGCGTTCATTGGCTTGGAGACCTGAAGACAACCTCTTGTGATCATCTTCAAAATCCTTATATAATTAGTAAGGCCCCCTCAATCCTACTGGCACAGCCGAGTACATACTTTACTCGGGTGCGAGTAATCTTTGTAGTCAATCCTCTGTTCTCCTCTAGGATGCTTGGAAGGTGGACACCGAAGGCACGTGACCTCGACGCCTGCTCCCTTCTACCAGAAATGGGGCAAACAATGGTGTCTACCATGGACCGCTAGGGTCTCTCAGTCTCGTAGCGTGGTTTCTTCGCCATCGCGCCCAATTCCGGTGACAAAGAGGAGACGCGGCGTACCGCGCCACCCGCTTGGTAGTGCGGGTTACACGGCTAGGACCGTCGGCTCCACGACTTTGGCGCTGACCATGTTGCACAGTGTCCTCACAGTTCCTGCTATCCCTGGCTGCGATTGACTCCTTACGTGAGTATACAGCGCTTTTCTGTGGTGAGCATCGTCTAGACCATCTTGCTGGCTAGGCTGGTCTTCCTTAGGATGGTTTCCGTGAGGACCGTCTAACCACCGGAGATGGCTTCTGGCACGGATTTGCAGGCTCCGCGGAATCGCTATGTACGTCCGCAGGCGTCCCCTCCAGTTCACCAATTGTTCCCCACGTCGGCCACTACCCTCTACATCTCCGGTGTGTCCTTAAGCCGGTTATCCTGAGAAGGTCCACTAAGCGGATCAGGACGGGCGGTTGGTGACCTTGATTTTGGCATCTACTAATGCGGCATCATGAAACGGCATAGTAATGGCGTTCTCTGGTTCTTTTTCCTGATTTTCGACTCCCGTCCCAGTAGCATGTCGACCAGTTGTGTCCCTTGGTAAACGGATAGCATGATTGCCTTTACTAGTCCCCTGCCGCGAAGATATTTTCCAGCTGATGTGGCCTCTTCAATGGTGGCTTTTGTTTTCATATTAATACCTGAAGCATAAACTATTCTCTTACTTGTTCAGTTCAATTTTAGGTAAGGTGTCACGCTCACCCGAGTGGATTGCTAGTAAACATGTAGCAGCAACTATTCTAAAGGAGCTCCTTAGGACTAATTAATTTAGCGACATTGCACCAGAATGTGTCCATATCCAGTGCATCTGAGGCCGTGATGTTGACGCAGCCTCAGACAAAGTCAGTTCCCTTGCGGTTGAACCGCTTCTTGTTTTGGCTTTCTAATTCTTGGCTCACATATCGTGGTCACCCTGCGCACTCTGCTACAACCAAGCCTATGGTCCAGCAATTCTTCATTGTGATCAACGTTGTCAGCATTGCCATGCATGTTGCCAGGCCTGTGTACCAGTTTCATATACTACTGAAAGTTTGCTAAGCACCAAATATATGACACATGATGTTATGTGTGGTTTAGTACTGGTTTGTGCCTTTTTATGTTTATTTGATTCAAAACTATATTCGGATGGTCTCCAATGTATACATAAAGCAACAACAAAAACAGCAATATTGTGACAGATGTAAACACGTACGTTTTGCAGGAGATTTTGGTACATCGCACATTGTGTATATGGCAAATACGCAGTATTCAGGGGTCAATTCTTTGCCAATATCAGACGATCTATAAGTGAAGCAGAAATGTGTTGAAGGGATGGTGGAGCAAGGGGTCAGGCATCGTTGTTGGGGAGGTACTTGGTGCACCATACTGCAGTCACCAGAGCCTGGGCAAGTATCGGCAGTTTGTTACACCTGTCAGGCGACCTGGTGGGGGCAGAGAAAGGGCCACTTCGAAAGCTGATGATAGGTTTCTGCTATTTCAGGACCCGTTTTGCAACTTCAAGATGCATCAGGGATGAATGTTTCCACTCAGACCATCCGATCAAGGCTGCATGAGGGTGGTCTTCGGTCAGGAAGACCATGTATATGCATCCCGCTGACACAGAAACATCGCCAGTGGAGACCAGTCCTCTTCATCGATGAGTCCCGGTTTTGCCTTGATTACACGGACAGCCGTTCTATGGTATGTAGGAGACCAGGGAAGAGGCTTCATCCACTTTACATCGCTAACACAACTGATATAGTGGGGCCTCGGTGATGGTCTGGTGTGGCATCAGCTGGGATGGACGCACCGAGCTCTGTGTCCTTGACCTGGGCACTTCCTCTGGTCAACGATATAGGGATGAGATTCTGGATGTTCATGTAAGGTCCTACTCTGGTGCAGTCGGCGACAGCTTCTTTCTCGAAGATGATAACGCCCGTCCTCACACTGCTTAAGTTACTCGGGAGTTTCTGGAGAGGGAGTGATCGAACGGCTGGAGTGGTCTGCCGCTCTCCGGATTCGAACCCGATCGAGCACCTCTGGAATGACCTACATCTAGCAATTTCAGCTCGACAAGTTCAACCAAGAACCGTCCAGGAGCTTGGTGACCTTCTAGTCGAAGAATGGAACAATGTGCCACAGAGGGCTATCCGGAACCTGATTGTCAGCATGAGGATGCGCTGCCAAGCTGTGATCGATAGCCATGAGTCACTTACCAGATACTAAGCCAAAAATAAGCGGTTGTATCATCTTTTGAGCAAATAATAAAAAATACCCCAGTTACTCAAAATTCCCCTTTTCCATGGTTGTCTTGTTCATTGGGAAAAAAGGTCCTGATAAACTAAGCTCTAAAATCATACAACGTGTTGTTAAACTAAAACATAGCTAATTTACACCAAAATATTTTGAGTTAAACCTTTTATTCTATGTAAATATATTTGTGGTGCTTAGCAAACTTTGAGTAGTACATGTACGAGCTCGTATATTAAACTGGGACAGCTCTTCTCTCCACCTGGCCTGTTGCCACTGCTGTGGTTCTCTGAAGTTCAGTCACCATGTCAAGCTCGAATGGTCGATGCGTACCGTGAATGGTCTTCCTAGCAATTAGTGACTGTATTGTCTTGTAAATCGCGGATCTCCTCCAGTGTGGTACGGTGTCTCCGCTGCCATTTTGAAACCAAGAAAGATCAATATTGCTGCGAATGTCCATTTTGAAGGTAGGGAGGCTACTGCTATTAGGAATCGGGCCAAGCAGATTCATGTCCCTTGTTGGTGGCTAAGATAAGAGTGATGTCCCATGGTTACAAAATGCCCACCATAATCACCAAGAGTAACGTCCCTTAATATCAAAATAGAGTGTAAGTAAGCCCCGTCACGAGAGTCTTGTCCTCTGGTTTCAAAATGGTCGCCATTATCAACAAGAGTAACGTCCCTTTATTTTGAAATTGAGGCTAAGAAAGACGAAGAGTGATATCCCTATTGTGAAAAATGGCCGCCATTTTGAAAAGGGGATGTATATCGTATTGAGAATCGCACAAGGATACGAACAACTAGTGACCAACAAACACAACTTTCAGAAAATTGTCAGTTTGGAAGATAAGTTGAACATGCGTGTTAAAAATTAGTCGTTTATTTAGTAAACACATTTTTCCATTTCAATAGGTATATTACTCATTGGTTAGAATTCGTAGGTCTACAGAAGCGGCCCGTTCTAGGGCGGTTGTCGTACATCAGTTGCCACATAGCGTATGAAAATACATTTAAATACTCATTTACCGAAATGGGCATTTTCGTTCATCAAAATGCAACTAGTTATTTGTAACTTCCCTTACAGAAGCGTTTGATTATGTATAAATGTTGCAGGCAAATAAAAGTCTTAGTCTGACCCTCGGTTGAGCATTTTTTCACAGTGAAGGTAGTCTAATACAGAGTCTATTACGGTGAGTCAATGTCTCCCGGACTTATTTTAAACAATTCAGTCACTGATTGGATGAATAATAATACGCAAAAATATATAATGAAAACACTTGCTTCAAACGTACCCTTTTGTGTCAGATATCACTGTTTGTGTCGAGACACGGATGCCATTGTTCTTCGATACCTCATTACTTTGACCACTGAACATGAGCTATTTACTTCATCGAATAATCTAACATGACTAAACAGACATAACAGAAATTGAAAGTATCGTCTTAATCCAATGGGTTGACTTCAATCAAATGTAAGCTTACTCGTACACCGCCGTTCAAGCAAAACAAACATTGTTTTAGTCCCCGTTTTAATATTGCTGACGTACATACTGTTTGCAAAGAAAAACATAGATATATTTTTTATCAACTAACCGATTTAAAAGGAAATAACAAACGCGTTACAAATGAAGTTAGATATCTCTACCCAGGCACAGTAACGTTCTATATGTGGACATAAGCAATTGATAAATAAATCAGGTTTTCGGCCAAACTTTATGATGTCTGGTCCTTGGTAAAAAAATACTAAAAAGAAAATTCAACATAAAACAACGAAAATCACGTTTAATGACTCTAAGTCAGGACTCTACTATCTTTCAAACAAAGTTGATACATTCATCTCAGTCAAGTTAATACGATTTCCAAGCGTCTGTACAAACTATCTTCACCAAATATAAAGAATCTTAAAGAATTTCAAACCATTCAACCTTTTGGTGAGATATGTAAATACATGTATATGCGGCTGTATTTCCGTCTACAACCGATGATGATAAGATGTCGATCAGATGTGGCTTACAGGGTGGTCTGGAACAGACTGACAACTAGCATATAAGGCAAGTAGAAAAGTATTCCAATATTTTGATAGAATGAATTCGAGTTCGAATCGGAAGCTGACGGACCCAACGGTGAGTTTAGTTGTTTACATCGATTAGATGATAATGTTAACACTTTAGGCCCAACGCTTTTGTATGTATGTACACGTTATTTGTATATTTGTGCAAATAAATAAAATATATATAAATATGTATAAATAAAATAAAATATGATTCAACTAATCGATTGTGAAACAAGTTGCTACAACTTACATCGACTATTCTCGATGACTGCGACTGTAAAGTTCGCGGTGCATCTTCGACGGATTCGGGACTCGAAACCTCGACTCTCGGACCAGGAGTCAAGCGCTCTACCCCCGACCACTATGCCTCACTATGATTTAAAATATGATCGATTAATAAAAATCTGGTCCATAAATTAGGGACTAATTAATCAGATGGTCTTATTCTCGAGGTTGTATTTAAGTGAGATTTTCTTGCATATGCTGCTAATAAAATGCGTTTGCTTACTCGTTAACTTTGTGTGCTCATGCTATGATCGAGTCATTTGATACAAAAGGTGTTAAATTTCAGTTTTCGTTTTTTTAAATATTTTTACAATAAAACTTTGATAATTTATCATTTTGCAATTATTTCCAAGGACATTACAGTGCAGTTTTTTTCCATCTGTAATAGAAAAGAATGTGAATGGTATTTGTCATAAGGTAGGATTGAATTGTACGATAAATGACGATGAACTCTGAACGTAACCGGTATCAATCACATGAGGGGTACTCATGCGATATCTTTGTTCAATAAGATATATACATGATGTGTTATCATTATATTGTTAGTTTGTACCAGGTTTTAAGCCAGATACCTTTAAAGTACTGAATAATTCGTTCATACAATACGTGTACAATATAAGAAACATGAGAAGTCTGCTACTTCTCGTTCTTGTAGGATTAGCTTATGGTAAGTTCTATATTCATTAATACAGTTATTTTATCAATTACTATAAAATGATTTAATTTCTTTTTAGATTTCTACAAAACTAAGCTGACATAAGTTGAACCATGCAAATATCGCACGCAGAGAACACCTGAAACGTGGCACCATTTTGATTCTAAGGAGTCCACCACTTCCTAAAGTTTATATCATGCGATAAACAGTTGGGGTTGATATTTATCACATCATCGCGAATGGATCATCGTGTGTGTCCGTTGGGCAGTTTTTTCGCAGAGAAGATAACCGTGCCATTTCTGTGCAAGCAAACAACCAGGCTCTTTCTATAGGGACTTCCATGCATACCAAAACTAAAACTGTATCCATAGGACACGGATGCCCCCACTTTTCATCTTTGTCTCAAAACAAAAGCATTGATATTTGTTCTCTCCATTGTCACTACACTGGAGTGTAAAGTTTGGCTACTGAGTCTGGATTTAGAAGAGCAGATCGGGTTACAATATCTATACTATGCAGTTACGGTTCCCATATACATTCATGTACACATAATTAACAATTGTTTCAAAGTTGGTGAATCTGTGTCACATAATTCAGAAGTTGAGTGTCTGCCACAATATGATCAAGTATGTATTTGGACTAAATCAAGGGCCGTACCTGCCATTACAGACCCGATTCAAAAATTAATTCTTAGATGCACAACTCATCTTGCCAATTAACATTTCCGTAACGTTTGGTGATTCTCGACCAAATGGTACTACAATATTATCGGGACATACACACGCACAAGCATACGAATGCTCGCTCGCTTGTTCGTACGTACGTACGGACGGACGGACAGACGGATGAAAAGAACAAATTAACATGCGCCCGCCTCCCCAAGTGGGAGCGTAAAATCACAGAGTTTTGTATTACTCTAACAATACTGTTATAGCAATTTAATCCATATACAGTATAGGGAATCACTTTCGGTTTTGCACATGCTTGCGTTCGTACACAGTTCCTCTAACACAATGAGCTATATACGACCAACTGCTCCGAATACAGCTCCCCGATAAGCTATATTCGAAAGGAGCTATATAGTTTGTGACATTACTAAAGTGAACGTACCCGACCGACCTGCCCAATGTACGTTTGATTTATTTCTTTACCAAGAGTGAAACACAACATATTGGTTTTAAATATTCCCTCTTTGGTGAAGTGATCTACCATTGAATTCATATGTTGAAATCATAAGAAAGGAGAGATAGTATGCTTTGTCAAAGAGGCTGGTACGAACACTTGCATGTGGGTAACCAAATACATGTGAATTAGCGCAGCTGCTCATTGACATCATACGTTATTTGTCTCACCGCTATAATTTGGCGTTATAAGTCCACCTCGGCTAGTAAATTGTGGATTATGATATACATTTGTTCTTTATTTTATCAATATTACATCGGTAACTACATGTGACTACAATCGGTTTGCACCAAATACTTGTACCAAGAAGTCATTTATCATAATGTTAAAAGAGACAGTTTCACAAATTAATAACAAACAAAGTGTTTTCCACTCTCAGTTGTGTGTTCGGGTCTGATATTCGTCTGACACAGTACTACCACCAATTCTACGCTACTCGAAATTTTCTATGGTCCATATTTCCATATTACTATCATTTTATGCTCTTTTGATTCATGTGAATGTTAGTCACTGGATATTCTTTCAAATTATTAAACATGTTTGCACAATCCATTCAAGCATTACAAGCACTATTATACAGCTAGCAAAATTCAAATAATCCTCAATTAACAGGAGCGCCAGGTGGACGAGCGGGTCTTTGTGAGGTGTGTCATCTACTAGTGGGTGAAGTCCAAGACCTGGTTACTACAGGACAGACTCAGGTTTGTATCTTAACAACGTCACATATACAGTAGAACCTCGATAATATTGAGGTGGTCTTATTATTGAGGTGATTTTTAAATGAGGATTTACTGTACCTTCTTTTGTTTCTGTCTGTTCAACGGCTCATAGACATTCGCACATGAAAATAAACCTCTTATTAAAAGTTATTACACTTGTTCGGCTTAAAGTTAACTTACAGTGGGTTTGAAACTAAATCGTAGCATACAAATGATAACTAAATTTATTTTGATGAAATTTTAAAGATTGTTTAAGATTGTAAGATTATTAAGGTCTAGTGCCCGAACGATACGAGTAAAATTATTTTAGATAACATGCAATAACAGTCCGGATTTTGGGATAATCGATAAATGATTTACGCATCAGAATTGTATCATGTTTACGCCCAGAGAACAACGAGTCAACCTCATGCACGTACATATATTTGGTATTTATTCGAGGTACGACTTTCTCTGCATACATACATGAATCAATGGTGAGATTGTGTAATCTACCAGATAAAAATATGATATCATCTATAATAAGGTTAAGTACAACGATCAGACACACTACTTTAAGAGTTTATACAAATACTTGATAACAATAGGATAATGATTTGAATTGACATGAAATACAACTGAGAAGCGATAATTTGTAAGAGCCATGCAGTGGTGATTATACACATCTTTATATGTATTGAAAGTAATTTTGTAAATGACATACCAGTACCGTATATACTGATCACGTTAAATACTTTAAGTAAGGAAAATGCGCCTAACCATTCACAGCTGTCTAAATGGCAAATTTCTCTGGGATAAAACCTTTGTATCAATATATTACTACTTATGGGACCACATAATGAAAATCACATTAAACTAATGTGTTTGGCGAAAAAATCATAACAGTACATAGCCACGTACGTTTTCATTAATATTTCTGATATCTAAATAAAGTTCCTTCCATCTATTCCAGAAAACTATTACAAGCTATGTAGAAAATATATGCTCCAAGTTGCCATCGGAGGAGAAAGATGTCTGCCATAGTTTTATGACAAAAAATTCGAAAATTATATTCAGCCAGCTTGCACAGGATCTTGTGAGTACAATACATATATAGTAATGCTCTACTTTATTGTTGTCCTTTACTTGATGTATATACAAAATGCAACAAGAATACTACTACCAGCGGCCCTCAAACTATTTGTTTTGTCTGGGTGACTACAGTCCACACTTGCTTTATGCCAGCTTGTGTTTGAGACACTGAGTGTTAACACTTGAAGGAATAGTGAAAACGTCTTAAAATGCACAAACCAAGTACGTTCATTTCAATTACGGTATACTTCATGTTTTCGTGGACATCGGAGTTTTCATACACGCGTTCTAGCTCTTAAACACATTATACGTTTAAAATATGACGAGATGAGTTACAGAAACATGTATTTGAAACTGTACAACTCCATTATCTTCACAACTTGTCTCTTTATGAAAGATCCCTGCTTGGTTCAAAGTCGTATATCTAATTAAAAGTGTACGAAGATCACCTACTTTTTATGTGTCCCTTTTACATTGTCTAGAGCACACGGCCTACTGTACACAGATCGCATTTCTTACCCCTGTTGTTCTCTTTTGCCTAAGTTTTATCACAAATACATAAATTACAAAATGTTGATGCATTATAGACACCACATGATTTCTGTATGAAGTTGGAAGATGTATGTCCATCACAGGAACAATATGATGCACCCGCGACCGAAGTGGCTAATCCTTCTGCTGTAAGTAGTGAAGGGGAAACGTTACTATGTATACTATATATTTTTAGTCGGGCTTCTTTTATTCCTTCTATCCGAATACTTGGTGTCATCCGAAATAGATATCAGGTCCCGGTGTATTCTTATGCACGTCGGATTGAAATGGGCTAATCGAAACCATGTATTATTCGAAATATTGTATTGTTCGCAAGTCCAATTGTGACATACATGTATAGTTGGTGCTAAACGGTTATGAAGAATTTGTGGATTTGAACAAACTATATCAAGATCATAGACTTATACATTTTTAACTGGAAAACGTAAACCAAGTGCCGAATGTTTCATCAGTTTTGCCACGCAAATACGATATTACAACAAAAACATGATTGATAATTGTTTGTGATATAAAATTTATTATTATAAAATTGTTATATTGTACTTGTTTGCTCTTCGTGCAATACCGAATCCAATCAGGCTATAAATTTTAATATGAAATAAATATTCTTAATATGTCCACTACAATACATGACTTGGTGGTGAGGAAACAGCTGTCTTACTTGGTATATAACCAACAAACATAATAATAGCAACATAATTCATCATATTGATGTATTTCTCTATTATAGAATCCGTTGGAATGTGAGCTATGTAAACTGGCAGTATTGGGCATTGATAAACTTATAGGACAGAACAAATCAGAGGCCGCTATCAACGCTACCCTGGAAAAGTTCTGTGATGGTCTACCTGATAAACTTTCAGACATTGTAAGTATTTGACAACAGTTTACAGAATCACAACTGTGAAGTAACAAAATATGTTGGATGTTTTCATATGGAATATATTAAAACAGTATAAAACTAACTTTCAAGTGGTATCTGTATTATCTGAGTATTATATGATAACACATCAGTACGAACGACGGGGGTGTTTAATTACAGACCCTCCAAAACTTTTATAGTCACAGTCTATGTGTGCGACTGTTCAACGTCCCAATCCGTAATCTAGTTCAAACGAGTAAGTGTTTTTACATTTCAGTGCCGAAAAATTGAACCATTGATCCTGAAAGGAATATCATCTGGGTTAGAACCGAGTGCTGCATGCAAGGTGGTGAGATTGTGTGCGGGTACGTATCCATTATACCAACATGTCTCTGTTTTGCACTATTACTAACAGTCGAACCTGGTTGTAGACGCCATCGAGGAACGGAAACTTATGCCCAATTGTTCACTACTGCGTCTTTTTAAGAACACAATAACCAATTATAATGCAAACACGCTATTTTGATATTTGTTGATATAATACAACAATCGTTTATATTTTGGTTACGGATTAAACTCGGGGATCGTGACATCTTCCCACGAAAGCATTAAATCATACATCACAATATAAACAGTTGGATGCTCCCTAAATATTAACAAATCGCAAAAGTAAATGAAAAATCAAATTGTAGAAGGTTCGGTTTATCATGTTCGGTTTAAACTGGGTCAATGCATCTGGTACTGTTTTGAGAGAACCGGTCAAGACTCCCATCGCCGAGAGCTGACACGTATTGGTATGATGGACTGTATTAACCATTTAAAAAAATGTGATACACTAACTCAGCCCTTGATCTTGGACATTGACCGGTGACGATGTTTAACGATAACCTTGCCTTCGATACGTATACGTATACACCCTCATATAACAATCTGATACACATATTTTACCGATCACATTTAACTACGTCGGTAATCAATTCAGATATGGGCATGTTGTTATCAGGTGTATTATAGTTCACTTATGTTAAGAAAACACGCTATTGTTTCACTCCTACCACCTGATCATGATAATTTTGCAGCCTCATTTTCCTGATCTAATATTGAGACATCTAAGTATAATCTCTACATCGATTGTAAAACAAGTTCATTACAACTTCTGTAAATCACTCTAGATAACTGCTTCATGTGCTACAACGCAGTACTGCTTCATGTGCTACAACGCAGTACTTCTTGCTAAATCAGGTATTGTGAAGTTCGTATTTCATCGTCGTCCAAGGCTGGAATCGAACTCATGACATTCGGGTCAAGCGTCAAGCCCTCTATCTCATTACCACTATGTCTCCCTAAACGAGACATTTAGAGTGAAAATAGATGCCGCATGTAGAGATAAATAACATCCAAATACTAGAATATACCTGAACAGAAGCTAGACTACACAGAACATAGATATTGTGACGCTCAAACATAAAACTCTGATGATAAAGATGATAATGAACAGGAATTATATTTTTCAGTGGCTAGCGAGGAAGGTTCTGCACAAATGAATTGCGAAGTTTGTCATGCGGTGATGAGAGCCATTGGCGTTCAGGTACTAATCTTGAACGATATATTATACGGTATCTAAAATTCACGTGAGCGAGAATACAATCGCACAGAAATGAACTAGACAATATATCATTCAATGTATTAACAATAAGCAGGCACCAAAACTTATTTCTATTGCGTTATAGAACATATATTTGTATCTTTTTTAATTTCATACACATATTGAAAACAAAGTATTTTTTTGTAAATTGAAACAATAAAATATTGCTGCAATTTTTACTATCGATTGAAATTACAAATCGATCTTTACGGTCAATACGTTGGTAACAAAGATGTGTATATATGTATTGGAAATTTATATTTCAGGATACAGGAACCGTATGTGTTCATCAACGAACATGTCAGGAAGAAATCCTTGAAGAACCAGTGAGAATTGTGGAGCCTGTACAAGAGACGCCAGTGGAGACAGTTGAACCAGAAATAAAGGTATTTACAACATTCATTTATGTGTGAATAATCTCGATATGAGACAGATATCTAGAAACGTTCATACACGTAGAAACAGGGCGCTTTCAAAACAAACAAATTTCGTCAAGAACGTTTTAAATATTCAAAGTACTTCGAAACATCATAATTATAAACATTCATATATAATTGTTCTGATTAACTTTGAATTCAATGAAAACACTGGAGGTTTATAATCCTATTGGTTTCATCCGAATTGAAATTCATGATACATACGCTAACCACCATGTCCGTCTTCCAATAGTTTGTGCATTTCACTGACCCCACACACATACATATTTCAGAATACCATAGAATGCCAGATTTGTAAGTTTGCCGTACAAGCTGTCGATCATCTTCTGGGTGAGAATCGTACAGTAGCTGCTATTAATGATACTCTCATGCAAGTCTGTGATGGTCTTCCTGGAGAGCTCAAAGACTCGGTAAGTTAGGAACGCCATTTAACATTGTAAGGTTTCGAGGTGAATTAATGGTAGTATAACAGTCTTGAAACTTGCGTGATTTAGGTACAGATGGCTTAATCCAAACAACAGTTTGCAATATACAAAACAGATATTCGCAATAAGTTGTGCCGCCGACTGCATTCAAGACAATCAAGAAAGATAACTAACCCATGTTGTCATTCAGAAAAAGTGAATAATTGTCGCATTATTTACTAACCATTTCAATTGAAGTTAGAAAGTACGTGGATGGATTGTTAAATTTATATAATAGATCGTGTGGAAAAATACTTATTAATTAAGGCGTTCAAATACAAAACAACGTGCAAAGCAAAACGATTGAACATACCTTAATAAATGAAGAGAGATAAAGTATTGGAAGAAAGTCGACATTCACAAACCATGGATTTCCCATACAGCCCTTAGGGAGAAATTATACTAAAAAGGATGGGAATGGAGAAAGGAATGAAAAAAGGTGTAAAAGGATATAGACAAATGAAACTAGCACATGAGGGTGAGGGAGTGGGGGAACAGTATAACTAAAGAATGGGGAGATAGTGTAAAACAGGAGGGAATAGGGAACATCACATTGGACTGCACTACAATTACTCAAGACCCGGAAGTGACACAGCTGTATTACATTATTACAATGTTGTATTTATAAACACTGAAGATTTAGCTGAAGTGACAGCATACTAACTGCGGACTAAACTAAAACTTCCGAGATTCGACATGACCATAATTATCAATATCAATACTGTCTTTCAGTGCCTCAATGTGGAACCAGAAATACTTAATGCTATCCTCGGTGGAATTGATCCTTCCAAAGCCTGTGACTTCTTGAAGATTTGCAACGACGGTAAGTTGAACACCTTAAAAAGCTTGAAAAGCAGATTTTTTGTTGGTCGAGATGTTTTTATTCCGATATCGATCATATTATGTACATTCATTATGTCATATTTTGATTTAACATATTGAATTATTATTCCAGCTACTAAAGGTTTTACTCAGATTCCATGTGATGCATGCAAAGAAACAATGGATGCAGTTGCAGGAGAGGTACACATATTTTACTTTCTAAAATTGCATTCATCTCTGAACTATATAAGTGTAACTTACACTTTGACAAGTGTCATTTTCGCGTAGAAGGGAGACACTCCAATTTAGAGACCATTGCTTTAACAAAGCAGCTAATCAAGGGAGATCATTCTTGATATATATCCAAGAAAGCTGCATGCAAAAACAAACTTAATGCGATATAGTCTTTGTCGAGTATTTCAATATTCCCATTATAAATTTAGCATTATAGTGCTGTTAAAGAAAGGGTGAATGTAGAAATGAAACACGTTGTATTAACCAAGGCTAATATTTGTGTATTAGCAGGTTTTAATAAATAACGTAACTCATTCTTCTCAAATGCGATGTAATGTGAATTTAATGACACAACGCGTCTTGAAGCTTTTACATGTTTATACCCTTTATTTACAGGAAGGTATATCATTCTGCTATAAATTTGAAGATATTTGTGGCACTGAGGACAATACTGAGGAAAACAATGTCGATGTAAGTAAAATCGTATACTGAAGTGAAAAGAAAATGCTTTTAATAATTACTAGAACTCAGGACCACTACACAACACAGAGACAAGACTAAGACCATTAAACTATATATATGAGATACGGATGGTTTGATTGTTTAAACATAGATCATTTTGGCTAATTTAACGTATGAAAGTACCAGTATAGCATTCCAAAATAATACATCAGTAGTAAGTGATATTGTACATGTATTTATTCATCAGATCTACAATCAAATTTCAATCAGACCTCCAATGATTATTATGCCAGCATCAATAAATGTCATAAACTATATTTGTCTGGAGATAACACAAATGGATACATGCATTCTTCGCCTGGGTTTCATCCATCAAAATTGCCAGTAACTTGTGTAAGAACACATCGATACCTGCTGATAACCCCGAACCATTGATTATGTCGACAGCAAACTTAAATCACTAAAACTTCAGTGCGTAAAACGTTCGTTGCATCTAATGCCTAATCATACATTTATAGACGGAATCTAGCTAACGTTATTCTTTTACATTGCAGGCAGATGCTAAGTGTGACCTGTGCGAGTTTGTCGTGCAATTGTTGGATGAAGTACTTGCCAGTGGAGAAACAATAGATAAACTCAACGACACTTTAATTGGAATATGTAATGCTTTACCGGCTCAGGTTAAATCAATTGTAAGTATGACATCTATGTGCACAAAAAAAGCGAACATTTTCTTTCGATAATGTATTTGATCCACTTTACAAAACGTAATCGTAAACATAAAAGCGCATACGATAAGATTTTACTATTTGAAGAATGATCCGTATGATACCGGTGGATGACAATGTTATGTAAGGTTTCTACTTTGATTTCAGTGTCTGGCACTCGTACCACAGATAGACACCATTATACAAGCCGGTGTTGATCCAAAGACTGCTTGTATTACCATCGAATACTGTCCCAGTAAGTAACATTTATAGTTGATTCATTATCGGAAACACTCTCAGTAGAGAGTAACTTATATAAACAATCAAATGGCATAGTATGGTGGCATATATCTGCCTACATAATTAACTAGATAAGTATGCAGTTAACTAGATACTTATCGCGTTAACTACAATACACTTACCTAAAAAATATGTAGCTAATGCGTTACCTATCTAGTTAACTAGATAATTAACTAGAAAACTATGTAGTAACCAGATACTTATCGCGTTGACTACTTAACACTTATTTAAAATAGATTGTCCGTTCTGAATTTATTTATGATTTATCATCGACCAAATACCTTTAAGCTTGAACAATTAATGAACACACGGAACAAAGAGGAATTTATCAAGCTTAGCAAATTTATTAAAAATATAATGCAAAACATGTAGTTGAATATGTATTACTGGTCTACATTCTATTTTTCTTTTGGTCAAATTGTTGTTACTATACTAGCTCTTACCTATAAATATCGTGACTCCCCATATCATGTCACAATCTCAGCATTACCGAAAATCTAGCCCCGCATGCGTGTCTCTGTACTCCGACTTTTACACGCGTCTTCGTTGTACAGCGACAGTATAGAGATGTGACGTCCGTGGCTGGACTACTGAAAATCATACTAATCTCTATATACCCTGGTTTATTTCTTTAGCCTCGTTCTAAACTAATAATGTTGAACCAACCTCATATTTTCATGTAGTACATGAATTGAGAGAAATAAATGCTATTGTTGTTGAAAACCTAGGGGGTTAAGTGGGTAAGTGGTAGCAGTTGTGGGCACTATCAGACACATTTTCGTGTTAAGATTTTTATCTGGTATGCAAATTTATCACGATACTTATCTAGTTAACCTCATAACTTTCTAGTTAATTAAGTAGTTAACTAGTTTCTAAAACGTGATAACCACATAACTTTCTAGTTAATTATGAAGTTAACATTTGGCAGAAATATACCAACATAGCAATTGTTTGTCAACATTTGCCCTCCTCCTACCATTGTATAATTTATGTGGATATTTACTGATATA
This sequence comes from Mactromeris polynyma, assembly GCA_032209605.1. Lineage (NCBI taxonomy): Eukaryota > Metazoa > Mollusca > Bivalvia > Venerida > Mactridae > Mactromeris > Mactromeris polynyma. The sequence goes on from JASFXZ010000003.1 coordinate 17,084,825, forward strand.
TGTACGGCGACTTATGCAGTAGGAGATTTCTGTTTGGTCAGTGAATAAATTTCACTTTCCACCATTTGTGGTCATGTTAATTGTGATGACGATTTAGATATGTCTTCCGAAGCTTAATATAGTAATCAAAAACACTGGACAAATGACCATCAAGAACTACAACAACAACTGTACTATTACCACAACCATAACTATAGCAACAGTTAATGTTATTTACGATGATTATTTTTCAGAAACAGAACAATCACCAGTTTTGACAGACGATTTGAAATGTGAATTATGTTCCAAATTGAGCCAGGCACTTCCAACTGAACTAGCGTCCACGGTAAGGAGGATTTGTAAGACAATTACATGTACTGTATAATATGTATAATGTTTGTCGCCATCTGACATTCATACAGGTAAAAAAAACTAACCCGCCATTTTGTATTCTGAGAATCTCCACCACGTTAAGACAAAGAGATCTGAAACAATGCACGTGGTTTGGACAGGTCTACATGCATGAACGTGGTTTGGACAGGTATACATGCATGAACGTGGTTTGGACAGGTCTACATGCATGAACGTGGTTTGGACAGGTCTACATGCATGAACGTGGTTTTGACAGGTCTACATGCATGAACGTGGTTTGACAGGTCTACATGCATAAACGTGGTTTGACAGGTCTACATGCATGAACGTGGTTTTGACAGGTCTACATGCATGAACGTGGTTTGACAGGTCTACATGCATGAACGTGGTTTGGACAGGTCTACATGCATGAACGTGGTTTGGACAGGTCTACATGCATGAACGTGGTTTTGACAGGTCTACATGGATGAACGTGGCTTGGACAGGTCTACATGCATGAACGTGGTTTTGACAGGTCTACATGGACTTTCCTCGACAGGTCAATTCATTTGTATCATAAGTGCTTCAGCTAACAAACAGAAAATGTATCCAATATATGTTTTAGGAACTGTTTGAAATAGTTCTGGTGGGTAAGCACTTTTGACCAGTGTAGCATGTGACATCGTACAACTAAAATGAATGCAGAGTTTCTCGCGTCCTCTGTCTGCTTGTATGCGTCCTATATCCTAAGTGGATATGCAATTATGTATGATGCGAACCATTTTCAAAATATTTAAATACACATGCGTATTTATAACCTATTCTAATCGAAGCAAATTAAGAAATCAATTATAACATTAAAGTTATCAACACAAGAACATGTTTGTATGTTACTAACAACTTCCAGTCTGGTATCAGTGGACTTTCGTAGTACCTGAATAGTACGAAAGGCACCAATAAATTTCAGTTTGCATTTGTTGTCACTCTGTTGTAGGTAAAGTCTGGTGTTTGCAAAGAGGTTTGTCACGAAAGACAGAGACGATCTACACTTAATAAACTTGGTCAAATGATCAGGAACACTAAAGTGGTAAATATTCAAAATACATACCGCTAGAATACAGTAATACATGTAGCAGTGAACACCTAAGTATCAATGGCTTAGTCCAGGTCTTTCACGTTTGTCACTATACGCATGTTACAAAGTTTCGTGTGTTATTCGTCGCTAATGGATTACAAGCCAGCCGATCATAGAAATTAATTCTTCTGGAAAAGCTTAGGCATTCATGAAAATTTCATCGACATAAAACTAAATTAAATATTTGAATACTTGTACTTTCAATCTGTCTTAATAATGTACAATTAATATGAGAGACAAGTAAAGAGTTACCATTTTCTTTTAACTCATGTCCTTTTAATTCATAGCTAGAACATGTTTAATGAATGCTGTCACTGTAAAATGTATAATAGTAAGTCCATTAACATAATTAAGGGAACTTTTATTATGACTTTTTCAAAGTTTCATTATTTATGTTTTCACATTCAAATTGTAGCCGATTCTAAAGGGATTTGTATGCTATAAAATCGTAATCGTAAACTCATGTGAAACATTATTCAAATCATTATAACTATCAACGATAAGAGATGACTATGTGAACGCATATACCACATATATACTCCACGCCATTAATACGTATCTAAAACTTGTCTGCGACATTATTAAGAAATAGTTATATTTGAATTCTCGAACGTAATTTCCTAAACTTAATCAATTATTAAATATAAATACTAGGGCCATACTTTAATGCCTATGATTTTCAAATTTGTAACAATAAAACGCCCTTTTTACACTTGGAACAGAATGAAGGCTAAAGTGATATAGTTGCATTTTTAATGGCGTTAAGTATTGTTCAATTCCACAATATATATCTACTGTTTCAAAGCGTGAATTAATTGCAGTTTTGAAATATATGTGAAAAAATAGACAATACAATGTTCAAGGCTTATTTGATTGTTAGTATCAAACATAACTTTCTGTATTCCAGAAAGGTTTCGCAGAATGTGAATTATGTCATGTAATTATCCGATCTTTGGATAATCTTGTCGGAGAGAATGCAACACTGGAACAAGTTAATAAAACAGTTTATGAAATATGCTATCGTCTTTCAGGACAGCAATTGATCGACATAGTAAGCTTATATTTGCATCACTTTATGAAGCACATTATCCACCGTATCTCATACTGTTTATTTTTACAATAAAGTATTTCAAATCTAATTAAGCAACATCTCAAACTGAAACACTTATAATTTAATAATATTCAACTGTTATGAATAATGAGATATAACATCCACTTTCTTTTTTCTTTTTTGCCGACGAAAATAATGAAATGCAAAGACATTTACTCACATTTCGTGTTTAATAAAGTTGTCTTCTCTTCGGTTATATTTAAATTCACATTTGATAATTCCTAAAATTCTAGTGTTTACAAGAAGCACCGAGGTTGGTACCGATTCTAAAAGACGGCCTGGATCCCATTAAGACCTGTATTGAAGTTAAACTTTGTACCCAAGGTATTTCACGTTCAAACTATCGTTGTTAAAGTTATAAATATTTCTATAATGTAAAATACATGTACTATATTGATTTATACTTATTAATACATGATACAAATTGAATGCTGTAAATTCTGTACAATTCTCCATAAATCAACATATGCGTATGAAATTTGGCAAATTTAATCATATAACACTCAAAATGCAATTTCGTAAATGCCATTAAAGTTGAAGTACAGATGTTTGTAGTTGTATGCTTCTTCCTGTCGCATGCTTGACCAACTAAAATTCCACATTAAGCTCCTACATTTCGTCATGTCTTTATGCAAAAATGGAGTTTACCTTTCTTTCGACGTAACGTCTTTTTCTTTCATCAAAACACCAAAAGCAGTGTGTACTGATATACTAAACAGGACCTCATAAATAGAATGTATAACGGCGACTGAACCCATGCAAATCCACACAGAATATTATAAATTGGCACAGTGCGTTAGTAGTGCATGGCTGATATTGTTTCAGAGAGTAAAATACTCAAGAAACCTATAGAGGTACAGAAAACAGTGACAAACGTGAAAGACACAGAACTTCCATCAACTATGGTCAGCTGAGTTATATTTTACAGATAAATTGAAATATTAAAGCTAATAACATATATTTGAGCGCTGCTATGGGATTTACAACATCTTCTGATAGTGATGTCATTTCAAGAAAAAGCAACATGTGAAGTCACTATTTGCAAGCAGGAAACAATATTTACTCCATGTGGTCACTTCGTTTTCATATCGCCCGAGATATTTACTTATTTTTCACCATATATTTGAGCGACTGAACATATTTGAGGTTACTTAACTAACCAACAAACACACTAAAATTCATTTCGTTAAAACTGCGATAGAAATGTTAACGGCATGATTTACGAATGATGAAATGAACGCACAACGAAGACATTTTAAATAAAACTTATTATTTTCAGGAATCACCCTTGCTAAAAGCTATTAACAAGAAAACTAGACAGAATGTGGTATGTATTGCGTTTAGTGCTAACTGAATTAAGACTACGACATTGCACATGTTAGGAAGCTAACTCCGAGTTCGATACTACAAAGAAGGCCAGAATCCTCGCAGTGGTTATTTTCCTTATTAGTTACATATGATTCATGTTGAGCTCGGATCCATTTAAATATCCACGTAGCGGGTCGGTGGTCCAGTGGTAACGCACTGGACTAGCAATTCAGGGATCGGAGGTTCGATCCCACTCTCCACCCCTAACAGTACTAACAGTCTTTCGGATGAGACTTTCAAAAACCGAGGTCCCGTGTACGAAGCTTTACATCGGGCACGTAAAAGAACCAGGTATGCTTCTGAAACTGGGGCATCTTCTGTATCATGCACTATCCTCCAAACATCTAAAATAACTAACATTCTTCCTGAGGGGTCGCCCATATGGGAAACCGGTGGCGACTGCGGAGGTTGTTAAAAACATAACGATCAGACATAATGTGTACATACATCATACAAATAAGCGCCAATCACGATTTGTAAAAAGTGTTATTTGTCGTTATACTTAATGATATTTGTCTGTAAACATACACACTATTTATCTGAAAAATGTCCACTCCAACGTTTAAAAGATTTGAAAAAAAAAAAAAACGTATTTTGTCGTACTGAAATTTAGAATAATTATTTCAGGGTGACCTTAAATGTGAAATGTGTGAAGCTGTTGTTGAGATGTTAGATAAATATATACAGGACAATGAAACTGATCAAAAGATCAACCAGACATTGCACCAGCTATGTACCAGTCTACCAGTAGGAGAGCTGAAGGATCTGGTATGTTCACGTATATTGTCATGCGCTGAAACACAGATATTTATGCTTGTCATGTTCTAAGACCTTCGTTGGATAAATCAGCCGACAACTCTTATAAGGACTTACCATGTATTTGTAAAACAGCCATCGCGTATACTTTAAGCAAATAAATCCGGTATAGCTATTTCAGCCTAGTAGGATGAAGGCGATTTCAAATCACGAATTCAGAGTACCCGCTCACTCCCTTATTGATGTTTATTGAGATACCTTTTCATCCATCAATGTACAAACACAACCGCATGTGATATAAATAATATTAAGCACCAAAACAACTACTAGAAAGTAACAACAACAGCAGGAACGACAAAGTTAACAGCAACATCAACATCGATAACAACGGTAACAACATGTAATTAACCGTTTATAAATTGTTTGCTGTTTGAGACTAGCTTTCAATTTGATATGTTTCAAAGGTTTTTTTCAATTAACTTACAATGGAATTTACCACTCTAGCTCAATCAGCGAGGGGTTATCTTAAAACTGCTCTGGGTAATATGAAATCGGTTACAGCTTACCCTTGGTGTAACTTGAAATCGGTTTCAGACTACCAGGTGGAACTTGTATGGGGGTAGCTTTAACTCTACACCGGGCGTTTCTAGACATCTTAATTTGCTTTTCAAATGAGTATGCACTGAGGTCAGATTTAGTTTTTTTTCGTGTATTTAGTTAGGTAGAATGCACTGGGACTGGAGTTCCTGAATTGTTATGTGTAAATATACATGTAGGTATCAAATTACTGGGTACAATCAGGCCCCTCTTATCTGAATAATAGTGGGATACATACAAATTATTTGGGTATTTTATGTTCGTCGTTTTAGTGTCTACAGGAAGAACCAGCCATCATGTATGCCCTTGAGCATGGTTTGGACCCTAAAGCTACGTGCCAGAAAGCAACCCTATGTGCAGAGACAAAAGGTAAGAACACTCCAGGATACACTGAAATCCTGAAACTAAATGTTACACATAAATGCATAATAATCTTTTCTTGGAAAATCGACAAACGTTTTTGTAAAATAAAGTCAAGTTTGAGAAACACGAAAAATCGGTCAGTGGCGCTACCGGGAATCGAACCCAGGTCTATAACACTTACTTTTATCGGACTGCTATTTTAATATCTTTTATTTTATTACTTAAATAAGTGCATGTTTCGAAAGGAGCAATTATTACACGCAGTTTTCAAGGTTGCATATGCATTGGCACCAGCGATATCCAGTAAAACTTCAATAATACGACCACCATTGGGACCCTTGAAAACTGATCTTCTTATTGAAGTGGTCTTAATATTGAGGTTTAATTATGAACAAAACAGTGAACATGGACTTGAACATTGTGTTCTTAATATTGAGGTGGTCTTATTATTGAGGTGGTCTTTAAGTGACGTTTTACTGTATATTGCTTTTTTAACGATAACATGATATTTCCCTTCAGATTTATCGTTGTCCGACGTAACATCAGATAACGCCTTGTTACAATATTTGAATCAGAAGATGATGAGCAATGTTGTAAGTATTTATATTAGTTATATCCGATGTCAGAAGTTCTAGAAATATTTTGTTACAGCTCCTAGATTATTTGATATCATAACTACCACTTTTTTGCATTCATTTGCGCCAGCATGTGGTCTGTCTAGAATGTTGCTTATAGAGTTCAACAACTGCATGTCTGTAGGTCTGGACCCGTATTCAATAATATTTTAATAAGAGAGAGAATAAGTAGCTACAGGGAGCGCCACATACATAAGACAGTGCCTCCCCACGCAGACCTCCGGAAAAACAACAATCCATAAAACATAAGGCACTTGAGGAAGTTAAAGGGTACATACGTTAAGGAACAGAGGCACAAGGAATGGCCTGGCAGACCATAAGGAATAGCTAGGAGAATCAAAGTGGCTAGTGAAGGCGGGGGGAATCAATGGATGATAAAGAATTTGAGACTTAGTCTTAAACATGTTTCAAAGTGGCTGAACAAGAAATCACTCCCAACAATCGCTACTATTGCTACTGAACCATTCATACAAAAACAATGCTCGTGCATTTGAATTTTGATCTTAATTCATCGAAATAAAACCTTGCGTCTCAAACTGTAATTTGAGTCTGAATTCTCAAGTTATTTATGTGAATACAGGCCCTGGTTGTTGTCTGTTATTTATATTTTGTTTTACACCTTTACTTTATTTGTAAACAGTTACGCTTGTTTATTTTCAGGGGGATTTGAAATGTGACATTTGTGAAGGAGCAGTCAAGCTTGTTGATAGTTATATTGAAGATAATGCAACAATTGAGCAGATTAATGAAACACTTTATAGAGTATGCAGCGGTTTGCCAGACGGTGCTTTTAAAGATATTGTATGTTAATAGTGTATATTTTATTGCATTTTGTTTTTGTAAACACAATTAGGACTAAATATAACTACTTCATGTACACTGAAACACTTCCAATTGGTCATTCGATATTTCTGCTGTTTATCAAATCTCCATAAGCAGTGTTTTGTATAATCATATGCGAATTGGGTTCGCAAAGACCGAGGCATAGGTAAGAATTAAGTAAAACAAGTTTAATGATGTTATACGTATTTCACTTTATTTATTTAAATAAAGATGACAATGTAAGAAGTGGCCAATTAGAAAAGAAACATGGGATACAACATAAAAACGTGGAAGGGTATAAATAAAAAAATAGAATAATAGGTGTGGGGAACACCAATAGACTACACAACAATTAAACTTGAATATGAGTAGAGACTATTTTGCCAACAGTCCAAAATTCAACCAAAAATGACAAAGCTAGTATGATGTTTCGCAAGCATCAAACTGAACAAGACACGACAAAATGACCAGTATTTTAAACTAATTAAGATTTTAAGCGTAATAGGTAGAAACAAATTAAGTTTATTTTTTATTTTTATCCATTATTTCGTGATATTTAAGCATATCATGATTTCGTGGTGTTGGTTTAATCATTTAGTGTGTTCATTGTATTATAGTGCAACGAACAAGTACCTGATATCATGAAAATTATAGAATCTGGGGGATTTGATCCTGAAAAAGTGTGTACGGCTGCGGGGTTTTGTGACGCTACAAGTAAGTCCGTTTCCATACGTAATGTACCTTTTATATCTCATTTCTTGATATTGTCATGTCCTTATACGTACCAAACAACGTATGATAATTTAAGGCAATATGAGACTATCATTTGTTAATCAACTTTAGATAGGAGTAACACAGAGTACAGTGTACTATCCGTACGATGGCTAAACAAGGGAATCACAAGCCATGATTGTGGGAGACAATATCTAACCCTAAATGTGTTTTGTTTGCTGCAAATGAAGATTAAGAGCAGAGTTAGAATAATATAATGAATAACTAGCTTAACATACTTTACAGTACGGTCAAGGAAGATAAAGAAAATGTCGAAATTTTTTCCAAAAGCATTGTATGTTGAAGAAGAAGACGATGTATCGATGGCAGAGAATAGCCAAGTAGGAAATCTGGTAGGTACAAGCTTTATGTAACTCTTGGCGATTTATGTAAAACTGACAATGAACACATCACTTTCAATAACTTGATATAATAGTGTTCGTAGTTCATTAGTACAACTTACGGAACTGTTGATTCTACCAACGAAACACAATTAAAATATAATTTAAAATTCAACACAACCATTACCGTAGGAATAATTAATTGTTACAGTGATAGTCATTAATATGCATTGTGTTTTAATTTGTATATTGAATTGTAGAATGCTATTAAGGCAAGGCATGTTGTCTTAAGACTTTGAAAGCTCATTGAATGTTAGGCTGTGTACTTGAAAAATCTAGAGGTTGATGCAGATAGATACGCGAGCATTGGTCATATCGCGCAGAACAATTCATTATTTATTACACTTGTTATTCAAATATCAATTTCTCATTACAGAAAGATTTGAAGTGTACTGTGTGTGAAGCGGTTATTCAAGAAATTGACAATCTTGTTGAACAAAATGAAACAATTGCAACGATAAACGAAACCATTTACAATGTGTGTTCAAAACTGTCTGGTGCTCTGAACCAACTGGTGAATACCTAATTAATATAATTGAATTTTAATCTTTAAAACATTTTGTTTCATTTATATATTATCTACTGACTGCTTAGTTATTTTCGTCTTTACGTTTCGTACTATGTTAATGCATTATCAACAGCATGGGGAACTGTCACAGTTATAATTGGTTCATTTACGATTCTCATTTAATTTTATGCATTTTAATCTGATTTAGTCAACAAATTTGTATATTTTTTTTACAATACAATATCATTTTATTGCATTAAACATGTTACAATGTTTATAGCAAACAAAAGTCAATACTACTTATTGAGCATGTTTTAAACCATTCTACAAGAGTATGTTTACAAATACAATGGTTTTATAAAATGAGACATATATTATTATGAGATGTTAAGCGTGTTCTTTATTATTAACACTATAATGTCCACCAAATTGCATTGCAAAGACTGCATTTCCACGTTTGCTTTAATGAATCACTTTTCAGTGCTTACAAGCAGCCCCTCAAATTCTTCAAGCCATTGAAGCAGGCGCTGACCCACAGGAAACCTGTACAAAAATTGGACTATGTTCCTCAACCGACGGTAATAGATTTAGTGCTTAGGATTTAATTATACTTTTGTTAAAGTGTTTAAACTATTATATAGAAATATTCATGCTTTAAACCGAACGCTGTTAAACGATACATAACGAGTACTTCCGTAACACGGTGTAAAACTGATTCTGATCCAACTTGATTGTCGTCTTAGAATAGATATGAAATTTTGGGCACTTAGCCTCCGACTCGTAAGTAAAGTTCATTAAGAAATCACGTCATACTAGCGACGAGTTCTGAACCATCCAAACCTTATAATTGCAGATATCACAGTGGACATTGATCCCATAAATGTTGGCGATATAAAATGTGACATTTGTGAGCTACTTATTGAAGGCATTGATAGGCTTGTTAAGAATAATGCCACAGACGACAAGATTAACGCTACCATATACAATCTATGTGGCCAGTTACCGGGAGCGGCTCAGAAATACGTAAATATATCATGTTTTAATAGAGATACTGAAATTTATTCTAATAAAATACACGTGTATTCACTTGTTATTAGAGTTATTCGGCTATTATTTGTTAGAATTAAAAAGATGCATTAAATATTCCTTAATAGATTAATACAACTGACAGTAACCAATTTTGTTTTGAAAATGATTGTCACAGATTCCAATGCAGTTTAGAAAGTTGAAAAGAAACGATGGTATAACATAATTTGAACAAGATTTTCTAATTATAATGGCTGACATCGAGTATTTTCTTTCTTTTCTTTCAGTGTTTGAATGTAGCCCCTACGGTCGTTCAGGCAATTGAAAGTGGAGCAGACCCCGCTAAAGCATGTGAAGAATTGAAACTTTGTACCGGCCAGTGTATGTATTTTCATTTTATGCGTTTGGTCAATAAAGTTATTAAATTAGATTCACAGGTTTGGCATGTTCCTATGTGTACACAAACCTATATTGCTCATTTTACAAACTGTTGATATGAAACAGTCGAACTAAACTCTGATTGTAAACTTTGTAATGAAGAAGCAGTCAAAATCATCGTAATATCAGAAACTTTCTGAACATATTCTAGACAACAAATCTATTGAAATTTAGGATAATATAAATTAAAACAATACTGTGGTGTTCAAAGAATTGTCTTCATGATTCAGATGAAGTAAAGTCTAGCCAGTTGGGTGACATTAAATGTGACATTTGCGAGTTGATTATTGATGAAATCGACAAGTACATTGGAAACGCATCCGCCCCACAGATTAATGCTACTATATATGAAATTTGTGGTAAATTACCCACCGCACTTCAGTCAATGGTAAGTCTTCCATTCTCTTCTTGTGGTCTGATTGTACTTAATTGATCTTATGAATCGTTTCTTTATTTATCAAATTGAATCGTTTTATGATTAAGAAACACTCAAACTATATACGGTGAATGTTATGATCGATGGAAATATCTTTACTCAATAATGTATCACTTACAAAAGAAGACTATAGAGCTATGGAGCATTGAAATTTGTTAAAACACCAGAGTCGTTACAGTAGTGTAGACAACGTTTTGTATTGATGAATTGCTGAATATTTTAAACCAATAAATCTTAATAAATGTGATCCCGAAATGTACGGCAAATAATTAAAACAATGAAAATTAGAAACCTTCTTATTGTCATGTTTCAGTGTACTCAGATGGCTCCAACAATTATTAAGGAATTGGAAAATGGTGTTGATCCGAAAGAAGCTTGTACAAAGCTCAAACTTTGTGCTGGTCAAGGTATTCTTATGAATAAACAATAGTAAACAAAATCATTCTGAAGGATTACACTCAAATTTCTTTTCTAATTCCTGTGTGCACACAAACCAATATTGCTCATTTTAAAAAGTGTTGATAGGAAACTGTCATACTAAACTCTGATTGTAAACTTTGCTACAAAGAAGCAGTCAAAATCATTGTAATATAATAATATTTTTAAACATATTCTGGACAACAAATCTATTGAAATTTAGGATAATATAAATTAAAACGATACTGTAGTGTTCAAAGTATTGACTTCATGATTCAGATGAAGTAAAGTCTAGCCAGTTGGGTGACATTAAATGTGACATTTGTGAGTTGCTTATTGATGAAATCGACAAGTACATTGGAAACGCATCCGCCCCACAGATTAATGCTACTATATATGAAATTTGTGGTAAATTACCCACCGCACTTCAGTCAATGGTAAGTCTTCCATTCTCTTCGTGTTGTCTGATTGTACTTAATTGATCTTTATGATTTAGAAACACTCAAATTATACACGGTGAATGTCATGATCGATGGAAATATCTATACACAATAATGTATCACTTACAAAAGAAGACTATGGAGCTATGGAGCATTGAAATTTGTTAAAACACCAGCGTCCTTTCAGTAGTGTAGACAATGTTTTGTATTGACGAATTGCTGAATATTTCGAAACCAATAAATCTTAATTAAAGTGATTCCGAAATGTACGGCAAATAATTAAAACAATGAAAACTAGAAACCTTCTTATTGTCATGTTTCAGTGTACTCAGATGGCTCCAACAATTATTAAGGAATTGGAAAATGGTGTTGATCCGAAAGAAGCTTGTACAAAGCTCAAACTTTGTGCTGGTCAAGGTATTCTTATGAATAAACAGTTTATGAATGCAATAAATTGTAATTTACACAAGTCAAAGTTTTCTGTATATTCATCAGTTGTGCAAGTTGTACGCACGTAGATGTGAATGATTAGTGCATGTAGAATTTGATATTTTACAAATTAAATTTTTTAATGTCGATATATTCTATGATTAGCCTTTGGTTATATAACAACATGTGAAAACACTAAGTCTTTTTGCATGTGAGCGTTTGTCGTAGTCTTGACCTCTGATATCTAATCAAAACATTGTATAGGTTCTGTATCTACCTATGCCAAACAAGTCATTTGCGTTTTTCGTGCACTTATTTTCCAGCAATTGAGATGGAAGCTGAACCAATTTCTTCAAACCAGGTTGACATAAAATGTGACGTGTGTGAATTCCTCATCAGTGAAATGGATAAAATTCTCGTTGAAAATGCTACAGATGCAAAAATAAACGCTTCAATATATTCAGTTTGTAATAAATTGTCAGGAACAGCTCTATTAATTGTAAGTTGTGTTTGATTTGATGGTGGAGTTTATAATGCCGGACTTCGATACATGTATATAGTTTTTATATATAATCATAACTTAAATACGGTTATGTAACTACGGGGCTTCAACGGTTACGTCTGTATGTGTCATCAAGCATTGCTCTATGAATTAACAATCAATGATTTAAACTGAAAAATAAACAGACTGTTTAACTTTACAAGCGGACAATTGATGTCAAATGTTAATATGTTTTAAATAAATGAATTTCAGTGTCTAAATCTGGCACCGGGACTCGTGAATAACGTAGAAGCTGGATTGGACCCCAATACAGCTTGTGTTTTGCTTACTCTTTGTCCAAGTACAGGTAACACATATTCCATCTCCGTTATACACTGAGTGTGTTTAAGCATTAACAAACACTTTGTATCTACAATATTGGTTTGCTGGGGCTGCTGATATCGTGTGCAGACTATACAAGTCGGTATATCTTGTGTATCTGTGAGTTTTGCTATTGAATAGCATTATAACACTCACAAACTGCCTATTAACGTATTAAGCAATCAAACATAAACAGTAAGTTTACATCGATTAAAAGTAACAAAAATCAAAGCTAAGCTTTACAATCAAAAGACAAGCACACCAATATTGTATGACCGATGTGTTACCATTCTGCAAAATTACATAACCTCAAGCTGTGCATGTCAGCTGTTCATCATCAGAAACCTGGGTTTAATGCAGATGTTATTTGGAAAATTTAATCAGTTATTAAATGAATCATGTTCTTGTTTTGTCTTTATGGATAATTTGACTGAAGATAATGAACCCAAAGTCATTTCTCCTCCACCTCTTGACTCTGATTCACGTAGAGAAGTTGTCATTTGCTTGCGGAGAAGGAGGTTGGTACAGGTTGGTAACCTACTCGTAAGGATTTCTAATGTGTCTGAGAAATAAAACTGCACAGATTGTTAATTATCAGTCAACTTTTATGTTGAGCTTTTCATGATTGAATTATTCCTATGATGATACGAGTACAAACGTATTACAAACATTGGAACAAATATTCCATGTAGCGTTTCATAATAGAAAACATACATGTTCGTGTTTAAATTGCAGAAAATGAGATGGTAGCTGAACCAGTTTCTGACTACAATGTTGACCTAAAATGTGATGTGTGTGAATTCCTCATCAGTGAAATGGATAAAATTCTGGTTGACAATGCTACAGATGCAAAAATCAACGCTTCAATATTTGCAGTTTGTGGTAAATTGTCAGGAACAGCAAGATTAATCGTAAGTTGTGTTTGCTTTGGGATATAGTCAATAGTGCAGTTACGTAAGTGCTTGCATTCATCAATTGCGTTAAGTGTATCTTTAATGCGGTGGTATAACATTGGAGTTTGTTCTGTATTAATTATGGTGCTACCATGTACTCGAACAGTAATTGTACACAATATGAAACTAGCTGATGTTTTTGAAATAAAAAGTTTGTCAGAAATTGCTACACATCGTCGCGATATTATGAACATGTGTGCCAAGTTATTTCAAAATAATTCAAGGGGTTCAAGAGATAGGTAACGGACACAAAATATATCCATTTGACCTCTAAGTCTGACCATGACCCTCAACTAAGCCGACAGAATCATGCGTTCTGCACGTTGTCTCAGTATGGTGAACAAGTGTGGCAAGTGTTTTCAAAATCCTTCAAGCGGTTCAAAAGGTATGGAGCGGACACGATTTGTGACAGACAGACAGACAGACAGACAGACAGACGGACAGACACACACACAAACCGAGCAAAAACAATATGTCCCCATTATATGGTCGACATAAACAAAACTTATTCAACATTACAGATACATCAGCAATGAATGTCAAGTGCTGGCAGGTATGTTTAAATTATTATTTCTATTTCAGTGTCAAAGTTTTGCACCTGGACTCGTGAATGACATAAAAGCTGGATTGAACCCCAATACATTATGTGTACTACTTACTCTATGTACAGGTAACAATTCTTCCATTTGAGCTCAAGATGAGTTTTGTATCGGTCTTCGTCCGCCCGTCAATACATACGTAATTCCACCAACAATCGTTTAAAAACATCTCCTCTGAAACCACAAGGTCAAATGTCATGAAAATATAGCTGCCAGTGGGTATGTACTAGTTAGTATATAAAAGAAACGACAAAAATCTCTTGTCAAAAAATACTGGGCCAATACCGATGGAATTTAACCTAAATGCTTCTAAGGTGATCTGCTATCAAGAGTGTTCAAATGATTAGGATTCCTCGAAAATCATGGCCGCCATGGGGCGGGCTACTTTTCCTGTAATGAATATAGTTGAAACATTATTTTTGTAAAAAACTACTGGCCCAATTTTGAAATAATTTTATGCAAATTTTCCTTCAGTGACCCTAAATTGTCAAAATTGTTCAAAGTATGTGCCTCTTTAAAGCATGGCTGCCAGTGGGCGGCTCATTCTGGAAATCAAAATTTATGCTTACTTTGCGAGAATCTATACTTCAACGAATGTTTGCAACCTGTGCCACAGTTCTATAATACCAGGTGAGCGATTAAGGTCCATCATGGCCCTCTTATTATCAAAAGTTGTCAAATAACTGTTAATACAGCTTGTGTTTTGCTTACTCTTTGTCCAAGTATAGGTAACACATATTCCATCTCCGTTATACATTGAGTGTGTTTAAGCATTAACAAACACTTTGTATCTACACTATTGGTTTGCTGGGGCTGCTGATATCGTGTGCAGACTATACAAGTCGGTATATCTTGTGTTTATGTGAGTTTTGCTATTGAATAGCATTATAACACTCAAAAACTGCATATTAACGTATTAAGCAATCAAACATAAACAGTAAGTTTACATCGATTAGAAAGTAACAAAAATCAAAGCTAAGCTTTACAATCAAAAGACAAGCACACCAATATTGTATGACCGATGTGTTACCATTCTGCAAAATTACATAGCCTCAAGCTGTTCATGTCAGTTGTTCATCATCAGAAACCTGGGTTTAATGCAGATGTTATTGGAAAATTTGATCAGTTATTAAATAAATCATGTACTTGTTTTGTCTTTATGGATAATTTGACTGAAGATAAAGAACCCAAAGTAATTTCTCCTCCACCTATTGACTCTGATTCACGTAGAGAAGTTGTCACTTGCTTGCGGAGAATGAGGTTGGTACAGGTTGGTAACCTACTCGTCAGGATTTCTAATGTGTCTGAGAAATAAAACTGCACAGATTGTTAATTATCAATCAACTTTAATGTTGAGCTGTTCATGATTGAATTATTCCTATGATGATACGAGTACAAACGTATTACAAACATTGGAACAAATATTCCATGTAGCGTTTCATAATAGAAAACATACATGTTCGTGTTTAAATTGCAGAAAATGAGATGGTAGCTGAACCAGTTTCTGGCTACAAAGTTGACCTTAAATGTGATGTGTGTGAATTCCTCATCAGTGAAATGGATAAAATTCTGGTTGACAATGCTACAGATGCAAAAATCAACGCTTCAATATTTGCAGTTTGTGGTAAATTGTCAGGAACAGCAAGATTAATCGTAAGTTGTTGTTGCTTTGGGATATAGTCAATAGTGCAGTTACGTAAGTGCTTGCATTCATCAATTGCGTTAAGTGTATCTTTAATACGGTGGTATAACATTGGAGTTTGTTCTATATTAATTATGGTGCTACCATGTACTCGAACATTGCTTTATTACAGTAATTGTACACAATATGAAACTAGCTGATGTTTTTGAAATAAAAAGTTTGTCAGAAATTGCTACACATCGTCGCGATATTATGAACATGTGTGCCAAGTTATTTCAAAATAATTCAAGGGGTTCAAGAGATATGTAACGTACACAAAATATATCCATTTGACCTCTAAGTCTGACCATGAACCTCAACTAAGCCGGCAGAATCATGCGTTCTGCACATTGTCTCAGTATGGTGAACAAGTGTGGCAAGTTTTTTCAAAAGCCTTCAAGCGGTTCAAAAGGTATGGAGCGGACACGATTTGTGACAGACAGACGGACGGACAGACACACACTCAAACCGAGCAAAAACAATATGTCCCCATTATATGGTCGACATAAACAAGACTTATTCAACATTACAGATACATCAGCAATGAATGTCAAGTGCTGGCAGGTATGTTTAAATTATTATTTCTATTTCAGTGTCAAAGTTTTGCACCTGGACTCGTGAATGACATAAAAGCTGGATTGAACCCCAATACATTATGTGTACTACTTACTCTATGTACAGGTAACAATTATTCCATTTGAGCTCAAGATGAGTTTTTTTTATCGGTCTTCGTCCGTCCGTCCTTACATACGTAATTCCATCAACAATCGTTTAAAAACATCTCCTCTGAAACCACAAGGTCAAATGTCATGAAAACATAGCTGCCAGTGGGTATGTACTAGTTCTGGAAATCAAAATTTATGCTTACTTTGCGAGAATATATACTTCAACGAAAGTTTGCACCCTGTGCCACAGTTCTATAATACCAGGTGAGCGATTAAGGTCCATCATGGCCCTCTTATTATCAAAAGTTGTAAAATAACTAATTATAGGTTTTAAGCAAATATTGATTAATATTTCCATACATTCACAATATTGAGTTCAAGGCAACTCAATATAGTCCCATCTAGATACCTAGTCGTAAGTACATTTTTTGGCGTAGCTGTATAACATTGATTTTGACCTACATTTTTGACCAACCAAATGTTGTCATCGAAGCGGGCTTTTAAAAATCTGGCCAATAATATTTTCACCCAAGAGGCACCAAACGGGGTGTTTGTTCACCCAAGAGGCATCAAACGGGGTTTTCGTACGATGTGCGTTCGTTAGCAGTTCGAATTTTGCCGAAAGTAGTTAATATGTTAATGCATAAAATGACCCTGATAAGGCAGGTCCATGATTAGAGTATATAAAGATCCGACTTAATGTTTTGTAAGGATTTATATTTCAACATGTTGCAAAAACATTATTTCATTTAACATTCCGGAAGACATCATTCTATCTACGCCGTTTAACTTTTTTAAAGATAGTTCTTGTTATATGAATGAACTTGTAAATTGTGTTCTTAATTTCAAGTTGGTCTTATTATTGAGGTGGTCTTTAACTGAGGTTTTACTGTATGTATATATAAAAGGATAATTTTAGAATTGATATACCAATATGGATCTACCAGTTAAATGTTTACAAGATTATCGCGATGAAAAAGTAGAAAGTTGTTTGGTGCTTATTTCGTTTTCCTAGTGAAGTACAATTGTCATGTACGTAGTGTATCAGAGATAAATTAATACATTTTGATATTTTGACATTAGTGCTATTTGTTATCTTTGAAGTGTTTTTCTTTTATTACAATGTACATTATGTTATTAATACAATTAAAGGAGAAATTGAAGTGGAAAATACAGAGATTACCAGTGAGTATGCAGCAGAAACATTAGACTGTGGAATGTGCCGGAGATCCTTACAGACAGCGTATGATGAAGTGGATGAGGTATATAAATAATGTGTTATCATTATGATAATGTACGTCTTGTTGTGTCCTTTTTGGTTGTGATACTTATTGCTTCAAATTGGTTTAAACATTCGTGTAATTTTGTTAGAACCATGTGGGTTGTTTGAAATTTGATATGTGTGTGTGTTTAATAATTAACTTTATCTTGTATTTATATACACTAAACAAAATAAGAAACTTCCGCTAAATTTGCTTGAACATAGTTGGATGAAAACAAATGGGGGAATCATTGTTATATATGCGTTTAAAGAGTGTTCCCTGATGCATCGTTTGGTGCAAAAATGAAATTTTGACCAAGTGAGGTAGGGGTTAAAAACAAAAATAACACTTAATAACGGGTATGACCATCTCTTGAGTTGACCACTGCAGTGCATCGCCGGCGCATAGAATTGACTAAGGTGTTGATTTCTGCCTGTGGAATATTGTTCCTTTCCTGAATGAGCGCTTGACGAAGTTCGTTGATGTTAGCAGGTGGGTTGGGACGACGCCTGACTCGTCTGTCCAGAATATCCCAGACGTGCTCGATTGGATTGAGATCAGGACTTTTAGCGGGCCAGTCATCAATGAAATCTATGTTATTTGTTATAAGGACATTTACAGTGTCCCTAGCTGTATGAGATGTGGCATTATCATGCTGAAAAATCGAGATGTTGGCGTTGTTACGGCACAGAGGAATGACGTGATGAGCGAGAATCTCATCGCGGTAACATTGAGCTTTTAAATAACATTAATGACGACTAGTGGTGAACGATAACCATGGACAATGGCTGCCCGAAAAATGAAAGAACAACAGTCAGCATAGCGTTCATTTCTTATACGGTAGACGCGCACCCTGCCATCACCACGATGTAAACAAAATCTGGATTCATCCGAAAAAAGAACGGTTTTCCAGCGTCGTCGTGTCCAACGAGTGTGTACACGTGCCCAATTAAGACGATTTACACGATGACGTGTCGTTAAAACGCATCCGACGTAAGGTCTATGTCCGTGTAAACCGTTCCCCCGCAGCCGATTACGAACAGTTTGCCCACTAAGTCGGTTATTATGAAGCCAATGTGTGCTAGCAGCAGCAGTAGCAATGGCAGTCTGGAATCGATTGCGTAAATGCGTGTTCATAATTTAGCGGTCTTGACCAGGCGTTGTAACACGCGGACGTCCACGACGTGGCAAGTCGTCGGAGTGTCCTGTCGTTCTAAATCGTTCGCGAAGATTTCGTATCGCTCGACTAGAACTCCCAACATGCCTTGCAACGTCTTCTATCGACATGCCAGCATCAAGCATGCCAATCGCACGTTCGCGTAAATTATCCAGTATTCTTGGCATACTTAAAATGCTACAATGTTTTAAATATTTTAAGCGTTTTCGTTCACTTGACAACAACATCAGTAAGACAAGTAAAACAAATTGACCGAATACCACACGGGACATGTTGAACAATTCATGCACGTGCAAATCGAGTTTCACGTTGTTAACGATTAACAGTGCTAAGGTAATCGCTAAAATTCATGAATCCCGATAACACAGGTCAAGGCTAACATTACCTATCTACTTTCTTGACACAATGATTTCTTTCACACAACAAACACTATGTGTACAAATCGGAAGTTTATTTTGTTGTTCAGTGTATATTGTTGAGCATAAATGTTTATCCATGTCACTTTTTTAATCTGAAGATTGTATATTTCAATGAATTGTGATTATAATGATGTGCCATATGACATTTTGTATTCCATGCCACTAAATTTAAACTATTCGATAGTTTGTAAAAATTGACGTGCTTCATTTACATTTAAGAATAATAACACTTGATTGAAATGGATGATTTTTTTCAAAATTTCTTTCGAAGTATTAATATACCTAATAAATGGTGGATTCACTCTTTTGCTTTTGACTTCTATTAACATATTAAACATTTCAGATGAAGTTACAGAGTTTGTTGCTGAACTTATGTGATAATATGCCAGTATCATATAAACAACAGGTAATTATGATCATGATACATTCTCATGTTGTAGTTTGGGAATATGAGGCGTTACCTCATAAAATAATTCAATTTGTTTACTTTTATTCGATACATAATTACCTACTTTTAAAGCAGTTGTATTTGTATAAACTATTCTTATACATAGTTATATTTATACACTCTCATGTTGCAGTTTGGGAATTATGAGGTGATCAAATAATTCAGTTTGTTTGCTTTTATTGGATACATAATCACCTACTTTCAAAGCAGTTGTATTTGTATAAAGTATTCAGAATATTACCAAATGCATTTTTGACTTTTACATTAAAACTATATAAAATATTTCGTTTTGCTTAGTATTATATATGCTTAATAATATTTTCTATTTACAAATGTATATTGATCGAAAGTTATATTTATTTGTTAATATTTGCTTGTATGCTCATGGGCAATATTGCATTTTGCAATCAAACTATCTATATATAAATAAACGTTTGGGAAGCGCAGTAATCGAGGGATAGAAGGCCTGCCTCCTCATCAGAAGGTCGTCAGTTCGAGCCCCGTTCTGATCGGGATTTGGTCACGATTTTAACAGTTCCTGAATTTTGCTCGAGTATTAGCTAGTAACCCAGGAAGCCATCATAAAGGTCGTAATAATATGTTTCATAATCGATGTAAAATAAATAAGTTGAATTGACTTGTCTTGTATTTCAGTGTGAAAACTTGATCGAGGTATATAGCGGGAAATACTTGAAGATGGTTCTGCAACATTACACGCCAACCAACTTGTGTGAACTAGCACGCTGCTTTGAAAACGGGGAACCGACTAATAACGGTTCATATTGAAACTCTAGAAATTTCAACATCGATCAAAAAAAACATGGCGCCTATTTTACCCGATCGACTTGATTTAATCACTATTATGTTACAATTTACTCTATGATTATTTGTGTACTTTAAGATAACATTTCATGTATTTCTGGATAATAAAAATAATTGTTTACTTCATAGTATTACATGTAAATAATTATCATATATACTTTTTGCACTACGCCACTTATTTGTCAATTTACCGCCGAAATCCGACCAAGATTTCAACAGATGGTGATCAACCTCGAATAGAAACATTTATAACAATAAATATCTTTAAAAAAGATGGTCGGCGCAACTTGAAGTATGCAAATTTGTTGCAATCTGAAGGTTAAAAGTTGTTGTACCACATAAAAAATGCCTAAATGTTTCGACTGCTGGTCATTCAATTACGCTATACAACAGAAACTCCGATACCTGTAAGGGAAGATCACTGCGTAGGAGACTGGATCATTCGAACATTCAGGCGATTGATGGCAAAACTAATTTTCTTTTTTATTCCGAACTTAGCCGGATACCGCCGAGTAGTTACGATTGAGACTAGATACAATAACTCCGTAGTGTGATTAGTCATAGACACAGTATAGTCTGTTTCAATATAGTTCATCATTTACTAATTGCAGAAGTCGTGAACTCACATATATTCATGTAACTGTTAATTAAACTTGTTACATAGCGATTTATCTGATTTAAACAATTTTAATGTTCGCGACTGGTACATAAAACCAAGAAAATCTTCTTAATTATAACACGGGACAATTCCCCGTGGTGATGACTAACAACACTACATATTGGATAAATCTTGAAATACACTTTACACAATGTTAACCAATCTGCGTCAAAGTTACAAATATTTTTCGGTTGAAGAAAAATTGCATTGGCTTAATGTAAGACTTGATTGGTTTACAAAACACTGATATGCAAATAGCATAACCATTTTTATCAAAATACAAGCTCATACAATAAGCTAGATTTATGTAACATTAAACTCTTGTCAGTGTATTTGTTTAAATGTTCTTCGAATATTTCCGATGATGTATATTGGCCTAACAAAAACATCTGTATTTTACATAAATAACATTATTTTATTGTTTCGACTACCTATGAAAGACTACATCATAGGCAAGTGATTGTCCGAGAAGATTTATGTGTGGTCAACATATCATTAATATTATCATATCCTTTTGGTGTTGATGAAAACCAGAGTGTCATCGTTATTTTAGTCTAAATGTCTAAACAATGAAGAATAATTGACTGCTCATGTCAAAATAAAATGCAATACTCACAAGATTTGTTATTTTCATTTACATTGTATTCATATTTTATCTGTATACAGTATCACTAATGTCACGGGATTGCAGTATTTGCTGTTGTCATTTGTTTTCCCTCAGAATATTAAATTTTATAAATTCGGCTTTAATTTCAAGTTTTTAGGGTGTGGTTTTGTGATCACTCACCGTCTATCATCCATCTGTCTGTCTGCCCGTCCGTCTGTCCGTCTATATGTCCGTCCATCCACACTAACATTAGTCTGTTTCTGCACTTAAACAACTAGGCAAACTTCGACAAAAGTTCACGGAAATAATTCACACGTGGTCCCCTGCCAAAAGAGTTCAAAGAAATGAATTATTTGCGTAATTCTGGTTACCATGACAATGGAGAGTAAACATTTAAAAAATCCTTTGTCAAAAACACTGACCTAATTCTGATATAACACCACATATGTCCCTTGGGTGGCCCTCAACAAAGATTGTTAAAATTAATTCGATTCGTCATAAAAAACTCATTCAACACAATTCCGACACAATTTTTCATAATTAAACAAGACATATCTTGAAAAAAGATGGTCGGCGCAATTTGAACGTTAATATTTGTTGGGCAACATAAATAAATGCCGAGATGTTACGATTGCTGATCACTCCACATCTAAAATGGATTTCGGTAAATTCACCGAAATTCAGAGCATAACGGTAAGGTAACGTACCCTTTATCCAAAGTTTAACCAATCCGCGTCAAGGTTAAAACGTTGTTCGGTTGAAGAGAAATTGCATTGGTGGTTAACGTAATATTTGATTGGTTTACACAGCAATGATATGCAAATAGCAAAACCATGTTAGTACGGCTGAGCCGAAAAAACAAGAATAGTAGTCTCATGGCTCCCTTGCCAACAGTTGGACTATCACTCTGTGTAACGGTTGTTTCTTCAAATTATCTAACAACCAATCTAGCTTTTACCTGTCCAAACTTATTAGTAACCACCTATCGTGTGGATAATGTTGTTTGATAACTGTCTAAAACCTTTTCATATGTATCAAACTGCATTAGTTTCTCAAGCTCCAAGTGTTGAGCTTTCTGTACTTCACTTTCACCATGTTGGATTTCAGTGTTCAGGATCTCTGCCTGATCATTTACCATACAACTATCATCTGGTCCATCAGTTATTTGCTTCCAATCTATGGCTTCTAAATTGACACTTCTTTCGTCACTTGTCGCATCCTTCATATTGTACCAGCTCTTTTATTTTCCAGTTGCCTTTCCCGCTTGATTCCAAATCTCTGCATTTCTCCACTGGTCATGAAGTTTGTATTGTATTTCATTCCATTATTAGTGCCTTCAGTTCCTGGAATTGGCGGTAAAGCTTCATGAATATCTCTAGAAATGTTCTCAGTTACTTGAGGTGTAATTAAAAGTTTCTCTCTTCATCTTCACGCCTTTTTGCTTGTGCAGACGTCACAGAGACTGGGTTACTAGTTGCGTCAGTCTCGCTGTGTGAAGGGATACTTTCATTTTTATCTTTCACAAGTTTGTTCGGTGAAACTTATAAAAAAATCCACCACGACGCACAAACTCAACATTTCCATCCTGGTCCAAGCCGTATTTCTTTCCCTTCACGTTTATTAAACACTTCCTCTCCACACTCGAATCTCTGTTCCGATGCCCTTACTTTGTTTCTTAGAACTCGCATAATACGCTCACTTGCTTCAGTTTGAATGAAGGCTTTCCTAGCGTCGTGTAGGGCATTGAAATGCCTTGCGAACCAATCACTTGAAGTTGTAGCATCAAGGGCCGAAATGCCTGGTAGGTTAGGGTTCTGGCCAAAAAATACGCTGGTGACTGCTTAATCCATACTATATTTGCAGTGAGTTCATTGCCATGTTTGCACAAGACAGTAAAGTATGGCTTTCTATGTGTGGATGCCAACATCATATCCGTAACGGCATGGTTCCTTTCACGGAGGCCGTTCTAGAAAGGACTTTCGCCCGCTGTTGTGCACAACTTTACGTTCAGGACTGGACTATCTCACGCATTTCATCAGAGCTGAATTCGCCCCCATTGTCCGTCAAGATTGAGCCCATAGGTCCATATAAGCCCATCCAGTTCTGCATCATACCATTACGCTTAACATTTGACCTTTTTAACCTTTCTGATATAACCAATGATTTAGTCGGAGTAAACTAAATCACCGTTCGTTCATGATACTAAATTGCATTGGTTGGCACGATCAAGTGTACAAGATGTATAGCCTTTCGTGTCGAGGGAAATTTCGACGATCTTTATTTCATGTCATGTAGCATTTACAGAAAGTAGTGTTTGGTTCTTTCATCAAGGACTGTACTAATACGTATAAAAAACAGTGTGGCGAATTTGTGTAACGAGATGCCGAGTATGACAAGATGACGCATTTTAAAATATACGCAGATTCCGCATCGACAGCTGTTTAAATGACCTTTATCACTACACATTTACAGGCATCGGAATAATTTTGGCATGCCGACAGAACGATAGTCACTTACGTTAAATTTATTTAGTTACTCTAGAAATTTTCATTGTCACAGCGCCATTTCTATGACAGGGAAAGCTGTCTAGTCAATGCACACTCTCATAGGCTTTATTTACACATGTTTCCTACTGAATGGCTGTGGACGCATGTCGATTCGCCAGTCTAAACATAGAAAATATCAGTCGTGCGGGAGGGTGAATATGAAGGTATCGGAATAAGTACCCGATGCTAAAGGAGGTAGTTCAGTAAATATCGGCCCTTCCACTGTTTAAGATTCACTACAACCCTCTCCTTTGCCATTGGCATGGCCACTACAGGACGCGATGATGTCTTTGCAAAAGCCTTACAACTCTCACAGTGGCTCTCAATGTCACTCAGTTGACTTTCATACTTTTCTCTCCATGACCTAGCATCACACAGTATAGCTTTTAAACTCTTTGCAGGTGGGTGAACAAATTGTCTGTGTAACGTAAGTAATTGCTTTAACTTCAACTGCACACACTGTTTGCACTGGTATTTCTTCAGACCTGTCTATATGTATACAATAATGACCATTTGTGGTCAAGTTCAAAGAAACATCATTACCTAGAATTGTTGCAGTATCATTTTCGAGGTCCAGTTTGACACCTGCAGTCTTCATAGCTGATATTGATAGCAACACCCGTCAATACTGTCACTGATTCTCCTGCTATTTCTACCGGAATTCGATATTCGCCTTTGGATTTCAGCTTTGTGCCACCTCAGAATTTGACGATTTTGCTTCCTTAACTTTTAGCCACCCTTGCTCGATCAGCATCATCTAGTGAGTTAATGTAACTGTCCAGCCATATTTCTCTACAAACATTACTACTACAAGCACTGTCTAGCACCGCACATGTTCTCGCGTCAACACGAAGTTGGTTCACAGTCTCTGCTTTGTGAAAAGCACTACGTTCTCTTCCTCTGTTTTCTTTTTGTCATATTTTCCCAGCTGTCTGGCCATTCAGCAACCAGAGGTCTAAATGACAAAACACGATCTGCATGTCAATGGCTTCCCGTCCGCCCCCTTTGGATTAATTTTCTTATTAGCACTCGATGTACCAAACGCTGTACTATACGCTCTACCCATATTGTATCAACCTCGACCTGGTAGGCCCCCTCGTCTGCTTCCATAAAACTCTGTCACGAATGCTGGTTCTACTTTGATGGCAGATGTTGCTCCACCTTCAATCGATCGGACAGTTAATCGTCACGACTTGTTTGCTTCGTCATACAGGGTTATTTATGTGTCCATAGTTCATGCCTGTTACAACCAACATGTTCTCCTCATTTTCTCCTCTTGATTTGTCTGAAGGGTGTTTCCACTGTATTTGATTTTCTTGAAAGCCTCTGTACGACCTCAATAGAATACATCATTTGGTAACAAGGGGTCACAATTTCTAAACTATTTATGTAACTTCTCATGCCATCATTTGTTTACTTTTGAAATAGCCATGTATAAATACTCTTCCGATTCTATATAGTGCTGTTTTCCTGGAGTTCGCGCATACAGTTCACTGATGCCTTTTCACAAATATGATTGATGGTTGATTGAGAGTAGCATTTTTCAAATATACATCTTTTTAGTCATAGACACATTCCCAAAGTATGTTTGGTTGCTACCGTTAAAATACAAAACCGGAGATGAGGTGGCGAAATCATTCCAAAAGCTCTTTAAGAGCTCGTGTACAACATGAGGGAGGTCCTCGATAAAGGTACATTTCTTCTTAATCCTATGTAAATGAAATTAAATTTCTACATGCAATTGTTATTAAATTCTTGTACTTGTGAGTTGTGTTAATATTTCATGCTCAAGTGTTAACGGTCAAGTTCAGATACTACACACATCCATTTTCTATTTACGGGTTAAAGCAAATACAGTCCAGGACCTCGTGAAAAAAGAAGAAGTCCATTACTGTCCAACCCACAAAGCGTCCACATCGAAAAGTGCCATTTTGACCATTAAGATTCGACTAAATCGTTACTTCAGTCATATGGACGATAACAGCTATCTAACTGTTACAAGACATCGCTGACAATTACAACCACACTTATCACTGAACAATTGGAATGAGACCCGCCGACGTCAAAGACAACAATAAAAAGGAAGTGCGACTAGCCAATTACTTTTCCCAAAATCGAAAAGATGTAAAATCAGCTGTGAAACAAACAACGTTCAAAATGAAAATCGACGATTATGTCCATTTAAGTCATCTGAAAAATGTGTTTACTTGTTCACTTGGAAGATAGAACAATTGGCAAAAAATAGAGGCAATGGAAGTAATGAACAAAATCTTGTTAAGTGGAATACTACCCCAAAAATATTATTGTATCTGTATTTATAGTTGTAGACCTTACTGCAGTGTTGTATTATGTAAATATGATGTAAATACATTTGTATAAACGGTACTTAAATCAAATTATCCTTTTGACATTCAAACCCTGTATGATGTATGTGTGTTTGTTTCATCGGGTTTAACGCCGTTTCTCAACGATATTTCAGTTATATACGGCGGCCGGTTCACCTAACCAGTTTTTCCTGGACTGAATTCTTACCAGTACTAACTTCTCCACATGTGGAGGAAAATCGACATCTTTGTCAAATTTTCATGGAAGGGTATGACCTGCCGCGACCGGGAATCGAACCCAGATCGCCGGGTTTCAAGTCCAGCGCACTAACCACTGGACCACGGCTGCGTATGCTGTGTGTAGCACAGCGGCGTTTGTTTTAAACTTTTAAACCAACTAAACATTTGTGTACTGAAGCGAGGTTTTGTATTTGCGTTTATTTATCGTCGCCACCGGTTTCCAATATGGGCGACGCCTCCAGAAGAATGTTAGTCATATCAGATTTTTGGAGGATAGTGCATGATACAGAAGATGCCCCAGTTCCAGAAGCACCCCTGGTTCTTTTACGTGCTCGATGTAAAGCATCATACACGGGACCTCGGTTTTTAAAGTCTCGTCCGAAAGACTGTTAGTACGGTCAGTGATGGAGCGGGGAATCGAACCAGCGATCCCTGGATTACAAGTCCAGCGTTTTACCACTGGACCACGGATCCGCTGAAGCGAGGTTATGTATCGTCTGCTATAAAACTACCTGTACTGAGTTTGAACCCTGTAGCATATCAATATGGTCTCCAACGGTAAGAAGTAAAATAAGAAACTTTTACATTCTGAAAAAGGAGCTGTTATCTGATTGACTGTTTGAAACAAATCTAAAATATTCGAGGACTTGCCTGACTACTACTTACCATTTTCAGAAAACACGCGCCTGCATGACCACAGAACCATTTTCAGAAAACACGCACTTGTAGGCCCACAAAACCATTTTGGGAAACCTGGAAAAGAAGTCAGTTAACTATTGCCATCAACGTAATATCCTCTATATCTCGAATGGCAGGAGAGTAGTGTTATTGTCTGAATTTGTTGTGGTTATTTAAAAAGATATTAAAGTAAACTATGCCAAAATCAATAAGCAGGCATAAACTAATGTTTTTGTCCGATCTTGTCATGGTTATCTCAAACTAATGTTTAAGGTAAACCTTTCCAGTGAAAATGATATGGACAACTGGTGTAATATATAGCTACGCTTCTGCATTATGTAATTTAAATATAGAGTACAGTAATATGTACTTTATATCATGCGTTCATTTATGTTTGCTTTAACTACTTGTAGAACGGAAATGAATCTTGACTTTTGAACATCTGCGGAGAACAAATGAAATCACGTGATATACTTATATATAAGTAAATGGTTTCTGAAGACATACGTTCTCAGTGAATCAAATTTGAAAAGTTAAACACTATGAAAGGCAATGGTTGCATTATTTAGCGTACAAATGTAGCAAATCCACTTTAAGGCCTTCGGATTGTCATAGATAAAAGCAAAGCATTGCTGAACCCAGGCGAAAATCTTCTTCATCTCAGATACCCACAATGTCTTCGCAAGACGAGAGGAGTATTAGAGATGACTTTCTACGAGATGCTAGGAATGTATGTTGGGATCTATGTTGTTGTTGTATTGTAAATGAACTATTTATGCGTTGCGTGCCTACATTTGTAATAATCACGCAGCTTATAGTTTTTATTCTGCAAACTGTTGGGACATTTATGAAGAAATGGATAACCATTAATAACAATATTGGCGATGTCAACAGTACCTCTCCAAATGTCACAGGTAAATGCCTTTGTTGTTTACTTCAATGCACATTCCGAGTCCATTTTAATTTTTCATTGTTCCCCTCTGTGTTTTCTTAATCATCATGGTATGTTAAAAAGAAATTATTTCTTAAACTTCAACGTGTGATTTTTTTCCATCTTCGTCATTCGCCCCATAACACGTGACCGTCAGTAGATGAGTTCTGATCATTTAAATATGCTTTCAGACATATGTCTTGTACTTCTTATTTATAAATTTGTCGTTAGTAGTGTAATTTACCGGTATTCGCCATTCTTCCTCGTTCCTTATCTGTCCCAATTCTGAGTAATCACATTGACATTGACCTACGTGTGGTAAACGTGAGTGACAATTTTAATCGTGGGAATTCAGCGCTGATGGGAAATGGTCCTTGAAAGCGTGTCATGGATTGCGTGGCTATGCTTCCAAAACACATTTTAGTATGCGTTATCCTATTTCTTAACATTCGGATGATCCTTTAAAATAGAGCTGCAGAATGTTTAAAGCGTATCCTGGATGATGACACTAAAGACTGCCTTCCGAAAAGATTTTTTCATGACGTGTAATTAAACTGACTTGCATGTGTCGACAAGGGAACCTCTATATTTCTGTAAGAGTTCCCCATTATCCGTATGCTGTTCCTTTACTGGATATAATATTTATGCTCTTCTAATCTTCTGCCTATGATAACTGACCTTCTTGGCTTGTCCTTCATGTAGTCGATCCATTAAACTTCCCCTTGTTGTCCCCCGAAATTCTCCATAGTTGCATAGTTGTTTTTGATGTTCGGCCAGACCATTCCTTGCACCCCTAATTCAATACTTGTTTAACCATGCCTAATGCTTGTAATGCTGTTCACTGTGGTCAGTGTATGGAAGCATTGTCTTATATAAGTATGTGGCGTTCCATGTAGCAACTTAATATATCTTTCTTTTGGTATCACTTTGCACTCATGAAACGACATTGTAGCATACATACATATATCAGGACCAATGAATGGAAACTCTGTACGCCCCCAAACCGCGGTATTTCGAAGTTGGCGAACATGAAATGTTGAAAAGGTAAGTGTCATTTGTTTTGGCCAGATCTTTTTAAATAGATAGTCAGCGACAAAAACATTTGAATGAAATAAAACAGCATGAAATTGGGAATCAACAGTTACTAATCGTTTTTGATCGAACCGTAGCATCTTCATACGAGAGACCGAAAGAAAACTGGCGATTTATGCTATAAAACGAATGCCTTGATTATTCTACTAAGATAGATCTATGAAAACGGCCCAGCTCCTCTCACATGACCATTATATTACCGCCAACATTCGCTAAAATAGATGTTTCGAAGCCAAACCACTGTACATCGCGGTATCCGAAATCAAGTCAAATATCTGTACGCTGCAGTGCAAAATGGAAGTAAACACAGTCCAATTACCAAACGATGAAAGAAAACGTTACATATTGTCTAGTACCGGTTCGTGCACTAATTCGGTATACATCGTACTATTCGTACGGGATTCGTATCATGAATAAATACATGTGTTGATGCTTATTTGACCGATAGTTGCTGTAGGCGGTGCTTGGTGTTCACAATCAATATTGCTTTTATATTGTTTTGATTTTGCTTTTTTCTTGGCAGGCATGTTGATTGCTGTAAATTCAGAAGAGAAATGTGCGCTTTGCATGCGATTCATGTGAAGTGTGCACAATTCGTGTGGGTACGCGCTGAATTAGTAATAGGTCTTATGAATTCGTACTGCATTCGCACGGCGTTCGTAGTGATTTGTACATATTCCTACTGGGTTCGTATGACATTCGTATTAGAATCTAGAGAGTTCGCATTGATTCGGCTTGATATTCGTGTTGCATTCATACCGCGTTCTTGATATAATCACAACGGTTCGCGGAGGTTCTTACCGCTGTCGTAATACAATCTGGGATTTTCCAAAAAAAATGTCAAGCCAGTGCGTAGGACTTTACAATTGCAACAATTCGTGGACATTCTTACGGCATTCGTCTCATTGTGACTGGGGCTTAACCGGTTAATCTAAATATATTGTTTATATTATTAAATAAAATTGACTAAAATATTGTTGGTGTTGATATTATGTATCACATTTCAGATAATGCTTATTATTGACAAAACATAGCTATACTGGTTGCCTGAGGTGTGAACATTCAATGTCGATTAATTGTGAAAGAAAAATGATGATGGGGCAGGGCAAATAAACTAATTTTGACAACTTTATGACACTGTCACATATAGTTGATTTAATATTCGTTGGATATAGTACAATTAAGCTAAGTCATGCTTATTAGTTGTCTTTAATGCAATGTTTATTTGAACATAAAAAAGTGAATACAATGTATCTCATTAGGAATATATATTTCGGTCAGTTTATTTAAAAGGTTTACACTGTAATAGCATGCCGTGATATTGGCTTTGTATATTACAAAACACATTGACATACTGCATGTACATGTAATATAAATGTATCAGTAAGGACACTGAATTAAACGAACAACTCATTAAAAAGGAATAATCGATTATGTATATATCTAGGTACATGATTATGTATCATTTGTGTACAAAATTCCATTTAACGATAAATGTTTTAGTTCTTCTTCGATTAACCGGTGAACCGTTCGATAGCATTTTCGGTTAATCGGTTAGCAAAACAATCAAATATTCCCATACATAGTAGAAACTCATCATCTGCTGATTCCATGACTCTCGCACCTATTGAAAAGGTGAGAATAATGATTTTGAAAATATATTAATAAATGGAACGTTTATCTGTGTATATCGGCTTATTCTCCATTTAAAGTTATTTCACATTTCATTGACTTTTTTCATGTTTTATTATTGAATTACGCTAAAACAGTAGGATGCAAGCAAACGATTCATTCCCTAAAACGTTGAGGGAATCTTTCAAACATTTTTTTAATAATTATTAACTTTAAAATGTATTCTTCCAAGGAGTTAAATAAAGTCAAGTTTGAGAAACACAATGGCGCTACCGGGAATCGAACCCAGGTCTACGGATTGCCGGTCCGTTATGCTAACCACTACAATACAGCGACCTGACGTACGTAATAGTAATTGGTGATGCTATTTGTCTGAGCGTTGTACATACACTAATTTATACGATTTTCTCAAATTATACTTAATGCGTCAATAATAAGGATTAATTTCACATATCGGCGTTTTCTTGTTAAAGTCCAGGCTTAACGTAAGTCATACACCACTGAATTGTCTGTGTTCATCAGACGTTTGGGAAGCATATGTTTTATTAGTAGTTGTTTGAAGAAAATGGTTGACAGACGAAAGAGAGACAGACAGTTATCAGTTAAAATAGCTCACCTGATTAAATTCTCAGGTGAACTCAAAGCCGTCATGACCAAACTGAATTACTTTTCAATCAAAGGGTAACTGGGTGCGATCCTTTGCTGGATCTGCTAGACTACTGGTACATAAAACAGAAAACAAACTGTTAGCAATAACCGATTAAACAGATATAAACAGATAAAAGTTCCATTTATTAATATATTTTTATTATAACTCTCAGCTTTGCGTTAGAGTCTAGAGTCGAAGCACCGAAACAGCAGAGGATTCATTTTCACAAATTTATCAAAACGTCAGAAATCTGAAAATAGATAAATACACAATCTACGAAAGAACATTTAGTGACAAATCTGAACAGTTAAGTAAGAAATGCAGACTACCAACTGCAGTAACATAAGAATGTCGATTAGGCATTCTAACTAGACAATATGAAACGTTTTCTTTCATCATATGGTAAGTGGACTGTGCTTTCTTCACTTTTGCACTGCGGCGTACAGAATTTGTGTTATACTTTTGACACCGTGGTGTACAGTGGTTTGTTTACGTTTTGCTCCTCGGCGTACAACAAGCTATATTTCAAACCTACAAAACACGTATTTAGCGAATGTTGGCGGTAAAAAAATGGTCATGCGTTATGAGCTGGGCCGTTTTCATAGACATTTCCTAGTAGATTAATCGATGCATTCGTTTTATTTCGGTCTCTCGCTTCATTTTTCAACATTCTCAAAATATCGTGTTCGGCTAGACATTACATGAAGATATTACGGTTCGATCAAAACGAGTGGTAACCGTTGATTCGCAATTTCATGTTCTTTAATTTTATACAAAAGTTATAATCGAGGACGTCCTTTTGAAGAAGATCGGACCAAAACAAATGGCACTTACCTTTTCAATATGTCACGTCCGATATCTTAAAAACATCACGGAATTGGGGACGTACAGAGCTTCCATACAGTGCGGAAACCATTCCGGATATTTAATGAATACCC
Source organism: Mactromeris polynyma (assembly GCA_032209605.1). Taxonomy (NCBI): domain Eukaryota; kingdom Metazoa; phylum Mollusca; class Bivalvia; order Venerida; family Mactridae; genus Mactromeris; species Mactromeris polynyma. The sequence continues at coordinate 17,117,991 of JASFXZ010000003.1, forward strand.
TATTGTACATCACTGATGGACAAAAACTACTATTGAAATTTATTGCAGACGTTGGTTTCAACCAAACTGCCGTGGATAATTTACAGAAGGCAGCTTTTGGTATTCTCGTCATAACACTGGTGTTAATCGTTGTCTCAGGCTTACGTCTGTGCAATGGAAAAAATGTCAACTCGGAAGCAATGAAACGACTTTGTTTCATCCAAATTGTACCAGCTGCAAATTGTGTGTCAGGTTAGTTATGCAATCTTGCAAAAAAGTACAAAAATATGTTCGTAAAGCTTCGCGTATTTTAGAGGACGGATTTAATCGGATTTGCATGGTCATACAGTTGTAGCGATGATTCGATCTATTTTAGAGATAAACTGCTACTTGTTCAGTAGCATGAATGCACGAAAACATTGCTGCAAATTCAAAATAGCATAAGCTTGTATACACTGGCAAGTTATCCTTAAGAAACTCGTGACTGCCCATTCCTTTGGTATACATATAAACTAGGCATACATTTTATTTATACACAATCGTCGAGATTTTGAGGAAGTAATTATCGTGAAGTTAATGGATTAAGTTTCTTCTTTGTATATTACAGGTCTTCTGGCATTCATTGGGTGTATGTTGGTTGCTAACTCGGAATATGAGAATGGGATTTCGTTTTATATTTGTTTGACGGCATCATTGATACAAATGGTGCTTCTACCCATAATGTTTGGGTTGTACATGAACATTAGGAATGACTATCTAGGTGTTCGGCAAGACGACAAGGAACACCAAACAATACATGTCGGGTCAGAGGAATGTACCACATAATGTCAGGGATTTCAAATCTTACATTGATGTTTTCTCTATTTGTCTTCCAAATGTCTTTTCTTAGAGAATTGATACCGTTTAATGCCACAAGTTTCAAATCGTCAAAGATAACATTGATGTACGTTTCCCTAGTTTTGTTGCCTTTCAAATGTTGAAAAAAACGTAATGTGCATTTATTTTATGAAACGCTTTTATTAAATTTACATTTCTTTTGTTTTAAGGCCGACTAATATACCCAACATTGGTATAATTTTAAATATGTTGTTTATTATTTCCCTGGCCTGTCTGAACTTAAACGTTTCATTATAACAAACGTATTTTGGCGTGTCCGAAACAGTGATTAGAAAAGATGTGCACTTTTGTCTGGGCTGTTTGTTATTCAAGTTTAGCAAACAGTAAATTGGTGAAATTGTTGTCTATTACACATATATTATACACTTATATACATCTTATTTCACTATTTTTCATTAGTATTATACCCTCTAGCCATTGTCATGTTCATTGTTTGTTAACGTGTCAAACATCTTTAAATTATCGTTGGTACATTCAAGAATATACTTATTAAACACTAGGCGTACAACAATAAGGAATGCATTAACAACAAAACCAGAAACATGGTATTAAGGCGATGGGTGTTCACTTAGTGGATATAGTCTGCGAAATAAGTTTAATGGTATTTTCTTTACTTTTGTAATGATACATAAAAATAACAAAAATACTATTTATATATTTTCCTACTGTGTAAAGTATTATCTACTACTGTTGTTTTTCATTGTGTGTAAAGTATTATCTACTACTGTTGTTTTTCGATGTGTGTAAAGTATAATCTACTACTGTTGTTTTTCATTGTGTGTAAAGTATTATCTTCTACTGTTGTTTTTCGATGTGTGTAAAGTATTATCTACTACTGTTGTTTTTCATTGTGTATATGTTATCATATTCTACTGTTGTTTTTCATTGTGTGTAAAGTATTATCTACTACTGTTGTTTTTCATTGTGTGTAAAGTATTATCTACTACTGTTGTTTTTCGATGTGTGTAAAGTATTATCTAATACTGTTGTTTTTCATTGTGTGTAAAGTATTATATACTACTGTTGTTTTTCATTGTGTATATGTTATCATATTCTACTGTTGTTTTTCATTGTGTGTAAAGTATTATCTACTACTGTTGTTTTTCATTGTGTGTAAAGTATTATCTTCTACTGTTGTTTTTCATTGTGAGTAAAGTATTATCTTCTACTGTTGTTTTTCATTGTGTGTAAAGTATTATCTTCTACTGTTGTTTTTCATTGTGTGTAAAGTATTATCTTCTACTGTTGTTTTTCATTGTGTGTAAAGTATTATCTTCTACTGTTGTTTTTCATTGTGAGTAAAGTATTATCTTCTACTGTTGTTTTTCATTGTGTGTAAAGTATTATCTTCTACTGTTGTTTTTCATTGTGTGTAAAGTATTATCTTCTACTGTTGTTTTTCATTGTGTGTAAAGTATTATCTTCTACTGTTGTTTTTCATTGTGTGTAAAGTATTATCTTCTACTGTTGTTTTTCATTGTGTGTAAAGTATTATTTTCTACTGTTGTGTGTTCAATATGTGTAAAGTATTATCTACTACTGTTGTTTTTCAATATGTGTAAAGTATTATCTTCTACTGTTGTATTTCATATTCATATATTCTACAAAGGACATTATCCATTCAATTTGACAGATTTTACTATGACACGTTTTGGCAGTTTTTGCTTATCACCCTTTTGATCAAATCACAAACAATCTATCATTTTTGAGAATTGTTTCCTCTTAAAATCGTAAAACTCGATATTACCATCTAGCCCCTAGACTAAGGGCTTTTGCAATTATAGAATGTACTTAGCATTGTCTTAATACCTGCACGGCATTTTTAGCAGGATGCGACTGCTGAATAAAACACGAAGCTGTTTTCTGGTCAAGTAACATTAGGTACGTTGCTTGTCATTATTGAAGTAATAAACTAGATTTCATATTGTAGTTATTTACTTTAATTATTAAGTTTCCAAGTTATTAATATGTTGCATGTTTACCTGTCCTTATAATACATTAAATTATATTGAAGCATTTTTAAATAAGCTCATTTGTGAAATTACACTGAAATCGATACTGGCGTTTATTTTAGGTACCACACACTTAAGCGAGTTACCATTTCAAATATTTCACAATTTAATAATATATGTACTTTATTTGTGTTATTACATTTATTTTACGTTACAAATGTCGTGGATATATTCATCACTTTATATTCGATTTTATAAGTGTGTATTAAGGTTATGATTACATAATTATTCAGTGTATTTTATGAAAATGTGTATTTGCTATAATTCTTGGTTTATAGTAATTCATACTTCAGTTTATACATGCGTATACTTTTGCATTCATAATCTCATTACTTTATTCCTATCATTTATACTGTAAGCATTAATTGTATCACACTAATTTGTTTGACATAATTGAAGTAATAAAACTAGGTTTCATATTGCAAATTATTGGTTTTGTGTTTAACAGTGCTTTACAACATTTTTAGTGAATATTTACAAGAACAAATTACACCCATTAACTGCAACGTAAAACTTTAATCAGAGAAGTGGATTCATAAACAATGTTTTATATAAAATAATGAGAAAATTTGAATATTACGTACTAAGTATTAGGTATTTGATATAAAAATACTAAAATAACAATACTTAAGTTCATGGATATTGAATTAAACAAAACTGTTTAAAGTATAATAGAAGGAAAGTTTATTTCAAAATGCAATGAGCTTTGCAAGACTCAAAATCAATGTGTAAGAGAGAGAACAAGTTGCTACGCCACGTACATAAGACCTCCCCACACAGGCTTCCGGAAAACAAAAATCCATAAAACATAAGGCACTCGACGAGGCCCAAGGGTACATACGTAAGGGAACAGAAGCGCAAGGAATGACTTGGTCGACCATAAGGATTAGCTAGGAGAATCAAAGAGGACAAACATTGAAGGGGGGGGGGGGGGAATTAATGGATCGAAAATATATAATTTATATAATACATATAATTTACGTCGCTCTGAAAAATGATGGTGTCTTGATGTCCTGTAAGTGATATTGTCTAATTGAAAATATGTAACACTTTAAGTTAATAAATAGATTAATAGCTTTCATTTTCCTTTAACTTTGTTTAAAAATGAGAGCCTTTGACACATTTCGGGATAAAACACGCTAGTTATTAACTTTGAACATTGTAACAACGATAGAGCATTGCCTGCGTGTACTTTAAATACATTAAGGTGGATATGTTTCTGTCCTTTATTATATACATATTCTAGTATTCTCTCATTTTTCCTGAATTTGATTATTAATTCTGCGTTTGGGTTAAGTGATCGCAAACGGGCAATTGCATGATTCGTGCGCTGGACAACACTCTAAAGCAAATACTGCAAACAAACATTTGCCTTGTCCGTGCATTGGCCAAAGCTCTTGAAACAATAACTGTAAACGGGCAATTGTCTGATTCGTGTCCCGTGAAGCCCTCTTTAAACAAATACTGTAAACGGAAATTGCATGTATCGTGCATTGGACAACACTTTTGAAACAATTCTCACAAACGGGTAATTGCTTTGAGCGCTTCGACACAAATGTCTGCTTGGAATATCTCCCCATGGTTTGGTGACATTTATTTCATCATTATATGGAGTATATCCACTGACATTTAAGTCTTGAACTTCTTTACCAGAAATCTTCTGACCTCTTGGTAAATGCCATGTTTGCGGTAAAGAAGTACTTGCAACATCTTCTGAATAGCTTTCAGGTTGAGATTCTTGTATTTAGCCACTTGGTACAAGAGGCCAGTTACATGGCCACATGCTTTTGAAAGGCCTATTGGACAGGTGCATGTAGAAGCTGTGACTATTGTCTCTTCATCTCGTGAAATCAAACCAACCTGCAAATATACAAATTTCAAAGTGTTGCACTATTTAAATAATGTGTTGTTTAATCTTATTTATGTGTATCTTTCATTAATTTAGTAATAAATGTCAATTACATGTACATCTCCCAAGAAAAAAGCACAACTAGACTTGATAACGATGTACTTTCATCTGATGTGGACTTTTATTTTTTCTTTGTAACTTGTGGCATTTTCCATTTATCACACATCCATCTGTTGCTGAAACAACTGAAATATAACAATATTGTTTCAAAAGTCATGCTCAATGTTCTCTTATTCTAGGCAATACGGTAATTCACTAAGAGCCAATAATCAAACATCTGATAATAATTATTTAATGCTAATAACATTCTCATTAATGGTTTTGTTTACACTACAAATCTGACCAGTTGAATTGTATAGACAAATTTTGCTGTCTTAGCACTGTAAAGGTAAGATAATACTTAGGTCAAATGGATTAAACGAAAGTACAAAAAGTCTAAAAAAATGGATGTAACTTACCTTTTAAATCATGTATGTATCCTTCACGAAAATATTTAAATCCCTTGTCGATAGACCGGGCGATTCTTTGATATAATGCTTACAACTCTATTGCTATACGAAGCCCTTGTTGTATCTTATGAAGCTTGTGCTTGCCAGCTTTGCCTCGTTCTGAGAATCTGATTAATTATTCATGAGGGAATATTAAGAAGGGTCTATTATGCAACATGATTAACTATTTTCAGCTATGCAAGATAATCAAAATTACATTCTTTTAATTTTTCAAGTAAGTTTTTGTTGTAGGTAAACGTTTGTCTAAATAGTGTTTATAATATATACATGTATATATTTGATTTGAAATATATTTTCTTGTTTGTATGGCACCTTTCAAGATCACCTCATGTCAGACCTCAAACAATAAGCTTTGTTTTTTAATAAAAAGTATTGAACAAAAAGGACATTCACTCACTGGTACATCTGTCAACACCATACTTATTTGTTCATCAGCTGATATGGATTTGTATCAACTTACAATCTTCGTTGTAAAGGTACACATTGCATTGACATGGGCACTTAAATTAATTGTGAATAAAGGCTTCTTATATCTGTAGCAAGATTCATTTTTTCATTTTTTTTCAGTTAGTAGGATTATCCTAGCTCAGCATGTAGTTAAATTGTCACTATCTCAATTTCATTGCACATTTTTGTATACCTATTTTCTTGGGAGATCCAGGACATTTCCAGTGCTGCATATAACATTCAGATTGTAACCATCAACAAAGTGAGATTTTCTAATTAGAGTCTTGTTCGAAGTTATAACCATACTTCGGGGAGCATCCATCGGTTCCACCGATATCCTTGTTCCTTTAGTCTCAGTAATAATACATGTATTTAAATTTGGGTGAGCCCTCTCCATATATAACAAATTGCTTAGACTATTCCCCCCAAAATGGGGGTCAAAAGTGTTGGAAGGCAGTGTTTTCACTCGACTTTTATAATTGGGGGTCATTGTGAAGTCCTAGTTTTCACATCTGAGGGTCATTTTCAGATATTGGGGGTCATACAGGAATACTGTTGCATTTTTTAAAAGAAACTTTGTTCTACTGATAATAGTGATTTTACAATAATTACTGATTACTATTCTCTCTATCAATCTTTCTTTGAAGTCGAACCTCTTGCGAGGACTTGGACAATATTACGCGTCAAGCCGCTAAGAAAAGATGAAAGAGGTAAACGTATAGCCAATAATTTAAAAACATTGAAGTAGGAATGGTGTAAAAATGTAAGTGCTATTAACAGTTTACAAACAGGTGGGAATGTAGTAAAGGTGATAACTTGAAGGTTGTTTTTGTCAATATATGTCCCCAAAAATCAATTTATAGGATTAAAAGTAAAAATACTGAAAACATTGCAACTCAGTCAAAAACATCTGACCAAAACATGGTGACTTTAAGCACAACTAGACTTGATAACGATATCCCTGTGAAGTTTTGTTAAAATCTAATCAGTGGTATTGGAGATGAAGAGCAGACAACTTCTCTATACCAACTTTATGTAGAAGAATAACACTTTTAAAAATTGCTAGTTTCCGATTTAAATGTTAATACAGATTGAGGGTGTAGTTTACATGTATTACATGTATATTCTTACCTGATGGCTTATCTTCCTAACAGCTGCACTGCACAACCCCTACTGACTTCTCAAGGACAAACTTGACCACAAAAAACTGACGGCTCATTCTATTCAAAATAAAATATGTAATTATGTAAGAATGGGCATTGTGCAGGTGATCTAAATAAGAAAAGGCAACATTATAAGAATGATGTATACCTGTAATTTAAACATGTATTCATGATTTGTTACCAGAAATATTGTATAGAGGACTAGTACATCTTATTTAATCATTGTTGGTATGTTTGTTATTTGTTTTCCTTTTTCTATTCACAGCAGGAGAAGTCAAGGGCAATTTACCAAAATTTATTCTTTTTTTCAAAATTCAAGTACTTTTCAAGGCGTCTTTGGCTGTTACAAATTTAAATAGTTTTCAAGGAGTAGGCATCAAATTAAAGGACTTTTTAAGACCTTTGTCAACCTTGTTTATGAAAAAAGTTAAACCCAAAAGCAGATTGTTCTGTTCTGTTTCAGAATGGAAAAACAACATAATTTATGTTACACAAATGTATTCACTTGTATGAAATATAAAACATTATCTGAAAACTATTTAAATGCGGTCAAGCTTAAATGGAAAATGGGATCTGTTCATTGCAATATGGGTTGAAATTGGCCAATCTTAACTAGGACCTTATAATTAGGTCACCTATGCTTTTTCGGACACTGACAAAAACATTAAGTAGACCACTAACAGTTGACTTGTACTCAAAATTCACAGTAAAGGTATTGCAATTGCGTAGGTACAATTTTATAAATATTCATTAATTGTTTGTTTGTAACATCTTTATAGGCAAAGTTATTAGGACGTCAGACTAAAATGGATTAATGCAATGTTCACCCAGACAAATTCCTTCTAAAATACTAACAGGTTTTGGCATTAGCATATACATGGTTGTCTGTTTATCCTGCATACTATGAAGGAGGGGATCGCGACCAGAAAGGCACCATTGTTGTCAACTGGAATTATTTCTGAAATTAAATTAAACAAAGGTCAAGCTACATTTGTTCTACATAGCAACTATATTTTTAACTACATTAGTTAATGCACATTTTAATTTGGCTAAAACAGGCCTATAGTCACACATTTTATATCCACAAAATGTTTCAATAAAGAACTAAACGTAAGAACGGTTAGTGGGTAGACAGATTTAACACAAAAGTGGCTCAACCTGGACTAGTCCTATAAATAAGACCCTACATAACTTATTTCACATTTTGCCATTTTCCGGTTACGTAGGGTATTATCGGCTTCTTATCAATGTCATGTAGCACTTTCCGACACGATTTTGTGTCGCTCTTTTCCCCCTAATTTTGAACTATCAAACAAGACCTGCAGGGAAAATACCTTTCCAGAAGCGCAATTGATAAGGTCAAATTGTTTCCATCTAGTGCAGATTGCACCGAGATTCGGCGTAATGGCTGCGCAACGTACCCGGTTAATTAACACGCTCAATATAAGAATCGAAAATTAGACGAAATTTTTGAATAGTGAAAAAGCCAGATTCCGGAACCCGGCATCATTTGAAGCGGGATAAATGACACAAGTGCGAACATTATTTCGTCCAGGCGTCCACGTCAATTTAGTATAATATATTATTTTGCTAACATGTTGTGGACAATGTGTAGGAAATATTACACGATGAACATTTGATCGAAAATTAAGCGTTTAAAGGTGATTTTCATTAATTTGTTAGTACAAAACGAAATACTACAGTATATTTTACTGTTTCTATGTCAATTAATGATATAATTCGCGGATTAGAAAATATTCGAAAATGCTACATGACACTGCATAGGGCCCGTTTAGACGTTACATACAAAGTGAAAGTAAAATAACAAAATAATGAATGTTAATGGTTGAATGGGTATGTAAACGTCTAATATTTTGGACTAAACCTGGACTAGAACTAAAGGCTCCTGGCAGCATTTGCAAAAGCTACCATAGCAAGTAATTCAGATCGCATAAGAATTTGTGATCTTATATAAAGCAACGAAAATATCATGAATGATATCAGCGAATAAGAAAAATCTGCAAAAAGTTCACTTTTAAATCTGAACTATTCATCCCACCCACATGGAGTAACATTGAAACCGAAAGTACAAACTATTTCATATTATCTTATCACTTCAAATACAATATACATTTTCTTGATTATGTTCATCCGTATACATTTTATAAATACGATTGAATAATTATATTTAACACATACCTGAAGTAGTATTTATTCTGCAAACTATCGAGGATCGATCGTTGTTTTGACACACCGATAACTACAAGGTCAAGATCACTGTGCGTAGGAGATTGAACCGCCATTCGAAAACCTCGGCCAATTACGTAGAGTAACGAAGTGGTACGGTAATATCCGAGAGCTGACGGTTAATACGGCGCATGCGCGAGCCCATTTCACCAGAGCACATTCTAACGCAATACAACAATCAATGTGGTCTCTCCAACGGTTAGACGTAAAATGAGCAAATATTACAATCTGTTAAATGGAGTTGTCATCTGATTTACTAATTGAAATAATCTAAATTATTCGAGGACTTGCCTGACTACTACTTTTCATTTCAGAAAACTTGCATTTGCAGGCCCACAAAACCATTTTCAGAAAACTTGCATTTGCAGGCCCACAAAACCATTTTCAGAAAACTTGCATTTGCAGACCCACGAAACCATTTTCAGAAAACATGCATTTGCAGACCCACAAAACCATTTTCAGAAAACTTGCATTTGCAGACCCACGAAACCATTTTCAGAAAACTTGCATTTGCAGGCCCACAAAACCATTTTCAGAAAACACGCATTTGCATGCCCACAAAACCATTTTCAGAAAACTTGCATTTGCAGACCCACGAAACCATTTTCAGAAAACATGCATTTGCAGACCCACAAAACCATTTTCAGAAAACTTGCATTTGCAGACCCACGAAACCATTTTCAGAAAACTTGCATTTGCAGACCCACGAAACCATTTTCAGAAAACATGCATTTGCAGACCCACAAAACCATTTTCAGAAAACATGCATCTGCCGGTCCACAAAACCATTTTCAGAATAATATTGCCATCAACTTAATATCCTCTATATCTCGAATGACAGGAGGGAATGAGCAGGCACAAACTAGTGTTATTGTCTGAATTTGTTGTGGTTATTTAAAAATAATATTAAAGTAAACTATGCCAAAATGAATAAGCAGGCACGAACTAGTGTTATTATTCTAGCTTGTCGGGGTTATCTCAAACTAATGTTTAAGGGAAACCATGCCAGTGCAAATGATATGGACACCTGGTGTCATTTATAGCTACGCTCCAAAATTATGTTATTTAAAAATAGAATACAGTAACATGTACGTTAAAGATAACGTCCGATTTATTTTCCGTGTATCTGTGTTTGCTTTATAGATATTCAGATACCCACAATGTCTTCACAAGTCGAGAGGAATATTGGAGAAGACTTTCTACGAGATGCAAGGACTGTATGTCGGGATCTATGTTGTTGTTGTGTTGATAATGGAGTATTTATGGGTTGCATGCCTTCATTTGTACTAATCATGCAGCTTATACTTCTTATTTTGCAAACTGTTGGAACATTTATGAAGAAATGGGTAACCATTAATAACACTACTGGCGATGTCAACAGTACCTCTCCAAATATCACAGGTAAATGCCTTTGTTGCTTACTTTATTGCATATTCCGAATTCATGCTAAGTATTCATTCTTTCCTTCTGTGTTTTCTTAATCACCATGGGATGTTAAAAGGAAATTATTTTTCAAACTTCAATGTGTGATATTTTTTCCATCTTCGTCATTTCGCCTCATAACACGTGACCGTCAGTAGATCAATTCTGATAATTTATATATGCTTTCAAACATATGCCTTGTACTCCTTGTTTATAAACTTGTCGTTTATAATGTGGTTAACCGGTATTCGCCATTCTTCCGCGTTCCTCGTCTGTCCCAATTCTGAGTCATCGCACTGACATTTATCTACATAAGGTAGAACATACATGACAATTGTAATCGCGGGAATTGGTAAACAATCCGTTTATTCATCGTGCTGACATCAGCTGCCAAATCAAAGCGCTGTGAGCGCTGGTGGGAAAGGGTGATTGAAAGCGCGTCATGGATTGTCTTATTTGTCATATCCTGCCATATCAAGTATAGTTAACAGACATATAACTTCATTTAGTCTTTAAACAGTAGTGTCCGGCGTAGATGGTGTCCTCGATAAGTTCATTGACGCACAATTGCCTTGTTCATGCTCGATGACTAATCGTTTGCCTAGTTCTCGGCGTATGACCCTGACCTTCTCAGTAAAAATGGGATGTACACTCTTATAGCAGAGTACAATGTATGTCTCATTGTATCTTCTGTTGGCAATATTAATTTTCATTTATTCTTCTGCACTGGGACATGTTGTGTCTTTATTAGACTCTCTCTCTGGGATACTGTCGTATAGAGGCTCTGTTGTCTAGCAATGTTTATATTGTTCGGATTATAGTATAATCCTCATATCCAAATATAACATTTGTACATAGGTGAAGATTTGTATGCAAACTGTCAACATGGAGCCATCTGGCAATGCTCACACGAAAGAAACTGAACTATATATTTATCAATGTCAAATAAGAAACTGTCGACCTCTTCGCAAACAGTGCGTACAGATAAAGTGTTTTCTGGGTAAATATGGCACTTACTCGCACACAAATGGTATATACAACTTGCATATTTTGTTGAAGCAGTACACGTAAGTGATCAACAACGAAAACTCAACACAAATATAAAATATGTATCCTATGTTGATCTCGGAGCTTTCCTCAAACAGCCATCAACCAACACATGTCTTTAATGAATTCCTTTGATGGTGAGAAGTAACCCATAAATTGTGTCATCTCGAACAGATAACAGAATTAGTAATGGTGTTGTTCACGAATTCAGGCGGTAAGGCTTGTCACATATACCCTAACATAATGTAGGTCAAGGACACTTAAATGCCATTGAATAAGGACGAGGGAACAGGAAGAATACATGGTACTTTATTACTGCAGTTTATGGTAATTACATGTACATCTCTAATTCCTTTCAGATCTTATTCCCCATATTCCCCAATTTACGTATTTCGTTGTGTTAATGTTTAGTCTCTCCTTCATCATCGGGCGCCTATAACGATACCTTTATAATCATCCTATGTTTTATAACTAGACAGGCGAATCGGTCTTTGCCCGTAGCCAATCAGTGAGTCGCTTAAGGTTCGTTAATTTCGAATAATTATGATAGGAAATGACTATGCAAACAAAGACTATGCCAATGTGTAGAGATAGAGAGCTCTCACTGCCATACAATATGAAGCCGTGTTAATGTCAATTTGTAGATACAAATTACAGAACATTAGCGGCAACATAACGTTACGTTCAATTACCATTTATGTGTAGTAATTACAGCCGTCGGTTCTGCGGAAGATGCATTTTAGAATGCATTTACTATTTCTTAACATTCGTATGTTCCTTTAAAATATAGCCGCAATATGTTTTCAGCTTATTCTTACAATCTTGGATGATGGAACTAAACACTGCCTTCCGAAAAGGTTTTACTGATGTACAGTAAAACCTCACTTCAATACCACCTCAATAATAAGACCATCTCAATAATAAGACCACAATTTTCAAGTCCGTTTTCACTGTTTTGCTCTTTATTCAACCTCGATATTAAGACCACCTCAATAAGAATACCAGTTTTTTCAAGGGTCCCAAGGGTAGTCTTATTATTGAGCTTTTACTGTATAATTGCAAAACCGAATTGCATGTGTGGACAAGGGAAATCTACATACTCATACCGACACATACATATATTGACTTTCGCACTGGAAAAGTTCTCCATTCTCCGTATGCTGTTGCTTTTATTGGTGATTTGTTTGGCCAAAAGAGTTTGTGTATTTTTCGGAGACAGTTGGAATGCCTCTACTTTCTGTATATCACTTTGTATGATTCGCCAGCATTCTGATCCATATAACAAAACAGATTTGACATTGCTGTTGTATATTCTGATCTTGGTTTTTGGTACTGCTGAATTGTTTTTGAATTAATTCAATAATTGTTTATCATTGCACCTCCTAAGTTCCTGTGTATCTGTGTATGGAGGCATTGTGTTGTATATGTAGCGTTCCCTGTACCAACTAAATTTCTCTTACTTTTGGTATCACTTCGCACTCATGAACGACATGGTAGCATACATACATATATCAGGACCCCAATTCCGGATATTTATTTAATATCCCTTGTACATCACATATGGACAAAAAATACTATTTGAATTTATTGCAGACGTTGATTTCAACCAAACTGCCGTGGATAATTTACAGAAGGCAGCTTTTGGTATCCTCCTCCTAATACTGGTGGTAATCGTTGTCGCAGGCATACGTCAGCGCATTGGCAAACATGTTGATTCGGACGCAATGAAACGATTTTGTTTCATCCTAATTGTACCAGCTGCAAATTTTGCATCAGGTTAGTTATGCAATCTGACAAAAATACAAAAATATTTTCGTAAAGCTTGCGTGTTTTAGAGGATGTGTGTAATCGAATTGGTAAGGTCATACGGTTATTGCAATGATTTTATCTATTTAAGAGATAAACTGATAGTTGTTTAGTAGCAATAGTGCACTCACGCATTGCTGCAACTCGTGAATCCCCATTCTATTCCTTTGGTATAACTAGGCATACTTTTTATTTATACATAATCTTCGTGATTTTGAGGAAGGCATTATCTTGAAGTTAATGGATTAATTTTCTTCTATGGATATTTCAGGTCTTCTGGGATTCATTAGTTGTATGATGGTGGCTAGCTCGGAATATGAGAAAGGGGTTTCGTTTTATATTTGTTTGCCGGTATCATTGATACAAATGGTTCTTATATTCCTATGCTGCGGGTTGCACATAAACTTGAAGAATGACTGCCTAGGTATTCGGAAGGAAGGCAAGGTATATCAAACATCAGCTGTCGGGTCAGAGGAATGTAACTGATACAGTATAATGTCAGTAGTATAAAATCGTCAAGGACAACATTGAAGTACATTTCCATTGTTATTTTGTCTTTCAAATATCGTTTTCTATTACATATTTTCTATTTTAATGTGCATTTATTTAATGAAACGCTTTTATTTAATTTACATTCTTTTGTTTAAAGGCCGACGAATATACCCAACATGTGTATAATTATAAATATGTTGTTTATTTTTTCCCTGGTCTGTCTGAACTTTTCATTATTTTGGCGTGTCCAAAACAGTGATTAGAAATATGTGCATTTTTGTCTGGGCTGTTAGTCAAGTTTAGCAAACAGTAAATTGGTGAAATTGTTGTCTATTACACATATATAATACACTTGTTTACATCTTATTTCTCTATTTTTCATTAGTATTATATCCTCTAGCCATTGTCATGATCATTGTTTGTTAACAAGTCGAACATCTTCAAATTATCGTTGGTGAATTTCAAGAATATACTTATTAACAAACTATGCGTACAACAATAAGGAATGCATTGACGGCAAAACTAGAAAATAGTATTTAGGTGCTTGGTGTTCACTCAGTGGATATAGTCTGCGAAATAAGTTTAATGGTATTTTCTTTATTTTTGTAACGATGCATAAAAATAACAAAAATACTGTTTATTTATTTTCATACTGTTTTCAATACGTGTTAAGTATTATATTCTACAGTTATTTTTCTATGTATGTAACGTATTACCTACTACTGTTGTTTTTCGATGTGTGTAAAGTATTATCTTCTACTGTTGTTTTTCGATGTGTGTGAAGTATAATCTACTACTGTTGTTTTTCATATTCATATATTCTACATAGGACATTATCTTTTCAATTTGACATATTTTACTATGAATTTTGGCAGTTTTGGGTTCTCACCTTTTGATTAAAATCACATACAATCAATCACTTTTGATAATTTGTTCTCTTAAAATCGGAAATCTCGATATTACCATTTAGCCCCTAGATTAAGGGTCTTTGCAATTGTATAATGTACTTTATACGGTTTAACAGCATTGTCTTAATACCTGTACGGCAATTTTGAACAGGATGCTGAATAAAACACGAAGCTGTTTTCTGGTCAAGTAACATTTGGTACGTTGCTTGTCATTATTGAAGTAATAAAACTAGATTTCATATTTTAGTTATTTACTTTAAGTATTAAGTTTCCAAGTTATTAATATGTTGGACGTTTACCTGTTCTTATAATACATTAAATTATATTGAAGCATTTTTTAAATTAGGTCATTTGTGAAATTACACAGAAATTAATACTGGCGTTTATTTTGGTACCACACACTTGAGTTAAGCGAGTTATATTTCAAATCTTTTCAAAATTTAATAATATATGTTCTTTATTTTTGTTATTACATTTAGTTTACGTTACAAATGGCGTGCAGATATTGATCACTTACATCATTGTATAAGTGTGTATTAAGGTTATGATTACATAATTATCCAGCGTGATTTTATGAAAATTGTTATAACTCTTGGTTTATAAAAAATTCATACTGAAGTGCATAAATGCGTATAATTTCGCATTCATAATCTCATTATTTTATTCTTATCATTTATACTGTAAGCGTTAATTGTATCACACTACGTTACTAGACATAATTGAAGTAATAAAACTAGGTTTCATATTGGAAAATTCTTCGTATTGTGTTTAACAGTGCTTTACAGCATTTTTAGTGAATATTTACAACAACAAATTACACCCATAAACTGCAACATAAAAATGTTAATAAGTGGATTTATCAATACAACACGAGTTAATAGATTTAAGCATGACACTAGTATATTCGAAATGATTCCAATTCCACTGAATAACAAATTAAATAATTATGAAATAATGAGAATATTTGAATATAACGTACAGTACGTAAAGTATTATGTATTTTATTAGAGGATCTAACATGAGTGTTCATGTTTTATTGAAATTATTAAACGAGTCGGTCAAAATGATATATTGCGAGACTTTGCACAACCATGTGGAGCAGGAAGGGCCACATTCACAATTCAGAACAGACAGAGTAGGCAAAGAGAGCATTCACAAACAGGAAGGGTCACATTCTCAAATCAGAACAGGTATAGTAAGCACAGAGAGGAGGCACAAACAGGAAGGGCCACATTCACAATTCAGAACAGACAGAGTAGGCAAAGAGAGGAGGCACAAACAGGAAAGGTCACATTCACACATCAGAACAGGTATAGTAAGCAAAGAGAGGAGACACAAACAGGAAGGGGCACATTCACAAACCAGACCAAACAGAGTAAGCAAAGAGAGGAGACACAAACAGGAAGGGGCACATTCACACATCAGAACAGGTATAGTAAGCACAGAGAGGAGGCACAAACA
The DNA here is from genome assembly GCA_032209605.1 of Mactromeris polynyma. Taxonomy (NCBI): domain Eukaryota; kingdom Metazoa; phylum Mollusca; class Bivalvia; order Venerida; family Mactridae; genus Mactromeris; species Mactromeris polynyma. The sequence goes on from JASFXZ010000003.1 coordinate 17,134,290, forward strand.
GGAAGAGTCACATTCACAAACCAGACCAAACAGAGTAAGCAAAGAGAGGAGACACAAACAGGAATGGGCACATTCACAAATCAGAACAGACAGAGTAGGTAAAGAGAGGAAGCACAAACAGGAAGAGTCACATTCACAAATCAGACCAGACATAGTAGGCAAAGAGAGGAGGCACAAACAGGAAGAGTCACATTCACAAATCAGACCAGACATAGTAGGCAAAGAGAGGTGGCACAAACAGGAAGAGTCACATTCACAAATCAGAACAGACAGAGTAGGCAAAGAGAGGAGGCACAAACAGGAAGAGTCACATTCACAAATCAGACCAGACATAGTAGGCAAAGAGAGGTGGCACAAACAGGAAGTGTCACATTCACAAATCAGAACAGACAGAGTAGGCAAAGAGAGGTGGCACAAACAGGAAGTGTCACATTCACAAATCAGAACAGACAGAGTAGGCAAAGAGAGGTGGCACAAACAGGAAGTGTCACATTCACAAATCAGACCAGACAGAGTAGGCAAAGAGAGGAGAGACAAACAGGAAGTGTCACATTCACAAATCAGACCAGACAGAGTAGGCAAAGAGAGGAGAGACAAACAGGAAGAGTCACATTCACAAATCAGACCAGACAGAGTAGGCAAAGAGAGGAGACACAAACAGGAAGAGTCACATTCACAAATCAGACCAGACATAGTAGGCAAAGAGAGGAGACACAAACAGGAAGTGTCACATTCACAAATCAGACCAGACAGAGTAGGCAAAGAGAGGAGAGACAAACAGGAAGAGTCACATTTACAAATCAGACCAGACATAGTAGGCAAAGAGAGGTGGCACAAACAGGAAGAGTCACATTCACAAATCAGACCAGACATAGTAGGCAAAGAGAGGTGGCACAAACAGGAAGTGTCACATTCACAAATCAGACCAGACATAGTAGGCAAAGAGAGGTGGCACAAACAGGAAGAGTCACATTCACAAATCAGACCAGACATAGTAGGCAAAGAGAGGTGGCACAAACAGGAAGTGTCACATTCACAAATCAGAACAGACAGAGTAGGCAAAGAGAGGAGACACAAACAGGAAGAGTCACATTCACAAATCAGACCAGACATAGTAGGCAAAGAGAGGAGACACAAACAGGAAGGGTCACATTCACAAATCAGAACAGACAGAGTAGGCAAAGAGAGGAGGCACAAACAGGAAGTGTCACATTCACAAATCAGACCAGACATAGTAGTCAAAGAGAGGAGGCACAAACAGGAAGAGTCACATTCACAAACCAGACCAGACATAGTAGGCAAAGAGAGGTGGCACAAACAGGAAAGGTCACATTCACAAATCAGACCAGACATAGTAGGCAAAGAGAGGAGGCACACACAGGAAGTGTCACATTCACAAATCAGACCAGACATAGTAGGCAAAGAGAGGAGACACAAACAGGAAGGGTCACATTCACAAATCAGACCAGACATAGTAGGCAAAGAGAGGAGACACAAACAGGAAGGGTCACATTCACAAATCAGACCAGACATAGTAGGCAAAGAGAGGAGACACAAACAGGAAGGGTCACATTCACAAATCAGAACAGACATAGTAGGCAAAGAGAGGTGGCACAAACAGGAAGAGTCACATTCACAAATCAGACCAGACATAGTAGGCAAAGAGAGGTGGCACAAACAGGAAGTGTCACATTCACAAATCAGAACAGACATAGTAGGCAAAGAGAGGAGGCACAAACAGGAAGTGTCACATTCACAAATCAGACCAGACATAGTAGGCAAAGAGAGGAGACACAAACAAGAAGTCACATTCACAAATCAGACCGGACATAGTAGGCAAAGAGAGGAGGCACAAACAGGAAGAGTCACATTCACAAATCAGACCAGACATAGTAGGCAAAGAGAGGAGACACAAACAGGAAGTGTCACATTCACAAATCAGACCAGACATAGTAGGCAAAGAGAGGAGACACAAACAGGAAGTGTCACATTCACAAATCAGACCAGACATAGTAGGCAAAGAGAGGTGGCACAAACAGGAAGTGTCACATTCACAAATCAGACCAGACATAGTAGGCAAAGAGAGGAGGCACAAACAGGAAGTGTCACATTCACAAATCAGACCAGACATAGTAGGCAAAGAGAGGAGGCACAAACAGGAAGTGTCACATTCACAAATCAGACCAGACATAGTAGGTAAAGAGAGGAGACACAAACACGAAGGGTCACATTCACAAATCAGAACAGACAGAGTATGCAAAGAGAGGTGGCACAAACAGGAAGTGTCACATTCACAAATCAGAACAGACAGAGTAGGCAAAGAGAGGAGGCACAAACAGGAAGAGTCGCATTCACAAATCAGAACAGACAGAGTAGGCAAATAGAGGTGGCACAAACAGGAAGTGTCACATTCACAAATCAGAACAGACAGAGTAGGCAAAGAGAGGAGGCACAAACAGGAAGAGTCACATTCACAAATCAGACCAGACATAGTAGGCAAAGAGAGGAGACACAAACAGGAAGAGTCAAATTCACAAATCAGACCAGACATAGTAGGCAAAGAGAGGATGCACAAACAGGAAGGGTCACATTAACAAATCAGAACAGACAGAGTAGGCAAAGAGAGGAGACACAAACAGGAAGAGTCACATTCACAAATCAGACCAGACATAGTAGGCAAAGAGAGGAGACACAAACAGGAAGTGTCACATTCACAAATCAGAACAGACAGAGTAGGCAAAGAGAGGAGACACAAACAGGAAGAGTCACATTCACAAATCAGAACAGACATAGTAGGCAAAGAGAGGAGACACAAACAGGAAGTATAACATTCACAAATCAGACCAGACAGAGTAAGCAAAGAAAGGACACACACTTGGAGGGACATGAAAACAACAAGCGGATTAGGTTGCACATAAAAGGAGGGGACATAAGATAAGGACAAGACAATCAACCAACACAGCATCAGATCTACGTAGTCAAAACATGGAAATGACACAGGTCAGGACAACAGATCTACACGAGATGTAAGGCAATGCAATGGCCTACAGCATTGGAACTATCAGTAAAACTACTGGGCCTAAATTAGTTTATCAGCAAGAAAACATCACCAATTACCGCAGTATTACAAAAGGTTAATACTTATGTGTACAAGCAACATAGTTTGTGTATAACGTTAGAAAAGTATCATACTCGGCATGAAACTAACTACACAAACTAAAACGGACCCATCACCTTCAAGCTACCCAAGATGTAATTTGAAATTGATTTCACCCTACCTCCCGGTAATCTTAATACGATTTCAAATTAGCCGGGGGGGTACATGAGACAGGGGTAGTCTGATTTCGTTACACTATGCCGTATGGCCTAATAGCTACGCTGATTAAAGTCATTTGTCCAACCAATCCGATATAGATAACAGTAACATGGACAGACGTAGTTGTATCATGATGCATTGTATGTGTATATTATATTAGTTTATTTTATCTATAGTCTAGAATTGATATGCGCAACATTATGATAACGATCAAATTTTCGAAAAATAACAATACCAATAACTTCTCCTATCTGAAGGTTCGAACGTTTGCGAGGAATGATATGAACTCATGTGATATATTTATATCATATATTAATAAATGAGGACATGACTTCTTATTGAATCGAATCGGTCGAGTTAAACGCTATAAAGGGAAGTGTGACATCATTTCGTGGACAGTTGTTGAAAAGTAACTTTTAAGGCTTCTGAACTATCATATATACAACGGCAAAAATATCGAGACACAAGGCGAAAACATCTACATTTGAGATAACCACAATGTCTTCACAAGACAAAGGGAATAAAGAAGAAGGCTTTCTACCAGATTGTAGGAATGTATATCAGGATCTATGTTGTTGTTGTATTAAGAATAAAACATTTTTGAGTTGCATACCTAAATTTGTAACAATCACGCAGCTTCTAATTTTAATTTTACAAGCTGTTGGGGCATTTCAAAATGAATGGATAATCATTAATAACAATACGGGAAGTGTAAACAGTACATCCACAAATATCGCAGGTAATTGTTTTATTTCCTTACTTCATTCCCTCTTTATATATCATTGGTTAAACTTCGAAGTTTTTTCCATCTTTGTCATTCGCCTATTAACACGTGACCCGCAGTAGATCACTTCTACTAATTTAAATATGATTTCAGACCTTGCACATAACTTGTACTCCTTATGCATAAACTTAATGCTTACAGCGAATTACATGGTTTTGGAGAATACTTGCATAGCTTATACTTTCACATTTTATTCATATTCCTCCATTTACTTATTTCGTCGTGTAAATGTTATGTTGTACATGCCTTTGTTTATTTGAATGAAGTAACTTGTAACCTACTCAAGTCTCTAAATGGGATGTTATCGAAGAAAATGTGAAACATTTATACCTGGGAGGGCCACATTCACAAACAAGTTCTACATTCGTGTACTCGATGTAGATATACCACACACCAATCAATTGTAATTCAGTATCAACATTTTTCATAAGTGTATTTTATAAGCTACACATATGTCATGATTTAGAAGTATCACTTAGTATCTATGTGACGACATGATAGTATACATACATATATTAGGACACCATTTTGGATAATTTATGAACACCCCTCGTACATCACTTATGAACACGAACTTCTAATGAAATCTATTACAGACATTGATTTCAACCAAACTGCCGCGGAAGACGTAGCGATTGCCGTTTTTGCTATCCTCATCGCAATAATGGTGTTAATCGTTGTTACATTCATACTTCTACAGATTGGAAAAGTTGCCAGCCCCGAAGCACTGAAACGACTTTGTTTCATCCGAATTGTACCATTGGCAAATTGTATATCAGGTAAGTTATGCAATCAGGAAAATAACACATCTTTTTGTAAAGTTTTGCGTGTTTAAGAGGATGGGTTTAATCGGATTGGTAGGTATTGTCATACTGTTAAAGCGATAATTTTTATCTATTTAAGAGATAAACTGATACTTGTTCAGTAGCAAGAGTACACGCAAATGTTGCTGCAAATTAAAAATATTATAACCTTGTATAAACTGGCAAGTTATCCTTAAGAAAACTCGTGAATCCCAATTCCTTTGGTATACATATAAACTAGGCATATATACACAATCGTCGAGATTTGAGGAAGGAATTATCGTGAAGTTAATTGATTAAGTTTCTTCTATGGATATTTCAGGTGTTCTGGGATTCAGTGGTTGTATGTTGGTGGCTAGCTCGGAATATGAGTATGGGGTTTCGTTTCATATTTGTTTGACGGCATCAGTGATACAAATTCTGCTTCTACCCACCATTTTTGGTTTGTATATGAACATGAGGCATGACTATATAGGTGTTCGGCAAGACGACAAGGAACAGCCAACAATACATGTCGGGTCAGAGGAATGTACCTCATAATGTCGGGGATTTCAAATCTTATATTGATGTGTTCCATATTTGTATTCCAAATGTCTTTTGTTAGAGAAAAATTTGTCATGTGTATTTATTTGATGAAACGCTTTTATTAAAGTTACATTTCTTTTGTTTAAAGACCGACGTATATATCCAACATTTGTATAATCATAAATATGTTGTTTATTATTTCCCTTGCCTGTCTGAACTTACGTTTCTCAATATAACAACAATAGTTCGGCGTGTCCGAAACAGTGATTAGAAAATATGTGCACTTTTGTCTGGGCTGTTCTTTATACAAGTTTAGTAAATAACTGTTAATTATTAGCCCTTAAACACAGCATTTGCCTCGTCCAATAATACAAAGGCCTCCTCTATAACAGTGCCAATATCTATATCACTTTTCGGCCCGGGGCCGCTAACTGATATTGATATTGGCCCGCATTTTAAAGAATTTGATTGGCTAATTAAACAGGGCCAAAAAATGATATAGATTCGCAGCTGGAAATTCGGAAACGGCAGCCATTTTATTTTAAAGTCAGTATTTAAACGCATTAATAAATTTAGTGTTTAAACTTTGAATCCTTTATTTATAAGTACATGAAGTTATTTAATAAAATTGTCAATAAATAAGTGATTTGACATTGGCCCTATTATTTGTCCTCGGGACAGTCGTATTGGCCCTCGGCCTCGTGCCAATACGACTGCCCTCGGACAAATAACAGGGCCAATATCAATTCACTTATTTATTAACATATATTAGTAAACGGTAAATTGGTGACATTGTTGTTTTATTACACATATATAGGCCTAATATACTTATATACATCTTATTACATCATTTTACATAAGTACTATACGCACTAGCCTGACAAGTACATCAGTGCTAGATCTACTGCTGTAAATGCTGATACTACAGCTGCTAACTTCTCACATGTACATTGTCAATACAGACCCGTAGTTACACTGAGACACATCGAGGCAACTGTCTCGGTTAAAATTTCCAAAGCAACCAAAAATAGTACGAATAAATAGAATTCATGAAGAATGAAGAAAGATAGACTTAATGGTTTAACACTTATGTTCGTACACAAAAACATGCCAGTCGACTACTTGGACATTCTTCAGCTGCGGGACGCTCCGGGACATCGAAGAATTGCAATTGCTTTCGATTCATACCTTTTCAAATGAAACAAAATTACACTTTACATTAAATAACCAAAATAGCGCAGGAAAGCCTTCTGGAGGAGGACCCCCATACCACCCGCCTTTATTGCATCGGTTTAATGTTGCCTCTAGCTACATACCTGGTCATGTTCTTTGTTTGTTAACGTGTCTAACATCTTCAAATTATCGTTGGTACATTTCAAGAAAATATTTATTAATAAACTAGGCGTACAACAATAAGGAATGCATTGACGACAAAACCAGAAACAAAGTATTTAGGTGCTTGGTGTTCACTTAGTGGATATAGTCTGAGCAATAAGAGTTAGGGTATTTTCTATACGTTATAAGCGACTTTATAGATTTAAACATGACACCAGTATATTTGAATTTATGCCAATTCTACTGAACATCAAATTAAATAATTAATAAATAATGAGATAATTTGAATATAACGTACTAAGTATTAGGTATTTGATGTAAATTTTCTAAAATAAGAAAAGTTCTACTTATGTGCATGGATGTTGGATTAAACAAATACTGTTTGAAGTATTCTAGAAGGAAAATTTATTTCAAAAATCCAATGAGCCTTACAAGATTGGTATGGAACAAAGACAATCTACTTTGCTCTTACTTTGAAATTGTATAAAACGAATGTTGTATTTGCCAAATACAGATGTTTGAAATGTAGTAGGAACAAAACGCCTGTTTCAAAGCAGACACGCTTCATATATGTAACAATACCTAATAATTGAAATAATCTTCTTGTAAGGGACCTTGGTTAGTTGGTGTTTTTAATTTCATATACCAATACACTGACAATTATGAGTGGGAAAAGGTAACACATTAAATTCGATATTGGCAAAACAGTGTATCCACAGAACAAAACACAATTCAAAAGGAGAACGTTGAAACAAAGGGAAGTAACTGGTGTTGAGTTTATTCAACACCGATACACGAAGTTATGATTCTTCTCTAAGTATTTACGCCGACATCCTTGGATACTGATATCAGCGCGCATATTTGTGTATTATATGTATTTGAACATGAGCCATCGTACATTAACGAAGAGACAGATCACATTTTGATTCGAGAGGTTTTATAATAAAGCCGTGATTACCTCTGACTGATTGGACATCAGTATCTGAGTTCATTTACAAGTTCATGAAGATTTCTCCTTTTCAGACCAGGCGATTGTTGCCAAATTAAAAGAAAACTACTCCGTATAATATTTATTATTGTTACATTTTACTTTTCTTGCTATATCATACCATGCTATCCCTCAAGTATGTGTCTTACACGTCTTTGAGACATAAAACTTATAAAACATATCAACATATCAATCAATCAAAGGCATTTTAATTATGCTTAGCCTATGACACAGATATACATGTATAACAGCTACTTATCGAGGATATTATGAGTATGATGCTAAATATTAAACATATACTCATTGCATTTAAAAACGCATAATCTTTTACCAACAATGCTTCTTTAAATTCTATTTTATTACTTTTGAAACTAATTTTTTAATGAAAATACGTACCGATTGTCATGAAATTTAGCTAATAACATGATGCATACACGTGCAATATCGTGTCAAATTTTCCTTGAATCCAAAATGTCAGTCAATGAAAATTTAGAAATCCTACAATGTGCGTTTTTAAATGTAGGACAACTGAGTGTATTATTGCCAAAATTAAACATTATCGTCTATACCGGATATGTAAATAGTTAATATTTGTCGACATTTGTTTGTTCATACAAAGGAACGGCGATAAAATATGTTTGTAAATCTATATGCTTCAGTTACGCCCACTCAGTCACTAAATTACGGTGGCATAGAGGTGACATTTGTGAAATTATTTTTATCTTGTTATTAAGTCGTGGCCACGAGCTAACTATGGCCTGGGAACGAGATAGTTAAGTTGTGGCCACGACATACTAAGTCGTGGGAACATGTCACCTCTATGCCACCGTACTAAATACTTCGGTGAGCCACTAGAATTTCTATCAATAGCATGAACTTGAACGTTGTAATTTAGTCTTTAATCTATATTGGCTAGTGATTTAAGATAAACTAATAAAAAACTTGAAGCTTTCGTATCGCATTGTATGAATTAATTGCGAATTGTCGTCTTCTATCTAAATTCGTTCAATATGTTATAGCGGGTTGTTTATTACCATTGATACTTAAGTACTGTAAACGGTCGTAAAGGAGAGCGGACTTTAGACCTATCCAACAAAGAGGACTTTGCTTTAATCATGCAAGCTATAAAACATGTGTCGTCTCTAATTTAGTTTATATATTGGCCCAAATTCGGATATAAATACTCGTAATAAAGAGACAAGTTTTAATTTGCACCTTGTAAATTGAATTGTCTTTCTAGAGATAGTGTCAACTTTGTGACCGTGATAAAATCTCGTATGTATAAGCCGTACTTGAATTCAAATAATGAAGTTATTTGTAGGTTCCCGTTTGTTAAGCCCCTATTTCTCGATAACAGTTACATGTTTCCCTTTTTATTAAAGATACGATAATCTTAAAGTTAATATTTGTATAAACTGAAGTTTAGAGCTAAACTGATTACGTGTATTGCTCTGTGCAGCGTTTTATTAAATTCCTATTTATTTACCAGTATTGACCTAACAAACACGTTTTCGCTGAGTGTATATTGAATTAAGTTTATAAAATCTCAGTTGAATAGGTACAAATTATACGAGTTGTTTTACGTACTGAATTGATATTTTGTTATAGTTCACTGTCACGTTTTATATCAGCTGTTCAGTCTACAATGAGTTTGTCATTATTTATAGATGGAAATGATTACATAACGCAAGAAAAGATTGGGTTGACATTTCTAACGTCTGACACATATCTTTTTTCCAAAAAGTACAAAATATAAGAGTTGAGTGTATCGTGTATATTTTTGATTGTATATTATACCAGCTGTGATGTTTGATACATTAAAAGCTATTATTACTCTGATTGAATGGATTAAATGGTTACAATGTTTTCATGGTAACGCTAACGATTTTCATACATTTTCTCCTCGATTGATAAAATGATCATGACTTATGTATGTTTACCCGGTTTTTAGTAAGGTTTGCCCAAGAATTATGCGATATAACAATAAAATATTAATGACAAGACCACCCTTGGAGGCCTTGAAAACTGGTCTTAATAATGAGGTGGTTTAATATGAGGTAAAATAAAGAGCAAAACAGTGAACATGGACTTGAAAATTGCGTTCTTAATGTTGAGGTTGTCTTATTATTGAGATTGAGGTAGTCGCTAAGTGAGGTTTACTGTATTTAAAATCCCATAAACAAAGGCATACGCTACTTACATAACCTACAACAATAACATAGGTATCATTCAACACTTTCGCTGAATGTTTCATAAAAAAAGTTTGTTTCGTAATTTTAAAATGTTTTCTGCTATCCGATGAAAGACATATAGGCAACTATATTCATAAACATGCCATTATAGATATCATACGAGTACATGTAGTTGTATTGTTAGATTGATTATAATGTCAATGAAACAACAGTAGTGTCATAGAGATACTTGATAAGTTAAGTATAATAAAGATGTTATTACCAAATAATGCAACACATATTTAAGATGGTATGTTATTGTTCGAAGATAGATTACGGACGGAAGTACGTCTTCAAATTCAATGTAATACATATAATTTATGTCGCTCTGAAAAAAAGATGGTGTTTTATGTACTGTAAGTGATACTGTCTAATTGATATGTATACACTTTAAGTTAATGAATTAATTAATATATTTCGTTTAACTGTATTTAAAAACGAGAACTATTGACACATTTCAGGACATAGCACGCTAGGCAATAACTTTGAACATTGTGAGCACGATGGAGCATTGCCTGCGTGTACTTTGAATATATTAAAGTGGAAATGTTTCTGTCCATTTTGGGTTAAGTGAACGCATTTTGAATCATTTTATTTTAGCTGTACCACCGCGCTGGACAACTCTCTTAAACAACTACTGCAAACGGGCAATTGCCTGAATCGTGCGCTGGACAACTCTCTTAAACAACTACTGCAAACGGGCAATTGCCTGAATCGTGCACTGGACAACTCTCTTAAACAACTTCTGCAAACGGGCAATTGTCTGAATCGTGCGCTGGACAACTCTCTTAAACAACTTCTGCAAACGGGCAATTGCCTGAATCTTGCGCTGTACAACTCTCTTAAACAACTACTGCAAACGGGCAATTGCCTGAATCTTGCGCTGTACAACTCTCTTAAACAACTACTGCAAACGGGCAATTGCCTGAATCTTGCGCTGGGCAACTCTCTTAAACAACTACTGCAAACGGGCAATTGCCTGAATCTTGCGCTGGCCAACACTCTTAAACAACTACTGCAAACGGGCAATTGCCTGAATCTTGCGCTGGACAACTCTCTTAAACAACTACTGCAAACGGGCAATTGCCTGAATCTTGCGCTGGCCAACACTCTTAAACAACTTCTGCAAACGGGCAATTGCCTGCATCTTGCGCTGGACAACTCTCTTAAGCAACTACTGCAAACGGGCAATTGCCTGAATCGTGCGCTGGACAACTCTCTTAAACAACTACTGCAAACGGGCAATTGCCTGAATCGTGCGCTGGACAACTCTCTTAAACAACTACTGCAAACGGGCAATTGCATGAATCGTGCGCTGGACAACTCTCTTAAACAACTACTGCAAACGGGCAATTGCCTGAATCGTGCGATGGACAACTCTCTTAAACAACTACTGCAAACGGGCAATTGCCTGAATCTTGCGCTGGACAACTCTCTTAAACAACTACTGCAAACGGGCAATTGCCTGAATCTTGCACTGGCCAACACTCTAAAACAACTTCTGCAAACGGGCAATTGCCTGCATCTTGCGCTGGACAACTCTCTTAAGCAACTACTGCAAACGGGCAATTGCCTGTTACGTGCACTGGACAACACTCTCAAAACTTTTACTGCAAACGGGCAATTGCACTCATGAAACACTCTTAAAACAATTACTGCAAACGCATAATTACATGATTCGTGCCCTGGACAGCACTCTTAAAACAAGTACTGCAAACGCGTAATTACATGATTCGTGCCCTGGACGACACTCTTAAAACAAGTACTGCAAACGCGTAATTGAATGATTCGTACCATTGACAACACTCTTAAAACAAGTACTGCAAACGTGTAATTACATGATTCGTACCCTTGACAACACTCTTAAAACAATTGCTGCAAACGCATAATTACATGATTCGTACCCTTGACAACACTCTAAAACAAGTACTGCAAACGCATAATTACATGATTCGTACCCTTGACAACACTCTTAAAACAATTGCTGCAAACGCATAATTACATGATTCGTACCCTTGACAACACTCTTAAAACAAGTACTGCAAACGCATAATTACATGATTCGTACCCTTGACAACACTCTAAAACAAGTACTGCAAACGCATAATTACATGATTCGTACCCTTGACAACACTCTTAAAACAAGTACTGCAAACGCATAATTACATGATTCGTACCCTAGACAACACTCTTAAAACAATTGCTGCAAACGCATAATTACATGATTCGTACCCTTGACAACACTCTTAAAACAATTGCTGCAAACGCATAATTACATGATTCGTACCCTTGACAACACTCTTAAAACAATTGCTGCAAACGCATAATTACATGATTCGTACCCTTGACAACACTCTTAAAACAAGTACTGCAAACGCATAATTACATGATTCGTACCCTTGACAACACTCTAAAACAAGTACTGCAAACGTGTAATTACATGATTCGTACCCTTGACAACACTCTTAAAACAATTGCTGCAAACGCATAATTACATGATTCGTACCCTTGACAACACTCTTAAAACAATTGCTGCAAACGTGTAATTACATGATTCGTACCCTTGACAACACTCTTAAAACAATTGCTGCAAACGCATAATTACATGATTCGTACCCTTGACAACACTCTTAAAACAATTGCTGCAAACGCATAATTACATGATTCGTACCCTTGACAACACTCTAAAACAAGTACTGCAAACGTGTAATTACATGATTCGTGCCCTTGACAACACTCTTAAAACAATTGCTGCAAACGCATAATAACATGATTCGTACCCTTGACAACACTCTTAAAACAAGTACTGCAAACGTGTAATTACATGATTCGTACCCTTGACAACACTCTTAAAACAATTACTGCAAACGCATAATTACATGATTCGTACCCTTGACAACACTCTTAAAACAATTGCTGCAAACGCATAATTACATGATTCGTACCCTTGACAACACTCTTAAAACAAGTACGGCAAACGTATAATTACATGATTCGTACCCTTGACAACACTCTTAAAACAAGTACTGCAAACGCATAATTACATGATTCGTACCCTTGACAACACTCTTAAAACAAGTACTGCAAACGCATAATTACATGATTCGTACCCTTGACAACACTCTTAAAACAAGTACTGCAAACGTGTAATTACATGATTCGTACCCTTGACAACACTCTTAAAACAATTACTGCAAACGCATAATTACATGATTCGTACCCTGGACAACACTCTTAAAACAATTGCTGCAAACGCATAATTACATGATTCGTACCCTTGACAACACTCTTAAAACAAGTACTGCAAACGTGTAATTACATGATTCGTACCCTTGACAACACTCTTAAAACAATTACTGCAAACGCATAATTACATGATTCGTACCCTTGACAACACTCTTAAAACAATTGCTGCAAACGCATAATTACATGATTCGTACCCTTGACAACACTCTTAAAACAAGTACGGCAAACGTATAATTACATGATTCGTACCCTTGACAACACTCTTAAAACAAGTACTGCAAACATATAATTACATGATTCGTACCCTTGACAACACTCTTAAAACAAGTACTGCAAACGCATAATTACATGATTCGTACCCTTGACAACACTCTTAAAACAATTACTGCAAACGCATAATTACATGATTCGTACCCTTGACAACACTCTTAAAACAATTGCTGCAAACGCATAATTACATGATTCGTACCCTTGACAACACTCTTAAAACAATTGCTGCAAACGTATAATTACATGATTCGTACCCTTGACAACACTCTTAAAACAATTGCTGCAAACGCATAATTACATGATTCGTACCCTTGACAACACTCTTAAAACAATTGCTGCAAACGCATAATTACATGATTCGTACCCTTGACAACACTCTTAAAACAATTACTGCAAACGCATAATTACATGATTCGTACCCTTGACAACACTCTTAAAACAATTGCTGCAAACGCATAATTACATGATTCGTACCCTTGACAACACTCTTAAAACAAGTACTGCAAACGCATAATTACATGATTCGTACCCTTGACAACACTCTTAAAACAATTACTGCAAACGCATAATTACATGATTCGTACCCTGGACAACACCGCAATTGTCTTATTCGTGCACTAAAAAAAACTCTGGAAATAATCACTACAAACGGTTTTGCTGGAGCGCATCGTTAAAAAGGCATTTTATGATCGCGCTTCAACACTATAGAGTGTGGCATCTAAAGTACAGAAAAGTCTAATCTGTGGGATTAATTCCTCAAGAAATTTCAATATCACTTAAATGTATAAAACACATAGGTAGGAATTAATGCATGTCAATAAAAATAAAAAACAGAACACTTGGCTATTCGCATAACACTAAAAACCTTGATAACTTGATAAACAATCTTCATGTTGATGAAGGATAATTATTTATTTCACAAATCAGAACAAATAGTCGGCATTTTGTATTTTGTGTTTGACAAAGCCAATATAATCGTTTCCCAAAATTCAATATTAGGAAAAACACGGGCATACGAGATAAGGATATAATGTCATTGAACAATATCCGACTACTAATACTTACATAGCGAAAATAGCTTAACGTCACAAAATAGAGCGGAAATAGCAAAAGCAGCAGTACTAAAATAAGAAGTAAGATTAGTTACAGCAGTATTCCCACAGCAACCTACAACTGCTAGTATTACTGAGAGTATTATCTTGCCTATTTATTACTGCAACTAATACTGACAGTATTACCGTATCGTAGCTACTAACTGCTGCTATTATTACTGACAATATTATCGTAGCTACTTACTGCTGCTACACTTACTGACAGTATTATCGTAGCTACTTACTGCTGCTACTATTACTGACAGTATTACCGTAGCTACTTACTGCTGCTACTATTACTGACAGTATTACCGTAGCTACTTACTGCTGCTACTATTACTGACAGTATTATCGTAGCTACTTACTGCTGCTACTATTACTAACAGTATTACCGTAGCTACTTACTGCTGCTACTATTACTGACATTATTATCGTAGCTACTTACTGCTGCTACTATTACTGACAGTATTACCGTAGCTACTTACTGCTGCTACTATTACTGACAGTATTATCGTAGCTACTTACTGCTGCTACTATTACTAACAGTATTACCGTAGCTACTTACTGCTGCTACTATTACTGACAGTATTACCGTAGCTACTTACTGCTGCTACTATTACTGACAGTATTACCGTAGCTACTTACTGCTGCTACTATTACTGACAGTATTACCGTAGCTACTTACTGCTGCTACTATTACTGACAATATTGTCGTAGCTACTTACTGCTGCTACTATTACTGACATTATTATCGTAGCTACTTACTGCTGCTACTATTACTGACAGTATTACCGTAGCTACTTACTGCTGCTACTATTACTGAGAGTATTACCGTAGCTACTTACTGCTGCTACTATTACTGACAGTATTACCGTAGCTACTTACTGCTGCTACTATTACTGACAGTATTACCGTAGCTACTTACTGCTGCTACTATTACTGACAGTATTACCGTAGTTACTTACTGCTGCTACTATTACTGACAGTATTACCGTAGCTACTTACTGCTGCTACTATTACTGACAGTATTATCGTAGCTACTTACTGCTGCTACACTTCCTGACAGTATTATCGTAGCCACTTGCTGCTGCTACACTTCCTGACAGTATTATCGTAGCCACTTACTGCTGCTACACTTCCTGACAGTATTATCGTAGCTACTTACTGCTGCTACTATTACTGACAGTATTATCGTAGCCACTTACTGCTGCTGCACTTCCTGACAGTATTATCGTAGCCACTTACTGCTGCTACACTTCCTGACAGTATTATCGTAGCTACTTACTGCTGCTACACTTACTGGCAGTATTATAGAAGCTACTTACTACTGCTACTACTGCTGATAGTGTGACTGAGCTCACTGTTAGAGATAGTAGCTGTAACACCGATGATACTGTTCAACTTTCTCACACCTTGGTCCACAATATATTGTCTTTGAGGTACGTGTTAATGGTGGGTACTGTTGTTCTGTTCAGTCAATGCCATGTAACATTCATTTGACAATATAGATTGTATCAACTTTTGTAATATGAGTTCACACTTAACAGCAATACTGCTATGACTGTTTTTACGGTCGCTACAGCTGATTTCACACAAAAATATCGCAACGGATGGAGTTTGGCATTCGTTGTTTTAGAAAGAGTTAATTCGAAAGGACAAGTATGTGTACTGATGTAGCATTAATGGATGAATAAGTGTTCTTAATTGCAGCTGTATCTACGATTGCATATCGCGTTTTACCATAAGTCCCCAGACATACAGTAAAACACAACGATGTATGTTTCACACCGATAGCTACTTTGACAAAGATATACTTAACGATGAACATTCTTACATTCTAATAAAAAAACATTATTTTAATGGCATTCAGTACAATTCAATCTACGAATCAATTGTTTTGTTTCCAGTTGCAAGTAAAATCGATAGCATTGTTTGTCGTTCTATTCCTATGTATACTTAGAAACTTGAGGGAAATTAATTACAGAAAACATGTTAACCGTGTTGGTGTATATAGGAATTAAATCGGTTTTAGCGACATTGCCAATTTTCTGATAGTGATTGAGTTTAGCTTATACAAATCTTTAGTTCGATAAGATTTAGTGAGCCTTAACCAGTGTATGTGTTCCGCTGACATCGTTCAATTCAGCGTTACATGGTGTGCGATAATATACGCATGTAATGAGTATAAATTGTAAATAATTCAAACCTGATAGCCAGTGAATGTTAGACAGTTTATGTATGTATTTGTGCCAGTGTGAATAAATCGCGTTCACTATTTTTGGTAAACTTAGTATTTGTTATTTAGTTAAGATAAGACTATAAAAGTTGTTCTAATTTGTCGTTCATTGTTTGTTAACAAGCTTTGAATGAATGAATGAAAACTTCTACGCCCCCAGGCAAAACAGAAATGGATGTACAACGTTACACAGCGACACAGAGCGTCCTCTCTGTGTTTTATGATATTTATGGACATACAGTAAATGAGTGACGTGCCAACTCTTTATCTCACTGTTTTGTGGATATTTTAAAGACAGTTTTAAAATGGGTTTTGGTTTTTGTGTGGATTTTATCGAACATTTATCTTAATTTATTGGGTGAGGAAGGATTATGTGTGCTCGTTATCGTCTGCGAATCAACGTTATGTTTATATTTATTTGAGAAATAGGTGAAAAATCTCTCATTTACGCCAACGTATAAATGCGAAAGAAGGTAGTTACAAGGTTTGGTCTGCCCGGTGCTGTAGGCTAGATTGTCTGTATTTAATCATTGTATTCAACTTCAACCGTCTATTTGAACTGTGTTCATATTGTTAAATGTTTACGTTTCACGCATACAGCACTGGTTTATGTTAATTATGCGTTATGTGTAATTAATTTACCACAAGATGCCCGTCTAATTTTGTGTAAAATTTTACATTCTTTATATTCTTACACTAAGAGTTAAATATACGTTCAAATGTCGCATTGTATAACGTTAGGTCTGAAACACATTTAATAATAAAACAAAACCGTTCACTTGGTGTGTCACATTTCCATAACCTGTTTGAATGTTTACACTGTGTATGCATCTAGATGATATTACACATAGACTCCAGCAACAAAAATGTCGAATTGTTCTAGACTAAATATCAACAATAATTTTGCATCAATAAACAAGGGCTGTATAGAATATACACATGCATCTCTGTGGTAATACATTTGGCAGTACGAACTCGCCGAATATTATCGATAAAAACTCCGTGGCATTTCTGACAAGATACTTCTAATAAACTTATTCTTAACGTAAATCTTGTCGTCATAACAACATTAATATCATTTGAGTAGAATTCTTCTGGATAATTTTACTGCTGTTAAGCAAAAAACTGTCTTGTGTCAGATATAATGTGTTATTCGGACATTGACCTGGTCGTGAAATACCGTAAGTGACATTAGATAATTAATAATGGATAACAAACAAGATCTCCTGAACGTTATTAAGACAAAGGACGAGCAGATAAAGACTTTACAGAAACAGCTTGCTGTTAAAGATGAAGAAATTGAGCAACTTCGTAGCCAACTGGACAAGTATCAGTCGGTGCTACCAAAAGCGTTGGTTCAACCACGGAAAGTTCGAGCCCAGGGTATTTCCGCCGAGCCACAGACAGCTAAGAGTATACAGGATTATGTAACTAACAACTCTCTCAAAAAGCACCAGAAATCCAACAGGTAAGAGCAAATTAATTACATGTACTTATATTTGCGCAATCAAATTAAACTGTGGTGTCAACTGTGATGATTGCCCTTCCGCATAGCATATAAATGTAGGTCAAATGTACGGCTGTCATGCATATAATAGGTTATTAAATGTGTCGAATTGACAAGTTAATAACAATCCTGGCCGAGCTATTCACATACTTGCTTTGTTACTGGTCTCAGATTTGACCGAAATGTGTTCATACGAGAATAAATGAGGTTGTTTTCTTAGTATGAATCAATTAAAGATTAGTACAACTCATGCGTGTTCACATAAAACGAAGAATCACTTGTGCGATTTACGCATTAAATAAAACGATACAAAACGCATTGAGACCAAAACGTATGGTCAGAATATATTTATGTTACCTAGTAAGCTGATAAAATTGTTTAGAACAATCTCCAGAGATATTTGTGTAAGTGGTATGGTTTCTGATGCTTATCATGGCTGTAAATTTTATCTCATGATTAGACTTGCCACAAATAACCAGGCGAGAAATATTAATCTTTGTGCTAAATCATCACTTATTTAGGTTATTATTTAAACGAATGCCCAGTCAATTATCTTGCTAACAATAATAACGCTATATATACAGTCGAACCTCGTTCATTCGAATTCATTTCGAATAATACATGGTTTTGAATTGCCCATTTCAATTCGACTTGCATAAAAAGATACATCGGGACGTGATATTCATTTCGGATGATACCGAGTATTCGGACAAAGGGTTGTCGAATAAACGCGGCCCGACTGTATAACACATAATTATACCGCTCCTTACTGAACTGTAAGTCAATTTCTTGTGCAGTACGTGGTCTTCTATCTATGTTGATCTGTGGAATTTTAGATTATACGCTGAAAAAACTGTTACATTTACTTTTTTTGTATTCGGACAATGTCTTCATATTTCGTTTGGCAAATAAGGCCATACCATATTCTATCTGAGATTAGTGTTAGGTTCATTATTTTAATCTACCTTCCAGTCAGGTAAAAAAGAACTACATGTACTAGTCGATAAAAAAAATTTTATATTTTGTATCTACAACATATTTCTTCCAACAAACAAAAACATTATACATAAAATACAAAGCACTAGTTCACAGAAGCAACACAAAGTAGCAAGAAAATGTCTAGATTAATGCATTATGTCTTTGATAAAATATTATCTGTTATAACTGAAATAATATAGAACTAGCATGTTAGCATATACTAAACACTTATGTGCACTTATAGCAGAATATTTCAACACGGTATATCAATATCTGTACTTTAAAACGATCATTTTACAATTTGCATTATTTCCCTTTTGATTTAAAGTATATTTAAGTATCCATGTTAAACTGACTGTCGCCTATTATGTTAATGAAAACTGTACATATGTTTATTTTGAACATGGACCATTACGGTTTATTTCAAATGTGTATTGCATATAACTATGTTGTGAAATAAAACTTCCGTCTTCTTTGAACATGGTCATTGATTACATGACACATTGTTATCGGTTAAATCGGGCAAAGTCGTTATGTTAAATAACATCAATGTTTGGTATTTTTGACATTTTCAGATTTTTGTTTTCGATTAGAATGCTGAGACCCTATCCGCCTGAAGACGCTAAACATAGATCCATATTGATACGGCCCACTACGTGTCAGTAATTGTATGATTCTGGTGTCATTACTTATATCTGAACTACTTTATTCTATGTAAATCGTTTAATTATGAAACCCAGCTAAATGAAATAAAATTAAGTCAACATTATGTGAGGTTATATGAAACGTAGCATAAATCATGCCAAACTTACACATCAAATCATACATTTAGTGTTGTTTTAATGTTATCACCTGTCTTAAAACACGTAAACTGAATATCATGAGCCAAATATAACTCGAGAATAGACATAAATATATTATACGAAAACACCGAAATACCTTTTTGCACCATTGCGTTTTGAAGCGTGACCCTGTGGACCAAGATTTCTTTCTTTACTTTGTGTACCCCCCCCCCCCCTCCCTTGTTGTCCCCCTAAATTGTCCTTAGCGTTTATGGTCAGCCAGACCTTTTTCCATACATTTTTACCCTTGCACCTCCTCAGTGCCGTATGTTTTGTAGACTGTTGTTTTCCCGGGGTCTGTGTGGGAAGGCATTGTTTTGTGTATGTGGTGTTCCATGTTACAACTTAATCTCTCTTCCAACAGATTGAATGTATAATTTGGTATTTATGATCCAGTAAGTTTGTATTCATCAACAACTCAGATAACATCAATGCCATGTTGCACTGAAATATTCAACAGGATACCTGAATGAACCGTTTTAAAGCACCTATTTCAATTCAAACTGAACTGAAATAGATGCGAGCTTAGCGGAATTGATGCTTTGGTAATTACAGAGACTGTTTAATTAAATGTTATGACTAAACTCGCTAGTTGGGTAAATTCCATGGATTATAAGCACATAATTAGCCTAGTTCTTTGAAGGAACAGCGAAATTATTGCGTTATTACTTATATTTAGGCCATAATTTAAAAAAAGTTTGTTTGGCATAACCTTACCTTCCCATGAAAATTGTTCTTACTAAAATATATCAGGGGTCTAAATGGGAATTGCCTTAGCGGCGTATAAATAGTTAACACTAGTATGACCATAAAATGAATAGTTAACACTAGCATGACCATAAAATGAATAGTTAACACTAGCATGACCATAAAATGAATAGTTAACACTAGCATGACCATAAAATGAACAGTTAACACTAACATGACCATAAAATGAACAGTAAACACTAACATGACCATAAAATGAACAGTTAACACTAACATGACCATAAAATGAACAGTTAACACTAACATGACCATAAAATGAACAGTTAACACTAGCATGACCATAAAATGAACAGTTAACACTAACATGACCATAAAATGAACAGTTAACACTAGCATGACCATAAAATGAACAGTTAACACTAACATGACCATAAAATGAACAGTTAACACTAGTATGACCATAAAATGAATAGTTAACACTAGCATGACCATAACATGAATAGTAAACACTAGTATGACCATAAAATGAATAGTAAACACTAGCATGACCATAAAATGAATAGTTAACACTAGTATGACCATAAAGTATGAATAGTTAACACTAGTATGACCATAAAGTATGAATAGTTAACACAAGTATGACCATAAAATTAAAATAGTTAACACTAGTATGACCATAAAGTATGAATAGTTAACACTAGTATGACCATAAAGTATGAATAGTTAACACTAGTATGACCATAAAGTATGAATAGTTAACACTAGTATGACCATAAAGTATGAATAGTTAACACTAGTATGACCATAAAGTATTAATAGTTAACACTAGTATGACCATAAAGTATGAATAGTTAACACTAGTATGACCATAAAGTATGAATAGTTAACACTAGTATGACCATAAAGTATGAATAGTTAACAATAGTATGACCATTAAGTATGAATATTTAACACTAGTATGACCATAAAGTATGAATAGTTAACACTAGTATGACCATAAAGTATGAATAGTTAACACTAGTATGACCATAAGTATGAATAGTTAACACTAGTATGACCATAAAGTATGAATAGTTAACACTAGTATGACCATAAAGTATGAATAGTTAACACTAGTATGACCATAAAGTATGAATAGTTAACACTAGTATGACCATAAAATAAGTTTAAACAAGAAATATCTAGAAAAAAGATGGTCAGCACAATTTGAAGGTTAAGATTTGTTGTGCAAATTTAAAAAAATGCCGAGATGTACGATTGCTGGTCATTCCAGACCCAACATGGATTTCGGTAAATTCAGCGAAATTCACTGGATTTCGGTAAGGTTACGTTCCCCATATCGAAGAGTTAACCAATTCGAGTCAAGATTACAAACGTTGTTCGGTTGAAGAGAATTAGGTTTAGTGGTTAACGTAAGATTTAATTGGATTACACAACACTGATATGCAAATAGCAAAGCCATGTTAGTACGGCTGCGCCGCAAACATAATTACCTTCCTTCCTACCTAACTAAATTTTGCTGGGTAGGATTTGCCTAACTAACATTTTAAGGATGGCCTTAATATCACAATTATATAGAAAATAAATGGATAATGACGCTATGGTTCTGAATTAATTAACCTGGTTAGCTGACTGTCTGCAGTAATTAAGATAAAAGAAATGTTATATCTGCATTAGTGTTCCTGTGTCAGCATCAATATCATTATAGTTATAACAATCCTAATTAGATTATACATGTACATGTTTGAGTTCGTACGATTACGGATTTTGATCATAACTTTCAGACGTGTAACATTTTTATTCACTTTTGTTAGGTAAACTTTGCTTGTCGACCGTATTCATCGCCAGTATGTCGCCTTTTCCGCTAAACATGAATTACTGTTTCGCTAATTCAGCTTAATAATCCCTTTCAGTCCAAAATCAAACTTTGATGTTTTGTCTTTATAATGTATTGTAGTGTTGCTGGTTCCACAGTGTCCAACCTAGCGAACATTGCGTGTACAATGTACATGTTTTATGAGTCATACTCATCATACGGCGGACATAACACATTAAAATATAACATTTCATAATGATGAGCCACATACATTTATCATAAATATCAAAACTGGTTTTTCTACCGTGTTTTGTGGACAGATGTGTTCAGATTTTACAGACAATAAATACACAGACAATGTAGCATATTTGCTCGACCGTAAGGTAAACTACTAAATACAATTATGCCGTTTAGCTATGACATTCTCTGAAGGCATGCAACAACGGACGAAAGGATGACTTATAAGCGACAGACGACAATTACAGGGTAGGGATTAAAACTTAAAGCACGACATCCGTGGGCGAATGTGTCGTCCACGAAGGAGAAACAATATTTTGTGTTCCGTTCTTATCCTATCCTAATAAGTATGCTGAAACTACGGGATAGGGAGCCTATACGTTCGATGCTAGAGGTTAACAATGCTCCAATACGAATATATGGCTATATTGGTGGGTGCTGTTCCGTCCTTCGACCGCGTTAGCTTTCGTAACATTATTTCAAACCTCGTTCGTACAGCAAGCATACTCAAGTACACTAGAGAAGTCGAGCTGGTGATCGAGCAAAATAAAATTTGAAATAAAGTTGAAGCCAGTCTCACTGAAGGGTAATGGGAGTTAATTCGTTTACGTATTTACGGAAATTGAGGTTGGAATAGATCCACTAAAATTATTCTATTTGTAAACGGAAATCTTAGCTAAATGGCTGTTTTTATATCGTTGCGTTAAGTTTTGGTTCATTAAACGTGTGGCAATTGAAATGCAAATTCAAAACAGCTTTTAATCGCGAAATTCAATTCCAACGAATATAACACTTCCGCAGTAAGATTGTTAAACATGAAAGCAAAGATAATATACGTTAAGTGTGATTAGATACGTTTGTTTTCATGAAAAATCTCAAGATTTTTAGAATATGTTTGATATAAAACAATGTATTAGTTGGGTTGTATATACTACATAGGCATTCGGGACTAGAACTCAATATTCTGAAGTGAGTATCGTTATACATTGACGAGGGTTTATATTCACTTTCTACAACACTTAAGTATATACAAGAATTGTACTTAACGAGCATAATGCGTCAGGACACTTCAAAGTCAATAGGAAAATGTTAATGAACATTACTCAGGTCCTTGCGTCTGTTGGAAGAATCCGGCATTTTCTCTCCACTACATTACATACCTCTCCTCATCACAAGTGGGTGAAACAATGGCGGCATTAGAACAGTCAATTATGTCTTTGATTAACAAATATAACCATAGTAGTCAGTGCATATTCTCCGACGTAAATAGAGTGTATTTTTAAGTGCGGAAACATTAACATATATTTGCTGGATTCAGCAAAGACGGAACTAGGTATTAAATACGTAATTCGGTTTCTTGGAGTTTTAAACAAAGGTTCAATATTGTAACTGTTTGCGATTAACTCCTAAGTCACTCGGTGCGATGTGTATCTCACGTGTTTACTTTGTACCAAATGTGACCTTTATAAATATTGTTTGTACTTGACGCCCCGACATTTTGTTTACTTTTAACTTCATTATTGACTGCTTCTCAATTGTCTAATAAACAATAAATCTTTTGAAAACATCACCCTTCCCCCAAAAGAGGAACCTGGACTGTATTGTGTAAAAATTCTAATATCAATGTCAATTAATCATTGTTGTCATTGAACAGTCTTAAGGCTTTATTATAAAAGTTTTATCTATTTAAAACCATTTTTGAATACTTGCGAACCTATTTCGGCGCAGCCGTACTAACATGTATACGTGCATATAAGTGTTAAGTAAACCAATTAAATCTTACGTTAACCACTAAACCAACTTCTCTTTAACCGAACAACGTTTGTAACATTAACGCGGATTGGTTAACCTTTCGATAAGGGTAACGTTACCTTACCGAAATCCATTGAATTTCGGTGAATATAGCGAAATCCATTTCGGATCTATAGTGCCAATCGTAATATCTTGGCAATTTTTTATGTTGCACAACAAATCTTAACCTTTAAATTACGCCGACCATCTTGTTTTTTTAATGTGTGAATATGATAGTTGTGAAAATGAGATACTGCTATATGATAAGTTTATTTCATTTAAGTATATATACATATTATACAAACATACATCTATGAGACGGAGAAGGAACACTGTAATACATATTCAAACATATAAGATTACAGTTGAAGAAAAATGTAATAAAACATACATGCGATAGAGAAAAAACATGTGTGATCAAGTATAAATATGACCGTATCTCGGTCAATATTAGCTGAAACCAATATTTTATCTCGAGGCTATTCTATAAAAGTCCTATAGATACCCAAATTCCCCCCTAAAAGCGCTTTCGGTATTAATTAACTGTTTGTATAATCGCTACATCCGGATATATCACTTTAATGAGATGCCGTGTTTGGACGCCGATAAAGCGTACACACCAATATCTGGTGTAGTCTAAATTAAAACAGAACAGAACCAAGACTATTCTCAACAAAAATATAAATTATTGTTTTAGCAGTTACTTATTTCAATGTGATAAAGTGACCATAAAAAACTTAAAAAAGGACAATGAGGAAAAAGGAAGTCACAGAAACATAATATTTGCATAGGAAGTTAAGTCTGTTACGTTTCTTTCCGCACAAAAGTTGATTTATCACGGTTTGAAAATATTTTCCTTTCATACTTCAATAATGAGAATAATTTAATAATAATTATACTCCGCCCTGACAAGAACGGTTCTAAATTATATAAAATGATTTATCATATTTAAAACCAGTCAATAACAACTGGCAATCAATCTAACACATTGATAGTTACAACAACAACAACAACATAGCAGACGAGAATTATGAAAGAAAATCGAGATGTTTTTAGTACAAAGAATGGAAGCAAGAAGCAATTAATTGTTTCAACTTATAAAAACACCATGATATTGTTCATTTAATTAAGAAAACAGACTTAACTGCTAAAATGTTTTCACTTATTGGAAAATATGATTTATTAGCCCCTAAACTTTTGGAAATGGAAAATTTTACTGATTTTTACTCTATGTTCTATGTAATAAAAGGTGATACTTTTAAAATCAAATTGGAAGCAAAAAGATGTTTAGTTAGAATAAATATGTTTACACTAAATGAAAGAGAGGAAATTAAAGAATACTGTCATAACTGCTAAAATATTCTAGTATTAAGATGAAGTGTTTAAATTTACGTATGAAATTAATTTCCCTCTATAATCTATTGATCCAAACTCGTAGAGCTGGAAACTCGATATCGATTTTCGGGTCATTTTCAAGGGAGACAATCCACTGCGATAAGCCAGCTAAAAGGCACGGAAAGCTGCGTATGATTAGATCTTGCTGAACATTTTCAACGAATATAGCGTAGATACCTTGCATAATATCATTTATTTCATGTCATAAATCCACATATTGCACAGATAAAATCAATAAATGTCGTGATGCGAAAAAAATCAGCACTGCAGCTCCCACTAAATATGATCTTTTTGATTGTTAAGAGTCTAATAGCGTGTGTGCCCGCCGTGACTCAATGCACCGTGTGTGCCCGCCCTGACTCAATGTACCGTGTGTGCCCGCCCTGACTCAATGCACCGTGTGTGCCCGCCCTGACTCAATGAAGCGTGTGTGCCCGCCCTGAGTCAATGTACCGTGTGTGCCCGCCCTGACTCAATGCATCGTGTGTGTCCGCCCTGACTCAATGTACCGTGTGTGCCCGCCCTGACTCAATGCACCGTGTGTGACCGCCCTGACTCAATGTACCGTGTGTGCCCGCTCTGACTCAATGTACCGTGTGTGCCCGCCCTGACTCAATGTACCGTGTGTGCCCGCCCTGACTCAATGTACCGTGTGTGCCCGCCCTGACTCAATGCACCGTGTGTGCCCGCCCTGACTCAATGTACCGTGTGTTTTTTAATCGATAAATTCGACCCGAGAAACATAATCTACATGTAGTCAATAGCCAATATACAACATTTTGTGTAGAAATGTGTCTCAATATAACAGTGATTCGACAAAGTGCACACTTATAAGTTTTGTTAAGTGTATACATAATATGTACATGCATAGTATGGACTGACTGACATAGTTAAGCGCATCAATCTGTTATTGTTTTTCTATGTATGTTTTGTTTACTGGTTTACATATATCTCGTACATTGTAATAGATATTGAAGAACAACAATGTTGCTATGTGATTGATGTTATTCGTATATACAGGCAAACCTCACCAAAAGACCACCTCACTAATAACACCACCTCGAAATTAAGAACACAATGTTCAAGTCCATTTTCACCGCTTCGATCTATATTCAACCTCAATATTAAGACCACCTCAATACGAAGACCATTTTTCAAGGGTTCCGAGGGTGGTCTAATTATCGAGGTTTTACTGTATATAATTTATGTTATTTTTTCAATGAGGTGTTTTTTTACCTATTTGTTAATGATTATGAGCTGTAATTGCTTAAGTCAATAATACACTTTGTTTTGTTCCGTTCTGTTTAATATTAATGACGATGACTGTTATACCTTTTGTTCTGAACTATGTGCTTACGGTCTGTTCGTTTGTATTTGGCTTTATGACCGAGTACTTTGTCAAACAGTCCCTTCATCTGTCTTACCATTCGTAACGTTATTATGAAATAAATTGAGAAGTTTTCGCATCAATTTGTATATTTTTCTATGATTTATGAGATAGGAATTTACACAGTGTCCATAACACTAGTACTAACACGATAATCGACCAACATGTACAACCATTACAGCCCGTAACGTCGTTAACAACAGTCAAAAACCCGACGTTGACACAACCTGCCCTTAAACTGTAGGCTCGATTTTGTTTTAGGAATAATTGATTGTGATACTCTTATAATTATGAAATATGTTAATTATCTTGGTATTTCATGTGTCTTTGAAATATTGCATATAATGAATTCAACAATTGCACGAGTTCGCAATGCCATAATCACTGCACACTGTCTGATGTTGTATTTGTTCAGCTGCTGATTTCGTCGTGTTTTCTTTCTGCAGTGGTCATCTGAATTGTTAAGACGGATTATTCAGTTCTCAGAAAGCAGACAATCATAATATTTGCAGACAAATGTTACCGATAATGAGAGGAAAGGCGGGTTGGTTCATTTCCCTATAATGATTACGTGGCTCGTCTGTCGTACTTACAAACCCTACTGAAATATCAGTGACTTTTAAACACATTGAACGAAAATTTTGAGTTTTACTCTTGAAACACATTTTCTTGGACGTGCTGTAAATTTTATTTCGTTTATAAATCTTATTTATGATATAAAGTGGCAGCTCACGACTTTCTGGGTCAGCTCACGACTTTCTGGGTCAGCCGTTTCGTCAAATAACAGTTCTGTTCATGTGTGTTTCACCAAGTTTGGTTTTACCATTAGTAGACGCCTATGATCAATGTTAATTTGGTAATTACCAGTTGTTACATTTATGATAATACGTCTATGGTCTGATGAATAGAGTAAACAACAGATTGGACCAGCTGTACAGTCTGTTTGTTCAACAGTTTATACTCTTGTTGATCTGTTGTTGTTTCATGCCGCCTATATATGCTTTAGTTTTCATTTGGATGAGAGTGCGTTTCGTTTTTGCAATCATGAACATTATTTAGGAAGCAATCAATATTTATGGCGATTGCAGTTGTGTTTTGCATTGTTTTATTGTTGATACATAAGGCAACTGTTCAAATATTATAACGGTATAATGGCGTCTTACATTCGATTATATCTATCGAACTTGTTCGTGGCGGGGTGTTAGAACGCGAAGTCCAATCTTTATAATTCGGTGTTTGAACGAGCTTTAGATTTTGGCTCATTTTCAAGTTAATCGCATGTAAAGCAACATGTTACAAACGCGACGTTATGTGTCATACGGCCTTGGTGGATAAATATTTCAATGTGTATTGTCTATATTGTATTTTTACTGACATTATGCTTCATATTTTTGCCCTAAAGTCTTCAGGAGTCAAAATATATTCCGTTCTGTTAAATAACATTACCTGAAACATATGACATGTTCAGTACATAGCTGAACGATCAGACAAACTTTCAATAAGTATGAAAACTAATCAGTTTACAAACTCGTGTCAATAAGACCTCCGGGATGTTCATTATTCATGATTAAAGATAGTAATATATTTTCACCACTTTGATAGAAATATCTTAACTAAGCTTTTGTCTCCCGCATATATTATTTTGAATGTGTCAGTTTAACTGTACATAAGCTATATTCTATACATCACAATTATAAACCACAATAATGACTGTTGTCAGGTTTGGCGGATTCTTTTTCAGTTCTGTCATAGTTAGAGCGCTATTGTAAACTATATTTAAAAAAACAACTTTTGGGATTGATACACAACATGTATACATTTCGATATCATTATAAAACCATCAATTCTATATCAGGCATGAAAGCCATTATGTAGTACAATAAAGGAAAACTTTTATTTTAATTTGTTATCATATTCTTTCTTTATTTATTAATTAAGCATATTTGGCTGTGTTTTCAGATCAAACACACATTTCAAATGGCTTCTTTAGTATCATGTGCATATCCAAATATTCCCTACGATTCATACATTGTTATAGCTTCCATCCGGGTTTTTAATCAGAATATATGCTATCTCC
Source organism: Mactromeris polynyma (assembly GCA_032209605.1). Classification (NCBI taxonomy): domain Eukaryota; kingdom Metazoa; phylum Mollusca; class Bivalvia; order Venerida; family Mactridae; genus Mactromeris; species Mactromeris polynyma. Next base: position 17,163,853 of record JASFXZ010000003.1, read on the forward strand.
GGGAGGTTGTTCGATGTACTGGATAGAAGACTTTAGCTATAAGAATACACTCATCAGTGTAAGATAAAACATCTGTTGTCAGTCTTCGACTCAATGTACCTTGTTCATGACACATCACCGCTAATTGGCTTGGTTAACCCTGGCCTACCATCGTAGTAACTTTACACTGCCGTAAAATTCCATTTAGTAAGTTTTAGTTGCTCAATTACCTATCGAAACCTCAATATGTTAACTAAAAGCTTATATCATTGTTTATTTGAATGTTGTTTAGTGGTTGGTGTATGGCCATGTAGATCATTTAGTCCGCAAATGAGACGGTGTCAACTTGTTGCAGAAATAGTGCTGTCACATTGTGATGTCCGCCATAGACACGTGCCCTGGTGCCACACCCAGTCTCATTAATGATTTAATCTGACAACTTGTTAACTAGTACTCGAACTACCCAGTGAGCATTCTGAGTGTCAGCAGAGGACTTGTAATGTTTGAACGATTTTGGTATGTCGCGACCGAGGCTCGGACACTTATCTTCCTCGCCCAAGGCGAACGCTTTATCACCTAGAGTCAAGGTCGGGTTATCTTATTGATTATCAGTTGGTTGATTCCACAGATCAGTTATGTGATATTCCATATTTCAATACACGCACCAGATAACACCATTAATGATAGTACTTATCTATATTGTGCAACAGAAGGAGGCAGACCTCCTTGCTTCGAATATTTCAGTTTTTGTTGAAATCTTTCTGATCTCGCTATCTTTGATAAAAGAGTTTATAAGCAAAATATCTGGCTAAATACTTGACATGCACAGCATGGTATGCAAAACTTAAACAATTATAAAATGCGTAAATACCCAGCTGTGAGTTGGCAACACAGGTGAAAACCCAGGAAGTGTACTAAATATTGCAACATGAAGCGAGCTCTTTTATACGCATCACATGCACATGCTACAATCACTGAATCAGCTTAATTTAAGTCATTTATAACTGTACGGGCTCCAATATCCATTCTTGCACATCCGATTCTTATGTTTTAGCAAGTTTAAATATTTGTGTTTGATCACTTATTGGAGGCTACCACCCGTATTAAGATTGTATGGTGTTATAAAATTGCTCTGTATACAATATTAGTCCTGAACACTCATTCACAGATTGCGACCAATTTAAAGATCGAAATACAGAATAGAACATGATAGAACAGAACAGAACATGATAGAACAGAACAGAACATGATAGAACAGAACATGATATAACATAACAGAATATAATAGAACATGATATAACAGAACAGAACATGATAGAACAGAACATGATAGAACAGAACATGATAGAACAGAACATGATAGAACAGAACATGATAGAACAGAACTTGATAGAACAGAACAGAACATGATAGAACAGAACAGAACATGATAGAACAGAACATGATAGAACAGAACATGATAGAACAGAACATGATAGAACAGAACATGATAGAACAGAACATGATAGAACAGAACATGATAGAACAGAACATGATAGAACAGAACAGAACATGATAGAACAGAACATGATAGAACAGAACATGATAGAACAGAACATGATAGAACAGAACATGATAGAACAGAACATGATAGAACAGAACATAATAGATAAGAACATGATAGAACAGAATAGAACACAATATAACAGAATAAAAAAGAACAGAAGAATTTATTAATATTTGGATTTAAGTATAATATTTATTATCTAATGTAAACAATTTACAAATCAATGATATTGATATACCCTATGAGAGTAAGTACATGCACATTTTACATACAACACAGTCAAACGGAATATTGCAATACATATGATAAGCGACATTCAAAGGAAATTGTGATACAACAATGACTGGTAACTTCATGCACGATCAATACCCACCGGAAATAGTTGTACAACGAAATACAGCCAGGCTTATTTATAGGGAGTCATATTATAAAATTAATCATGCATACGTTCCTAACAATAAGGATTGGAATCTATATAGATTTATTTGGACTCTCGTCCATGTATGTTTTAAAGTGCATTGTGATGTTTTAATAGGAACGTTAAAATATCTCTGGAATCGATATTTTTTAGATTGTACTGATAAAGAAAGCTCTCTATACGTTATTATACATATGTAATTCGTGTTATGTACACATTCAATCTAATTTATCACGCTTATCTTTTATCATCGATTTGATCGAAATATTGGCAATGTACGAATCATACTCGATGTATATTTGACTGCTAGGTAGTGGAACTGTCCATAGGGCGTGGCGTTTTTATAGGTGTTTTTTCACTATATAAGCGCTGCTGTTAGATTCCAAACCTCTTCAATAAGTGACGTCATTTTAAGAAAACGCAACATGTGATGTTAATATTTGCAAGCTGAAAACAGTATTTACTCCATATGGTCACTTCGTGTTTATATTGCCATATAGGACAAATATTGCTTTAAGACTGTCAGTAAGACGTCACTTACAGAAACAGTTTGAAATTGTACAGCGTCGCTCAAATACTCTAATGTATATATGATGTCGTTAAAACTAGCCTAGTTTGAAAGAACATAGCAAGATTTATTGAAGAACTTCTCAAATTAGTTCAGAACATGTCTGGATGTTATATAATGCAGTATTATATTGAGTTATAAACGTCTAGGCATTATGAGAATTTATAACGATATATAAGCGTTGTTGAAAAGAACGTGAATTATGTAATTATATACCGAGAAATAATAGCTAACATAATACACTATGTCAGTTTGTGTACAGTTATAATGCATTGCCGGGCCAGATATTCAGAAATGCACGAGGTGCTCTATCAGAATGCGTTGTTTAAACACAGAAATAATAGACTTCGATCTTAAGTCAGAACGCGACCATTTTCACAGACGATATGATCTTATAAGGTGTAAACGACAGAATTGAAAGCAAATATAGAGCGCATAAATCTACTCATAAATTCATTTATTATCTCCCATATCAGTATCGTATTCCATGACACTGCACTCATGATATCATGTCATGGATCAATCTGTATAATCCACACTGCCTATCTGAGATAAGCTTTGACTTGGTACTGTATAACTGGTAAAGTTTGCGAGGTGGAAAAAATTGCGAATTTCGCGAATGCACAAATTTCGCAAACATTTTCCACAGCGTAATTTTCCACATTCACCGAAGTATATTTTTGTCTACACACCGTGTATTCAGTACTTACTCCATGGTTTAATATCAAAAGCACTCCCTGTCCTACACTCGATTATATAAAAGCGATTGTTACGACGTGTAGATATTATAATCAAAGTAATTTCGGCAATTCGCGAACTTTTCGACACGTGCTATTATCAACTTATACAGTATTGTATCGCGTATTTGTACCAAAACAGTAAAAGCAAACCGGTGTTCGTTCTAGCTGGATGCTGTAAATACTGCGCACGTGTGCATTAAATGAAATCTGAGAGATTGATCATCCAAAAAACTGTATAATTTCAAGCAAAATGCAAGAAATGACGTCATTGTAATTATACTGAGTGTTATTACATGTATTTCTTCAGGCTACATACTGCACACACCAATCAATATTTGTCGCGAGAGACATACGTGCATTTTAATTAGCTGTATGCGTTTCATAAAACGGAGCTTCTTTAAAATACACTTAAACGTGAAAATACGCGTGGTCTTAAACGTGAAAATACGCGTGGTCTTAAACGTGAAAATACGCGTGGTCTTAAACGTGAAAATACGCGTGGTCTTAAACGTGAAAATACGCGTGGTCTTAAACGTGAAAATACGCGTGGTCTTAAACGTGAAAATACGCGTTGTCTTTAAACGTTAAAATTAGCGTTGTCTTGAACGTGAAAATACGCGTTAACGTGAAAATACACTTAAACGTGAAAATACGCGTTGTCTTAAACGTGAAAATAAGCGTATACGTAACGTCTATTTATTTGCAATATGTTCCAAATCATTTAGATGAGAAGTGAATTGTTACAACAAAAACAAGATAGTTAGTATATGACATATTTGAACATTCTACTAAGGATATAAGCGATAGACAATATTCACGTTGCTTGCTTAGTGCTTAATGTCACAGTCACTGATGTTATGATATCCGTATCATTTTCTGCTGAGACAGTAGCCTGTTGTCTATGAATTTTTTGATGCTATGTCATTTTGAAGAACCAAGCATCATTAAACACTTTGATTTACGAAGATGTGCATGCCAACACAATTCCTAACTCGCACAAGACTCTTTTCTCATTGTCCATGTGTACTGAATGGATTCTAGTGTTCAACTTCTAAATCTGGCCGATATCAGAAATCTTTCTCAGATGCTGTATATATAATCATTATAATGACAATATGTGCGTAAGAGTTGTTTCCCTTTCACTATATCGGTCCGTGTGTTCTGGCGAGTTAACAATGTGCGAGTAGTTTGTTTTCGTAGCAGACAGTATTTCGACATTATATTTTTAAACCGTGCAACTTATTAATATTTTGATTGCCATATAAACTTTAATAAAACATGCACGATCCATAATTAAACCTTGCAACTTATTTTATATTTTGATTGCCATATAAACTTAAATAAAGCATGTACTTTCCATATTTAAATTTTGATTTCAATAATAAAATCAACTCTGAGCTCCCTATGGCCGGGCTACAGTTTCTTCACTATAAATACCTAGTATTATCAATGTTATTGACAAGTTGCTTGTTTACCTACTTTCACGGTATTTCCCGAGGTTCTTGATGTCATTATCGTACTGTGGTCTGTAGAGATTATTCTTCTATCGACAAATAAAACATGTTTCTTATCTTCGACCAAAATGATAAAACTCGATTTTTTGCTCAGTTTTATCTTACTGTACGTTTTTTACACAATGTTCGGTATAACTTAGATGTACGATACACATATGAACGATTTGAACCAGCTGTAGCGATATAAAGCACCTGACTCGCCTATAATTTTCTTCTGTTTTTACCAACTATGAAATTTTATCTTCCTATCATTCATAATACGAATCATTGGATTGAATTCCGTTGATAAATTTTCTACGTGACCGATTTCGTTCTAGAGCAGAATATGGAACCTATTTGCACCAAACGAATCGCATGCTATCGGTTGTTATCCAACTTAAAATTACAACAAAAGTTTCCATAATTATACAAACACTTTCCGATATGATTGAAGGTAATGACATATGGAGGATTCTTTATCAATAGGCAATTTATCCCTGTTTATTTCCTCTCTCCTCGACTTGTGTTGTTGTACTGAGTATATATTAAGTGCGGTTTTATTAACCGCGAACGTATGAATATATTATCTGGACCATCATATCTCAATAAAGGTGTATTGAAATGTTCGTGCATGTCCGAAAAACTGGACGGAGGTTGCGTTTTGATATAAAGTAGTCCAAACAGCTGGTATAGTTTTACGGATGAGAGCATTTCTTTACCTAAACGGACATGGATCAGTAATAATAATAATAATAAATTCTTTATTTTCAGAAGATTACATAGTTAAGGTTAACAATAAATTGTACATCTTTTTTTTCAATATGGCCTTCTATTTACAATATAAACACGCACAGACAAACAAGAATTCACACACGCAGACGCACTCACACACACACAATCAAACACGCATTCGCACACGCACACACAATACATTGTACATGTACATCATGTTTTAACATCAGGATGTAAATGAGACTATTAAAAACTACAAAAGTTAAGATGATCTGAAAATAAAATTGAAATAAAACAACAACAACAACAGACACCTCACATAAGACACATACATACAATAATGAAATATTATTGATATCATTGTTTAAGCATTAAGTAGTTCCTATAATTATTTTTAAATGTTTCTGTATCAGATAGACAACGTATATTTACTGGAATTGAATTCCATACCTCACGAGCATAAAAAGAGAATGTTTGTTTACCATAATTTGATTTAAAGGAAAAGGGTGCTATGTCATTGGTGGTGGATCTTAATGAGTATGTAGAATTGTGGGTGAAAGAAATTATATCATGAAAGTAAGTGGGCATTTTATTATGTGAGAATAAAATGCCCACTTACTTTCATGATATAAGTCCTGAAAGTGCATACACCTGTTCGCGGTCTAGCAGCACTATAACAAGAACAAGTGAGCAAACACAAGGACAAAAGGGAGATAATTCGACAATTTATCAAGATAGCGATAATGTTTGAGAGCTCTTTCTAATTATTACTTTCATTCTATTTATATATGTGTTTTTAAACAAAAAGTGTCCGGACTAACGGGCTTCACTTCTGTACCCCTTCTGTTTTCATGACGGAGTCAGACGTGGCGCTAATTCTAAAAAATCTATTATATAGGAAAACCAAGGACAGTCGGACCTCGTTTATTCGAATTCATCGGCTCCGAAATTTTATTTCGAATAATACATGGTTTCGAAAGCCCATTTCAATTCGACGTGCGTAAGAAGACACATCGGAACCTGATATTTATTTCGGATAACACCAAGTATTCGTTTAGAAGGTCGTCGAATAAACGAGGTCCGACTGTGTGTATACATTTCTTGAATTGCTTAAAACAGATAAGAAAACATGATATAGTTATCTTTGTGCTACAAACCAGCTAATAAAGTTCATGCCACAGCAAGTAATCTATTGAAAATCAATACAATTGTATGAGAAACCAAACTACATGTAATTACATGTTTGTATATCCTCGTATTTACGCAATTTTGTATTGTACTTATATATTCGTGTAGCATGACCTTTTACTGTATGTATGTATGTAAATGTATGTGTACTGTGTTATATACATGTGGGGAATAATGTAATGTTCTGTTCTGTTCTGTTAATAATAAAGTACCTTCTTTAAATAGTTAATTATTTATATTTTATAGTTCAGACAGACGTCACACCAGTTAAAACCTCCAATATCAACATTAAAACTTGTTATTGCCAGAACTAATTCAATGTTAATTACAAACGAATTTTTGTGATATTTCTCCAAGTCAATATGTTAAGTATTATTCGCTTTTCGTTTATCATAACACTTTAATTTTAGATATTTATTAGCTATAATGACAAAACAAACAATAAGCTATAATGAAAAAACAAACAATTAAATTCATTTTAATAGCAATCACTTGGTGTTAAGCTCCTATTAATTAGTCTGAATGTTTTAGTGTCTGTTTTACTGTACAATTTATCATCGTTAGAAATTACAAAACGGAGTTGATTGTGTAAAAAATCATACAATTGACGTAATACAATTCAATTGGTAATGTATTTGACATTGTGTTTACTGAAAAATAAGTTTACAAAAATGACTAATTGCTTCTGACATGCGTTCGTAATTAGTAACGACTCTTTAATGACATAATAGGATCACGTATTTAAATCAGACAACTTGTTGTGACATAATGTATGGTGGATGTAACAAACTCATTTACTGAACCCTCTTCTCTCTGAGTGGGGCGAACGGTCATCACAGCAAACCTCCATCTATCTACGTCATGTAATGTTCTCTTGGCTTCACACCATACGAGAACACATAATCCTAAGCTCCGTATCAAGAGTTCATCTCCAGATTGTCGTCTTTGCATCGTCATTTTTTAAGGAAAAATAACATTGCCCACGTAGTTTTTAAAACTGATTTAGATAAAGGAAATTCATTTTTATATTTGTGCATGCCTGTATGGGATGATATCCAAAGTTATTCGTTCAATGAAATCTTTGACACAATTTAAAAAAAAGATATAAGCCTAATACATTCCTTTTTAATTTGCAATAACAAAAAACAATTGGATTGTTTCTTCACTTTTTGTGAAATTTGTGTGTATGTCATATTGTATATTGCTTTAATGTTGTTTCTTGAAGTTTAGATATATAACGCGTGTTTACTAACGTGTTAATATGAGTTATACATGTATGTAATATGTTTCATATATAATCAATCCATTATAACTTTAAGAAATAATTGTAACTCTCACCAGTTTAACCTTATTTATAATGATTTATGGAAGGCCACATGGAAATAAGACGTGCTTTGTATTTGTTATAATTATGTTCTTATATGTATCAATGTAAGGCTTACTGTCTTTTGTGTTCACCTTCTGAAAATCAAACTAGTGTTATAAGGATTCAAGTTCATGGCATTTCTGGTAATGTGTGTTGGTGTGTTCCGAGGATGTGGGCGGTCCATTTCCGTTTTCGTCCCTACATTGTAACGTCTATATGTGTTTCAATAGTCTTTCTCCTCCGCTCTTTCTGTGAAATCTTACCTGCCCTTCTGATGTGCAATATGTTTCAGACTTGAATTATTGAGGACTTTTTGCTATCTTCGTCGTCCGTTTCACGGTTTCAGAGCCGCGTAGTAGAAATGTATTTAACAGGACCATAATTATAATAATATTATTATTATTATCCTTATTTAATGAAGATAACACAATTAGCTACATATCTAACTGTTTTTACAATGTGGTCTACAAAGAACACCAATGTAAGAAATCAACATTAAAAAAATATATCTGCACATCTACACATGTTCATACATACAACATAATTATAATGATAAAGCTACAAAAGTTAAGATGATCTGAAAATAAAATAAAACAACCACAGACACCTCACATAAGACAAATGCATGCAAAAATGAAATATAATTGATTCAGCATTAAATAGTTCCTATAATTATTTTTGAATGTATCTGTATTATATATACAACGTATATTTACAGGAAAAGAATGCCATACCTCACGAGCATAAAAAGAGAATGCTGCATAATGTTGTTGTACTATGATTTTATATTTATCACGATTTATCATTATTTGTTATGGGAACAAACAGTTTCATTTCCATCAATATTCACTACTGAACCATAATAATATTTTATCGGTGTGTAGCAAAACTGTTTAACAACAATATAACGTCAGCCAACATTTATATAAGACAATATACACGAACATTAACAAAAAACCTATTACTTACTACACATTTGTAATCGTGAAGAACGCATCATTTCAGATGAGTTAACTGATCTTCACATGCAAAGTTTCACGTTCGTCTTGTTCTTTTGAAGCAACATTTGCAAGTCGTTTTTGCTATAATAACCTACATTAACTGGTTCGTGTCTATTACAACAATCTAAGCCTATGCGTATGTATGTTCATTTCGTTTGATCCAAAACATACATGTGTCGAGGCAAAGAGTCTCTATTGAAACACGCATTCCTCTACATTGCTATTCTTAAAATCCACCAAATGCAACCATTAAAACTAATGCATGCACCAAATCTACGTCACGATCTCCCGAAAAATCTCAATCTGAGCTAAATCTCGACTCAAATATTGTCTCAAATCGTTGAGATTATTCTCATCTGAGAATGAGATTTGTCTCGAGCTCAGACACTGATTTGAGCAAAATCTCAATATTAGACTGAGATTTCTATTTGAGAAGCTTTGGAAGATCGGGGCCTGATTGTTCTTGGATATGTCTGGTCCGTGTCTGGTACTCCGTGTCTGGTACTCCGTGTCTGGCACTCCGTGTCTGGCACTCCGTGTCTGGCACTCCGTGTCTGGCACTCCGTGTCTGGCACTTCGTGTCTGGCACTCCGTGTCTGGTACTTCGTGTCTGACACTCCGTGTCTGGTACTCCGTGTCTGGTACTCCGTGTCTGGCACTCCGTGTCTGGCACTCCGTGTATGGCACTCCGTGTCTGGCACTCCGTCCGTGTCTGGTACTCCGTGTCTGGTACTCCGTGTCTGGTACTCCGTGTATGGTACTCCGTGTCTGGTACTCCGTGTCTGGTACTCCGTGTCTGGTACTCCGTGTCTGGTACTCCGTGTCTGGCACTCCGTGTCTGGTACTCCGTGTCTGGTACTCCGTGTCTGGCACTCCGTCCGTGTCTGGTACTCCGTGTCTGGTACTCCGTGTCTGGTACTCCGTGTCTGGTACTCCGTGTCTGGTACTCCGTGTCTGGCACTCCGTGTATGGCACTCCGTGTCTGGCACTCCGTCCGTGTCTGGTACTCCGTGTCTGGTACTCCGTGTCTGGTACTCCGTGTCTGGCACTCCGTGTCTGGTACTCCGTGTCTGGTACTCCGTGTATGGTACTCCGTGTCTGGCAATCCGTGTCTGGTACTCCGTGTCTGGTACTCCGTGTATGGTACTCCGTGTCTGGCACTCCGTGTCTGGTACTCCGTGTCTGGTACTCCGTGTATGGTACTCCGTGTCTGGTACTCCGTGTCTGGTACTCCGTGTCTGGTACTCCGTGTCTGGTACTCCGTGTCTGGCACTCCGTGTATGGCACTCCGTGTCTGGCACTCCGTCCGTGTCTGGTACTCCGTGTCTGGTACTCCGTGTCTGGTACTCCGTGTCTGGTACTCCGTGTCTGGTACTCCGTGTCTGGTACTCCGTGTCTGGTACTCCGTGTAACTGACCCAGTTTTCAAAGCTGTTACTTGTAAGAACCTAGTTACATCACGAGGATAGCTGTATGATCTTCTAACTAGATTCAGTTATTTAAAGTCTTAATATGTCTAAGTATGTAATGTTATCATGTTCAATCTCAAATGCATGCACTATTATCTCCCAGAACGAAGCAAAACGAGACAAAACAACGACTGTCTGTGTTCATGTTTAGTCACATGCATGATCGTTTATATAGCGTATGTTGCTGTAAAGGTTACTGAGTCGTACGCACAAAGTACTGACATACGCGTTTCTTGGGAGATTGATAAAAAGAAATCAAGAGTGTCCCCTTTACTTCTTCGTAGAAATAAGTAAAATTGTGAAAATTGTGCGAAGAGAGTTGCGAAGAGAGTTGCGAAGATTGCGCGAGGAGAGTTGCGAAGATTGCGCGGGGAGAGTTGCGAAGATTGCGCATAGAGAGTTGCGAAGATTGCGCGAGGAGAGTTGCGAAGATTGCGCGGGGAGAGTTGCGAAGATTGCGCATAGAGAGTTGCGAAGATTGCGCATAGAGAGTTGCGAAGATTGCGCGAGGAGATTTGCGAAGATTGCGCGAAGAGAGTTGCGAATATTATGAGTTCCAGTTTAAGTTCCATAATAAAACTCATGTTACATGTTGTCTCATGTTGTCTATCAGAACTTTATTTTTATTTTTCTACGAGTTCACAGATTCACAACTTATTCACAATTTAGGCCTTAATCACCATTACCCTCTGTTGGTAGAGAATGGCTAGAAAGGTTAGAGCCAACTTAGAAATGTCATTGTTTTGACTAAAAACTTAACGCCAATTAGTAGATCTTAACATTTCATTTGCAATATCTGTTGTTTATTTGTAAGCCAGCCTTCCGCGCAGTGAAAATTTTGAAGTCAAAAATATTTGACAGTGTATGTGCATCTTACGCATTCCGAGAGAACTTAATATTGACACTTCACAGACTGGGAAATAAGCTGGTATTCCTTACAGCATGAGAAATCACCTGTCGGGTTGTAGTCAAAGGTAGATAACGCTTATTGGAAGGAACAGTTCTACGTGCGATAAGTTCAGATATTTCCACATGCGTCTAAGTGGTGCAGATTGCTAATCAATCAGTTAGCTTCGTATGATTGAATATAGGTATTTTAGGTACTTATCTGAATGTTTAAACACGCACATTTACTCAAAAAAGTTATGATGGTTGGTTTGTAAGATAAAGCATGTTAATATTTTATGACATTAATGCGTATTCAGATTTTCAATAAAACTTTTGTTAATGCTGTCGATAAGTTTGTGATATCGATATCAATTCGAGCGCATTTAGGTTACTGGTTTCATGTTGGCAAAGGAGTATGGCATTCAGTTACACGGACCAGTTTAGTCATTGCTCTGCAATAAGTATGTCAGCGTACACATATCTTCTGTTATATGCCAGCTATGTTTGCTGTGAACATGTTGCGCGTTTGTGTAAGATATGATTTTATTATTTTAATTACTACTTTAAAAGTCTTTTTTTCGCGAGGTTATTTTTTTCGCTTTAATTCCTGAGTTGAAAATGTCCGAACATCTCGGCAAGGAACTCGCGAAAACAAAATTCGAAAATTCGCGAAATGAAGACGTGCCCGCAAAAAAAGATACTTTTACAGTATATAATCAAAGTATAAGTTTGTTCATTATACAGAAACATGCATTCTGAGAAGGCTTCAGAGACATAGTAAAACATGTACATTTATTTTGTTGAAGTCGAAACAGTCATTTCTTTAATCAACAAAGATGATTGTTGAATCCGAACGGTTAACTTTTATAAGTGTCTTATTGTTTAATGTAAGGGAATAGAGCTGGCTGGATCGCAAATTGTTAAATTTTGTAGCAGCGTCATATTACAAAAGTAAATTATTATGAAGCCGTTATATTTTATGCTTTTTAATTACATAGTAACATAAGATACATGTAAGTCATAATTAGTAATTATGTTATTATATCAACATCTGGAATCAGGTAGAATGGCTCGTAAATTACCTCAGCTGTTCGTTCAGTATTGATGGCACCGTATTGAATACTTCTTATTTACTCATACAACATAATATGTTTATGAAAGCATAGCTAATGCTTAATGACTTTCTTATTTAGAACTCATAAACACTCATTAAGTAGTTGATCCGTGAGATTGTTTGGTATGAAATTAGTGTACATGCATAGTACATCGTTACCTTGTAGGATATATACATGCAGTGACGAACCATCGAATGGTAAAAAATAACTAATGCAAGTCGAATATAGATTTTTGAGGCTGTCTACATCAGCATTATTTCCTTTTTTTCCTGCATCATGCATGCATGTCTCGAGGTGTTTAGTCACAAACGTACAATGTAACTTGATGTACGATGTGAGGAAACACCGTTTAGGGAATTGAAATGATATAAAGTCCAGTGAGAAATAAACGAAACAAAACATGTTTGATAAATTACAACGGTACTCATACGTACAACTATTCTCTTACAGGTCACAGGGGGCCATTATCAACACCAATAAAAGTGTAAAGCATGTTACTTTGAGTGGATTCATACCAGTCTTTCTCCAGCTTGTATGGTGTATACAAAACATGCAGGTGTTTGCCAAACTTCTTTCAGGCTACTAATTTGAAACTTAACAAGAACCAATGATATATAAATACAATTTCTCATTGCGGTATAATTGGTGTTTTCTGAAAGTTTCTTATCTGAGAAATTGGTTGTAGAAAGTTCAAAATATGTATGAATGAATAGAATGTGAAAAAAAACACAAGTACCTTCAACACTTTATTATGTTGAATAATTGGTTGTCATTAATTCTTCTTTGAGTTCAATTTCGACAACAAATATTATCAATGACGGAAGGATGCATAAGTGAATAGGATAATTTAATATCCGGAATAATTGACGTGAATTCCTTAGATAAATGGAAGATTTAAGTGCCAAGATAATTGAAACAACAACAAGGCTTAGTAATTTAAACACTATGACCTATGAACTGTGTTCAAGTAGATAGTAGTATATGGATTACGTGATTACGTTGCCTAACAGATGCGATGATTATATCTCTTATAAAGGTGTCAATATCTGGCTAAACAGGTGTTACATTATTGGTGTACGTGTACGTTATACATCAAAACGAATAGTACTTCCGTAATAAATCATACTAATTATCGTTTTATGAATATAAGTTTTTGTGCAGGTAAATACACAAGTATTTGTGAATCGGTTGCAGTATATGCTGCTACTTTCTTTTAACTATGAATGATGTAATTCGTGAATTAGTTCTGGTAGGGTAATGACGAAAAGGTAATGTTTGTCGAAACCCGATTCTTTCGCTTGTTATTGTAAGCTCTTCATAGAAGCGTATTATGTAATGCGCTGATAATCGTTATTATGTTATACACAAAAACTATACTTTTCCATTTTTGCCTTTTCATTAATCAGATCGGATGTAGGAGATGCACGTATAACACATGAGCTACCAATGCACTCAATAACATAAGAGTAAATCATGGCCTAACAGCTGTTTAGTGATTCAATGAAATAAACTTACTCATGTTGAAAGTATTCATAGTTTTGTTGCGTTTTATGATATAATTCTAAATTTGTTGCGTTTACCATCTTAAATGGTTTATATCAGATTAAGTGCATATAAATGTTTAAATGTAATCTATTAGGTCGTTATTGTTGTTGTAAACATAATGTTGAAGATCCTTAAAAGTAACTAAGGATTGAAGTTACAAGCACTAAGACTTAATAGTTATATTAATGAGGAATATGCTGTATAATGACTCCATTATGTAGCTGATTATCTAAACATCAAATATGTTAATATGAAAATTGAGGATGAAAACATATCAGTAATCTCAAATTTCAACATCATTAGATTGACGCTCAGAGTATTTGTCTAAACCAGAAACATATTCTCGTACTGAAACTATGCCATCCATATACTCCTATAAGTCATTGATTTCTCATTATACGAGGGGTGTTCAAAAGTACGCGGAAAGTGCTGTCATATTTTTTATAAAAATCTCGAGTGTGATGAAAATTTAAATTCATGTTGGTTAGGATATTGTGTTCAAGTGTGCACCAATGATAGTCCTAGTTAGAAAAATACGGCGAAGAAAGTCTCCATGGCAACGTCATTTAACATAACCCGGTCCAAATATAACGAAAAAGCACGCATTTCATTGACAAAAATGGCATCATGTTCGTATATTAAGCAAGATATTCACATCAAATTTACGGTGAAAAACGCGCCAAAGCTCGTACTTGGGATATACGCAAATCACACATTATACTATGTCCGATGCTTGTTAACAACAGTACTTGTTTTGTCTAATTAATGTGTAATTAAATATATAAATATGCTACTTGTAAGCGTTTAGTAGGTAAGGCTCGACAATCATTGAATCTGGAAGCTATCCTTTATCACGTCAGACCATCCTGTTGTAAATGGTATCTGAGGAATGTTCCAACATAGGCTTGTATTCAGTTTACAAATGATTAATCTGCATAGATGCAGCATAATAAATCACATTCAAAATTTACGTGTGTGGTACAATTTTGCTTATAATAATAGTAAGCTGCTGTTTAATAAAATCATATGCTATCTTGCTCCCTTACATTTCATCATCGTTTCACTTCCGTGTACATATTGTATGGTCTCTTCATACAAGCATTATCTTTGTATGTACACTATCTACACTATTAACTCGACCATCGTGCTCCCTTACATTTCATCATCGTTTGTCTTTCATGTACAAATTGTATAGTCTCTTCATACAGGCGTTATCTTTCATCGTTCAGGAATAACATATTAAGGTTCAAAGTTTGGATTGTTATAATAAGTACGTGCATGCTTTCATCTTGTACCTGCAAATTTGTTATCGCATTTTTTCACCGATCCTCTTATTCCCCCATCAACTCTTCCACTTCTTGCTCTCTCTGTATCTTTCATTGTGGTTAGACATTGATGATACAGACGACTGACTTTAAATGAAAGTATCGTAGGTCGAGTGTTCGTATGTATGATAAATACTTTATTTATGTTGGTAAGAACGAGTTTACGGATCTTATCAGAACTTATCAACATTTATCTTTGATAAAACCTAGTTCCGTTCAATGATTTGTGGTTGAGTCTTTTTCTTTCATCTCATATTTCTTTGTGTCAGTTATGAGATGGAGTTAAAACTAAACTTGCGGTCATCTGAACTGTGGTTTTTAGTAATTGCATGAGTTGATCAATTCACCTTGCGATATATCATCTGCAGTCTTTAAACAATAGTCTGAAATGAATCAGAATTTGTGACAGGACAGCACTAGAATACGTAATTGTCTTCGAACAACCTATCTGTAAAATCATTGTAAATATATTTTTTTATGAAAATCCCTTTAACTTAATTATTTACTAACTAAAAACTCATAAAACAAAACTTATTTTCATGAATATGTTTAGAAATGCATGATAGTGTCGCCGAAATAAACACATACATTAAACCGCATTTCAAAGCTTGGCATCCATCGCAGGTGATAAATTGAAATGTTCCCACCTTTAAACAAGCACCATGTGTACGATACGATAGTTCAAAGCGAATTATGATCGAAAAACCTTAAAATTCAAGTGAAACCAGCCAAGGAAATGTCACTTTTTTGCTCGGATTCATTAAAATCATACCAGCTGGAATTTCATCATTTTTTCTATTCTGTGGGAAAGGATAGATTGGCACCTAGTAGGTTGATTAACCTGAGCTTTGGTGTGGTATGATGCATCATACTTGGTATTCAAATTGTAGACATAATGCCAATCTTAAAACCTCATAGAATAGTTCAACTGGTGATATTGTACTTACATGATACATATACAAACTATTTTATATTTCAACAAGAAGCACATCAATTGGGCAACGAGTGGTAAATGCATATAAATGGCTCAATTTGAAACGGCGAAAATAGTAACATTTATGATAAATACTCAAAAATGTGAGACGAGTAATACACACGCATTCACCTAAGAATAATAGTCAGTTAATTATTTTAAAAAGAAAGTGAAATAAATCAGCCAAAATTATGTATTAATTGCTTACATAATTATAGTAAACTTCTGCATACTGTCTACATTGCTATTTATCCTGTTTCTACAGCCTGCGATATTTCACTTGATTATGTTCAGTTTGAAACCAACATCAAAGATTCCGGCATAATTACCCTGAGACTTTCAAGAACATCCTGCCATGTTTCTTTGTCAGCAATTTTTGAAATACATAGAACATATTGAACGCTCTGTAATTGCTCTTGTAATTATGACAGTTCTACTGGTATAGACCGAGGCTTGTCCTTTTAATTAAATTATGTTGTCTTTTAACATACTGTCACAGTCGTGTTTTACCATTGTTACTTCTAATAGTGTCTTGTTAAGCATACCGCGTTGCCGTTGGATTGTTTCTATACGTTTGTACATAAAACCTTCACAATTTCAGATATACCCTTCTGAACATAATACGTCGCACTAGATGTATACACATTAGATACGCGAATTACAAATTGTATTAATAAACAACTTATCAAACATCTCAAGTAACACAGCATGGTATGTTGTTGTATTCATTCAAAGGTTTTCGGCTCGCCCACAGGTGGTCGGATATTTGATAAAACTTTCCTTTTTTTATTAAGAGGAACACTTCAAATGTGATTTATAGCGTATCTTACTCTGTATCCAAATATAGTCATTTTGAAGACGGACCATACGTTAAAGAAAGCTAGCAGGCTACTGGGTTGTCTTATTTCAGCTTATTTATTTGTTCCTTGGAGGTTATTTAGCAAAGTTTTAATTTCCCTTAGTAATGACCAGTTTCATAGCTGCAAATATAAGAACAATCATTTAAGTGTTCAACATCTTACCTTTACTAAAAGACACAGAAACGGTTTATTGATACATCAGAAGTAATGTCACAGCGGTACAAATTATGCCACACAACTACACAAAGTCAATTGACCCTATGATCACTCCATTCATAAAAAAACTAATTCTTTCCATTGGCCATACTTAAACATTTCATACAGGTGTATATTTCCAATCTTATCAGGCTCACCAGCATTTTAAAAGGTAACATTATTGCTGCAGAGCAATATCAATTGTACACTATGACACTGGTGTACATTCACAGATGGTATAATTGGATAGAAAAATGTTATGCCTTGTTTCTCTCCACACAGACCTTCTATTCATCAATGATGATAGCTGATATCGTCCTTACAGTTATAACTACCATCGGCTGATAGCCACAACACCACATCTCAAGTTGGGTCAACTTTTTCCACGTCATACTCTGTCTATCATTCTTACTGTTTCTTTGTGGTGCACGAATAACTAGAGTTATCGCATGTTCACAAAGTCCTGCGTTGTTGAAAGTACCTGCTATTGATGCTCAAAACGGATTGCGGTATGTTCCTAATATTGCAAACCCGACACTTGTGGTGTTTTGGAGATAAAGCAGTGGTATATTCTACATCATTCGTACACTCTTTTTCACGTAATTGGACATTAAACGCCATCAGCTGCCGGGCTTGTTTTAGTTTGAAAGGACAAGTCCGTTTTATGTGTCTTAATTTCCTCTTGCCGTCTACTTGTTTAACCTTTAAAACCTTTATGATTGTATTGTTCTTGTCAATTGTGTTTCATGTGTTCTAAGACGTATCGTACGTCTAGAAGAAGCAGCGTAAATTGTCTGTCAAGTTTGTAAGTTTATCAATGTCTTTGAGGTGCAATATGTTCAACTTAGATACGTCAACATCTTTCACTACACATGATGCTATCACGGTATGAAACATGCTAAACACTTTGGTACATGAGTCGCCTAACAACCATGTTTTGTTATTTTAGCATCTGTAAATAGAATCTCTTTCTAAAAATAATGGAGTAACACATAAACCCGAAATTTCATGTATGTACCTTATAATCTTAGAACCACGATTTCCTCAGATTCGTCTTTTAAACAGACCAAAGAAACGGTATCCACGAACTGATTTTTTTGCTTTACTTTATTTGTTCGGCTTATCAGACGTTTTCATATTGAGTTCTGGAATTCAAATGAAATGGAGTTAGTGTATTCAATGTTTAACTTTTTTCCTCATGGTTTACGTTCTTCTGGGTAATCGTAAAATCTACATTCGAAATAGGAACGCCTAGGTTTGAAAATACCACGAAGAAAAGTATAACTTATGTTTTTCTCTCAATGTATACATACCACTTGGTTGTGATGTTTTTGCCTCAAGGAAAATATGGAACTATAAATTATATTATCACGGCTCCCTTTGTAAAATATGCACTTCATTGCAGCTTAATTAATGCAATTATCTTCTCATTGAAGAAGCTAGTATGGATAATTAGTATTTAAAATTATGAGACGAATAAATAATAAATCAAGTACTGGCATATAAATGTAAGATGAACGATCCGAATTATTGTTATAAATATCACACGGCTTTTCAGAATTCTGGATATTATTTAATAAGGTATTAAATTCCATGTAAAATGCGCTGCAGATACGCAAGATTTATTTTAATGAACAGTAAAGACGGGTTGTCAGATACATTTGTCATGAAAGATGGCTGCCCATATTTGGGTTGACGCCATTTCAAGAAAACGCAACGTGTGTGATGTCACTATTTGCAAGCTGGAACCAATATTTACTCCATATAGTCACTTCGTTTTCATATTGCCATGTGGGGCAAATATAGCTTATTGTCAGTACATGGTGACGTCACATGTGACGTTTTCTGGAAATGAAGAGGTTGGAAATCGTACACCGGCGCTCAAATGTACTCTTTGCTCCTATGTTGTTAAGCAATATACATGTAGATTTTAATATAATTGGTTAAGGAGGATAAAAGCAACCATTCAGACAAAATTACATTCGTTTGTATTAAATGAAAACGAAAGGCTTGGTAAATATAACTGGAAAATTTAAAGTCTTAGTCTTAAAATAGTTGTGAATATGACACCTGATAAAGTGCCACGAAGTGTACACAAGCATCAATAGCATTATGTCAGTGAAGTACATCAAAATGTGAAGATTCCTTTGTTTATTAATATTGAATTATAATGTTTATGTCATATCCACTTACCCAAGCTAATCATGTTAGTGTATCAAACTGTACCCGTTATCTTCAACTTCAAAAATCAAATACTTTAATTGGTATATAATAAGTTCTGGTAGAACGAGATACCGAACTGTCATGGGGGCTGTTTGTATAATGGTGTTGGGGTGATCTTGACAACAAGCCAGACAGTGGAACACACATCATCACATAACAAGCCTCATTCTCACATAACAAGCCTCATTCTCACACAACAAGCCTCGTCATCACATAACAAGCCTCATTCTCACATAACAAGCCTCATCATCACATAACAAGCCTCATTCTCACATAACAAGCCTCATCATCACATAACAAGCCTCATTCTCACATAACAAGCCTCATCATCACACAACAAGCCTCATTCTCAAAAAGATGTCGCACTATAGGGTGTTATAATAATGATTTAAACATACATTCACGAGTGCTTCCCATATTAACCAAGTGTTAAATATCGGGAGAAATTCAATTTTTTGTACATTCAGTAATGTTGAATATCAAAATCCATTTTAAGTAGGATGCTCTCGTGTTATACGTAGAAGATACTGACTGTACATGTAAAGTTGTTTTTTCCACGATGACTAACCAGGTACATAGCGACATAACATTCGCAAAATGTTTCGTCTGTTTTTTTTTCCGATTGTCTTATGAATTTGTTTTCGTTTTGTCTTTTACGAGGAATAAAATCGCTTGTTATACCCGCCTGTAAACGTTAATGTCTCTTTCCATTCTATAATCCTACATCACATGGGAGGAAAATCCATTGCTTCCCTGTTACTAGCTACATACCTTTAATATTTTTCTGAGAACATGCAGTATAGGAATGATATGTATCTTTAACATGAAATTGCATGTCAGATACATTATAGTATAATTGATCGACGATTTAGTAAATCAATTAATTGGATTTAATGTCAGTTCAAATTAAGACTTACCATAGGTAGGTTTTGGTACTATCTTGACTTTATCAGATAACACACGACTTGAGAAACGTCTACTGCTTATCTCAGACCTTTCTGGAATGAACCAAATTTTGGAAATTGGAATTTCCACTTTTTTCACGTGATGTTTTATTTCTGAGTTCTGCTATCAATGGAAGGTATTTATAGTACACTGAGGTATACTGGACAGACCGGAATAAACAGACTTTAACGTATAAATCATTCTAGCATTTTACAGGAAGTGATCAATGAGAATTTATCGGTATTTATTGGCAATTAACGCCACAATCAAGTAAAGAGATCTTTGCGCGTCATTTGTATTCGTGTTTCTTAATCTGGTGTCGAGGTAGATTCAGTATGTATACAGTACCATTGGAACTGTTATCAAAGCAATGATATCTTCAATAAAGATAAGGAAACAGACCTGGGACGGCGCCGGATTATATTATATCCGTTTGTGGATTGAATACTTAGTGATGTTTGGATGAAAAAAAAATCGACCGGTGGAATAAAATAATAAAAATTATTTTAATCCGTTAATCGTGTATTAAGGCAATTCTATTTTTGATTAAATAAAAAATCTAGGCATACTTTCGTTCGCATTCGGAATTAATCGGTTTTTGCGGAAAGGATAATCTAAGCAATAATTAAGAATAATACATCCCTGACTGATTCTAATTACATTGATATAAAAATATTCTTAACTTCAGAGAAAGAGCAGATTGTCTGCAAAAATAACATTAAACCAATTAGTGTGGTACAAACAGCATTTATTGTTTGTTTTAAACAATTGTGTGAAGTCTGTATAAATAAAAATCATACCAGCTAGATAATTGACACCTTTAGCCTTAAACACTGCGGAAATCATTAATTATATGTTGGAAAGGAAACGTTTTGAAGAGGACAGTGTATATATACTAGTGCACTAGTGAGTGATGTTATACTCCGGACCCTTGAAGTAGTTACTGTCTGTGTATCTGTGAAAAACTACATGAGATAAACATGACATATAGATAAAAAAATCTGTGTTTTACTGGCGGCAAATTGGTGGAATGATCGTTGAAAATATTTGAAATATTTTCTTGGAATTATTTCTGCTTAGTCGGTGTAATAATCCGAGGATTATAGCTCAAATGTGTGTACGAAGTATTCAAATAAACACTGGAGTGCGTGAATAAATTGCAATATTGTTTTAGCCAGAAGTATGTCAACGGTTCATAAGTAACAAAAACTAATTTGGTTATCTGGAACACACCCATGTTGAATGTTTAAGTTTCTATATAGTGATATATAATATTAAGTCAAGATGCTATATTTGACTGATACGAAATACATCGGTATGATAACAAGCCATCTGATATTAACATTTAGCCAACACTACTGATATGAACGTGCCTGGATATTACGCAATATATATACTGACGTACAACGCAATAATTGGATTATAATTGGAATAGTTTCTTGTGTAATTGGATAAACGATTCAATGCAAGGAAAAATGGCAACATTGAGAGACTTGCAGATAGCTCTAGCAGGCAAGATTGAAGAAGTCCGACAACGTGACGAGTTAATTGACGAGTTAGAACAAGAACTCGATGATAAAGATGAGTTAATTGTTTCTTTAAGAAACGAGTTAGAGAAATACAAATCTGCTGTGAAGGTATCAATAACAGCAGCTGCTCAGTATAGAAATAATGACAGACATAAACGAACTGCAATCTCTGCAGAATCTAGTAAAACTAGGGCAGTGCACGATTACCATAAATTAAAACGACATAAAAAGCCTGCAAGGTAGGTACAGTAGTACACTTTCTGTCAAATGTGTGAATTAAATCATATCTATGTTTGTTATTGTTGTCATCTTGTTCATCCGGTGTGTCACTAGCAAGACAAATGTTCGCATATCATTGCATAAATAATTAGCAGAGCTTTTTATAACTTTTTAATAAAAAAGGTGTAAACCAATTTGGTTTTGATATTGCAGAACAAAGGCGAACATATTATTTAACCGTATTAGAACGTTGTATCCAATTTGAACACAAACAAATTGATTACACAATATCCAAATTAAAGACAAAAAAACAAAAATGATAATAATTACGATTAAAGTACATGTATTTATCTACGATATCGTATAATATTATGCAATTCATGTTTGATTTCTTTATGTTACACATTTGGTATATTAGTAATGGTATGATGAATATGTACACTTGTAACGGTCATGACATCGTCGTTAGATGACGAAAGGCAAACGATATTTTAGTATGGTTACACCTAGTCCAGCCACGGACGTCACATCTCTATACTGTCGCTGTTACGAACGACGCGTGTAAAAGTCGGAGTACAGAGACATGTATGCGGGGCTAGGTTACACCCAAAGTGATTTTGACAACATAAGCTGTGTAGTTGTGTGCATTGTTTATTGTTGCTTATAGACTACTAGTTGTTTTAAAACTTGTTCAATATGCATATTATTGTAAGACATAGACAAGTATATATATTCGGTTTGAATATCAAAATGAATGTGATAAGAGATACCACGGTGTAATGACCCTTGAAATCATAGCCAAAACTTTCACTGTGTTTCAATGTTGTGTATACAATATTTGATAAAAACAGTGGGCCTGTGATGATATGTAATGAAATAAAGAATAACTTATCACACATTTCGAGTGTTTATACTTCACGCATAAATTTAGTTTGCGTTATATATATACCGATTGTTACTTCTATGGTTCAGGATCAATTCACCGAACCACTCAGAATTATAGTGTAAACATACAGGTCAGTTTCGTTTGCATTTCTAACTGAGCGCTGCTATGGGATTTACAACTTCTTCTGTAAGTGACGTCATTACGAGAAAACGCAACATGTGATGTCACTATTTGCAAGCAGGTAACACTATTTACTTCAAATGGTCACTTATGGGACAAATATTGCTTACAGTCAGTACATGGTGACGTCACATGTGACGTTTTCTGGAAATGACGTCACCAAAAGAAGAGATTGGAAATAGTACAGCGGCGCTGTAATGCATTTGTAATGTCGTGTTTTGCTTGTTTTGTTCGGCGTTGTGCGTTTTGCTATTCTATTGTATTTGGATGGCAATTAACCGTTTGTCTGTCGTTTACGCCATTAGCAATTTCTTAACAAGTGCAAATCACATTTTAATTTCGATCGAGATAGTAAATACGGGCACATTAGAGATTTTTACCGAATCCCTGTATTCTGAAAACAGCACGGGAATGATGCCCGATAATGTAATTTAAAATCTTCACGTTACAATTAGACATTCGATTTTCTTTAACCTGAGATTCATTTAATTGCTGTGTATTTCTAATTGCCAGTAAATTTCTTCCACAACATATAATTTGAATTTAAACAAAGCCTAACAAAAAAGATCAATACTTCAACCACATGGTATATGTTTTGACAGGAATATTTCAACAACAGAGACAACCTGATCTGATTATTCCGACTAGAGATGTTACTGCTTCACCGGCTACATATCTTCGCAAATGAATAATTCATAAAAGAAATCAGTTTTGCCTACCATATATAAATGTTATCAGCAGAGTCTAACTGATATATAAGTACTTACAATCATCATGATTCAAGAGAAGTTGAATATTTAGAACTAGAAATGTTAACTTCGTAATATAAACATTCATCTTTTAATCATTCCGAACTAACTTGGAACACCAATTGCGTTATTTTTTACTAAATGATAAGAAGAATACAATTTGGTTAAACCACCCGATTCCGGTCCTGTGGCCACTCGACATTTCGAAGCCTCGATGGCAAAAAGGCTTGAGATTTAAAACAACGTCGCTAGATAATTATTTACAGTATAGTGAATAATCATAGCACGGTTATATCAGATAAAGAGATTAACATTTTCGCATGTTATGAGCGGATTCATTATCTGTTGAGTAACAAAGTGTAATAAAATAAAATTGAGGAAGTGTTTGAAGTATATATTGCTTTAGGTGCTTGTAAAACAGATAAACAAACTACTACCGTTGTAGGTTTAATGCATTCCACCGCTGATTCATATTGCTTTTACTGTTTGGTTAAGCTGAAAAAATCATTGATTCATTTTTGGAGTCAATCCCTAACATTTATGATCAGGAGAGTGTTTATGACTTAAACCGCACAGTAGAAAATACACTCAATGAAAGGTTGGTTGGGTTTGGAATTGTATACATACAAATACCTCAGCAAAGTTCGCGAACTCAATATTACGGTATTCTTTTAATTGAGTGCTTATGAAATAACGCAATTAACGAGCTAGATTCACGCGAACTCATTTAAACATTGTTGAAAGAGCCGCATAAACGCATGAGTAAATTAATTAGATAATTAATGAAATAATCACATGTTTTAATTAATACGAGACTATTTACCGATATAAAATATACTTGTCTAATTGATGTTTCTATTAAAAATGTTACTTTCTTTTTTATAAACAAAGTACCGCAGTTTAATACAGTGTAACCTCTCAATAGCGACATTCTTTAGATACACAAATTGTGGCTCTTATTGTGAGGTTCTTGCTATAGGAAGTAATAATATGTTTTTGAGGAGAGGTTGCTACTCACGAGAGGGCTGCACTGTACTCCTGGTATAAGGGTATATCGTTTCTAGGTACTGATGGTTTTATTAAAGTGTTTTATATGTTGTTTCTGTGTTTATCTATAATTTACGATGTTTCACACTTTTACCGTAAAAAATATGTATTTCTGCGAATTAATGAATCATTATATCTTTCTTGCTATCTGCGTTGTATATTAGATAATTTCTTTACGAGATATAAAGACAGTGAATGTGATTGCAAGTATCATCTATTATATTACGTTTATCTCATTTACAATTCTATTTTAAGTTGTGCACTCAACTGCTGTTGTAAATCATTGCTTCTTGTGACTAATAATATACTGCAATTATTGAAAGTCATATCAAGAACATAGATGCCCTCAAACTGTTATAGTAAACGTATAAATCACTTCTCCCTGTACAAACCAGAGACCTACGTGAATGTTGAGTACAATAATCTTACACCGCTTGTTATTACATGACAACTGTCACATAACGACAGAGGTTGGCGTTCATTCCCCCTTTTCTGTCCGTGGTCAACTTGCTTTCTTAGCTTATCATGTAATGTATTTCCTCCATTCCCTCCCTTTTCCACTCTTGTAGTCCCCTTCAATTCCCCATGGTTGTTTATTGATAGGTAGCCAGACAATTCCTTACTCCCCCCCCCCCATCCTACAGATATTTGCGTTTACACCTCTCCGAATCGTAATGTTTCGTATGATGTTTCCCTGGAATCTGTGTTGTGGGAGATATTGTCTTGTGAATGTGGCGTTCCTTGTTACAACTTAATCCTTCCTTAATGTATAAATTGTACGTAGTGTTACAAAGTATCAATTTGCTCTGATTGAAGTCGATGGTTTTCGGCGCAACCATACTAACATGGTTTTGCTATTTGCATATAAGTGTTGTGTAAACCCAATCAAATATTACGTTAACCACCAAGGCAATTTCTCTTCAATCGAACATCGTTTGTAACCTTGACGCGGACTGGCTAACCTTTCTATAAAGGGTACGAAACCTTACCTAAATCCGCTGAATTTCGGTGAATTGACCGAAATCCATGTTTGATCTGAAGTGACCAGCAATCGTAACATCTCGGCATTTATTTATGTTGCACAGCAAATCTAAACCTTCTTCTCCATCTTTTTTCAAGAGATTTCTTGTTCAACTATCTACAAGTGAGTGTAGTGAGAAGATGTTTTTGGTTATATCGTATATGACTATAGGAAGCATTCTTTTATTGATTTGACACATTTACTGCTCGTTGTAAAGCGGGCAAGTGTTTTCCAAAGTGAAACAAATGCGGATAATTTCAAAAAGCTGCAAATTCTCTGGCTCGAAATATAAATAAAACCGTCAACATGCGCATAAAAACATCTAGACATTTCTAAATTCAATACGTGTTTCTGTTGCTCTCAGTTGGAAATGAATGATAAAACCGATGATTGAACTGTGAAAATGAAATATTTGAACTTATTTTCGACATTCAGTTTGCATTCAATTGTATATTAATTATACTGTTCTCTCAATGCACTGTTCAAACTGCCATGGTTGTTCTAATATACTGGCAGAAATTCATTCCTTCAACATATCGACAAAACATTCATAGACATGATTTTTTTCTAGAGTTAGTTTTCAATTCCCGTTTAACAGTTTAATTAGGAGAAGAAATCAAGCGAATAGGCGCCTCACAAGATAAGTTGCTGGCATGATCGCACACACAGGTTTTATTTTTGCCAACGAGAAAGTTACTTTGTATTTGTTGTAAGCAGACTATACTTGACAAATACGGACTTTCACCTACGATGTGGTGCAGAAAAGATAATAACGTCCGAAGCGATATATGTGTTGTGTCAAAACGTTGAGTGTTATAATGTAATACATTTATCTTGAAAATGCTTTATATCAGGCGTGAGATGGGACAGTAATATTGGTCGAGTTGATAGCATATTGCCCTGCTGAATATTCCATATTTGATTTTCTACATAAACCGTGAATGAATAATGGCTTCTTTTGATAGTTATTTTGCTATGATACAAACAATATTCATGAAAGTTCAATGAATAATTATATCACTGTCAAATCTTGTAAAGAAAAACTGCAAACAATATAAACTAAAAAGAGAACCGAATGGCCATTTACAATACTTGTAGCTAGTTTAGCAACTGTGAAATATATATATATTTGGACCTGCTGTGCAATATAACCTGCAAACTGTTCAATATCATGTCACGCTTTGCTGGGGGTACGGGTACTTAATTCTCCAACTCAAAGTGTATATTTATAGTCATAGTATCGAAAATAATCATATTTATGAAAATTATAAACATATTAAACTACATGTAGTTATACTTAAGAAATGAAGTGTAATATTAGTTTGACTCTGATTGTAAATAAGTGAAACATTGTCCACATTAGATAGAAACTAAAGGATGTATTTGTTGCATAAGTCTTCTTTGCATATCAACCCAACTTAACTTGATTATGTTGTCTTGGGTGCTTTGACACAATTCTCCTAGTGAGATATGTTTGTAAATATAGAGATTGGATATCCATTGTATAAATATGCTGTATTTTCTGCACACATTATGCAATGATAAGACAAATGTTTGTAATTCTTATACACTTGTATGGAACAGTATTCAGATAATTTGGAATATTGTATTTGATGGTGTTTTTCTGTTGTTGGTCACCTTATAAATACAAGTGGTTGTAGATATATAGATATATTTATTTCAACATAAAATCTACAGTTTACAAGGCAATATAAAATTAAGACATATATTAGTAATAACAATATAAATGAATCGATAAAGCCACATCAATCAACATTATATGTTAAAGGTGCTGAACTCCAGATTGACGAGCGAGGAAAAAAAAGAAAATTGTCAAATATTTACAAAATCTTGATATTGTTGCACGTAAAGCTCTATAACATTATTACTTTCATTCATCATTACTTGCGAAACATTGTCATAGCGTAGTTTTTCGTATTTTTCCATCGAAAATTTTACTAGGGTTAGTCTACCCTGTAAATCTAAAAATAGAACCGTAAACATTGAGCTCATGCACATTCGGAACGTCTCTGTCATTCAAACAATTCATCAGCGCAAAGAAAGAATAAATGCAGTAAACAAGGTAGCTATAAGTCACTTACTATTTATTTGCACGCAACGAAAATAAATAATCACTGAACAATTATCTCCTCGATGTCACTAGTGGATCACGCCATTGTGTATGTTTATTTTGCAAATTGATCATGTGACTCGTGAGGTGCATGCTGGATGGGAAACTCCGATTGCTCGATATTACGACGGCGATTTAATTAGTCTAATTGCTTTAAATTATTCAAATATTCACCATCTACAGCTTTTATTTACGTGTATGATGATACAACTACACATATTTTGCGGAATTGCAAAAACGACGATTTGTTTTCAATCTGGAGTTCAGCACCTTTAAGGATAACACAACAAAGAGTTCAAGTAAAAACTCTCATTTCCATTGTGGTCCTTAATATATGGTATTGTGTGCCATAGGAAGAATTTTAAGCTATATATTAAGTTATTACAGTAAGTTTATCAATGAAAGACATAAATTATAAAGGAAATAGATAGAACGATGAAACAATAAGTTATCCCTGACAGGAATAATGGACGAAAAAGCTAAACAAATAAACTTAACAATGTATTAAGTAACACATTATTAAACTGTTAAAAAAGAAAGACAAATGTGATTACTATAAAGTGACTCATTGATTATTCAATACAGAATAATGTAGCCAGCATGATAGACGCAATATGTGCATAGTTTCGCCAGAATAACGTAAAATTTTGATTCCTTTGAGTATGTACGGTTGATACAATGTATGCTTTTATATTGTTTACTATTCTGATGCTTCACACGCAAACCATGTATATTATTTCATGGTTCCGGAATGTGTACATCCACGCTTGGTAAAGTTTTATTTTATCTGTAAGTTCAGGCATTTGTTTATGTAAATAAATCATATTTTGTGTATATTTACAGTTCAAAGGAGTTGATCAAGAGGGCTATACTCGACAATGACTTCATGAAGAACCTTGAACTTAGTCAAATACACGATATAGTAGATTGCATGCATCCAGTTGATTTCTCTAAAGGAGCCATGATAATCAAAGAAGGGGATGTGGGATCTCTGGTGTACGTTATGGAAGGTAAATCAGATAATGTTTGTAATTAATTAAATGCATCACGCTAAGCCACTACGTTGATTAATGTTGATTAATGTAAAGTTAACGTGTACTGCTGTGTGACACGTATTCATATAATATATATTTCCGACATGCGGCACTATATTGTATGTGGTTCATACATACCTCAGCCATATCATGTCTATAATACTTCTTCACCCGACCGAATTCAACATGCATTAGCATAGAAGTACTTCTAAAGCCAGGGGCTAATTTGTTTCAGGACATTATAACAGGTGCGGATCCAGCAATTTGGGTCATGCAAATTCCTTATAAAAGGGCTATGTGACCTAACCTATAGTTACAATAATCCTCAATAATAAGACCGCCCGGGGACCCTTGAAAACTGGTATAGTTATTGAGGTGGTCTCAATACTGAGGTTGAATACAGAGCAAACAGTGAAAATGGACTTGACAATTGTGTTATTATTATTTAGGTGATCATATTATTAAGGTGGTCTTTAAGTGAAGTTTTACTGCAAAGTCATATGTTTCAAACGAATCACTAACATCTTCTCTGAATAGACAACAAAACCATTTAAATTCGTTGTATTGTTTCGACAAACTCAATATGACTTGAGGGAAAATAAGACTGACGATATTCACTTTTTTGTTTAGAAATCGATGACATTTAGTGGAAAAAAAACATTTAAGCGAAGGACAAAAATTCCTCGCCGTGGAGGAATTCTTGCTGAAATTGATATGGCTAGTGGTTTCCAAGGCATTACAATATTCTTATTTTCAAATCCAAATGTTCAACTCCTTACGTGATTAGCTCATTCATTGTTTATTCGTTGTTTATTCGTCAACACCACATGTATTGATCAGTGGATAAATAATTTTAATAAGAAAAATTGAGAGACTAAGCATGATACTAGTTTACCCGGGACCTTTAGCACTTTGGCGACCAGGCGGAACAGATGCGTTCACATCATAGCACTACTATTTTCAAGAAATATATAATGGTAACGTTAACCTGTTAAAGATAATCCAATATAATTGTCTGAATTAAAACCTGATATGCTCCCTTTACCAACTTGTCTGTCATTGATATATTCCTTGTACCAACTGGTCTCTCCATTGATATGTTCCTTGCACCAACTGGTCTCTACATTGATATGTTCCTTGTACCAACTGGTCTCTCCATTGATATGTTCCTTGTACCAACTGGTCTCTCCATTGATATGTTCCTTGCACCAACTGGTCTCTCCATTGATATGTTCCTTGTACCAACTGGTCTCTCCATTGATATGTTCCTTGTACCAACTGGTCTCTACATTGATATGTTCCTTGTACCAACTGGTCTCTCCATTGATATGTTCCTTGTACCAACTGGTCTCTCCATTGATATGTTCCTTGTACCAACTGGTCTCTCCATTGATATGTTCCTTGTACCAACTTGTCTCTCCATTGATATGTTCCTTCTACCAACTGGTCTCTCCATTGATATGTTCCTTGTACCAACTGGTCTCTCCATTGATATGTTCCTTGTACCAACTGGTCTCTACATTGATATGTTCCTTGTACCAACTGGTCTCTCCATTGATATGTTCCTCGTACCAACTTGTCTCTCCATTGATATGTTCCTTGCACCAACTGGTCTCTCCATTGATATGTTCCTTGTACCAACTGGTCTCTCCATTGATATGTTCCTCGTACCAACTGGTCTCTCCATTGATATGTTCCTTGCACCAACTGGTCTCTCCATTGATATGTTCCTTGCACCAACCTGTCTCTCCATTGATATGTTCCTTGCACCAACTGGTCTCTCCATTGATACGTTCCTTGTACCAACTGGTCTCTACTTTAATATGTTCCTTGTACCAACTGGTCTCTCCATTGATATGTTCCTTGTACCAACTGGTCTCTACAGTGATACGTTTCTTGTACCAACTGGTCTCTCCATTGATATGTTCCTTGTACCAACTGGTCTCTCCATTGATATGTTCCTTGTACCAACTGGTCTCTCCATTGATATGTTCCTTGTGCCAACTGGTCTCTCCATTGATATGTTCCTTGTACCAACTGGTCTCTCCATTGATATGTTCCTTGTACCAACTGGTCTCTCCATTGATATGTTCCTTGTACCAACTGGTCTCTCCATTGATATGTTCCTTGTACCAACTGGTCTCTCCATTGACATGTTCCTTGTACCAACTGGTCTCTCCATTGATATGTTCCTTGTACCAACAGGTCTCTCCATTGATATGTTCCTTGTACCAACTGGTCTCTCCATTGATATTTTCCTTGTACCAACTGGTCTCTCCATTGATATGTTCCTTGTAACAACTGGTCTCTCCATTGACATGTTCCTTGTACCAACTGGTCTCTACATTGATACGTTCCTTGTACCAACTGGTCTCTACATTAATATGTTCCTTGTACAAACTGGTCTCTCCATTGATACGTTCCTTATACCAACTGGTCTCTCCATTGATACGTTCCTTGTACCAAGTGGTCTCTCCATTGATATGTTCCATGTAGAAACTGGTCTCTCCATTGGCATGTTCCTTGTACCAACTGGTCTCTCCATTGATATGTTCCTTGTACCAACTGGTCTCTCCATTGATATGTTCCTTGTACCAACTGGTCTCTCCATTGATATGTTCCTTGTACCAACTGGTCTCTCCATTGACATGTTCATTGTACCAACTGGTCTCTCCATTGATATGTTCCTTGTACCAACTGGTCTCTCCATTGATATGTTCCTTGTACCAACTGGTCTCTCCATTGACATATTCCTTGTACCAACTGGTCTCTCCATTGATATTTTCCTTGTACCAACTGGTGTCTCCATTGATATGTTCCTTGTACCAACTGGTCTCTCCATTGATATGTTCCTTGTACCAACTGGTCTCTCCATTGATATGTTCCTTGTACCAACTGGTCTCTCCATTGATATGTTCCTTGTACCAACTGGTCTCTCCATTGATATGTTCCTTGTACCAACTGGTCTCTCCATTGATATGTTCCTTGTACCAACTGGTCTCTCCATTGATATGTTCCTTGTACCAACTGGTCTCTCCATTGATATGTTCCTTGTACCAACTGGTCTCTACATTGATATGTTCCTTGTACCAAATGGCCTCTACATTGATACGTTTCTTGTACCAACTGGTCTCTACATTGATATGTTCCTTGTACCAACTGGTCTCTCCATTGATATGTTCCTTGTACCAACTGGCCTCTACATTGATATGCTCCTTGCACCAACTGGTCTCTTCATTGATATGTTCCTTGTACCAACTGGCCTCTACATTGATATGCTCCTTGTACCAACTGGTCTCTACATTGATACGTTCCTTGTACCAACTGGTCTCCACATTGATATGTTCCTTGTACCAACTGGTCTCTCCATTGATATGTTCCTTGTACCAACTGGTCTCTTCATTGATATGTTCCTTGTACCAACTGGTCTCTTCATTGATATGTTCCATGTTCCAACTGGCCTCTACATTGATATATTCCTTGTACCAACTGGTCTCTCCATTGATATGTTCCTTGTACCAACTGGTCTCTCCATTGATATGTTCCATGTACCAACTGGCCTCTACATTGATACGTTCCTTGTACCACTGGCCTCTACATTGATACGTTCCTTGTACCACTGGTCTCTCCATTGATATGTTCCTTGTACCAACTGGTCTCTACATTGATATGTTCCTTGCACCAACTGGTCTCTCCATTGATATGTTCCTTGCACCAACTTGTCTCTCCATTGATATGTTCCTTGCACCAACTGGTCTCTCCATTGATACGTTCCTTGTACCAACTGGTCTCTACATTAATATGTTCCTTGTACCAACTGGTCTCTCCATTGATATGTTCCTTGTACCAACTGGTCTCTCCATTGATATGTTCCTTGTACCAACTGGTCTCTACATTGATACGTTCCTTGTACCAACTGGTCTCTCCATTGATATGTTCCTTGTACCAACTGGTCTCTCCATTGATATGTTCCTTGTACCAACTGGTCTCTCCATTGATACGTTTCTTGTACCAACTGGTCTCTCCATTGATATGTTCCTTGTACCAACTGGTCTCTCCATTGATATGTTCCTTGTACCAACTGGTCTCTCCATTGATATGTTCCTTGTACCAACTGGTCTCTCCATTGATATGTTCCTTGTACCAACTGGTCTCTCCATTGACATGTTCCTTGTACCAACTGGTCTCTCCATTGATATGTTCCTTGTACCAACTGGTCTCTCCATTGATATGTTCCTTGTACCAACTGGTCTCTCCATTGATATGTTCCTTGTAACAACTGGTCTCTCCATTGACATGTTCCTTGTACCAACTGGTCTCTACATTGATACGTTCCTTGTACTATCTGGTCTCTACATTAATATGTTCCTTGTACAAACTGGTCTCTCCATTGATACGTTCCTTATACCAAGTGGTCTCTCCATTGATACGTTCCTTGTACCAAGTGGTCTCTCCATTGATATGTTCCATGTAGAAACTGGTCTCTCCATTGGCATGTTCCTTGTACCAACTGGTCTCTCCATTGATATGTTCCTTGTACCAACTGGTCTCTCCATTGATATGTTCCTTGTACCAACTGGTCTCTCCATTGATATGTTCCTTGTACCAACTGGTCTCTCCATTGACATGTTCATTGTACCAACTGGTCTCTCCATTGATATGTTCCTTGTACC
Organism: Mactromeris polynyma; assembly: GCA_032209605.1. Taxonomy (NCBI): domain Eukaryota; kingdom Metazoa; phylum Mollusca; class Bivalvia; order Venerida; family Mactridae; genus Mactromeris; species Mactromeris polynyma. The sequence continues at coordinate 17,197,890 of JASFXZ010000003.1, forward strand.
AACTGGTCTCTCCATTGATATGTTCCTTGTACCAACTGGTCTCTCCATTGACATATTCCTTGTACCAACTGGTCTCTCCATTGATATGTTCCTTGTACCAACTGGTCTCTCCATTGATATGTTCCTTGTACCAACTGGTCTCTCCATTGACATGTTCATTGTACCAACTGGTCTCTCCATTGATATGTTCCTTGTACCAACTGGTCTCTCCATTGATATGTTCCTTGTACCAACTGGTCTCTCCATTGATACGTTCCTTGTACCAACTGGTCTCTCCATTGATATATTCCTTGTACCAACTGGTCTTTCCATTGAAACGTTCCTTGTACCAACTGGTCTCTACATTGATATGTTCCTTGTACCAACTGGTCTCTCCTTTCATGTATTCCTTGTACCAACTGGTCTCTACATTGATATGTTCCTTGTACCAAATGGCCTCTACATTGATACGTTTCTTGTACCAACTGGTCTCTACATTGATATGTTCCTTGTACCAACTGGTCTCTCCATTGATATGTTCCTTGTACCAACTGGTCTCTCCATTGATATGTTCCTTGTACCAACTGGTCTCTCCATTGACATATTCCTTGTACCAACTGGTCTCTCCATTGATATGTTCCTTGTACCAACTGGTCTCTCCATTGATATGTTCCTTGTACCAACTGGTCTCTCCATTGACATGTTCATTGTACCAACTGGTCTCTCCATTGATATGTTCCTTGTACCAACTGGTCTCTCCATTGATATGTTCCTTGTACCAACTGGTCTCTCCATTGATACGTTCCTTGTACCAACTGGTCTCTCCATTGATATATTCCTTGTACCAACTGGTCTTTCCATTGAAACGTTCCTTGTACCAACTGGTCTCTACATTGATATGTTCCTTGTACCAACTGGTCTCTCCTTTGATGTATTCCTTGTACCAACTGGTCTCTACATTGATATGTTCCTTGTACCAAATGGCCTCTACATTGATACGTTTCTTGTACCAACTGGTCTCTACATTGATATGTTCCTTGTACCAACTGGTCTCTCCATTGATATGTTCCTTGTACCAACTGGCCTCTCCATTGATATGCTCCTTGTACCAACTGGTCTCTCCATTGATATGTTCCTTGTACCAACTGGCCTCTACATTGATATGCTCCTTGTACCAACTGGTCTCTACATTGATACGTTCCTTGTACCAACTGGTCTCCACATTGATATGTTCCTTGTACCAACTGGTCTCTCCATTGATATGTTCCTTGTACCAACTGGTCTCTTCATTGATATGTTTCATGTTCCAACTGGCCTCTACATTGATATATTCCTTGTACCAACTGGTCTCTCCATTGATATGTTCCTTGTACCAACTGGTCTCTCCATTGATATGTTCCATGTACCAACTGGTCTCTCCATTGATATATTCCTTGTACCAACTGGTCTCTCCATTGATATGTTCCTTGTACCAACTGGTCTCTCCATTGATGTGTTCCTTGTACCAACTGGTCTCTCCATTGATGTGTTCCATGTACCAACTGGCCTCTACATTGATACGTTCCTTGTACCACTGGCCTCTACATTGATACGTTCCTTGTACCACTGGTCTCTCAATTGATATGTTCCTTGTACCAACTGGTCTCTACATTGATATATTCCTTGTACCACTGGTCTCTCCATTGATATGTTCCTTGTACCAACTGGTCTCTCCATGATATGTTCCCTGTACCAACTGGTCTCTCCATTGATATGTTCCCTGTACCAACTGGTCTCTCCATTGATATGTTCCTTGTACCAACTGGTCTCTCCATTGATATGTTCCTTGTACCAACTGGTCTCTCCATTGACATGTTCCTTGTACCAACTGGTCTCTCCATTGATATGTTCCTTGTACCAACTGGTCTCTCCATTGATATGTTCCATGTACCAACTGGTCTCTCCATTGATATATTCCTTGTACCAACTGGTCTCTCCATTGATATGTTCCTTGTACCAACTGGTCTCTCCATTGATATGTTCCTTGTACCAACTGGTCTCTCCATTGATATGTTCCATGTACCAACTGGCCTCTACATTGATACGTTCCTTGTACCACTGGCCTCTACATTGATACGTTCCTTGTACCACTGGTCTCTCCATTGATATGTTCCTTGTACCAACTGGTCTCTACATTGATATATTCCTTGTACCACTGGTCTCTCCATTGATATGTTCCTTGTACCAACTGGTCTCTCCATGATATGTTCCCTGTACCAACTGGTCTCTCCATTGATATGTTCCCTGTACCAACTGGTCTCTACATTGATACGTTCCCTGTACCAACTGGTATTTACAGTGATATGTTCCCTGTACCAACTGGTCTCTACATTGATACGTTCCCTGTACCAACTGGTATTTACAGTGATATGTTCCCTGTACCAACTGGTATGTACAGTGATACGTTCCCTGTACCAACTGGTATGTACAGTGATACGTTCCCTGTACCAACTGGTATGTAGAGTGATATGTTCCCTGTACCAACTGGTATGTACAGTGATACGTTCCCTGTACCAACTTGTATGTACAGTGATACGTTCCCTGTACCAACTGGTATGTACAGTGATATGTTCCCTGTACCAACTGGTATGTACAGTGATATGTTCCCTGTACCAACTGGTATGTACAGTGATATGTTCCCTGTACCAACTGGTATGTACAGTGATATGATCCCTGTACCAACTGGTATGTACAGTGATATGTTCCCTGTACCAACTGGTATGTACAGTGATATGTTCCCTGTACCAACTGGTATGTACAGTGATATGTTCCCTGTACCAACTGGTATGTACAGTGATACGTTCCTTGTACCAACTCTTGCTCTTGGTCCTACTACCTTGTTACATATGTACGTTTGTATGTACGTTTTTGTACGTTTATTTTCAATATATCTGTAGGCCGGAGCCCGTGAGATTGACACATATCAATACACAACATAGTGGCAAAATGTGAAAACAGCAATATCAATACAATGTTATACATATCATACAGCAGGCAATACTTCTCAAATTAAATAAATAGAATATGATTGAACTATGCTGTCACATTGTGTATATCATTACTTTAATACGACAACATTGTACCTACCTTGATTTTAGTGGCATAGCTCGTAACCTATTTTGATATCAAACTTCCTCGCTGCGGTATAATTCGACTGAGCTGGAACACAAAACGGTTCCTTAGCAACAGCCCAAATTACCATTTCTTAAATTTAAAAGCATAATATGTAATAAGATTGGTATAGTTCTCAGACACAGTAAAGATTTATGTTTAGGAAGTCAATGCGTTAAAATTTGAAACGCGACTTTTATAGGAAATATAAATCATAAACATACTGGCACAGTGACATAAATGTTTTAAACCCCGTCCAAATCCGTACTATAATGGGTTTCTGTGTCAACGTTATATCGATCACCATGGTGACTTTGTCTCATTATTCTGATAATTATTAAATACACATGCTGTTATAGACAAATGATCATATTACATTTTCTTAATTAAATAACATACGTATGGTGTGACACTGCAAATTTCATTTGATCCGACTTTTCTCAGTCTGCATGAACATACTCAGAAAATATATAGAGCAATTATAAACCAAGTTGATAGCAATTGACATATTTGGTAAAATACTTGTACAGACAATATATTATCAACTAATGCTGGTACGCTAAAAATGCTGTTATTGTTTAATGCGGCATTATATTTTTCTAATCACTAATGAATACTACGATACAGTCGGACCTCGCTTATTCGACAACCTGGTATAGTCCGAAATAAATATACGGTCCCGATGTATCTTGTTAAACACCTCGAATTGAAATATGCTATTCGAAACTATTTATTATTGGAAATAAAATTTCTGACCTGATGAATTCGAATGAACCAGGTCCGAATGTAGTTTCAAACCACCCAACAATGCATATCAGGTCACAAAATGCCTTGCCATTTATTTGATATGGACGAGTTTCTGAACCGAACGGAAACTATGTTTAGACATCATAACGAAAGTAGGAATTTTCTGTTATCTTAATTTGACATTCTGACAAGCGGAGAGGAATGTCTCTGCGTATATGGAATGTCACTAGGTGTCATACAGCATAAAAAACCGTAACATGTTTCATTTTAGTGATTGACCCATTCAAAGCATATGCATAGCGAAAAGTGTATTGCAGAAGAATTTTGGGAGTTACATGTCAATTTTCTTCAAAATCTGTCACATTCAGTGATATAAAACTATTTTGTTGGCATGTGTGTCATTACTTATCAAATATGTGGAAAGATTTTTACATTATAATAAAATGGTCGAAAAATATGTTCATGACAATTGAAAGGTCAAATGCAAACTCTAACATGTAAACAATACGTTCATTCAATGTATGAGAGGAAGGTAACTATTGCGGAATAGACATTTCAGAAAAAAAGAAGTTTAATTGAGTCCTCATACTTATGAAATGTCGTCTTGACATGTGATGAATGACGGACGTGTATATATATATATACGTGTGTGTGAATAAGTTGTAGATTCCAGCCTTATTTGTCTTAGTTATGATTTGTTAACCTTAAAATTGGAAAATGTAGAAAGATTGGCCTCTGCGCCTGCGTCTATCGGCATCAGGGGGCGGTATACTAATTGTTCAATCCTCGGGTGGCGTCGTGTCCCTGTCCTCTTCTTGTATCACCGGGGAAGCAATTACCGCACATGGAACAAACAAAATACATTTCCAGCATCACATTGGTTGTCGCAAAGTTTACGTATTGGAAAATATCTAATTCGGCCCCCAAATAGGACACCAGAATATTCAAGAAAAATGTCGCGAAAACTTGTGACAATTTGGTCTTTTTTTCCTATTGTCAACCGGTCACAAAATACCTGCAAATAAAGGTCCAATAAAGTATGCATTGATTTAACGACCGACCAGTCAGTGCTTTGTCTGTGACAGTCATGCCATTTCGGGGTCATCCACCTCAATGTTTCACAAATTAACCAAAAACAAAACCCATCTTATAATCGGCGTCCTGTTTGACAGCTTGGGCTATGAACTCCTAGATTCGCATTGCCACTAAATGCTTACTTGGAAACGGTGTTAGGTCTGATTTTAATCTCATAAACCATCAATATTAATATAAATAATCATTTATCCCAAAAAGCCAATCAAAAGTCATCAAAACTTCTAATTTCCTCATTATATCATGCAGTGCCGGCAATTAGTATGCTGTTACTTTAATTGACTTCCCGACCATTGTGTGTGTATAACATCAATTGTTGGAGACATCCATTACGCTGTAGTTTAATGTTACTTGCACATATCATATCTTGGAGTCACCTTTCGATAGTTTCCGGCTGGCGAGGCAAATATCTTTCATAGAAGTTACAACAAAACAAATTAACAATCTGTGAATGAATTGTTTCTTCAATTAATAGTGGTGCCAGTACCCTCGGTTATTTAGCCTATTATAATGCTTCAATTGCTTTATATTTCAGAGGGTAAAGTCGAAGTTACTAAAGGAAATACCAAACTATGCACCATGGGACCAGAAAAAGTATTTGGGGAACTTGCAATATTGTATAATTGCACGAGAACGGCTAGTGTCAAAGGTAAGTAACTCTTGTAAAATTCACTACCTGTCCTGCGTTCAGTAAAGGTATATGAGGCTATCGTATCGTATCGTTTCGTAACGGTCTGCAATTTGGTTCCGCGTGTGCAGGCAATGTGGTGGGCTATGGATACAATACAAAACGTTCGCAACTGTTAGCCGTAATTGAACGCAAGGCTGGCGTAGGAATCCAAGGTAGACAACTTGTAAGATACATATAACAAGTCTCCTACACAATAGTCTCCCTTTTAGTATTACCGAGGATGTGCGCAGTGGAAGGGGAGTTAATCGCTGTGAATTCGTCTTTAAACACTGTAAACACAATTGCCTCCCTTGTACAAGGAACAAAATTATCGTCAAACTCTTAGAAGAAAAAATGATAAAGCACATTATGAAACGTATTTCAAGCAAAACTTGGTTATGAGAATGCCTTGTTTAACATTATTCTATCATTTATGCGCTGGATAATTAACTACTAAATACTAATATATAATATATAAATCGTTCATTTAACCTTTGATAATAAGAGCCCATGTCATGAAGCCTTCATATTTGAACTCCTATTATTTAAACACGTTGATAGATGGCTACTAACTAAGTTATTTGATAATTGAAATACTCGTGGATCAGTATATTCACTATATTGATATACACCTTTTAAAATGTGAAGTTTTCTATGCACAGGTGCTGTAAACATTGTCCGATTCATGGGTCAGTTTTGCAATAACAAAATTTCTCTAACAGTCATGTGACCCAACTGTTGTGTTCTTATTTAACTACTACCAGTGATTTTAAATCTATCACTGTTATCAAAAATACTTTTTATATACAGTTACAAGTAGGATTTGAAATCACCTTTTTAATATGTGTTTAGTTCTGTTCACTGCCGTCATGGTTATATATATCATTATGCATAAAGAGAGGAATGTTATTATTTCAGCGTTAATATCATGTAAGTTATGGGCTATAGACAGACCATCCTTCCAAAGTATAATGATGAGATCTGGTTTATTACGTCAGATGGAACACAAGGAATTCCTTAAAAGGTAAGGATGTTTTAGAATGCACCAGATAAGTATACTATCATGCACACTCACACTTTATCTAGTATGTATCACCTGTATAACCCACTATACCTTGGGACTTATTCATAAACATATAAAGACTGAAACTCAGACATAAAATTCAAAATATTGAATGGTCATTTTGCTCCTAAGTTGTTACAACAATATGGATTTTAATAAAACTTAGCATAAGAGTAGAGTAAGTAACAATAATTATTCTGACACATTTCCTTCGTTTCGATTGAATAAAAAAGATAGAATAGCAAATTTTAATTTTCAGTCTGAGTTTCAGTCTTAACATGTTTGTGGATAAGGCCTCTGACTCGTCCTCACACACAAATCTTAATTGAGTATTCTCTCAAATTATCTACGTTATCAACATTAGATGAAAATCTCAAATAATTTGAGTGAACGACAGATTTTAGGCGACGGTATTGGACGTGAGTTTTGTGTGAATATTATTAGGACTGATCTTGCAAGATATACATGAATACAATAAAGATGCACATATAAACAGTGACAATTACCTAGTTATGTGATTTTAAGTATGACACTTCCGCGGAATACAGTGAGGAATTACATATACTTATCTAACTTTCAAAAAGTTTAAAATACGTGATGTTATACATACAAGGGAACTATTGTGTTCAGGGTAATACAGTGCATTAAGATCGTTGTTTCGAATTCCGCCCCGCGATCTTCACACTTGCTAGATGATGTGCGAGTTCTGGTTAGAAACACAAACAGCAGTCATCTGGAAAGCGATTAATATAATTATTATAACGACCGATGTAAAACAAACATAACAAAGGTAGATTTGTTTTATATTAATGATAACATTTACTGTTTTGCATAGGCAACATCCTACATATCTGCTTAAACAATTAACTGCGAACTATTTACGCTCTGTTCGATGATAGCAAGGTTAAGAGGATCAGGTGAATAAACTCTATGTGTGCAGTAACCAGCACACGCAGTTTTTCCTACTTCTGTACCAATCATACACTAGTTATGAACCGCTCGTCCAGCCGGGTAACAACATAGATGCTTTTTAGTGTTTCCCACCTAAGATAGTACTGGTATGTAACCAGTAAATACTGGTGAGATGCCAGGAAAATGGTAACTGTACGATGGGTCTCATTGGTACGGTGCGGGGACCGTCTTTGGATTCAAAGTTGACTGTTTGGCCTATACTGCTCTACTGGCAGGGAAAGTTCCCCATTCGGCTTGAAAAAGTCCATTTATGGTGTGCAGGGGACATACCCGGCGTCGACTTAATTACAATAAAGTGCATTAGAAAAATGTATGCGGCGAGTGTCGACTTCATAAACATAGTAATGTGCATTTGCAGTTTATTTATGAACCGCTTATATAATATATTTCATTTTTAGACTTTATTTCAATTTTTCAAACTTTTCAATGAGTACAACGATCAATGATGTAGCGTGTTAAACATGTAACTTTCGGTACGGGAACTGAAGCATGTATCTTGTAGGTCAAACCTCCTCAGTAATCACGAGGTATCACACTTTCGGTACGGGAACTGAAGCAGGTATCATGTAGGTCAAACCTCTTCAGTAATCACGAGGTATCACACTTTCGGTACGGGAACTGAAGCAGGTATCATGTAGGTCGAAACTCCTCAGTAATCACGAGGTATCACACTTTCGGTACGGGAACTGATGCAGGTATCATGTAGGTCAAACCTCCTCAGTAATCACGAGGTATCACACTTTCGGTACGGGAACTGATGCAGATATCATGTAGGTCAAACCTCCTCAGTAATCACGAGGTATCACACTTTCGGTACGGGAACTGAAGCAGGTATCATGTAGGTCGAAACTCCTCAGTAATCACGAGGTATCACACTTTCGGTACGGGAACTGATGCAGGTATCATGTAGGTCAAACCTCCTCAGTAATCACGAGGTATCACACTTTCGGTACGGGAACTGAAGCAGGTATCATGTAGGTCGAAACTCCTCAGTAATCACGAGGTATCACACTTTCGGTACGGGAACTGATGCAGGTATCATGTAGGTCAAACCTCCTCAGTAATCACGAGGTATCACACTTTCGGTACGGGAACTGATGCAGATATCATGTAGGTCAAACCTCCTCAGTAATCACGAGGTATCACACTTTCGGTACGGGAACTGATGCAGATATCATGTAGGTCGAACCTTATCCTGAAACTGATGTTGGAGCATTGATACGGTTTTGCTTTTCTTGTTCTATTGCCAGCTTCCACTGATGTTTTATCTGAAATCTAAAGGAAACATAATATTACTGTGTGAAAGTTCACACCATTGATTGATGTATAGTTGTTTTGTTACTGATTGATCATCGAGCAAAATCAATAAGTATTGCAAGTTTTTTATGACATTGCAATATATCTTCCAGAACCAATATAATGACAAAGGATCATGGATTTCAGTGTTTAAGGTGGTTGTTCGGATTTGACGTACGTGGAACTGGTATAACCATTAGTTGTCATGTGAATAAAACAATCACATGAAATGTATCGCTACATGGCTGATAAAACCAGGAGTGGAGCTTGATAAACTTTCTAACGATAGGCACAATTATGCATGCATTAAAAATTTAAAACACTCATTTGCTTTAAAACTGAATGATCCAAATATTGCAGAGCCAGTAATGAGAATGGAAATTGAATGTACTGCAGTAGGTGTATAGGTTACAATTCTAAAACATTTATTCTTACATTTTTATTTGCATTAATAGGTTCTGACGAGATAAACTTCTTTATACTCCAAATGTTAAAATCAGAGGACTGAAGGTCCTGAGCGGTGCTTCCAAGACTGCACGTTTTACGTTTTATAGTATTAGAAATTAATATGCGACTATTCGGGTCAACTCAATAATCCAAGAATGCCGTTTATATCAAGACTCCCGCCATTCCACAATTGATATATCCCTGAAAATCAGCCATAATACTCATCAAATATGTAGTAAACTCAGATGACTTATCATGTACTATTTTCTTGAGACGACGAATATGGCGCTACTTCGAGTAGACCATCCGGTTGACGATGACAGCAATGAGATGCTAAAGCGCCTCAATAGCACAAGAAACATTTTACCCCCAACGTTTACATTGCACGTCTATGTTAAACATTCTATGTCAATAACCTCAAAAGAAACTAGAAAAACTAGAGGAGTATATAATGAGAAATTCTTATGTTTTTTCTCTTTATTTCTTTATCACACCATATACTGATTAATCAAACATCTGTATTAAACGGTATGGTGAGATTGAATTCTCTGAAGGGAAATGCGTTGATATGCGAACGTTGGGTATAAATACAGCTGATATTTTTTAAAACAGGATGTATTTCAGATTTTGCACAACCCTGTATGTATCTTGATAATCTAATTGGAATATATATTTAATGGCGTATCTTTTTAAATAAACTGATTTTTGAACGACAAAACCATACGATTTTTATCAAAAACATCATACAACTGTTTGAGATAAGATACAAAATGAAAGAAAAATTCCGTTCTAGATTAGGTGTGAAACATATAAAAGTAGTTAAAGATTCGAAAGTTGGCAAGTTGTATGATATCGTGCGCCCCACCCCGACGTTTATGTCTGTTATTCCTGACAGACAGTTGCCTCTGGCCCGGCGCACTTGCTGTAATTATTGAGTTGCTGCTAAGATAAGAACTTTTTGTTTTCTGATTACCCCTGGTAAAAAATATGGCGTTTTAGGATCATTCGAGATTAGAGATTTAAACTATCAACTTTATTCTCGTTATCGCACTATCGATAAAGTTGATACATCTGTCTATCCGACCAAGGAAGTAGACAAAGGTTATCTTGATCGTTGATAAAAATTGACCTTCTGAATGACATAATGTTTCCACCACGCAGTGGCAGTGTGATGCTTGTCTGTATCAGGTCTGTAACTGATTCCACTGACGGCTACAATGTATTTAAACTTTTGCTGCTTCCACAAATGATGAGCATATAGAGCGTTGATCTTATCCGTTCGATTTTCTTCAATCTGTCATAGACAAACAGCCATAATGGTCACTGAAAGGATAGAGTCTCTACTGTGTCCGATTTGCTGGAGTTATGACCATTTGTCTTATTAAAAGCCGCGTTTTTTTCTTGCAACGTCGGAGCAGGAGCGATAACCGTGTCCTATGCAACGTCGGGGCAGGAGCGATAACCGTGTCCTATGCAACGTCGGGGCAGGAGCGATAACAGTGTCCTATGCAACGTCGGGGCAGGAGCGATAACCGTGTACTATGCAACATCGGGGCAGGAGCGATAACCGTGTCCTATGCAACATCGGGGCAGGAGCGATAACAGTGTCCTATGCAACGTCGGGGCAGGAGCGATAACCGTGTCCTATGCAACATCGGGGCAGGAGCGATAACCGTGTCCTATGCAACATCGGGGCAGGAGCGATAACCGTGTCCTATGCAACATCGGGGCAGGAGCGATAACCGTGTCCTATGCAACATCGGGGCAGGAGCGATAACAGTGTCCTATGCAACATCTTGGCAGGAGCGATAACAGTGTCCTATGCAACATCGGGGCAGGAGCGATAACCGTGTCCTATGCAACATCGGGACAGGAGCGATAACCGTGTCCTATGCAACATCGGGGCAGGAGCGATAACAGTGTCCTATGCAACATCGGGACAGGAGTGATAACAGTGTCCTATGCAACATCGGGACAGGAGCGATAACCGTGTCCTATGCAACATCGGGGCAGGAGCGATAACCGTGTCCTATGCAACATCGGGACAGGAGCGATAACAGTGTCCTATGCAACATCGGGACAGGAGCGATAACCGTGTCCTATGCAACATCGGGGCAGGAGCGATAACCGTGTCCTATGCAACATCGGGGCAGGAGCGATAACAGTGTCCTATGCAACATCGGGACAGAAGCGATAACCGTGTCCTATGCAACGTCGGGACAGGAGCGATAACCGTGTCCTATGCAACATCGGGGCAGGAGCGATAACCGTGTCCTATGCGCACATTTCTAGTTATTCTCATTGATCGAATACCATTGGAAAATATATCATCCATTTTCACCAATTCACATCTCTGAATACTTAATATACATGAACATCAGTATCAATTCTTAAAATGTTACCTTTTCTGTGGAAATGGATTGTCTATTCATGTAAAACTCGTGTATTATGTGTACACTGTCATCTATTTTTTGTAAACCAATGTTTTCTCCGTGTAAAATGTCATCTTTTTTTTGTAAACCGATGTTTTCTCCGTGTAAAATGTCATCTATTTTTTGTAAACCGATGTCTTCTCCGTGTACAATGTCATCTATTTTTAGTAAACCGATATCTTCTCCGTGTAAAATGTCATCTATTTTTTGTAAACCAATGTTTTCTCCGTAAAATGCCGTCTTTTTTTGTAAACCGATGTTTTCTCCGTGTAAAATGTCATCTTTTTTTTGTAAACCGACCTCTACTCCGTGTAAAATGTCATCTTTTTTTTGTAAACCGATGTTTTCTCCGTGTAAAATGTCATCTTTTTTTTGTAAACCGACCTCTACTCCGTGTAAAATGTCATCTTTTTTTTGTAAACCGATGTTTTCTCCGTGTAAAATGTCATCTATTTTTTGTAAACCGACCTCTACTCCGTGTAAAATGTCATCTTTTTTGTAAACCGATGTTTTCTCCGTGTAAAATGTCATCTATTTTTTGTAAACCGACCTCTACTCCGTGTAAAATGTCATCTTTTTTGTAAACCGATGTTTTCTCTGTGTAAAATGTCATCTATTTTTTGTAAACCGACCTCTACTCCGTGTAAAATGTCATCTTTTTTGTAAACCGACGTCTTTCCCGTGTAAAATGTCATTTTATTCGTGGGAAGCGTAAATAAACTACTACCTTCATAATAATGTGGCGTCAACAAACCACCACAAAACGAGACTGTGTGAAATGTACAAACATGACAGAACGTCAACGTACTCCTCTGACAGACTAATAACAAAATGTCAGTACAGCTTCAACCACACCGGAGAAACCAGGCAAATGGGAGGGACATGCCATTAAACTGCGTGCTTCGCGTCTTGCATATATGATAACATTCGAAATATTCATACAAAATTTATAATTCCATTAATTTTGCGAAAATTAAACATTTATTATCTGTTTAAGTATAATGAACGTCTACAAATCGTGATTAAGCATCGTTTTGTTGAAGATATGTTCATGATATTTACAGATTTGGTGAAACATTATGATCTGTTTTATGTTATGTTAACTTTATTATACCGACATTAATGCTGTTATATTGAATAGTTTCAAGCCTGCCTAATCTTGTAATTATGTGAAATGTTCAGATTTATCAGTTGTTTTCAAACATTACATGGAGAGTTTTAAGAAAGCAAGAACATTATCCTATAACCATTTTCTTCATGTTTATATAAATATTTCACTTAACACACTACATACTGGATGATGTCCTGTGTCATGCATTATGTAAAATTGTGAAACTTGAACCTATATTAACTAATAGTTCATTATTAAATGCAATTAGAAGAATTGTATAATCAAGCTGCTCATAAATAGTTGTGTGAGGTTTAGTCCTGTAGCAAAATATAATTGATCAATCGCAGCCATTTATCAACTATTTGTGTCACAATCAAAGCTGTAGAAATGATACAAAGACTTACAGGCGCATTTCAAATATATAATGTATTTTGAAATTGGTGACGCATAGTTTGTAACATATGTTATCATATATAACAAGCAGGAAAGGTAATTTCATGGTTTGTTTAACAATAAATAAATAGTAAAGTGACTGTTATGGCGTTTTCTTAACATTATTGTATCTGAATGAATGCCAATATGTGTCCTATGCAAGCGAATGTGGTGGAAAATGTGGCGTCAAAGTTTAGGAACCCCTTAACAAAAAGTAAAATTAATAAATCTGCACTCGACAAAACGTGTGCGATATTTTTGTGATATTCGTATTTAACTGGCAGTTTTGCATTACAAAGTTCCTAATACCTGAACTTTTAACCTGATTACACCACGCACTGTGTATGTTCATAGCACACATTTATCAAAATATTTGATTTCTCGAAGCCATCGATAAACCGAACCTTGATATATATGTAGGTATAGGTACAGAAATAGCAGCAACAGTTCAAGATGACTCACAGTAATCTAGAATTAGGTTATAACGATAAACTCTATCTGATGGAATCATAAAAAGGCAATAATGGCACGCAACGCCTTAACTTTATTGATAACGTATCCATCACACACTCAATACGAGAATAGCAATGAAATTCATGTTATTTTAGTGAAATGTAATGAAATACGTAGAACAAAGAAAGTTTGTTTATTTTACAAGAACGTACTGAAGATTGTAAGCCTGAATAAGTCAATAACGACCTCATTTATCCACATTTATAAGACTTTATTTAACTCGGGGTATCAAAAACTCCAACTTTTCTTGGAAAGCTTCACTTTTAAGTGATCCTATCTGCAAGGCAATCATTTGATGCATTGCATTTTTACAACCGTACCTAAGATATGTCTGGTAATCATATAAGTACAACTGTTACGTGACCTACATACAAGATAAAACAAAACCTGTTTTGATACCGAATGTTTGTTGTTGTTTCTTAGGTTTTTATTGTATAATTTTCTCGACTGTTTTGGCTTCAGGTTCATAACACATGCTAGTAGGAAATGCAATAATGAAATGATGAATATTAGTTTAATATTTATTGTGTAATAAATTTTGCACTAATGAACTTAATTTGCACGTGGCAAAAGACACGTGTAAGTTTTGCTTATTTAAATTAACAGTTTATTACATTTTTTCAATGATGACAGCTCATATGTATTAGTTTTAAATGGTTGCGTTTGTATGATATTAAGAAATGTAGATAGGGATGGCTGGAATTGCCGACTCTTCTTTGAATGATGTAAGACAGTCGACTAGAAATAATTGTCAGTGTTGACGGCTGTCATATAAAGCTATATAACCCAATGGCCACATGATTGTTACAAGTCTTAATGCTGAACTATGGAAAGAAAATGTTCATTTCAACTTCACATTGTAACAACATTGTGTGTAAATTATAATATTGAAGAGGAGAAACACCAGAAACATCCATTGTAACTAAATAGCTTGTTCAACACATGATACAACCATTGTCCCTAAAGGTTGTTTACTTTCAGCATTCAAGTCATCATTGAGAATGTGTAAGAACTGGTAACATAATAACGTAAGACAAATACACGTAGTGAATTTAAATCACAAATTGGATAACAGCACACTAATTTGGCCGCATACCATTGTTGAGACCCCATCCAAAGGGTAACCATTACCTTCTGTTGTGTTATACTTGACAACGCACCTGGAAACAAATAATGCACGAATAAGGCTGAAGTAATTGTTAATACCGCTATATTTCGATAATTTAAATTATTAAATATTTCAATAATGCAGGTTTATGAATTCTGAAGAAATATTTCAGATTAGCTTCGATAAGACGACAATAATTTCGATTCTTTGTAATTGTTGAGCGATGAAAGCTGGCGTTATCATTATTGTCCCTGATAATAATTTATTTAAATTACTATTATCTATTTACATATCTCACAAGTAAAGAATAAGAGTCCATTTTACTCATCAATGACAGATACAAGGTCAACAATAGGTCTGGATGCATGGCCTACAAAAACATCATGTGATATACCACGTGTGCGGTAAAATCGCTCAAACAATCAAGTAATGAGGATAATACGCACACCTGTTGCAATTCATTGCTCATTTTTGCTTTAATTTATGATTGACGATTGTTCCACCAGATAACTCTTGCGCAAAATGCATGTTCTGTC
This sequence comes from Mactromeris polynyma, assembly GCA_032209605.1. Classification (NCBI taxonomy): domain Eukaryota; kingdom Metazoa; phylum Mollusca; class Bivalvia; order Venerida; family Mactridae; genus Mactromeris; species Mactromeris polynyma. The sequence goes on from JASFXZ010000003.1 coordinate 17,213,438, forward strand.
CGTAATATTGTGTGTAGGAATTGACACATTTGTCTGGTTCATGTAATAGTACGATAAATGCAATGTATCACCTTCTTGATCTTGAACAATCTCGATTTATAGTATTGGTCTTATATCGTAGTGTTCGGTTAAATTCTTAAATCGCTCATGTCGGCATCAGATTATCCGGATCGTTCGTCAGTTGAAGGGGCGTATCGAACAAAGGTTAACATCATTCTGTCATAAACAGTATACTTATTATTCTAGCCTCTGCTGGTGTCGAAACAAAATACATTTCCAACATCACATTAGCCTGTCACATAGTCAAAATTAATATTTGTTGAAAACGTTTACACCACACATAGCCCCTAAATGGGACACCCGAAAAACGCAAGAAGGGTCGCGAAAACTGGCGACAATTTTGCCAATTTTAACCGATCGCAAAAAATATTAGCAAACTTATGGCCCTTAAAGCATGCAAACATTAAAACAACAAACCCGTTCATTGAGAGTAGGGCTGCATTGGGGTCATCCGTCTCAATTTGTCACAAATTCATCAAAACAAAACCAGCTTGAAAATCCGCGTCCCTATTTGACAGCTCATGTTATGAACCGCTAGATTCGCATTTTGATATCTATGTCAAATGTTAACCGTCACTAAATGTGCACCTTATTACTTGACAATGGTGCCAGGTATTATTTTAAGCTCCAAACCCATCAATATTAATAAATATCAAACCCAAGAAGCCAATCAAAAAACGGCCAAACTCATTATTTCTAATTTTGACCGTAGCTAATGTCCATGCAGAGCCAGCAATTAGTATGCTGCTACGTCAAATCATTGTCGGTAATTCATTGATAAGATCATAGGAGGACTAACCTAGGTTAACACACTGACCGACTACTCCACCGAATTATACATTCGGTTATTATATTGTGTTTTATACAGTAAAACCTCGACAATAAGACCACCCTTGGGACTCTTGAAAATTAGTCTTCTTATTGAGATGGTCGTAATATTCAGGTTGAATAAAGAGCAAACAGTGAAAATGGACTTGAACATTGTGTTCCTATTTTTGAGATGGTCTTATTATTTAGGTGGTATTTAAGTAAGGTTTTACTGTAAAACAACAGTACTTAATTTCGTGATGGTCCTATTATTGAGGTGGTATTTAATTGAGGTTTTACTGTAAAACAACAGTACTTAATTTCGTGATGGTCCTATTATTTAGGTGGTATTTAAGTAAGGTTTTACTGTAAAACAACAGTACTTAATTTCGTGATGGTCCTATTATTGAGGTGGTATTTAAGTAAGGTTTTACTATAAAACAACAGTACTTAATTTCGTGATGGGCCTATTATTGAGATGGTATTTAAGTGCGGTTTTATTGTATTAAGACTAGTAGATCTGGAAATCACTCCATATATCCCAACAATAGATCAAGTAGTCCTACCACACCATATATTCTGACATGTTGAAGGCATTAATTGACAAGTTGTAACATATAACCTGATACATTATGCAGTTGATAGTATTTAGATCAGACATCTAATTATAGAATTATTAATTGACACAGTTTATACATTTTATCACACTATTTTACTCCTAATACCACCAAACTTCAAAAGCACAACATTATCACATTCGACTGTTATTTAAAGATTATTTTACCTTCTTATACAATTCATGAAATAGTTTTGTTAGTGTTTATTAAATTAACGAAAGTTTGAATGATATGTTTCTGTGGCAACCTGGTGTGCTGGTGTGCTGGTGTGCTGGTGTGCTGGTGTGCTGGTGTGCTGGTGTGCTGGTGTGCTGGTGTGCTGGTGTGCTGGTGTGCTGGTGTGCTGGTGTGCTGGTGTTGTTATGTACACTTACATGTATTGTAAGAATGATTTTAAGTCCATTGAGGTCGGTGAAACAGGTTCAATCTTTAACCAATACTTTGTCTAAATGTGTTAATCGTGTCGTTTGCTTTGAATGATATCATCAATCATCCGGATTTATCGTGCATTGTTCATGTAATCACATATGCGCTTCTGTATATTATTGTTTTGTAATCATAATTCAAAATTCGCTGTTAAATGCATTTGTGAACTGTTGATGGAGAAAAGTAAACTTCTATTATTTACATTTAATGCTTGTTTTTGTGGAAACACCTGTGTTATTGACTTGATTTACACACTGATATAATATATCTATTGTAACACATCTCATACATCAGCTCTGCCACGTGCCTTGATGGAAAACCCGAATACGCTAGCGCTCGGTGATCGTGCAAAGTGATAAAATTGGAAAAATAGAGAGTTCCTTACCTAATCATCAAATTGCTTCTGAAGAATCTGTATCTCTGTCTCTGTGTTTCTCATTCAGTTTATTCTGTTGAAATTTTAGCTGACTGTGTTTGCGTATATTTCAGGAATAATCTGAAATTGATTTTTAATTTTTTTTAATTTTACAAAATATATATTTATTATATTATTTTGAAACTCGGAAGCATTTGCATTTATTATTATTTAATTAACTGACGGAACTGTGGGATTACCTGATGAATTTCGTGCGGTGTTGCATACAAGCATCACTTTTGGGCAAATTCGTTTTGGAGAAAAGGCGGACATTAACTTTCGATACTTACAATGCCGTTCTATGATCTCTGTGAATTGTTTCATTCGTCAGCACGAATGACAAACATTATTCCGGGATGAAGGTTACCGAAGAAGAATCTCGTGCACGGATCAAAGTAACAAATAAATTGTTGATTCGGAGATTCGAGCGGGTTGCAAGAAAGTAAGATTTTGTTAGACTTTAGCTGGCGTTTACAGAAAAATAGTGTTTTTCATCATCGTGCATTTCTGGATTTACTGCAAAATTATTTTGCATTTATTGTTAATTATCGGAAACATTATACTTTATTTACTGAACGCGATATAAATATCATTAAGTATATACTGATGGTATTTAGCGTTGTATAACGGTACGTTGGCGATACTAACAGAAATAACTTTAATACTGACAATATTCCCCCCCCCCCCAAAAAAAAACACTTCTTTTAAATGATTCAATTGCTGATTTTTAAAAAATTCACCAAATCACAATCGAGGTCTTAGATCGCAGTTCATATTACATAGTGATGTATAGGGTTAAAATAAGGACAATCACACCGAGCGAGACATAACTATGATGGATCTATAGCAGAAAAAAACGCAGTGGTGAATGTCATTTTAAATTTCTGATCCTAATACAACCATATTGCATTGCTGAAAAATGAAAAAAATATCCCGCGAATCATAATAAGAGACTAATAATAGTGTTTTATGAATATTGCTTCTGTTATATGTTACGTTGAACATATTGCGATATCGTAGCTTAGAAGTCTTAGTAACATAGATTTCTATGTATTATAAAGTGCCAAAATCAGTAATACAATCCCCATTAAATTCTATACTGTCTAAAACAGAGTAACTGCTATAATAGTATTGTGCATGATGTATGGTTATATCAACCGCAGTTTATTATCATGGAAACTAATATTTATGACAGGACCTGTCAGTTCAATGCACCATAGAACTGATTAGCTGTGGTGGAAGGTTTTATTTTAACGTATCTCTGCAATCTCATTATGCTGTGGTTATATCCGTCTTGTAAATGTAACCTTGAAACCTTATGTTTAGTATCGTCATATTGCAAGATTATCAATGGTGTTTACATTATGTTTATTTGTCAGCTCAAATTACAGGTAATGCGACGATAAATGCACGTAGCTTTTCAGTTAAGCCTGCCAGAGTTCCATGTTCCCTTTTTGTTAAAAAAAATTCACACGACGTAACGAAATATTTCTCAAAATGTCGATATCGTGGATAGTTGATATGCATATATTCTCAGTACATTTAAAAACGCCAAGGGAAAGATTTCTCCACTTTCATGACATTACCAGGGGATGCAAGATAAACACTTAACATGATATTATATCATTTTACACAATAATGAACGCTCAATTGTCTTTAAATCAACGGTTACTTTCCTACAAATATGAGGTTTAAAACACACTAAAATGACATTTTAAAGACATAGCATAGGTACTAAAATGTGCGTTTTTAAATATACTGAGTATATTAAAATAGAATTGCAAGTATAACCATAGTTATCGGCGACTGGACCACTGTGTTGCATAATTGTATTCTGAGTTATTTATGAAAAGTACAGCACAGCTGACAAAGATAATGATGAGATTCCTGAATTATGATTATTTACGGATTCATTTTCCCTATCATGATTTATATAACAAAGCACCTGCTACATTCTGAGCGCTACATCATATTTATTAATATTTTCTCTAAATTCAAAGTAAATTTTAACTATAGCAACTATATTTTAATTTGTTTTCAATTCATGCCATTAATTTGCAAACGTTTTACACAACGATTTCTTTCAACCAAATTCAATTATATGGATATAAACAAGCACTTCATGAAGGACCAACAACTGCTTTTCAAACAAACTACGCAGTATAATAAACATTTGTAAATATAAATATCTATATATATACATATGAATGAAAGTGAACTGAAGTTACGACCGACTGAGCTTGTACGATCGTTACAGTAACAGGGATATTTATATTGTGCGATAAACAAGACCTTTATGTTATTGCCACAAATGAAACTTATTCCTGCGTAGTTTTCTGAACTAAAAGACAAGTAGCTACATTGTGCCGACCGAAGTCTCTTTCCCCGGTCATATTTTCTTCGTGTTCCGACACAAGAAATCGCGTTTTTAATTGTTCGGTAGAACAACTAGTTCTATGGCAATTTCGACTGTCGCATCGCCTTGATACGAAAACTACTTTTTCCGGAAGTGGCGCAAGAATAATAGATAAGTGAATCGGTTAAAATATAGTTCAACATCTGAGCGTAACCTGCATAACACACTCAATACTGTAAGAAATATTTAATGCGCAATTAAATTAAATGGTTCAACGATGGCCAATAAAGATTCGTACTATCTGTGAATCTGCAAGTGTTGAATACAAATCTAGCGTACAATACCGAACAACTATCAGCGCTTTGATTTTTTCATTCGTCCCTTATGAATTCCCTGGCTCCCCCTTCGCCTCAGTTATACTGTAGTGGATTTCGTTATGAGTCAGAATCATCCATATTTATTTAGTTTTCCTGTAAATCCACAGTTATCTACGATCTATTCTCTATTGTTATGTTTCTCTCTGTCAGCCTCTTACCACATACCATTACTTAGAAAATCAATCTGCAATGGCTTGTTTTTGTTGATATCTCAATGAAACAGTTCCATTTATAAATGCAGCAAGTATGTTTCAGACATAACAAAGTAAACAAACGTTTTTATACTTACAATAGACGTCTTATTACAGCGTTCAACATCAATCAGCGGTCTCTGAATCTCGGTATTACAATACCTGTCAAGTTACACAACTGACACCTCTGAGGGTTGGTAGTGCAACCATTGGTTTTTGATAAAATATATATTCCAGTATAAATCATTATGTCTGAAAAACTTTCATCAACATACGCTATGACAACGAAATGGTCATGACATATATTACTATTCCTTGTACTTATTAGATCTAGTATAGGTACCGTACAAAGTCTACCGACGACGCAATTACAATATGTTTTCGTTTATATTTTCAGTGTACCTTCATTTAAAAACCTTCCAGAGGAGACTATAAGTAAAATAGCCGACGTTTTAGAAGAGGTAAGACACAGTCTTTTTATAGTCTAACAAATATCATATTTAGAAACACTTTTCGTGATATAAATACATTAAAATCTAACTTAAAGACAACATTAGTAATAAAAACAGTTTTCAAGGGTCCCAAGGGTGGTCTCATTATTGATTTTTTTCTGTAATATATATTTTAACGCATGTATACAAAAACATGAAAAAGGTGGCAAAAATAGACGAAAGCGTCTATTTTCTTATTTACGCAATGCTGTGTAGTGCCACATATAGGCCGAGCCGCATATAGTTCGTGACGAGGCGAACTGTATGCGGCGAAAAGACATGATATTTCCGCATATGGCTATTTTATGTCTTGTACTATTTAAAATCATCATCATCATCTGTTATAATTTAAAGAAAAAGTGTGTTCCTCGAGCTGCCATATACACAATTTAAAATAATATAACTCTGTGTCCCCACACCGGAGTGAGACAGTTGAAAAACATTATCTACTTGGTCAGTTCGGGGTATGCTTGATAAAATAAATAGTTTGGTTTAGTGTTGCTTGATTTAAAACCCTATCTACAGCTTGGAGCAGTTAAAAGCGAATAACCATTTTCATATTATTTGATCACATCGCCATAGCCGTAGACGGTCGGACCCGGGATCAAACCCGCGACCTTCAGACTAGTAATTTAATGAGATACCGACTGCGCTAGACGGGGATTCGTGATAAATTGTTGTTATTTTTACAATTTTAACAGATAACACCAATTTGCGTTAGCAGTTAACATGCTTATGTCGCACTTAATGCTAATGTTTAAAATTGTGTTTAAACTTATTATTTCTGTGAGGTTTCTTAAAAATGCACAATATGGTCATATATGCAGGTAGAGGCGAAGCGCTGACAAACATCTAAATGCCCACTATAATGCATTTGTACATAAAAGAATCATAACGCATTCGACCGACAGTGGTTAATGAACATTGCTTATGATACATAAGTCAGTTTATCTCCTTTTCAAATTTAACTTTTTTGATATTGTTATCTTATTCAAATATTCATTTTAGTAAAGCATCTTAATTAAAGAGAAGTGAGCTAAATGCGGCGTCGAGGCACATGTCCGCCGCATAAAGCTAACGTGAACTAAATGCGGCACGGACTGTATGCGGCACTACAATGCCATTGATTAAGTATAAATGGTCTGCAGGTCCTTGCACACAGAATCCACTTTCACCGTAAGTGTCCCCCTGCTATACCCATCGTGTTGTACCGCAACAATCTTCCGCAAACCTTTCTGGAAATGTTTCAAAAACGACGAACTAGTCAGATATATACATGGTGAATATAATACTATTTGCATTTCAGTGTTGTGTCAACCAATCAAATCTTACGTTAACCACTAAACCAACTTCTCTCCAACCGAACTACGTTTGTAAACTTGACGCGGATTGGTTTACCTTTCGATAAGTGGTTCGTTATATTACCGAAATCCACTGAATTTCGGTAAATTTGGTGACCATCAATCGTAACATCTTCGCAGTTTTATAAGTCACACAACAAATTTTAACCTTCAAAGTGCGCCGACCATCTTTTTTCAAGATATTTCTCTTTCCTGCTGAAATAAAAACGCCGCAACACCATACGGCGCAAATACTATACGAGGGTCGATCATGAAGTTCCCGAACTGTTGTGTGTTGTGTTTATAAGTACATCGTGCTAACTAACTAATGAACCTGATACGTGAACAAAGAATCTATTATTGAACAATGATTCTCAGATTAATCGCGTTATATCTTAGCATTAAAGCTTAGTTTAAGCGCATGTCTGGTACAAATCACAAACTATATATTCTTTTGCTGATAATTATCATCTGTTAAATCTTTCCTGGAACCAAGTTATTATCCGTCGGCGAAACATATCGTTTATAGAAGGTTTTGATTAACTTAATATGTAATTAATTATATCTTGACTTTCCACTTTGTTCTTTGTGTGATTTTAGCGTAGAACGTAAGCTATTGTTGTACTGCCTCATACAGTAAAATAACATCATTCAAAGTGAAAAACAATGTTCTTTTAATCATCGATGTGTTTAATTGTTCCTGGTTTTAAACAATGCTTTATATATCTGCCAGCAATAGTTTGGATAACGTTGAAATAATAATAAATATTAACCCTACTTTTCTGTCGAACCTAATTATGTCTGACAACTTCTTGCGAGTTATCAAGTAAACCATTTATTTGAACTTCTGTTAAACAAATAAATATACCTTGTGATTTCTTCAGCGAAATTTTCTTTCAAAGTGTTATAAATACCAAACGTGTGTGAAGCCCCAAGTAGGCCATGGAAGCGGCGCCATTCAAAAGTAATTGTAGACATAACTCGGAATTCAGGTCTATTATATTTGACTTCTACATATTTCATAGATATTTTCTAATACATTTATTGGTTTTTGTTTGATTACAATGTCATTTATAACTGCAATGGACTAAGGAATTATGATTTAAGGCTTTCGTTAAATGATGATCAGCACCAGACATCAATAACATCACGAATATCTACACATCAGTTTGTTCACCACATTAACAATTTTATTGCTTTCAGTATGACACATTGATACGACATATTCACGAGCAATCCACTTTTGTCTGTCCAAATAGTCGAGTGGTTAAGATGGCGAATGCAACTGCTTGAAAATCAGCGTTATATTCTTATCTCAATGTCTAGCTTCAGAAAATTTTGTAAAATTTATATCGCTTGCATACCTTTGACATGACGCTGTATTGCAGCAAAATTCTTTTATAGTTTTTTGGTACCAAAAATAGAAATCATAATAGAACAGTTGAAGTCTCACTTTATTTGATTTTATTGGAACAAAGTAATAAACACTTAGTAGTTACGCTTGCCTATATAGGAAGTTAACATGAGTACAGTGAAACACACTAATGACTTACTCGGTTATAACGAATAATCGGATAGTACGTTGTAATTTTTATTCCCCGAAAAAGCTCTTCTATATTTTTTTGTATAACTTCACGGTTATAACGAAGTTGGATAATGCGTTATTTTGGATATAACGTAGTAATTTGTGGTTCCCAAAAAGGCATATTGTAACACAATCATACTCGGTTATAACGTACTTCACAAATACAATGCATGTTCTGTATCATTATACACACATCTAGTTTAGGTGTTGACAACAAACGAATCAAGAGTAATGGATATTTAATAACGATTTTTTTTATATCCATACAATTTATAACGAAAATTCGCTGTATGGATATACCAAAGTTTGGATATAACGAAGTAAATATCTAGGTCCCAAGAAATTCGTTATAGGCGTGTTCCACTGTATGCCAGCCAACATAATCAAGTTATGATTAACTTATTATGCAGTGATGGATAATTTTAGCGTGAGAATATATGCACTGACACATTTGTTTAACATAGATATTTACTGCGTGCAGCATGGGAATATTCCGATCATCGTACAAACAAATGCACTTCGTGAATAAGCTTAAATGAACTGCACCTTTGTTTATTCAGGTAACATCGCGATATTTCAAAAATAAATTTCACTGACGTATTTCATTAATTATAATCCATCACAAAATGTTACACCTGCAATCGTATCAATATTTCCAATTTCAAATAGTTAATTAGACCAGTTCGTTAACTTAGAAGTACGTGCGAATATTTCATGAAACAGTAGAAATTGTACCAAATTTCGTGTCAAAATATGATGAAAGTCCCTCTTAATTGTTTCCACTGAGATAAAATTGTCAGCTTACTATCTCTAGAAACCTTTTCCTACATCCTGCTTGCATACGGGTGTCATCTGGAATTAATATTAGGTTAACTAATGCCACCTCATACAAAGAGTATAATTTGTAATTTCACAGCTAACGCTTAACTCGATTTGGATCCTGAAAACGCATACAACGGTAATTGGTGCATATGTTAACGTAATTATACCTTTGTCTATTCCATAGACTAAATGCAAAAGCCCCGTTGAAATGGCACAGAGCATGTGCAGCGGTATGAACTGAGAAATCATTTGTATTTTTGAAAGGTATCAAAATGTGGGTTAACGAGCGACCTAGTATAAAGCAGTAGAAGTTTGATCCTCGTGATCCTGTGGCTGAGTATATACTCCATCCACCTGTGCTTATGTGGACTGTCAGTCGGGAGGCCGGTGTGACCAACCAATACTAACATATCCTGCTGTGGGCACATGGTAATGAGTTAGCAACAATCTCATTGCGTACTGCCTTAAATTCAACTTTTAAGAAATAAGATTTGAATTAAAGAAAGATAGTCATATAATTAGTTGTTTTTAAACTAGTTTTAAACATACCAGCACCATTATCAATGGCGAAACTGTAGAATGTTTGACTAAAGAAAATCTCAAATTTGAGAAGTTTTGCAATACCGAAGTCAGTTAAAACAACACATATACTGTTAACCCCACTATTAATTTTTTAATGAAAACGGCAAATTATAGCATTATTACCCAGCACAGTTATATTCCTGAGCTTCAGTTCTTAGCAATTCGTGACGCATGATAAACTTAGGCCATAATGTTTTGTTATTTTTGTTAAGCGTCAACCTAACTACCTATTCGAAAAAACATACAAAGTCGTTTATAAAAAAAAGCAAAGCCAGATAATAGATAATGTATCATTTCGTTTGTTTTAATGGGGTATACAATAAAAATACATCAAAACAACTTGTTTCTTTGTAAAGCATTAGAAAAACCGACTAGTTAACTTTTCACTCACAGTTTTCAAACATGCAAATTAACAAAAGATTCACAAAAACATACGTAAATGCGACACTGTTTTAAAACTTCCCTTGGCGATTTTTTAAACTTACGAAAATGTTGTTTTTTTGGTTCAAAGAGTTCAAAACCTAGGCGCACTCGAACACTTAACAAAACTATAAAACGGCATTGCCTTGCCTATTACTGCAGATGTAACGTTTTATCATGACAAATTACAGAGAACAATAACAGCGAGCATAAATGATACTGTTGTTTTACATCATCAAGAATGTGTGGTTATACTCGTCTACTTCTATGCTATCCAGATTTGTTGTTCTGTCTGTGTTATTGGGTGTGTTGTGGTTTCAATGCACCTCCTCCTCTGTTTATTTGTTTGTTAAACAGTGTGCGACAGGTGGAGTGAATGATAATGAAATAAGAAAAACACAATTAAGAAATTGCAGTTAATATCATTTAAATTTAAATGTAGTTGGAGTAATTGTTTGACAGGTGTTCGTGTATTGTTATTTGTTCGTACCGCGATGACACGGATATTTTATGTGATGTATGTATGGATGCATGTCTGCGATATGTTTCTTGGTCCTATTGAATGTTCACGACATTTAGATTAGTTATTTCTTCATACTACATAAAGTCATTCTCTTGTAACGTCGTATCGTACGATCGTCAAGGTATGGCAGCGTGTAATCGTAGCGTCCCTGGTCGTATCATACGGTCGCGCATGTTATTGTAACGTACCGAATCGTATATCTACCATCGCTTATTGTTAACGTAGCATCCCGGTTCGTATCGTACCAACGTGCGTGTTATCGTAGCGTCCCGGTTCGTATCGTACCAAAGTGCGTGTTATCAGAGCGTCCCGGGTCGTATCGTACCAACGTGTGTGTTATCGTAGCATCCCGGGTCGTATCGTACCAACGTGCGTGTTATCATAGCGTCCCGGGTCGTATCGTACCAACGTGCGTGTTAACGTAGCATCCCGGTTCGTATCGTACCAACGTGCGTGTTATCATAGCGTCCCGGGTCGTATCGTACCAACGTGCGTGTTAACGTAGCATCCCGGTTCGTATCGTACCAACGTGCGTGTTATCATAGCGTCTCGGGTCGTATCGTATTAACGTGCGTGTTATCGTAGCGTCCCGGGTCGTATCGTACCAACGTGCGTGTTATCGTAGCGTCCCGGGTCGTATCGTACCGACGTGTCTGTGAATCACCAACCTGTTAGTCGAATATGGCGAATATAAACAAAGACGATGTAATAAACTGCTACGCCTAGTCTGCTTGTTAGGTTATAGAAATGTGCACTTTAGAAGTGAAGCTAAATGATCAATACGATAATAAATATTGACAATGATATGACATTTGAAGCCTGATTTTCAATAGATAATGATATTAGATGCAGTTGTGAATATGCTCTGCCAATTTCTGTCAGCTTCAAGTAAGACGAGTATACGAACGAGGATCTAGACTTGTTATTTGTCAAAATAAACAAAGGTATTTTCAGGACTATCCAAAATTTATAAGAAGATTCTGCAGAAATGCATGTTTCGAATGAATATGATTATGATTTTGCATTCTGAAGTAATTCAAAATGGCATCGGATGCACTTATGTATTTCTGTGTGAAATACCGGATATATTTTAGCTTCGTATATCTTCAGAACTACGAACTGCGACTATGAACCCACAGTGTATTGTACAATATCTTCCGCTAAAATAGTTACTTCAAAAATGTTTTAAACATCATTAATTTTAGCATAACGTCATTCCAAATAATTTAAGAAGTCTTAACACATAATTGATGTGCAATTGAAATAAATTGTACGATATGCTAATAAAAGATTGAATATTCGGTTATAACATTCTGGGCTAAAAATTAAGTTTCCATTTGCAGTAGTATTTTATAACATACGTTCAAGTGTCTTTCCCTCTTGTAACAACTAGGTGTTACACATTGACGCGAAACCGAAAGTCTTTTTCTTGATTTATATGTTCAGTAAAACCTCAATAATAAGACCCTTCTTTGGACTCTTGAAAAATGGTCTTCTTGTTGAGATGGTCTTAATATTGAGGTTAAATAAAGAGTGAAAGAACTGTGAAAATGGACTTGGCAATTGTGTTCTTAATTTTGAGGTGGTCTTAATATTGAGATGGTCTTAATATTGAGGTTGAATAAAGAGTGAAAGAACTGTGAAAATGGACTTGGAAATTGTGTTCTTAATTTTGAGGTGGTCTTAATATTGAGGTGGTCTTTAAGTTAGGTTTTACTGTACTTACTGTAATTCAATCCCAAAAACTGTTTCAAAATGTCGCAAAAAACGCAGACCAGTTCAGTTTAGTGCGGTTTTCTGTATGCAAGTAATTTGTTCAATTAACGAATTTATTCAACGAATAAGACACTTGAAATAATACTGAACATTACTTTGGTTTGTTATCAATAAAATAAGATCTGTTTTTTACTTTATCAATCCAAATTTAATTAAAGAAATCAACAAGAACATCTGCAAGATAAGCAAATTGTGCACAATGAGTGCATTTCTTTCTTCAATTATGCAATTGCTAATCATTGTGAAACACAACCTTATGCACCGAGCGATACAGACTTCAAGCTCCTTAAGTTTTCAGATCTACTTGTTCCTTCTAATTACTTGTATGTTATCAAATACTTTATTAAAATTTGATATGTGATTACATGAAAGGAGGGGAAAAGATTTCACGCAAATGTTCTTCCGAAAAATCTGAATAAAATTTTGCATAGATGAAAGATGTTGTAAATGTGGAATATTGAAGTATTAGAGAAAAGAAGTTATTTATAATAACGATAATAATAATTTGAATTAGCGATAATTCCTTGATAACACGGTTCATGAACAAGACAATGGCATTTACCCGGAGAATGACCGTGTTTCTCTTGTGAAAATAAGAAATGAAAACTTGCCTTTAGATAACTATGCTTCATATTGACCGTGTAAAGTTAATACGCCAGGAAAGTTGGTGATAATATACGTGGTGTGTTCATATGCAGATATATAAAGTACTCCAGCAATTTCCTTATCTCAATACCATGAACATATTGCGGCATAATTCAAATAGATTGAAAATATTGCACCAGCATCTATTCTCTACAAAAAAAGACGATGGATTTCTTTATGACAATCATATTATTTATAAGTTTGCACATTTAATTCGGATATGTGACAAGCTTTAGTTAGTTTTCATCAACAAATGCGTATCTGCGTATCAATTAATTACTACGACACCTGTGTCGATGGGGAAACAAGATGAGTATAGACGTACTTTAATTTTGTCTATTTATTTATAAGATTACTACGCAGTGCTGTATATCACTTGCATCTGGTGGAACTACTTTTTTCATTACAAAACGCTTGCGAACATAATCGAACAGGCTGCAAAACGACTGTTTCTGTAATAGAAAATGCACAAAACTGCGGAGGAATAGATTATGCTTGATATATCTTATCAAATTTATGAGAAAACCACCATTTTCTTACAACCACCATGCTGTTTGCACAACCAAGCGAACCAAAGCCTTTACGACAAGGTCTGCGTTAAATTATATTTCTTGACATCTTAATCTATCAGAATAAGCGAAACTCACTTGCATTTGGTTTTATACACTTCCTAATGAAACTTTGTATTTACATTACTAAATCCCACAATCGGCTTATTTTGTGGTCTTAATATCTGTAGAATGTTAAATAGGAATGTATGTTTTCACAAACTTTAGGGGACATAAATACTATATGTTGTGCATATCGTTCGGTACTTACACAAGTATCTTAACACATACTGCCAGTGCCGTAGCCAGGGGCATATTTAAGGGCAGTCTATGGGGTTCTGGGCGCATGTTTCCCCGAAATTTGTTTTTTTCTAGGACTTCTCTAGTGCTCTGCAAATTCTAACCGAAGCAGCTGCCCCGGTGTGCCTCAGTGTGGCTACGGCACTGACTGCTATCATTATAGTTAATGATTTACAAGTAATATAATTATTAGCATACAGAAATTAAATTAGCCATTTGGTATAGGTCAGATATTACATTCAACATATCGGTATCACTGTACATGTCCGGACAGACTTGTGTTATAAAGCAGGTTACTGGGTTAACTATGTCCCTGGAAGTAAATGAATAACTCGTGTTTAGAATACGGTTCGAATTTTCGTTCTGTTAACAAGATCTGATATTGGCTGCCGTGAGGTTAAGAACTCTTGTGTTTATTTATTTTCAGAAAATTGTTCTAAATATAAACGTTATGATTCATCCACGTAAAGGTATTATAACTATCACGATAGATTTCACATTTCAATTTATTTTTATCTATTTTCGCAACAGATGTACTTACAATGTTGGTTATCAGACACATATAATCAGAACTTGATGTTGTTTGAATCACTTATATTTAACACCCCTGCCGATTTTGAAATAATCGCCGAACTTAATACAAATTAATAACTGGTCCTAACTGATGGAATTCAAACATTAATAGACGTAGGAAATTGAAAGAAAACCTTTGAATTCTTATTTTAATTGCAGGAGTGCATGCTAGAGGCGCTTGATATTTGTCTATATCAGCCATTCGTGCAAGACGTTATATAAATGAATTATGAAATATTGATTTGTCTTCAGGTAAAGAATGGTACCCAAGTTCTTACGTACAACAACTTATATTAGTAAAATTATACATTTACTTTCCGAAGCAAAGCTTCTAAGGCGACCAGAAACAATATTTTGTATTAAAAAAAAGAGCCAATCACAAATGGTTGAAATAGATTACATTACTAGCGGGGTAATTTGTGGAATTTTCTCCCATACAATCACTATGTTATAATATGTTGGTTAAAGTCAGCCCTCACAAGTTGATGCATATCACTTTCGGTCAAAGTAACACATTCTAGCATCTGTTTAATATAGATAAGGAAAAACTTCGCAATTTCAGTAGTGAGAACAACGTAATCAGGTTATCAGAACGCTTGATGTTCCTTGTTTCTCTTTTGCAAGCGTGTGATAATTAATATTGTTGTGAAAATGATAGTTTTTGTTTTGACTAGAAAATGAGAAATAGGAAACATGTTTACCTCCGTTTGTACTACGTATAGACGAAAGTTCTACAATCTCACAACAATACATTACAAGGGAGACTTCTTGTGAGAAATTCCAATACACTAAAACCTCAATAATAAGACCACCTTTGGGACCCTTGAAAAGTAGTCTTGTTATTGAGGTTGTCTTAATATTGAGGTTGAATGAAGAGCAAAACAGTCATTAGGACCCTCAAAAACTGGTCTTCTTATTGAGGTTGTCTTAATATTGAGGTTGATTGAAGAGCAAAACAGTCATTAGGACCCTCGAAAACTGGTCTTCTTATTGAGGTTGTCTTAATATTGAGGTTGAATGAAGAGCAAAACAGTCATTAGGACCCTCAAAAACTGGTCTTCTTATTGAGGTTGTCTTAATATTGAGGTTGAATAAAGAGCAAATCAATGAAAATGGACTTGAAAATGGTGGTCTTAATTTTGACGTGGTCTTCTTATTGTGGTGGTCTTTAAGTGAGGTTTTACTGTTGTATAAATGTTGACTGCAGTACGATTGTTTAACTGGTTTAGTGTTTAGGTTAAATATATTATTCCTAGTTGTAGTTATATCGCACTTGTTTGTATCGATTTTAGGTGCCAAATTGTTAGGTACTTTATAGGATCAACATCGTGTAGAGCTTTTTTATTTAATGATTACTTTCTACTATAATTTGGTATAATAGAGTTAAAATATACAGCAAGAGTGCAAAATGTATTAAATATAGCCAGTTAGTCCGACCCGTGCTGATGCTAGTGCAAGACGTTAGATCACAATCAACTCGCTAACATATCACAATCCACCTAATGATTAATGTGGAATGCGCATAACACGATGCAGTGAGCATATTTTGACATTCCATGATTTTAATATAAATATTCCTACGGTCTCGCCTGGTAAGCCCCGGACTATTTCATGACAATTTGACGACATTAAAGATTATACATCCGAAGTCATTTATCCTCCACATTTAAGGCATGTTGAGAAATTATCAGTTGCCTGAGAAAGAACAGGTTTGTACCGGTAGGTAACACATGAGCTCTGGTTAAGGCGACTGACCGGCCGTACATGACTAGCTTTTTTCCAGAGCTTACATTACGCGACATCAATTTGTAACAAAGCTGAATCGACTTATTTCGATGCCAATATGGTGGTGTCTTGGAGATGGTTTGTTCTAATCTTCGACTATCCAGATACAAATGAAAGAAGATAATTTCTCAAGTTTATCTTTTTTTAGCTCAAGTTTCAACATTTTGCGAGAGAGAAAAACCATCAAAACTATTTTTGACTTTGATGTAACAAAACAAATTTTCCTGGTTGGAATAATATTTTCATCACCATCAGTTTTTTTCTCGGAGATGTATCACTTGTATTCGTTATGCGAAAACATTGATGAAAGAGTTCCAACAACTACCGATAATAAATATCTGATAAGAGTAATAGCCAAGACATATTTCTGGTCTACTAAGTGCCGGGCAGGGTAACCACATTCAGTATGTGCCTGACATTAGTCTTTGGTACGTGTCAGGCATTAAACGTGATATTATTAATCAAAGTGACATTGTCTCAGAAATAAAAGTATAATCACACTACATCAGTCTAAATGTTTAAAGAGACATTAGGATGCTATAGTTATAAGTCTGCGAAAAAGGTGCCTGTAAATGCTGTTAAAATCTTCAGAATGTATATTAGCAAAATAAAAACCACTCTTTTCACGAAATTTTAAGATATACAAGTCGCATTATAATATTTTCACATTTTGATCCACATATATCTCTTTGTATATAGATTGAATTTGTTTCTTGTAATGGATCGATATTTGATACAATGCGTTTATTATTTAATTAATCCAATACTCAGACAAGGTTTAGGTTCAATTCATAGATTTGTTTATCAATACAGCCAGTACCAACAGAAACACCATCAATACAGCCAGTACCAACAGAAACACCATCAATACAGCCAGTACCAACATATACACCATCAATACAGTCAGTACCAACAGAAACACCATCAATACAGCCAGTACCAACAGAAACACCATCAATACAGCCAGTACCAACAGAAACACCATCAATACAGTCAGTACCAACAGAAACACCATCAATACAGCCAGTACCAACAGAAACACCATCAATACAGCCAGTACCAACAGAAACACCATCAATACAGCCAGTACCAACAGAAACACCATCAATACAGCCAGTACCAACAGAAACACCATCAATACAGCTAGTACGAACAATAACACCATCAATACAGCCAGTACCAACAGAAACACCATCAATACAGCCAGTACCAACAGAAACACCATCAATACAGCCAGTACCAACAGAAACACCATCAATACAGCCAGTACCAACAGAAACACCATCAATACAGCTAGTACGAACAGTAACACCATCAATACAGCCAGTACCAACAGAAACACCATCAATACAGCCAGTACCAACAGAAACACCATCAATACAGCCAGTACCAACAGAAACACCATCAATACAGCCAGTACAAACAGAAACACCATCAATACAGCTAGTACGAACAGTAACACCATCAATACAGCTAGTACCAACAGTAACACCATCAATACAGCCAGTACAAACAGAAACACCATCAATACAGCTAGTACGAACAGTAACACCATCAATACAACCAGTACAAACAGTAACACCATCAATACAACCAGTACGAACAGTAACACCATCAATACAACCAGTACCAACAGAAACACCATCAATACAGCCAGTACCAACAGAAACACCATCAATACAGCTAGTACCAACAGAAACACCATCAATACAGCCAGTACAAACAGAAACATCATCAATACAGCCAGTGCAAACAGAAACACCATCAATACAGCCAGTACCAACAGAAACACCATCAATACAGCCAGTACCAACAGAAACACCATCAATACAGCCAGTACCAACAGAAACACCATCAATACAGCCAGTGCAAACAGATACACCATCAATACAGCCAGTACAAACAGAAACATCATCAATACAGCCAGTGCAAACAGAAACACCATCAATACAGCCAGTACCAACAGAAACACCATCAATACAGCCAGTACCAACAGAAACACCATCAATACAGCCAGCACCAACAGAAACATCATCAATACAGCCAGTACAAACAGAAACACCATCAATACAGCCAGTACCAACAGAAACACCATCAATACAGTCAGTACCAACAGAAACACCATCAATACAGCCAGTACCAACAGAAACACCATCAATACAGCCAGTACCAACAGAAACATCATCAATACAGCCAGTACCAACAGAAACACCATCAATACAGCCAGTACCAACAGAAACACCATCAATACAACCAGTACCAACAGAAACACCATCAATACAGCCAGTACCAACAGAAACATCATCAATACAGCCAGTGCAAACAGAAACACCATCAATACAGCCAGTACAAACAGAAACACCATCAATACAGCCAGTACAAACAGAAACACCATCAATACAGCCAGTGCAAACAGAAACACCATCAATACAGCCAGTACGAACAGTAACACCATCAATACAGCCAGTACCAACAGAAACACCATCAATACAGTCAGTACCAACAGAAACACCATCAATACAGCCAGTACCAACAGAAACACCATCAATACAGCCAGTACCAACAGAAACATCATCAATACAGCCAGTGCAAACAGTAACACCATCAATACAACCAGTACCAACAGAAACACCATCAATACAGCCAGTACCAACAGAAACACCATCAATACAGCCAGTACCAACAGAAACACCATCAATACAGTCAGTACCAACAGAAACACCATCAATACAGCCAGTACCAACAGAAACACCATCAATACAGCCAGTACCAACAGAAACACCATCAATACAGCCAGTACCAACAGTAACACCATCAATACAGTCAGTACCAACAGAAACACCATCAATACAGCCAGTACCAACAGAAACACCATCAATACAGCCAGTACCAACAGAAACACCATCAATACAGCCAGTACCAACAGAAACACCATCAATACAGTCAGTACCAACAGAAACACCATCAATACAGCCAGTACCAACAGAAACACCATCAATACAGCCAGTACCAACAGAAACATCATCAATACAGCCAGTACCAACATAAACACCATCAATACAGCCAGTACCAACAGAAACACCATCAATACAGCCAGTACCAACAGAAACACCATCAATACAGCCAGTACCAACAGAAACATCATCAATACAGCCAGTGCAAACAGAAACACCATCAATACAGCCAGTACAAACAGAAACACCATCAATACAGCCAGTACAAACAGAAACACCATCAATACAGCCAGTACAAACAGAAACACCATCAATACAGCCAGTGCAAACAGAAACACCATCAATACAGCCAGTACGAACAGTAACACCATCAATACAACCAGTACCAACAGAAACACCATCAATACAGCCAGTACCAACAGAAACACCATCAATACAGCCAGTACCAACAGAAACACCATCAATACAGCCAGTACCAACAGAAACACCATCAATACAGCCAGTACCAACAGAAACATCATCAATACAGCCAGTACCAACAGAAACACCATCAATACAGCCAGTACCAACAGAAACACCATCAATACAGTCAGTACCAACAGAAACACCATCAATACAGCCAGTACAAACAGAAACACCATCAATACAGCCAGTACCAACAGAAACACCATCAATACAGCCAGTACCAACAGAAACACCATCAATACAGCCAGTACCAACAGAAACACTTGTTATCATTATTTTATTTGTTTATAGATTATTGTGATTGTGTTTGAACTGTCGATATTCTGTGTTTTAATCTCTCGTTGAAATCTTGCGGTGTTTGCCTATGGATCAATTATATTTTGATTCATCATTACGTAATTTCTTTATATTAATATAGAAGCGGAGTAAGTCAGCTTTAATTTTCATTTACTCTTCTTGTTGCACCGGCTGTGTATAATTATGTTACGTGTTCGTGTTAATCCATTCACAAGTTGGTGGATATACATATCATGTACTAGTATATCAAACAGTGTCCAAGTACAGAAACCCTTCTAGTCGAAAAATATCTCTTGATGGAACGTTTTCCTGGTTTCAGCAAGATCTCTTTGCATTGCGTGAAGAAATATTACTAGTTATTACACATGAAAATCACTTATATTCTAACGTGTCTCTAGGTTCATAAAATAATCTTTCCTTGAAGATAATTCATTTACAGTTCTAACAGGAAATGGTTTTTTGTCAAAGATGATAACAAGTTTTCAAATTATCGCTCCAGGATGTAATTAATTTTGACTACCATGGTCTACTCATGCACAATAAAATAAAAATATGAACTTTCGAACTCGTACAAATAGTTCTAGCGAGTACCAAACATGTTTTGCTAGTCATATTATGATACCCTAAAATAAATCTTAATGATGTTATGGATTGTGTAGATTGGATAGCAGTCAAACATGTTACAAAAGCGGGTGCCATCTTTTTCCAGACTTCTGTCTTGTTATTAGCGTTTAACTAATTAGTTGTTTACACAAGCATGTTTTGTTCACGCACATACTCTTAAACGTCAACAAATCATGGTGGTACCAACTTGACAAAATTCCGTGCCGTTATAAACGAGCTGGAAAACCTTGAGCCTATAACGCTAGCAAACATGATTTACCTCTCTGAGTATACATTTTGATAAGAATATATTTCCTGCCAATTAATTGGCCTTCACTTTATATCCGTATTTATGACCTCTTACCTCAAGTTGAAAAGGTCAGTTTGTGTATAATATATGTAAAAGTACTGAAATGGCAATGTTTGGCTTGTCCATCAGTGTTTGGCTTGTCAATCAGTGTTTAAATGATTTATTTTGGCAGATTGCAGATTCATGAGATGTAGGACGCTATAACTGAATAAAAGTATGATTATAATGAATGTCTTTCTAGACTGTAATTCGTATGATTTATATACCCGCAGTATAACAAGAAGTACTTGCTAAGTAACTATAACAATAAGGTATTGAATCATTGATGTATGTATTCAATGGCAATGTATACCTTTGTCCGCTTCTTGGTTTTAAATTTGTCTTCGTCTTGTCTACAATTCAACACGTTTTGATGTGAAACACAAAAACATAAAATGGTTCCCGTCAAATGATTCAACTAAACTATGTATTTACCATTTTTACATAAAATTGATAACTGTTTTTGTCATTTGTGGGTTTTAAGTGGTTTTCCCTCGTTTGAACGTTTTTGTGCAACTACTGCAGACGGCTTCGTTTTTTGTCGTTAAAATTATTAAAGTACATCTGGCGAACAAATCTTAGTAGAATATATACGCCAAGGAAGTGCATAATAATCAGTTGAGGTGCATACTGTCTTCAATATGTTACTTAAGCATACAAACCAAATCTAAATTGTCTTGTGAACATAAAATTGAAAGGTAATTTTGATTCCAGTGTATCTCAACAACGCGTGTATTATGTTTGCTACAAAAGTAGTTAAAGTTGACATTTTAACTGGAGAAATATGTATTGTTGAACAGGACATATATACATTTAGACATGGCAGTCACATATGCTAACATTATTAGAAACCATTGAAATTAATATCTTGATTTGTGTGTTCGTGTCAATTTCTCATGATGCAATTTTTGAACTCAGATGTATTTTTAGGTTAACACCGTTCCTAGATTAGACTTATCCTCCAACTTCTGCCAACAAATTTTTTTCTTTTTTTTTTACATTGATAAAGCATTTCCTGAGATAAAATATAGGATGTTTTTCTCGTAACCTTATGACCTTCCACTGGAGGTATGAATCATTGAAATATCTCATGTAACAAGGCGGCGCCATCAAAGACTGAAGCTGATGATATTTCCTGTACTTTGTAGTACTGACTAAAGTAGTCGAGCGGGAATACCACATACAAAGTGCACATTCACCCCAAAAGCACCAGGCAACATGAACATTTATACAAATAAACAGTTTAAACAACAAAAGGAATAAGATGTAAACCGTTGGTGCAAAAGGAAGACAGTTGAAAGAGTCTTAACTGAAAACACAGTGTTGTGCAACTTTTGTTTATGTGAATGCTTTTTGGAAACCAATTCTAGCATTGTAGCCAGATCTCGTTTTTGTTCTTCTTCTTCCCAGTACTCTGTATTATTACAAACACATAACACTTCACACTTGAATCCGTTTGCCGAGATTATATTTCTGATGATTCATTATTCATAAATTTAAACCGAAGAGTAAGATTTACGGTAGAACCAGTCTCGTTAGGACACATGGTTACAATGCCAACCACACATAATCGTTTGATAATTACAATGCTTTGTTTATTTCAGACACATTATAACAATGGTGAGTGTATCATACGGCAAGGGGCAAGAGGGGACACATTCTACATCATCTCTAAAGGAAAGGTAATTATCATCATATCGTTATTCGCATCATTGCTATGAGTGTCAGTTCGTCCCGATGTCCACAACGCCATGTCTCAATTGTGGTCAATTTGTAATATTAAAGTCATCTTTTTCGTTTAGTCAAGCTCTATCAAAATGTTCATGTTAATTTTTGGAACGTAATAAACTAGTGTAAACCACATTTCCACTTAGTTCTGTGTCGTTGAAAGTTAATGGTACTAAAAGCGTTGCGACGAATTTCATGAAATTGCATGTACCTGGATGTTATGGCTTTTTTGGATTTTATGTTTGCCTCGCTGCTAAGTGAAAAGCTTTATTTTTTCGTATAAATTGTTAACTTTGCAATACCGTTATTGATTTGGAATGAAACCAATACTTTAATGACTAAGCTACAATTTAAACGCATATTCTTAGTATCCGTTGTACACCTTTGATGTATCAAACACTGTTTGTTATTGTACCTCAATTACCAGTACTGTGTTTGCTATATGGTGCAGTTTTTATACCTAATGTCATTCAGGCAAGGTCGATCACGTGTGTATGCTTGCGCATAGTGTCACTGAACCCTTACGTATTAAATCATCTTACAGAAACCTGTGGCTTGACATGTTATGTCAGATGTATGAAGAAATAATGTTATTTTTCTTTTGTCTGTCAGTATAACGATAAATGATAACCGTCTGACTTGTCAGCGTAGTTACAAAAACTTCGGTTGTAATTCTAACATTTCCAGCATTTAGGCATCCAGACTGCAAAAACGCGATCTGTGTCTGTTTTTTTGACAACATCTTTCTTATTTTGTAACACAAGGTTATCAATGTATTCCCTCAACATGATACGTTTTGGCATAATCAAGATTACTGGGTCTTCATTAAATGCTTGATATACGATGTTTATTTTTGAGCAGTATCTCTTTGGAATTTATTGTATACGGAAAGGATAAAGAAACGCCAGGTAAACTTCAGACAACCATCGAAAAGAATTGACTTTTTGACTATGTACAAAATATATTTTATATGGATAATCATGTCATTGATAATGTGCTCTCAGCCACTTTATTGTACGTGTTCATCGATGTGCTGTAAGCGGCAAGCCAACGTAGGGACGACGCGTTTGTAAATTCACCTCTCTCAAACGATTTATAATTATCTTTGGGGTGAATTGGGCGATTGTGTATCAGCATTTACTGTTTTAAGTACGGTATCCACAGCGATACGGCGCATATTACGCATATGATGGAGCTGCATGGCTCTGTTCTGACGTCGACATGACGTTACACGAAGACGGTCAGGTAGTGGTCGGTCGGCAATTATCCCCGTGACTCTGAAACGTCTTACAAAACTTTCTATTGTCAAAATATGCTCACGAAAACTGCATAGCAACCTGATCTTGTCGATACATTAGAGGTGCAATGGCGCGACCCCTGTCAACTTCGACGAGGAGTGGCATGGTCGTGGTTAAATACTATTTAATTAAAACAGCATATTGTACAGACTACAACGTGGTATAAATTAGAATTAATTAAGACGAAGCCCTCTCGATATATGTGCACGTGGTTTTCGTGTTTTACAAACATGTCAATATTCAGCGATGTACTACATGCTACATGCGGAGTAGATTGGCAGAGTCGTACAAGTACTGTCCCATCGGTTATAAAATTACAGCCAAATGTATGACCCGTCGTTTCTTTATCCTTTCAGTATAGTTAGAAATGTATGAATAGATACGCTTGTTATAATAGTTAAACATTACCAGACGTCCTTGTTGTTTGCCTAGTAGCACAACAAATGCCATGAACATGTATGCTTAGTTGAATAAAATTGCATATGATTAAAATATGAATAGGTTGTATTGTAGATTTATTGATTCCTATTTCAATAAATACCTTAACGTATGACTGCTATAAGTTACTGGTGGGGATGTAAAACTAGCTCATCAATTTATTGTTTCTCAGGTAAAAGTTACAAAGAAGACATCTAAAGGTTCCGACGACCAGGCTTTACGATTTCTTCAAAGAGGAGAATTCTTTGGAGAAAGGGCTTTGCAAGGGTAAGTCGTGATAATACATGATAGTCATCTAAACATGAAGTCAAGCTACTTGAAGAGCAATTATTACGTGATATGAGTGATTGGAGAAAAAAAATAATCTTCGTGATCTTTAATTTACTACGTGTAAATATTCGCCAAAAACACGATTCCAAAACACACGGTGTTCATGCTTTGTGTTCATTGTTTCGGATGTCATGTCGCTGATATTCAAATTAAACACATAAACAGGTGTTTGGTAGGGCGTTCATCATTAGAATTGTTCTCTCAATGAGTGATTTATAAGCTTGATAGTCTAAATCAGTATCATTCATGTTTGCAAAGATCCACCTTGTCAGAGACTTACGGGAACACATACACCGTTGATAAATTCAAAGATAAATTTCGATATAGGAATGAACTTCTGAACTTCTTAAAAACTAGTGCACATATGTTTCGTATTTAAGTCGTTGAAAAATCTAAATACACCATGGTCAATATTTGATTTTGTCACGTGCCAACAGGAAATCTGTGATTTACCTTTTCACACTAATTAATAATTACTTCTATTTCTCTTGAAACCGAAACTTTTTGGTCATGCTACTATGATATGCACATCTAAATAATAACTGCGATGGTGTCTGTCATGTTGATGTAACGTACGAGGAATGGAATATAACTTGAACCCTGGCTTATCTGCAAATAAACTGGAAGATGATTACAAACGAACACTGTAACTCAGATTCGACTTATACCAACAATATGTCGACGTTCTGCTAGAAAAAGATTTTAATCAATCTTCAACTGATATCGATGCAATTTTCAAAACATAAGGAATGTTTTACTCTGACTTTTGAATTCCACCGAAGTGTATTAGTTTGAAAACACAAAACAAAAGGAATGTTTGTGAATCCAAACTTAACGCGGTTGATTTGAACATTAATAAGTACATTTATATATTTTGTGTTTTTAGAGAAGACATCAGAACTGCAAATATCATAGCAGACGACCCTGATGGTGTGGATTGTCTTGTACTTGATAGGGAGTAAGTAGAACATTATCATTCCAATCTTCAGTTTTCTCCATCTCAGATGCATATTTAATTGTTTATGGAAAATTTTGAAAAATAATATAAGCAATGATGAACCCGTTTAACAATAGTTTTAGCTTGTCAGGCCATCCTTAAGAAATGTTTGTTTGCAGTTACTCGACAGACTCGTGAATAATGCCACGACTCATTGTAATTTTTCAGGTTGATCGATGAAAAAATGTTCTCGATATTTTAGCCATAACAGTACTAAACTAAAAAAAAGCTACTTTCCTAATCACTGTTAAAATTCCGGGACGCGTAACCGCAAACAAACGATTTTTTAAGCATGGCCTCATAAGGCTTATTTGTTGCGTGTGTTTTGTTGTGACTGTATTTGCTATGACATATGGCGATATTTCGCAGTTATGGTGGCGGAAATTTTCAAAACAGTTATGGGTACCAGGCTGCGTTAATATTCTGCAAAATGGTATCGGCGAAATTAAGTCATAACTGATCATTTTTGTAAACTATTTAGCAGTGTACCACAATGTGTAAAAGTGTACATACCCAAACCGCTCTTAACCGTATTGACGACACATACAAATGAAGGATTCTGTTCATTTTGCAACTACCAATTTGCGACGCTATGGTTAATTTTGCGGCGTAACACAGTTTATTATTTCGAGTCAATCTGGAAGTTGTTTGAGTATTCCCTCTTGTAGACGAAGATATATTTCCTTTCTAAATAAACCTTGTTGTAATCATCATGTTTTAAGCTTAGTTGAAATTTTCTTTTCCAATAGCATACTTCTTATTATTCGGATCGCTTATATTTTGACGAGGCATGTTAGTGGCTAATTGATGATTCGATTCGTGCACTTATTTCTATCATAATACTCACATGCTCGGCATTGAAATAGCAATAAACACACATGATTTATGTTCCAAAACATTTTGTTTTGTAGGTCATACACCCAGCTCATCAGTAATTTGGATGACTTACAAAGAAGTTATGACGACGAAGAAATTGTAAACAAGTAAATACCAAATATTTATTTCCTTTTCATTCCACGTAGAGAATACAAACGTCAGGTCATTAGCTCCAATGCTGAGGTCACAGACAAGGGCGTTCCATTGGGAAACCGTAAATCACTAGTGACACTTGATGCTTTATAGTTTTCTCTCACATTCCCGAGGGATGTAGTTGCCGCCCTTCACATTGTCAGTTCGTACGTTTGTTTGATACACTTAATGTGTCAGCTATAACACTAATGAATCTTAACACCAATGTAAGCATGGTGATACAAGGAGTGGCACGCACGCAGGAGTGAGTTCTGTTCCGTCAAGGTTGTCCCAGGCAAGGGCTCTCCACTTCGGCAGGACTCGTCGCTACTGGTTACACATGTTTGTTTTTATCTCGATTTGTCGTAGCCGTAATGGACAAATGTTGTTACTCTTTTGACGTTATATCGCTTTCGAAACGTATCAGTAACCAATGTATGTGGTGCTTTTGGACAATTCACTATTTGAATAAGCTTCCTGACACACTCATGACGTGATGAGCAAACTTGAAATCACTACCGATTTATCACAACGAGTAAGGGCCTTTGCTTATATATCATTCTTTATAATTGTGAAGATAAATAATGCTCCATATAGTAGTATTACATGTGTCATACAATACACGCTGTTTCTTGTGGTTTCAGTGTTGCTGCAGAGTTCGCTAAATTAAAACTTGGAGATCTTAGTATTGTTACAACATTAGGTGTTGGAGGATTTGGTCGTGTTGAACTGGTAAGTTGGTTGGTGGAAACATAGTTTTATTCCATTCAATACGATAAGCGATCATTTGTCTGGTTGTATTCTCGTACATCTAATCATCAGTCTATAATGAGTTACATACAGAAAGAATATAGAAAAACACTGATAGCATTGATAGCATTGAACCCGTTTCTTGGACAGCTTTCATGCAATAAAGGTAGCGTGGATTCGACTGTGATTGTATTTCTAATTGGTCACTTGGATTTTATTGATATTATTTAACAGTGAATGAACATTCAACAATGCAAACACCATCACATCAATACTTTCTTCGTACAACTGTTCAGAATACATTAATCTATATTGATGCTCACGTGAATTTTACGACAGATCAACACCAATAACCCTAAAATTAAAAGTCATAAAACAGTTATATATGGTATGGTCTCTTCAATAAATATGAAGTGACCAATTAGAAATTGTGTTGAGTGTATATATACATTTAACTAAATATACTGGTCTAACATTTTTGTGATCTTTTTTTGCAAAATATCGAAAATCGTCATTGTTATACGTACAACTGTTCAGAATACATTAATCTATATTGATGCTCACGTGAATTTTACGACAGATCAACACCAATAACCCTAAAATTAAAAGTCATAAAACAGTTATATATGGTATGGTCTCTTCAATAAATATGAAGTGACCAATTAGAAATTGTGTTGAGTGTATATATACATTTAACTAAATATACTGGTCTAACATTTTTGTGATCTTTTTTTGCAAAATATCGAAAATCGTCATTGTTATACGTACAACTGTTCAGAATACATTAATCTATATTGATGCTCACGTGAATTTTACGACAGATCAACACCAATAACCCTAAAATTAAAAGTCATAAAACAGTTATATATGGTATGGTCTCTTCAATAAATATGAAGTGACCAATTAGAAATTGTGTTGAGTGTATATATACATTTAACTAAATATACTGGTCTAACATTTTTGTGATCTTTTTTTGCAAAATATCGAAAATCGTCATTGTTATAGTTGTGATAGTGACACCTGAAATCATTGTAATGCGCTAACAAATTTAAAATTCTTGTTGAATCTTGTCTTGTATTTATTATCTCTGTAACCTGAATGGAATCTCATTTCGGAGGCGTATAGATAAAGCGCATTTAATAATAAATAACAAAATTATCTTAAGTTTGACATTTATTTGCGAACATTTGTAAATATTCCCATTATGATTGGTTATAGTTTTTATCCCAGTCTTTAATGATAATCTTACTTTGAAATCTACGAAATCTTGTCTGCAAAAACAAATAAAATAGACAAGAAATATTGCTTTATTTTTGCTGACACTTTCAATGTCTTGTTTTTTTGGGTCTGTTTTTAAGTGCTATTTGAGTTTATCTCATTTATTTTACCCAAAAATCTACCATATACTGCAGCATGTGGAAATACTTCTCACTGGGAAGTTATTCTCACGTTGAAAAACTGCATTCTTATTATAAAAACTGATTTGTAATATCCAAATATTAGTTTTGGTGCTGTCTAAAAATCCTCTAAGATAATCAGGAAAAAAAATTGTAATTTGAATAAGCAATTTAGTATTTAATTAAATTCTAATGAACTTTACCAACATGCACGCAATGAATTTAATCTAAGCACAGCAACACACAGATTAATCGACTCAATATAACTGTTATTATTTCTAATCACACATTAGAATAATCCCAAATATGCATTATTATCGCCAGTTTTTGGCGTATTATTATGATTAAATTCGGTTTCATTATCATTACACCAAACGTAACATGCTGACATATAAAATTTGTAATTATTTTTGCCATTCATCAATAATAAAACATAATAACTACAAAAATGTATATGATACTGTTTGCGTCAAACAAGAAAATAAATAACTGCGTTGTTCTGTATTTATAGAATGACTTTGATTATCTCACTGTCAAGAATTGAACCATCATATTGCTCTCGTAGTGTCTACGTACATATAAAATGACACTACACTTCACAAAACTTATAAGAGTGCAGGTATAAATATGAACGTGTCTCGGTCAATATTAGTCTGATCTTGCTGAAATTTTCATCAAATATAGCGTAGATACCTGGCATAATATTTTATTCATTTCATGTCATAAATTTACAGATTGAACAAATAAAATCAATAAATATGATGATGCGAATCAAATCAATACTGCAGTTCCCACTTAAAGATGATCTTCTTGATTAGAATGAGTCTAATAGCGCCCACCCTGACTCAATGCACCGCGTTTTATTAAATCGATAAAATTAAATCATTATCTACACGTGGCCAATAGCAAATATACAAAATTTCGCGTAGAAATAATGATCAATAAAACAATTATTCGACATAAAATAACTGCACACTTATAAGTTTTGTTAAGTGTATAGTGTGCCATTGCTAAGTATCGATGGTGTATACAATTTGTATGTTGAAAGCACAATTCGGATTCTCTATATTACTCCTTTTGGTATCTTTATTTGTAATGTATACATAGAAACGAAAATGACATAGAACATATACTCCACGCCATTAATAACGCAACTAAAAATTGTCCAAGTCAGCACGGTGCCATTATAAAGAAATGTATATTTAAATTCTCGAACATGATTTCCTAAACGTAATCAATCATTTAATATAAATACTAGGGCCATAGTTTTGATGAATAGTTTACTCATTTGCAACAATGAAACGCTTTTTTACACTTGGAGCAAAATGAAGGCTTCGTTCAGTTGGACAATTTACACACCAACATTTGCTTATCTAGCCAATAGTACAAACTAATTCTGGGATATTACTTATGTGCATATACCATCAATGATGTTTGCGTGTGCAACATTGTTATTACGCACCACTTAACCAATAACAATCATCGTATGACGCATCTTACCCTTAGTGAGCTATAAAATTATATTTTGATGAGGTCTTTAATTTTTATCTCCTTTATGGGAGAGTTCATATCTAGTCGTTTTCAAGGTACATGAGTATTTGGAGTGTAAAATAATTCCTTGAGGCTTCTGAAAGAGAGATAATAAGTTGCTACAGGGAACGCCACATACATTAGACAGTGCCTCTCCACACAGACCTCAGGGAAGACATAAATTCATAAAACACAAGGCATTTGAGGAGGCTCAAGGGTACATACGTAACGGAAAAGACTTAAGAGGAATAACGTTCATATTGTTAAGTCTATTACATATTATCACCATAACAGCAGAGATCGCAATTATCCAAAATGTAACAGATAAGAAAGATAGTTAAAAGAACATATCTAGATAGCAGTTACGAGAGATCATGAAATACAAAAATAACTGAACATGAATACAAGAATATAATGAAATAAACTACCACAATATAGGTTGTACTACGTTATAATATGTTAATACAATCGTGTATTTCACATTTGGTACATCGTCTTCACAGCCTCAATACTGTTTAGACGTGTGTTATGACTCACTCTAATATTGCTTTACTTCAAATGAAAAATCCAAGCTTTCTTATGCAACAATTTGTGTGAAACGCATGTTTCACGCTTACGTCAAACTGTGCTTGTTGAAAGAACATGGAAAGCTGTCGTGGGATATTGTATTCAACATTGAACAGTTCCAGTAATTGATAATACATACAAGTAGCATAATATAAACATACTTTACATAACAGTAAATAATTACGCACTTTAAATTGATAATATTTGCGGAGATCTAAAATTCGATGCTTCAGAAATAGACAGCAGAAAGCATCGAAGTCGAGCGATTGTTTGAAATAAGGACACTCATAAATACCTCGTATCGGTTAACTGTAAACATAAAACAATAGGATGAAAGTACCGGCTTCCCTGCTTTCTTTCTTTTTTCTATGCACAAGCCCGTTTCATGCACTGTTTATTAAACAATTAAATTGTACGAAACTCTTTAAACACTTTTTGCTGACAAAATATTTACAATAGCTTGGCATGTCTCCAAAACTCTAAACCACACAAAAGCATTTTTGCTGAAAATGACCTAAATGTTGGTTTTATAAAGCGATGATCATCCCACAAAAAAATACGATTGTAAGAAAATTCTAAGCACCTCTTTACAATGTCTTTTATGTGTTATGTAATCAGCGGTAATGATAGGCTTGCATAAACGAATAGATCTTAAAAGATTGGGTATCCAGGATGCAGTGTTTTATGTGTTCGCTTGTTTGAAATGCAGGATATATTTTTGAAAAACCGCTTATATACTTATGAAAGTTATGAAGTTTCCACGCCAATAAAGAAAGCTATGTCAAACTAATTATAAGTAATGGACGAGTCTATTTTCCAGGTACAGATCAATAATGATGACAGCAGAACGTTTGCCTTAAAAATTATGAGAAAACATCATATTGTGGAAACAAGGCAACAGGAACATATCATGAATGAAAAGAAAATCATGTCAGAATCACGTACAGACTTCATAGTCCGGTAAGCCTGATTAACTGTGGGTGAGTTGATGAATTACTTGTTTGTTCGGCGCAACCATACTAACATGGCTTTGCTATTTGCATATCAGTGTTGTGTAAACCAATCAAATCTTACGTTAACCACCAAACCAACTTCTCTTCAACTTTGCAACATTGCCGCCGATTGGTTAACATTTCCATTAGGGGTACGTTATCATACCGAAATCATTACCGAAATCCATTTTCCATTACAGAAATCCACTTCTAATAAACATCTGCACTATATACCGCTAATTTCTTGTTAACATTTATTATATCAATAACCGCAACTACACTGAAGCACAATTATGTTTGGTGACCCTAATTATCTTCACAAACTGAAACTTAGACTTTTAAATTTTCGGAAGTTATATTTACCAGCATTTCGTTTTCATTGAATGTAATGGTGCCCTCACACCATAGCGTATGCTGAAACCTATGAGTTGCGTGTAAAAATATATTTGTATACACACCAAACGCAACCGAAATCAACAATTTTGTCAATTTGTAACCTATTCGACCTATGATAAACGAACGAAATTTTGTCTGTATATTGAATTTTTATTAAAATCGATATTTTTATAACAACGTAAGAGCAAAAAGAATATTTCACATTTTAAAGTCTAAGTCTGAGTTTCATTCTAAAAATAAGGCCCGCCCGTGCTGTACATTAATTTTGACTATCATCTAATGAGCTTATGTTTTCAAATACTAAGCATGGATATACTATTATGGGGTTTGAAACAGAAACAAAATTTGGATTCTGAGTCAGTATATATGAAGTGAACAAAGCCTGCTATTATGAATGAGTTTAAAACATAAAAATAGGCAATTTGGAAAGGTATTAGAGTGTATATACAAATGTACTGTTCCTCTCGATGGGGATACAAGTCGATATTCATCACAATATATTAAATGTTGCTTTGTTTAGTTTTATTTCACACAAAGATATAAAGATTGCATATTTGTAGCAGCGCCTTTAGATATTGTCATTTGGCAAGTGTTGAAGTTATTTTATTATTTTTATTCCATTCCTCTGCCTTATATTCGGCACGATAATATCTTACATACATTATAATAAGGGTACATTCACGTACCGCATAACTTCATTCCGGTGCAGTTGCCGCTTGTTTTATATAGTAAGACTATAGATCATGAGTTTAAAGTGAAAGTTCGTTGTATTACAGATTACACCGAACCTTTAAGGACAGAAAGTATCTGTATATGATGATGGAGGTGTGTTTAGGTGGAGAACTGTGGACGGTCCTTCGAGACAAGTGAGTATTTCTGTCAAATATTACACAGATAGATGTTTTCTTATCTATTGCAATAGGTCGAAAAATAAAATGGCCAAAACTATGTATATACATATAATATTTAATGTACGTTTTTGATGTTATTGTAAGCATATTAACCGGAAAGAATTATACACCAAAAAAACGCATCTCTGACGATCTAACTATTTCTTTCCTGGGGACCACGCCCCCGGACCCCCCTAAAACTAGGGATACACATCAATTTCAGCTAAGCTACGCCCCGCCCCTAAACTGTGTATTGAACGGCAAAACATTTTGTCACTCCAAAATTTAACATCAAATCATTACCTCCCAGATTATCACTGCACTCTAAATCGAAGAAGTAAACAAAGGCTTATGTCTTGTATAAACAAAACTATAAACATTCTAATGGTAATATCATAAACGTTTACTATACCCCAGGCAGCAACATTAAATGATATTGCACTAGCTTGTTCACGTGAATTGATCATTTATAAGCAATTACGATTAGATTGACATCTGAAATGTATTTGCGCCTGCTTGTCAATAACTCATTTGTAAAAAATGTCTCATAAATGCACAACAATAAGTTTAAAACAATTATCTGTGTGCATGGATCATATACAGTGTGGTATGCATACTATTTATAGTTATTTTGTTATGCACCTTTTCATTTATTAGTTTTACGACACCCTTAAAGAAAACACATGTCTGGCGACGTGTCAAAATGTCCCAATGTCGATATAAGCCTTCGTAGTGACGTATAAGATATTGGATCACAAAATGTAAGGCACTCTTCGATAAAGCTACCATACAAAATAGACAAATCTGCCAAAAATATAGGTAAGACGGCAACCAGAAAAGAAATTATTAGTATTTAGGAACACACATTCAAGTCTGTTTGTAGTTCACAATTCTACATAATATAGGTTATACCAAGTGCACCACCCTACCAATTATTACATACCGTAACGCACTCTTGACATCAATCCAGCTTGCAATCTTCATCCAACAAAGATTATTTATGCAAATTTCGTTAATACATACGTCACTTATAGACGATTTACTAGAAGAAGGGACCTTAGTTATTGATGTTAATGACATTAGTGCATTGTGTCAGTCTGTGTACAGTGTTACTGGCATATTCATAACGAGGTGATGGTACCAGAACCAGCTATCTCCATATAAACGTATGAAGGAGATGGTACATTCTAGCACTGACCCTCGATATGGACTATTATTTACACGAGAAGCATATTTCCTTCCTCGACTATGACCTCATAGATTACTGGAAAAAAAACTGTCTGTGTTCTTAATGTAAACAATGTTAATCAGTCACTTTTAGATATCAAAGTGCTCTGAATACACGCTTATATCGGGTTATTTTTAGTAAACCGTGCATTTCGTCACTTTATTTGTGTTTTTTTTTTAAATTGGAATTCTTCTTAAAATTGTGTTGGAGTTTTCATGTGTTAATTTCATTTCTTTACCTGTTCGTCGGCTTAGTGATACAGCGTCCGCCTAGGGTATGGGAGATCGTGACATAGCAGCCATTAACAAAAGCTCTCGAAAATATATAACTGTTTCCTATGTTGCCTCATTTTGACTATGTATACACATTTATATCCTATAACCATTGATTGATTCTCTTTTCTTTTTGTTCAATATTCTAAATGTGTTCTGTATGTTTGTGTGTAGGGTCTTTGACATAGTATGTTGTAAATGGCCAAAGACTTTTAATTGCCGAATGCCAATAAATGTATGTATGTAATATGCTACAAGAAACGCAATTGCATACGCTTGGCATGGACATGGTAGAGCCAGGACTAGTTGGACAGGTTGTGGACAGTCAATATTCGGAAAATCACTTTTTTCTGTTTAGTATCTCCATGTTGCAACACTCATTTCAAACAGCTAGACCGGACATTAATACATTATATATATGCAGTAAGATGTTGCAAGATATTAACATGTCTACCTTACAATTACTGTTTTAGAGGATCGTTTGATGACGTGACAACAAGATTTTACACGGGTTGTGTTTTAGAAGCTTTCACATATTTACACAGTAAAGGTGTTGTATACAGAGATTTGAAACCCGAGAATTTGCTTCTCGACTCACACGGGTATTGTAAACTGGTAAGTTATCATTTTATAACTCTTTGGATTGTTCCATGTCCAGAAATGACTAGCTATTTTAACATGTTTCTCGATGCAAGATGACGTCACATCCATCTCTGACGCTACGTACAATTGGACACTAAGTAAACGGAAGTAATTCAGTCATTTTGATGAAGGATCCAATATTTCTTACGAATTAAAGTTGTCGGATAAAAACCACGTTAGTCAATATATGGATTCTGGTACAGTCTCACAGTACAGGTAAAACAGGCCAGTTGTGTATCTGTGCGGCGGAAAGATCGAGAGGTACTGTCGATTTCCAACACCGGTTTGACCTGTTTGTTGCATTTATGACCTGTTTAAACAATAAAATGCACCAACGTATCCGAACGCACATACTTCAATCGATATAACATTCCGGCAAAAATGTAAGCAAATTTTAAAAAGGACAATAGGCCATGAAGATAAATGTATATAACAATGCTATTTGTAAACATACAGGATTGAGTAAAGCAGTATGTTGTAACAGGTACTATAACTGAATCACTAAGGGGTTCATTGTTTAAAAACTGAATTCCTTATACCAGGATGCATTATACTTTTCAGGTTGATTTCGGGTTCGCCAAAAAAGTCGGTCTAGGACGCAAGACTTGGACATTTTGTGGCACACCGGAGTATGTAGCACCGGAAGTCATACTGAACAAAGGTCATGACATCACTGCAGACTACTGGTCTCTTGGAATATTGATGTACGAACTGCTAACTGGAAGGTAGGAAATTGTGAATATGCAGTATTTGCGTTACATCCATTGTCTTTAATGTACATATCAATTGCGATTGTCAAACATGGAATGCAAAATAACATAATCATGAAGTTTCAAACGGACAACCCCAAAGCTTTAACGTACATATGCAAACATCTTCTCTGCACACCTTCTCTGTGTTTAAAGAAATAGTTGTGACAGTATTGCTGAAGCTTTGAAGTCTAATATTGCGTTATAGTACGCTCATTTTTGTTCATTTGTTTACCTAAAGAAACACTACTGTATGTAGTTAAAAACATTAGTAAATATGCATTATCAAAGAATAAACTAATAATGTATTCCTCTGTATTTTTCGAAAAAGAAGTTTATATTAAAAAATTAAAAAAAACTTCTACATGTTGTGTATGTTAGTAATAAGATAAGAAGAATCGTATGCTTTTCACTCTACATCAGACAGGCGCTTTCAATTTCCTTATCGTGTTGACAGCGTCTGTGACAGCGTCTGTAAACACAGATTAAACAGGTTATAAATTGCAATGATTCTTACAAAGGATGTTTCAGCCAATGTAATAACAATACTGGATGAAGTCCATTAAAACATTTTAGGGTTCAGATGGGTCAGATACATCTTTAAGGTTTACATGAATTAAGGTCACTTTTTCTTTATCTTGTAAATTGTTGATTCATATTTTCAGTCCACCATTTTCTGGACAGGATCCAATGAAGACATATAACATAATCCTGAAGGGTATTGATACAATAGAATTCCCGAGGAAAATCACCAAAAATGCCACAAACCTCATCAAGAAGTTATGCAGGTATATTGATAAATCTTTCCTAACAACTATCCAATTCAGTAATTTTAGAAATTCAAACGTTTTTAAAGAATAGCTCTATTCATAATATAGTTTGAGTTTAGTTATTACGTGGCTGTTGTGTAATACGTGCGATGTAATTGGTCTCGTTTGTACGAAAGCCTGGTGGTGACATTTCGGCCTCACGAATTCTAAAATTCAACTTATTGAATTCACGATTTCATCTTGAACCTGAAATGTCACCCCCAGGCTTTCGTATTTTTGCATCGTATTACAGTACTGCTGGACCACATTGATTCATTCACTATACCATTAATTCAGACCATACAATTATTCATATACCGTATCGTCATTGTAAAGTGCATTCTGGTCTTCTTTTTTTGAAACGTGAGCATTATAGAAAGGATAGGAGCAATTATTACAGACTGAATTACCTAAACTCGTTATACGTTTGGTTCTGTAATTTGTAATTAAATAATCTGTTACCTTGGTTAGTTTGTATATACTTTGGCTGCTTATTAGTAATTGTTATAGTTCTTTCGCACAGTTCGTGTTCACTGAACACACATTATGTACATATGTTTGGTTGCATGTTTATGTGAATGGGCCGGTGGCCGTTATCACAACTAAACTTTGAATCAACTTTGGAACATGTATGTCATACTTGTTTGCAGTATTTGATATCAATATTCTACATTGCTTGAAATATAGTATGTTTAACTGTTACCCCACTGTTGTTTGTGACGCAATCTTATGTATGTGCTTCTTTGCATTCAGAGATATTCCAACGGAACGTCTGGGGTTTGGTCGTGGAGGAATACGGGAGATACAGAAACACAAATGGTTCGAAGGGTTCAATTGGGAAGGATTAAGAAAGCACACACTAACATCGCCAATACAGCCAAAGGTAAATTATAACAAATGGTGTCAGTCAATGGTTCCTGAGGGCGCTTATTGTTAATAACTGGAATTAATATTTTACATTTAGTTTATAAAGTATAGCATATCACTTCCCCATACTGTGCACTGTTAGAAAGTATATAGTATTTTATAACAAAATATATTGTTCAACAAAAATCATTGTTCAATGAGATCAGAATGTTTATATGTTTAAGTGGTTCTAATTCTGGCTCCACTTACTTTCTAAAAATAGTTCATTGATCTATAGAAGTGCACGTGTCTGTGACGTAGTTGTTGATACTAAATATGAAAAATAAAAAAATAACCCACCTTCTTTCCGTATCAAAGAAATTATATTGGCAATTATCGAGCTTACCATTGATAAAATGAAGCTTTTGTATGAAGGTTGAACGCTGAGGAAGCTTTTATATGGATAAACTGATTTCTATTTTTAAAATATCCAACTGCGCAATACAATTAAATTTACGAACGATATATATCAAACTTTTTTTCTTGTTTGACATTATGTCTTTTGAAAGAGAAAATAGATAAGAACAAGTATTTATATAACAAAGGCTCAATTGGTAACAAATTATTGCATACTTGTGGAAAACGATAAACAAATGTGTCTACAAAATATCTGAATAAATTATATTTCTGCACGCACAAAATGGTCAGTTGGTTATATTATTCGCAAATATTCTTGAAAGTTAATTGTAATTTTGACGAAATGAGCGATGCTATGGGATTTACAACCTCTTCTGTAAGTGACGCTATTTCAAGAAAACGAAACATACGATGACATTTTTTGCAAGCAGGAAACAATTTTTACTCCATAAGGTCAATTCGTTTTCACATTACCATATGGGTAAATATTGCTTACTATTGCTAAATAGTGCATGGTGACGTCACATGTGACGTTTTCTGGAAATGACGTCACTTGAAGAAAAGTGGTTGGAAATCGTACAGCGGCGCTCAAATAGACTTCTATTAAATTTTTATTTACATTTGCATTTAACAGATAAAGAATACTGTTGATACGACTAACTTCGACGATTATCCTGAAGATGAAGAGGCGCCTCCTCCTGACGATCTCACTGGTTGGGATCGTGATTTCTGAGCAACCCCAACAATGTCACGTGATGGGAAATATATGACGTACTTTTTAATGGCAAGTGGTTAACCACTATGATTGGTTGTTAACACGCAACGCGTCATGTTTTTTTGCCCAAACTGATTAAGACGTCGTCGAAATAAGCGGACGGCCGTAAATGAACAAACTTTTGCTGAAATTCCGTTTGCAAGTTGTGATAATAACCTAAACTGAATGTGTGCTTCGGGTATCTTCTCACGTGGAAGCCATTGTGTTAATCCCAGCTGTAAGCCATTGTGAAACATGTGATTACTGGGATCACGAACATGTGATTTATGAATTCGAGAGGCGTTTCCTTTCGACTATTCTCATTCGTTTTTTCATATACGGTATTTCAAAGACAACCATGTACTAAATATTGCTGTGCTTATATTAATGGTGTAATTCGAAATATTCATTGTGTACATTAACATATGTGCTTATGAGCACGCCGAATATTATATATGGGACTACTTGTGTGAAATGCATTTCAGTACGATAATGTGCAAGGATTTATGGACTACATTGACATATGCTATTACTATGTAATTAATGTTGTTGGAATCTATCTATCTTGGGTTATTTGTAGTATAGATTCGTGTATTGGATAATAATATCTTAAAGCTCATCTTGTGATTGAGTACAACAGTGCCTTAGTCTTTGTGATCTTACAGTGATTGGACTCATAAAACAACGAAATACCAAATATATATAAAAGTAGATTTTTATCTCATAACTTACAATATGTTGTTTAACTAATGAATCAATTGTGATCGTTTTGTCTTGTTAGTTAGACGTTTTGTTTGTAAACTAAATAAATAATATTTGAAATGTGAGTGCCGTTGGTTTGTTTTGTTTTCAATTGAGTACGGGACGAAGTCAAATCACATTACTCCAATGCGGTCGATAGTTTATAAATAATGGCTTCAAACAGAACTGTGTTCTTCTAAATATATTTGATAGCATAAAATTCAAAATGACAAATATATTTACTGAACATTTTATTCACCAATCCATTGACTGTTTGTATTAATAAACAATGTGACACTTACAAGAACGTACAGACGACAGAACAAATCTACGTTCAGACATTTACTTGGCAGAGGTAGTCTAAATCTTGATAAGGTATGCAAAAGACTAGCCCCGCATACGTGTCTCTGTACTCCGACTTTTACACGCGTCTTACGTAACAGCGACAGTATAGAGATGTGACGTCCGTGGCTGGACCAGCAAAAGACGTACTACTGAAATTACCGTAACAAGCATAATTCCAGTCTGTATATGAACACACTTTGAAGTTATATTATGATCATTTTTGTTCCGTTGTAGACCTAAACAAACATAAAAAATAGACAAATTTTAAACATTGTCATAAATGTTTCAGACTCATTCTTTATACATTTGACCTCCAACCTGACATTTTACGTGCCATCTCATCATGGCCAACAGTTATTTCAAAATCCCTCAATAAATCCCTCAAATTTTTTTGGAACGTTGCCATTATTATAAAAGAAGAAGAAGAAATTATCCGAAAATTGTGACCATCCGAAGTTGGTACAATGGAACAAATCTGGGTCATGATCAATCAGTGTTACTCGTTTAAAATGGCACTTTGATAATAATAATTAATAATAGCATTCACTTAAATGATCAAAGTAAGGTTGCTGAAGTAGTATTAGAGAACTTAATCTGATATATAGAATACTAAGCGTCACTCGATACGACGATAGTTCATATACAAATTTGCAAACAAAATTGGTGATGCGAGAATCAGTAAAATCACATAGAATTTTGACGAATATTTCGCTGCATCTTAACCTCATTGTTAAAATAAGAATTTACTTCTTGCAAATGATTAATGAATGTGGGAATATAGAAAAACACGTACCATAATTAGCTTCTGTACACTCAAAATGGTCATCTTGCCAAAAGTGATTCTCATGATCCCGCAATATTAACGCACATGCAGAAAACCACAGGGATACGGCTCATACACGTACAAATAGGATTTTCGCAAAAGAGAAAAAACAATCGAAAGGACTTTTTTTCAAATGTTTTATAGCAGGTTCTTCATGTTGTGATTATTACTGATTGTTTCATCATTAATGCATCAATCTATGTTGAAATTAATTTGTTTCAATTGCGGTTACTTTGAGTTGAGGTTGAAATGTGTCAAAAATCACCTAGACCAAAAGTACTTTCAGTACTTTAATTGATCGTATTAGAAATTAATACGCGATTATTCGGGTAAACCAAAACTGACTCAAATAATCCAGATAACCCGTTGATATCAAGATTCCCATTCTACAATAGTTATATCTCTGACAAATCAGTCACTATGCTCATCGAATCTATAATAAATCAGAGGAATGAACATGTACTATTTTCTTGGACGATGGATATTGGATAGCGGTACTTCGAGTATACTTCCGGTTGAGACGATGATAGCAAAGAGACGCTAAAGCGCCTCAAAAATAGGTAATACTTTATATCGTTGAAACATCACTAATAAAAGAATCCCCTGTATTTGTCGAAAAAGAAGTTATATCATATGCTTCTACTTCTACCATTACGCGACCACCATCAATAAACTGATTATTCTGCCACTTTCGGATGCGCATGTAAATAATTTATAAGGGAAAAGAAAGGATTTGTGCTATACATTCTATATACAGTGAGATTAAAAACATCCTGGACGGTGGTCTAGATCGTCTTATGTAGGTGAGTCTTGAAACATTCAGACTACCAGCATTGGTGGTGGCATGTGATAGGGCGTTCCGGTCTCTAATTGGTCTTGGGTAAAAGGATTCTTTCCTCACTTCTGTTCTACACGATGGTACTTGGAAACCGTTAATATTTATGATACGGGATAGTCTGTCTAGTGGAGTGAGAATGTTTTCTGTGTCAACATTGACCGTCCCGTTGGCAAGTTTGTACATCATTGTGAGTCTGGATATTTTCCTTCGATCTTCAAGGGTTTTCCATTCAAGTTGGTTTATCATGTCACTAACAGATGAGGTGTTGTGATATATGTTAGTGACGTATCTTGCTGCGCTTCTTTGTACCATTTCCAGTCGGTGTTTGTTGTTCTGCTGGAAAGGGTCACAGACTGTACATGCATACTCCAATGTTGGTCTAACTAGAGATTTGTTTGCAGTTTCCTTTATGGTGGTGTTGTTAATGTTGAGGTTCCGTTTCTGAAATCCTATGGTCTTGTTTGCCTTGTTACATATGTTTTTGATATGTTCGTTCCATCTCATGTCTGAACTAATGGTACAACCTAGGTACTTTGCGGACTTTACAGATTGAAGGGTGTGACCATATAGTGTGTACTCTCACACAATAATAATAATAATAATAATAAATTCTTTATTTTCAGAAGGTTACATAGTTAAGGTTAACAATAAATTGTACATCTTTTTTTCAATATGGCCTTCTATTAACAATATAAACACGCACAAATAAACAAGAATTCACACACGCACACCTACACACACCCAATCACGCACGCATTCACACACGCATACACAATACATTGTACATGTACATCATGTTTTAACATCAGGATGTAAATGAGACTATTAAAAACTACAAAAGTTAAGATAATCTGAAAATAAAATTGAAATAAAA
Organism: Mactromeris polynyma; assembly: GCA_032209605.1. NCBI lineage: Eukaryota > Metazoa > Mollusca > Bivalvia > Venerida > Mactridae > Mactromeris > Mactromeris polynyma. Next base: position 17,256,404 of record JASFXZ010000003.1, read on the forward strand.
CAACAACAATAACAGACACCTCACATAAGACACATACATACAATAATGAAATATTATTGATATCATTGTTTAAGCATTAAGTAGTTCCTATAATTATTTTTAAATGTTTCTGTATCAGACAGACAACGTATATTTACAGGAATTGCATTCCATACCTCACGAGCATAAAATGTGTTTGTTTACCAAAATTTGATTTAAATGAAAAGGGTGCTATGTCATTGTTGGTGGTGGATCTTAATGAGTATGTAGAATTATGGGTGAAAGAAATTATATCATGAAAGTAAGTGGGCATTTTATTATTTGAGAATTTATGAACTATAGTTGCTGAGATAAATTTACATCTATTTTCAAATGATAGCCACCCTAATTCAATGAATAAGGGTCGTGATGGTGTTATTTGTGGTCTATGTAGAATAATTTTTGCTGCTTTTTTCTGTATTATGGATATTTTCTTGTTGTTTGCTACAAGCCCTCGACACCATATAGGGCAACAATAGTCCATTGAAGATAATATGTAAGAATTGTAGAATAATTTCCTTGTGTTGATGTTTAAGATATAGTTTATTCTTTTTAATAAATTTAACTTTGATTTGAGTTTGTGACCTATGTGATCTATATGTGCATTCCAGCGAAGATTTTTATCAATGATTACTCCAAGCATATTGTGGTTACTTACCTGTTCTAGAGTGATATTATTTACATAAAGTGATAGCGAAGAATTTAGAACAGGTCTTTTAGCATTTGAAATTATCATACATTTAGTTTTATTAGGATGAATGGACATGTTGTTCCGGAAACACCAATAAACCATGTCCAAATCGCCCTGTAGGGACTGCTGTATTTCGACAATGTTATAACCAGATAAGTGTAATGTTGAGTCATCTGCGTAGAGATCGATGGTCGAATTTTGAAGATAAAATGGAATGTCATTGATATATATTAGGAAAAGGAGGGGACCAAGAATAGATCCCTGTGGGACACCGGATTTGACCTCTTGAAAGGTTGACTTGTTGGATCCGATTTTTACACATTGCCTTCTATTTATCAAATAAGACCGCATCAAAGCTAACGAGTTTTCCGAGAAGTGGTACATTCGGAGCTTTTCAAGTAAAATTCTATGATCCACTAAATCAAAAGCTTTCCTAAGATCAAGAAATACAGATCCAATCAAACGTCCAGAGTCAATGTCTTTGAGCCACGAATCGACAAGCCTTATTAAAGAAGACTGGCAAGAATGATTTTGGCGAAATCCAGACTGATATTTATGAAGTAGTTGGTGTTTGTCAAGAAAAGTTTTGAGGCTTTTGGCAATGTGTCTTTCAAATATTTTAGATAATTGTTGGAAGAATAGATATAGGACGGTAATTGTTAAGATCATCTTTATCAGAGCCCTTGTGCAGTGGAATAATATATGCATCTTTTAATTGATCAGGAAATACACCACAAGCTATACTATTATTTATAATGGATGTTATAGGACCAATGATAGGCTTGCGTTTTCTTGATATTGTTAGTACATTGCATTTATCAGGATGATATGTAATCACTTAGAATTAAAAACACATCCAGTTAATTTAACAAGCGGCCTTTACAAGTTATTTCTGTTAGTAATATGATACAAATATTGTTTTAATTAGTTATAAATTGCAGGGTTTCTTATTAAGGAAAGTTTAGCATATATAACAACTATACCGGATGATACTCATTCAAACATATAGCGTTCAGATTAGCCAGATACATCTCTAATATACATTCGTCTTCTTTGTTCTTGTGGCAGCAGAAACTGTGAATGGGCAAAATTCATAGTTATACAGCAATATTTCAAATGCGTACCCGCAAGCATTAAGATGTATTCAAAATTTAATTTGTTCTGTATTACAGTCATTAGATTCAGGTTCATTCCAGTTTCATTTAGTAGTATGTCCCCTATGTGAAGACTTTGTTGTAGACAGGTATCAAACAATGTCAGTTTAAAACGTTTTTGCAATTAAAATGTACATAAGAATTGGTCACAAGTCATAACAATATTATCCAAGCCCTCTCCAGGAACATTTATACAACAGAGCAATGTAAGAATTCAGATCATCCAATATTTGCAAGTTCAGTGCATTGTATGGAAAGGATCAGCAGTCTGCAAGCAAGATTTGATCTCCCCAAAACTGTCCCTGGAATGTCTTATGTCTGAATGGTTGACCGGCGCATGTATTTCAGTGTTTCATTCTCGTCGAAGGTATAAAAAATGGTACGTTCAAGTTTGTATCCGTATTAAATTGACGATAATGACGATGATTCAAAATGAGTCGCGATCGTATTCGTTCACCTTTTGCCATATTTTTAAAGAACAAATACACACAACTCGAGTCCTATCTATAACCACGACTTACTTGATCGGAGTAATCTGTCAAGGTTTTTACAGACAATATTAATCATAATAACTTGCGGAAGAAGAAGAAAAATGATGTTAACTCGAGAATCCGATTGTCAGAATTTCTTTGACGCCTCACCCAAACAATTTATCAGGAATTATGACGGATGATATCTAAAAATAGAACCATAAAAACACACACTTCAAAAGTGATGCGAGATGCAAGAGAAGTTCATAACCTCATAATAACCTATCGGCACTTATAGGTTAAGCTGTTCTGTATTTCGTCAGATAATGGAAAATCCAGATGTAGACGTCAGACTGCAGTTTGCAATGTGTTATATTACAAGTGATCCGTTATTTACGCGAAGTCCTAATAATTATGTCTATAAGAATCAAATATTATAACGAACCAGTTACCTGTATATCTGAATTTCAACCTTTACTCTGTGAGAAAATTTTAATATATTTCGTACAAGATTACAAAAAATGGAATATTTTTGCAATAAGAATCACAAATTGTGTTCATTTGCACAAATGTTATAGCAAATATTATAACGAATATCAGACTACCGCAATGTATAATTGCATTTCAATCTTTACTCTGCAAGAAAATTTCAATATATTTCGTACAAAAAAATCCTTATTGCATCAGACGTTTGCCAAACACTTATAGCTGTATGCGAAGAGTTTTTTTCCTCTAAATATATTGCGTAACGTAGAGTTAACGTAATGCTTACCGGTTATTTCAAAGGAATTTGAACAGCACAATCTATATTTTCTGTCTTTATGAAGTGCATGTCAAACCTATTCACGCCCTTATACAACTGTTATTTTTGGAATTGATATGAACTGACGTGCCTCTTTCATCTTGATAGACAAGCAACAATGTTAAGAAATTCAAATATATCTTTATTGTCTACCTTTATGAATAATAAACATAGCAAAACATTATAACGTCGTAACTTAGGCTAAAACAAATGTTTGTTTCACGTTTCCCGCGTGTTTACTTTTTTTTCTTTTTGGTAAAAATTCTTCTTTTTGGTAAAAATTCTTCTTTTTGGTAAAAATTCTTCTTTTTGGTAAAATGTCTTTGTGTGAATTTTTCTTTAGGTTCATATTTCTGCCCAGTTAGTAGACACTTTATTACAGCTATAGAACATTATATTAACATTGATTATACAGTATCCATGATAAAAGGGAAAAGGGGTTTGTCTTATAAGATACATGTATATTCATTTAAATCAATTTTTAATGTGCTTCGTTTGATAATAAAATCAATCTCAAAAGAAATTCTCCTACCTACCTACCCTATTGTTTTCGGCATTTAACCTGAAATAACATTTTTTTAGGTCTTACAAGTGCACTGCCATTTGTATGCAATTTGAACAACAAAAGGACTTTCAACTGAATTGTAATTAATTCAAGCAATGCATCTAAAATGTTGAACAACCTAAGTGAGAGTATCCTAAAATAAACACAATATTAACCTAAGAATGCAAATATATAATCTTATATTAGTATTAGCATACATAACATAACACATATCTACGTAATCATTTGCTTCAATTGCTTGAAGATAGACAGAAACTATTGTGGCACTTATGAAGCTAAGCATATTTCTTGATTTATTGACCTCCGAGGTACAATTAGTTAGAACATTGCGCTGATTTTATTTTCAAGGAAACAATTTTGATTTACAACATCGGTTGGTAATCAATCTATAATTTGGCACTAGTTTTTCGGACACATGTTACAAGATGAAGATAAATGAGGAATCAGAAAATAATATTTCAGGATGTTGATTCATACTGCAAAGGTTAATAAGCATACCATCCAAATCAAACTTACCCAACGTTCATGTCACTGCGGCCCAACCAACTTCCTATAGACTTATAGAAGGAAATATCTTCAAACCGCGATAAATCAAAATCTGTTACATGTATCTTTCGTGTGCAAACACATGTTAGAGATCAAACCTTTCACTTTATGATGGTGTAAAAAGTATATTGATGTGAGTTCTACTTCATTGTCCTTTTTGAGTTTTTTTACATTGAAATAAGAAGGGGCTAAAACAGTATCTCTGAATTTAATTACTTTCATATATATTCATAGATACTGTGTGCAGAGATATATTCAATATGTGTCCCTTCGAATGCACTTTTTGGATGTACTGTTTGTGATCTATTATGCTGTTTTTTTAAAGGTTTGTCAAAAAGTGTCAGTTTTTAGCTACAATTTCGAGTAAAGTGAAATATACGGCCATGTTTGTGTTTGTTTGGTATCATGTATGCTTAAATATATTTTTTAATTGTGTTCTTAATTTGAGGTGGTCTTATTATCAAGGTGATCTATAACTGGGGTTTTACTGTATTTAGAACTATGTTAATACATGTAATTGCATGCCTGCTCATTGCCTTTTGCAACAAATCTATCTAATATACGTATCTTTACTAGGCAGGTAATCTTCAAAAACGTAATGCATGATCATTTCTTCACATACTGAATGCCCTGCAAGTGATTCATATTACACATAGTCGGATAGTAAATGATGCAATCTAGTTCTAATAGGCGCCGTCTTGTTGCCCGAAAATAGCATTCCACGTTCAATTACTAAATTATCATAACATTACAATTCTATAATTAATATAAAATATATAAACGCTAAAATGTAATCACATTTTAAATGAAAGCTTAACTTACTAAAACGTAAAACGAGGCAGATAACGCGAAACAGATTTCATCAACATTTCGTATGGAGTATAATTAGTATTTTCATAGACGACGTATATCTATATTTACAACGACTGATGGTAGTTCGTAGGTATTACCGATGATATCACCTTAATGTTTATTATGATGGTCGATATATACACACGTGGGCGGTCGATATAGAGACGAACAGTTGGAGAGTCCTGTTTAGAGAGATGATCGAACGAGGGTACTACCATGAATATATTGTTTCTCATGTGTACTTCTGGTCAATAGCAAAAGTATCAATTCATATTATATTCCTTATTTTAACAAACTGTATACTTAACATTGCATTGCGAATAACTACGGCGTGCCCAATGCAGTCTATCGATTCACTTCTATTTCCCTGCCCGGAATCAGTAGCTTTCAAACTTTTGAGGTCTAATTTTAATGTTATCTCTCACAACTAGTGATTTCTTGCAATGCTGTCGGTCGTGTTATTGCTTTGAGAAAATGTCATATATAGTTCACAATACAGTTTAGCAACCAATTCGTGTCTAGGTAATGTTAATCTGCAAAGAATAAACAATATATTTCTTCTATAAACAACACGCAGCTCACAATAACCTGAGTTGCAGTTGTTTAACACATATAGAGAACGTGGAAGCATTGCACAGTGGTATCTTATCGGAACAGCGTACTTTATGAGATGAATTGAGGCTGTTGTTGAGAGATTTGTTGTTACTGAGAGATTAAATCGGTAACAAAATATGGACAATTGGTAACGTTGTATTGTAAAGAGGTTGTTGCTCAAGACGGGCTTGTTCTGGAAAGGTTGCACTGTATATATACAAACAAACAATTGTCGACAAATATAAACAGCTATGTAAACTCATAATTTCATTTAACGTGATGTTATATACGAACAAGTTAAGATGGGGGATAGTGATGAAAGGAAAAGAGAGGAGTATTCCACCTCAGAACTTCAGCCAACCTTAAGATTGTTTATTATATTATACTGTTCAAAAATATTTTCGAAAGCGAATCTAAATAATTATCTCAGATAAAACTAAAAACATTGGGTTCGTATAGAAATGGAATCCCATATCTACCAAAAAAACTTAGACATAGATTGGGCAATTACATTGCGGAAACATGATCTTAAAATTTATATTCATACATTGTTTTATGGACATACCATCTAGACCTGTTGGAACAATAAAATGTGATTGAAATAGGTCATAAACAGTTAATAATGGGGCATGATCGATGTAGAATAAAACATCTAAGTAAATATTTACCCTCATACTAAGTATTTTATCAATGTGGAGATAAACTGTCCTATTAGAGTTCTGGCGCCGATCATGCAAACAAATATTTACTTTTAGGTTCTGATATCTGTATGATTCTAACATATCAAATCACCGTTCTCATTGCAAGCAGAAATTTTGACAGATGTTTATAAACATTTTCATCCAATTGTCGACACTAATATTCAATATCAGAATAAACATCCGTTCCAAAACGTTCAACTGTTCCGTGACCTGATTTTGCGTTTCAATATTTCACCGAGTTATATACAGTTATACCCCAGTCACATTTCCACCGATTAGGGTATAGAAGCTCTAGCGATAAGGTTACGGGCTGACTTTTTAAAAAATCGTAGGGGGTGGGGCGATGACCTTTAAATATCCTTAGGTCACCTATCGAACATTGGACATCGTAGGGCACATCGGAAGAAAATAGCGCGGAGTTACCTACCGGATACTTGACGGGGACAGACAAAAACCCGGAGGGAGTTGGCTCGGGCCCCGTACGACCTCGTATATCATACGGTGTCCGTACGCATGCAGGCCAATGCTCGGAGTAACATCCTATGACATCTACCGGTACCCGGCCGATGCCCGTCCAGCACCCGATCGAAAACTTCTCACACATTTCGACCGAATATCGTTCGATCGCCGATAACAACACTGCGTATAGATACTTGACATACATTGTATAATAATAAAATATAAATGAAACCAAACAATATTTTATCAGAGTATTTTATCGACATCCGCATGAGAGTATCCTCTGTTTGTGCCAGTGCTAGAAATCATTGTTCAAGTTTATTACGAGTGCCACTAAAGAATATCTCAGGCAACAAATGTTTTTATCATAAAATCAAATAATGAGTAAGCACGTGTATGCGTACAGGTACAGAAAGGGCAATCTTGATCAAGATGTTGCAGAAAGTTGGGTTACTGGCAGTGAATGGTGCAGACGGCGATATTCGGCCCAGGATCAGTATATATATTTTAAAAATGCATTGGGTTATTTTGTAGGTTCCTTGTTTTGGTCAACGAAATAACGGAATGCCGAAATAACGGAATGCCTAAAGAAATTGACAACGTAATGTATGAACATTCCTAATTCTAAACATCACAGAAATGCTGTTTCACACGAAAACGACAAACTAAAATATTCAGCTGTGTTCAAATTTCTGCAATTAAAATGTTTCCAGTCAGACTTCTACGAAAATAACGCTGTCAAAGTTGGGATGTACCTCAAAAATAGGGATGTTTAGTGGAGGAGGAACACAACTTGGCAATGTTCGAGGGGCTCATTTTGGTAATTTCGTCAGGTAACGTCAGATTAGATTTTATAACAACTTTTTTCAGTTACACTTAAAGTTTAGGTACGATGATTGAATACTTTCTTCACGAATTGACTGTTATTTGGAAACGGTTGGATAATTCAATGTAAACGAGAAGTTAAAGTAACTGATTAAGAAATTTATTTTTGATGTATTTCACATTTCGATAACGCGCAAAACTTCAATCAGTTGTCAGGAACAACACTTGAATTCAATAAAGCAAGTAATGTTGGTGAAAACACGACCAAGAAATTTACTTACAGCTTCTAGTACAAGCAACATGATATGTGTACCCGGAGTACATGCTTGAGTATAACTCACTTACAGCTTCTAGTACAAGCAACATGATATGTGTACCCGGAGTACATGCTTGAGTATAACTCACTTACAGCTTCTAGTACAAGCAACATGATATGTGTACCCGGAGTACATGCTTGAGTATAACTCACTTACAGCTTCTAGTACAAGCAACATGATATGTGTACCCGGAGTACATGCTTGAGTATAACTCACTTACAGCTTCTAGTACAAGCAACATGATATGTGTACCCGGAGTACATGCTTGAGTATAACTCACTTACAGCTTCTAGTACAAGCAACATGATATGTGTACCCGGAGTACATGCTTGAGTATAACTCACTTACAGCTTCTAGTACCAGCAACATGATATGTGTACCCGGAGTACATGCGTATAACTCACTTACAGCTTCTAGTACAAGCAACATGATATGTGTACCCGGAGTACATGATCGAGTATAACTCACTTACAGCTTCTAGTACAAGCAACATGATATGTGTACCCGGAGTACATGCTTGAGTATAACTCACTTACAGCTTCTAGTACCAGCAACATGATATGTGTACCCGGAGTACATGCGTATAACTCACTTACAGCTTCTAGTACAAGCAACATGATATGTGTACCCGGAGTACATGATCGAGTATAACTCACTTACAGCTTCTAGTACAAGCAACATGATATGTGTACCCGGAGTACATGATCGAGTATAACTCACTTACAGCTTCTAGTACAAGCAACATGATATGTGTACCCGGAGTACATGCTTGAGTATAACTCACTTACAGCTTCTAGTACAAGCAACATGATATGTGTACCCGGAGTACATGCTTGAGTATAACTCACTTACAGCTTCTAGTACAAGCAACATGATATGTGTACCCGGAGTACATGATCGAGTATAACTCACTTACAGCTTCTAGTACCAGCAACATGATATGTGTACCCGGAGTACATGATCGAGTATAACTCACTTACAGCTTCTAGTACAAGCAACATGATATGTGAACCCGGAGTACATGATTGAGTATAACTCACTTACAGCTTCTAGTACAAGCAACATGATATGTGTACCCGGAGTACATGATTGAGTATAACTCACTTACAGCTTCTAGTACAAGCAACATGATATGTGTACCCGGAGTACATGATCGAGTATAACTCACTTACAGCTTCTAGTACAAGCAACATGATATGTGTACCCGGAGTACATGCTTGAGTATAACTCACTTACAGCTTCTAGTACAAGCAACATGATATGTGTACCCGGAGTACATGCTTGAGTATAACTCATTTACAGCTTCTAGTACAAGCAACATGATATGTGTACCCGGAGTACATGCTTGAGTATAACTCACTTACAGCTTATAGTACCAGCAACATGATATGTGTACCCGGAGTACATGCTTGAGTATAACTCACTTACAGCTTCTAGTACAAGCAACATGATATGTGTACCCGGAGTACATGCTTGAGTATAACTCACTTACAGCTTCTAGTACAAGCAACATGATATGTGTACCCGGAGTACATGCTTGAGTATAACTCACTTACAGCTTCTAGTACCAGCAACATGATATGTGTACCCGGAGTACATGCTTGAGTATAACTCACTTACAGCTTCTAGTACAAGCAACATGATATGTGTACCCGGAGTACATGCTTGAGTATAACTCACTTACAGCTTCTAGTACCAGCAACATGATATGTGTACCCGGAGTACATGCTTGAGTATAACTCACTTACAGCTTCTAGTACAAGCAACATGATATGTGTACCCGGAGTACATGCTTGAGTATAACTCACTTTCAGTCGAATTCGCTTATGTGTGTAAGTCAAGTCTGCAACGCCTGCAGTTTCTGAGCATACCTTGAGGTTTCAGCAAATCGAGCGCACATCCCAACCTTAAGCACTGCTGCATTTTTCGCCAAAAAGTTAGTTAAATGCCGCGTTACATATTTTATGTAATTAATGTATGGTATGTAACAAACTGGTTATGTCTGATTAAAGGAAAGGTAAAACTCGTATGAAGCCTTGTCATGCTTAACTATTTAATTATTTATTTCGCAAATAACGACAGTTAGTTTTTTTAATGCAATGCGATTTATTTTCAGATTCTTTTCAAACTGGGCAAAACGAAAAAGATTATATATTGAAATAAATGACGTTTACTTTTTCGTTTTATTATATGTCAAACCACTAATTCAGTACGGTGATATCAAAGCAACTACCAATGAAGGCGTCGCCAGTAAGTGTCATTTCCAGACAACGTCAAATGTGACGTCACCATGTACTGACAATTAGCAATATTTGCCCCATATGGCAATATGAAAACATAGTGACCATATGGAGTAATAGTGTTTCCTATTTGCAAATCTCAAATCAATGTAGATTTAACGTCTGTTTACTCTACCTTTGTCAAGCATCGCCTTCTGAACCGACCGCTGTTGGTTACTTACTGTGTACGAGCAAAGACATCCACGTTTATTTACTGACTATTCTCCATAATTCTGTATGCCCTTTGCGATATACATGGTCATAAACCAACAATATTTCAATTTTCCAAATTAATGAGTGATATGTAAATACATTGTAGGTTATATGATTTTAGATACGTGAGTAATAACAAAATGTCAATACACGAAACAAGTAGAAGGGAGATCACTGTTTATAAATGTTTGCCCTAAGACTACGCATATTGATACAATTCATGACGTAACAAGTATCATGCTGTCTTTATTATTTTCAAAAACTAGGACTACTGTAGAACGTCACGTCAGTATTATAATAGATGTTCAACTTGCATTGGAAATAGTAAGTGTGAGCTTTTTTGGCGCAGCCGTACTAACATGGCATTGCTATTTGCTTATCAGTGATGTGTAAATCATTCAAATCTTACGTTTACCACTAAACAAACTTCTCTTCAACCGAACGACGTTTGTAACCTTTTGATAAGGGGTACGTTACCTTACCGAAATCCATTGAATTTATGTGAATTTACCAAAATCCATTTAGAATCTGGAGTAACCAGCAATCGTAAATCTCGACCTTCTTTTTATGTCGTACAACAAATCTTAACCTTCAAATTGCGCCGACCATCTTCTTGTTAAGAATTGCGCGTGGATACAGCCGGATTTTTTTCCGATGAAACCCAGGTAAACGTGAATCGTATAATTTGTCGACGCATAGATAGAGGATAGAATTAATTGACGACACATGTTGCTAACTTTATTGTTGGTGAAAACACGCATCAGTAGCACGTGTAGGCAAGCATATACAAATGACGATAATGTCACTGAGCAGAATGTTACACAAACTATACGTAAAAGAAATGAAGCAGACAATGGAAGCTGTAATGTTTCACCAAAGCTTCAATAACAAGTGTATCACATTGGTGTAAACACTTTGATATAGTCTGATTTATTTGTGGTGACAATCAGTCTGGAACCAGCAGGGAAGTAGCAAATAGACATTGGGTCCTTCAATCCATCATCAGCTTTGAGGGCGATGCCGATCTTTGCATTATCACGTACTTGTACAACATTATTTGAGCTGCTACCGCAGACAAATAACTGATCGTTATTGTCCACACATATTCCCCATGGCCATTTCATAGAAGGATCTTCAAACGTAGGCATAACCTCACCAGTCTTCTTCAGTGTAATAATTCCTCTTTCCCCATCTGTGATGTAGATTTTACTACCATCATTCGACACAGCTATTCTCATTGGTATCGAGAAAATCCCTTCATTCAGATTGTCGTGTTCAATGGAGCGGACCAGTTTGCCTTGTGCCGTGTATACTCGTACATGTCCTTTGCCTTCATGTTCTAGACCGCCACATATGATAAATAAATCGCCAGCCCAGAAGTCCATGCCTCTTCCTTCTATGCCAATGTCAATTTTCCTTCCCAGGGTTAGCTTTGGGTCAACCTTCACTAACTGCAGTGACTTTTCGTCAGGTAGACTGACCATTGCTTCGTTAGTAGATATATGACATACGTCATTCGGTCCAGACGAGAGGTGGACAGAGTCAGCGACGGTAAAGAACTTGTCCAGAAGTTTTAGTTTCCTGTTTCCCCAATCAGACATCAAGATTCGCTCATCACTCACAACAGAGACCCCATTTATAACGCACGTCTCTTCATCACCCTCAACTTTGACATTCATCTCATTGTGTCGGTATTTGTAAACAAAATGACCCAATGTCCCATTCCTTAACTTATATAGTAATTCTTCTATACGTGGTTCGATTGTGAATGCAATCCTATCTCCCAATATGCCTCGCTTAATTGCGTCGTAATATCTTCGACCATCTTGTAACTTGCGCTTCGCTCTCTGTGTGTACACAAATACATCTGGTCCAGTGTTTGTTGGACTTAAGGGCTTGCTCAATTCCCGATCCAGCTGATTCATTGCCTTTATCATTGCTTCGCATCTTAACGCATCTTCATTTAGTTTCACGGAGTTTCTTGAATGAACCTCTCGTAATTGCGTTTTTGTTGTTTTTTCCAGTTCGTCTAAGATCTCATTTATTCTTACTCTGACATCTCTTATTGTTGCAATGACTTGATCAGCCTGTCGAGCGATGTTGTCAATGTTCTTCTCCACTTGTATTTTTAGCTGTTCGAATTCTTTTGTCATTTTCTTTACATTTACTTTTGTATCTTTGTAGTCTTTGGCTTTTGCAATGTTTCCGCTTGCCTCCGACACAAACACTACATCTGCACAGGCTCTGAAATTAAAAATGTAGAACTGAAATTTAGCTCATGTGACTGTGCTGCGTTTTCTAAATACTTTCGGAATGTGGTCGGTGTTGAAAAGTATGTAAGCATAAATTCACTAGTCCTTGGTTTTCCGTTATACACCGATGTCTGTCAACATTCTTAATATATTACAAAATACTGGTTCTATCGTGTTTGGTCTTAAAATTGTCTATAACTTGGTTATCGTTTTATTTGCCGGAAAGATATCGGAACCGAATGCGTTGTTTATTCTGTCCGGTTTGGCATACATGGATTATAAATGTTTACCCGATCAACTCGAAGTCTGAAATTTTTACAACACTTTTAATAGCTACTAGTAATGAACAAGTACTGTTCAGGAACGACGTAAATCTCGAACAAAGGTAATGAACGGACGATTATTGCAAACAACCGTTTGTAAAAACTTCCAACATGTTTACGTGGTAATGAACTTAATTTTTATTTATACAAATTTCCTTTGGTATTGATTTGATTACTGTTTAAAAAGTATGTGATGTGAGGTTCGATGATTTCCGGATGTGTAGTGCGTATTAGATCATGTGTGCACTAAATAGGAACTCGAAGGATAATTTAGATGGTAGTTTATGAACCCTGCATAGCATGTACTTTGTATATTTACCTCAAATCATACGGATAATGAGCTGTTATAAATAGCCTAAATTATTTTTGTTTATCAATGATACCAATATCATTTTAAAGCGGCTTGACATTATTCTCTTCTTTCATGGTTAAATGGTAGTTACCAGCCACCCAAATTGCATTTCATTTCGAAAAAGATATATTGTTAGGTTGATATTGACGTGTATCTAAACCAATGTAGCCGACGTCAAAACGAAAGTAGGAATGTTTACAAGACGTAGTTGTTTTAAATTATCATTTTTTAATACAAACCGGGAATGACATAAGGTTTCATTATATCAAGAATGATTTGTCTTATTTACAGCATATTATGTCAAATTAGGCAAAAAAGAACATATTTTCGTCTAGAAGAATGCCGTTCCTTACTAAATATGTATAAAAAAATCCATACATTAATTACATATTTCCGACGCTTTAATTTCTATAAGACTGATGAATAAATGTACAAAAATTGTCCTCCTCATTTGAACATCACAGTGTTCTTGTATACAATATATTAATATTTAACATTCTAGTTTGAAAAGCTTTAAATGAACCCTGGTCATTTATTATCCGATAATGGAATAGTTCAAAGTTTACTTACTTATGGTAGACAGCCATACACCCGCCACACCATACATCATCATGCTCTCTGCAGTACATATCCACCATCTTTCCAGGATGATTCTCACATTCTAATAAACTCACTTCTTCAATCACATCACGGTTGATATGACGACGTGCAGATTTTCCAAGAACCTTGTGGCCTTTCATTATCGGAAACTTCCGATGCTGTCCAACACATGTCGGGCAGAGATTTGAGTTGCATTCCACGCAATAGTTGATCGCCTCTACTTGAACACCGTCATGATCACATGTTGTACACAAAAATTCACCGTCGAAAGCAGTTTCCAAAGGTTTTGGACGTTGTGTAACATTAGGTTTAGCCGTTTTTCCCATTTTCAAATGTTTAAAAATGTTTTATTCGGTCTGAAAGTATGTGAACTACCCGAATTAATGTGTTGGTGACAGTCTATTTAAATGGCCTACCTCACAATAGACTCGTGACGCTAACAGTAAAGATATCCCTTTAAAAAGGTGAATTGGTGTTAGATTTCTTTAATAATTAAATGAAACAATGAGGGCAAACTGCGGAACCGTTTCTACACATAACGATCACAATTTTAAATTATAACTCAGATCAATAAATGTTCATTTTTAAACATATTAATTGCTAGCGTACTCTACGTATTGTTTACAGTTTATTGTCTCCTTTGTACTACAGTAAAAACTCAATATAAGACCAACTTTATGATCCTTGAAAACTGGTCTATTTATTGAGATGTACTTTATACTGAGTTTAATAAAAGAGCAAAACATTGAAAATTTACTTGAAAATTGTGGTCTTAATATTTAGGTGGTCTCTATGTGAGGTTTTACTGTACATGAGTTTTCAGAGCTTAAATAAAGTATGAATATCACTTCTTTTTACTACTATGATCAGTTAAACAGTTTTAAGCTATTTTGTGAGGAACCAACAGAAACATTTTAATAAACGGCCATTTGTCACTATATCAAAAACAAACGCGTGTTTTCGACCAAATGTTAATCAAATATTTATACAGACCTTGTCCTTAAAGCTATGTAGAGCTACTTCTAACAGGTACGTAATTGGTTTACGATGTTACGATGTTACCGAGAGAAAAAACCATCTCCAACATGTACATTGTAAGATAGTAAGAGGGAGCAGTGTTTTGTTAGGGACAGATATTGTTACAGCTCGATGTTCTAGAGAATAGTTCATTGTGTAAAGCAATTTGTGCCTTTAATTTAGTGTTGGTCGATGCATGCAGTATATGGGTCATTGTACACCGTTAATGTGTCATCCGACGCATTATAATGGCCATTGTACACGGTAAAAAGGTCACTGTACTCAGTATGTGGGTCACAGTACATATGTTTTTGTACTTAAAATACGGGTCAATGTACTCACAATAGTGGTCAATGTACATAATACTTGGTTTATCTGTCACTGCTATCAGTTGACTACACTAGCTGCTTTCACATATTGCCTTGCTGGTCAAAAGCATTTTTTGGTTTCACTTTAAACAAGATACACTGACAGTAAATTTCTCTTATTGTGTAGCCTGTGTGATCTTTCAGTAAAACAAACTATAAATGTATATCATGATTCAATATTTGGTTTATTAACATCAAAATACAGAAACTTCAACAACAATGAAAACAATATCAACATTTATCTAATGCAAGCTGAAAGACTTCCAATGGTCATTATCACAGTCATTCTAAATTAAAAATTAATTGTATTACCCAATAAGGTAACTTTAGTTATTCATGTAGGGGAAATTCAAACTGTATTCAGGCATAAGATTATGAGTTAAACATAAACAAAGAGGTAGATATAATTGCACACATTAATCAAATTGATTCTCATATAAAAACAAGACATACAAATTTGAGACCTGGAAGAATTACCCACCAGAATATCCATTAACTGTCCAAAGGTGTCATTGGCCTTGATGTATGAGATCAAATGTAACGTGTGTTCAAACTTCAGCAAGAGGTTCACGAAGCCCTTAGTTGCTCACACGACAGCAACAATACTACAGACTAAGCTTGATGAAAGCCATGTCACTACCCATGCAACAAACCAGCTTCAAACATCCATGAATGGTTCATAAGAAGTTTTTTCTACACTGAGCTCTAGTGCATTGTTTATTCATTAATGTTGGCAGAACTTGTTGCCAAACCGTTGTTGCTTGTTTTCTTCATATATCAATACAGTAAAACCTCACTTAAAGACCACCTCAATATTAAGAACATAATTAAGTCCATGTTCACTCTTTTGCTCTTCGTTCAACCTCAATATTCAAGGGTCCCAAGAGTGGTCGTATTATTGAGGTTTTACTGTATTTGTTCTGCTTGTAACATGGAAAACACTTTAATAATTAGAAGAGCCAATACAATATAATTTAACAAACTAAAGAAATCTAAAAATGTCATATTGGTTAAGTAAACATAACAAAGTATCACAGACTGAGGGGGAAAAAATTGCAACAAACATTATAGGTAAGAATATTTATAAAACATAAAATGTTAAAATCTGAATGATGAGGATATAAATAGTATAGTGTGTACTTAAAACGTAAAAACATTTAAAGGCAGAGCACGATTGATTTTGAATGAATAAGAAAATACAACCTTAACAGATGATTTTCTTTTTGAATTAGCCTTAACATTATATTTGTTTCAAATTTTAATTCATTAACATAAGGCAGTCACAGTAGAGGTACAGATATACATATACAGTAAAACCTCAATAATAAGACCACCTTTGGGACTCTTGAAAACTGGTATTCTTATTGAGGTGGTCTTAATATTGAGGTTAAGTAAAGAGTAAAACAATTCAATTTGACCAGAAAATGTTGGTCTTAATTTTGAGGTGGTCTTATTTTCGAGGTAGTTTTAGGTGAGGATTAACTGTATTACACCAGATCTATAAGAGCCGCAATTGTTAACTGAGATTCAGTTATTTTCAGTTAATTTGGCTTGGTTCAGTTTTCAGGTGTTTTTTTATTAATATCCAGTTCAGTTCTTAAGTATATGCCACAGTGCTCTGCATTTTAGATAAACATCAATAAGAACAGTTGACTTTTATGATGGGACATGCTGTTCTATTTCCAGCTATTGCTCTACTTTACTTAATATTAGCACATTATGTTTCACTCAACTTACCTAGTTAACAGAAGTTTATTTCAAGTTAATACTGGCCATTAAACTGCAAGTGATTGAGAATTTTATGCATGCCATGTATTTATATAACTGAACCAAATAATCAAAACTGGATAGTATTTGAAACTATACTGAACCAATGAAACTATACTGTCCAAAGCTCCAATATCTATCTTTCTGATCAGACTAATGCCATCTTGAAACACATACAAAGAGATCATTCAGTATCTGTTGTAACCTGTTTAATTCATGCCTTCAAATATTGCTGGACAATTCTATTATTTCTATCTATTGTATATTTGATCAATGGAAGGGATTGCAAAAAATAAATCATTAATACATAATTACAAACTGGTCACTCAGAGCTAGCAAATTTGGCAGAAAGGACATAATGCATATAAATCATGAGCAAATTCAGCATAACAAATTTCAGCACATACAATTTACATTCAATCTCATTCAAAAAATCAAATTTTGGTTGTTTTGTTTCGTTGTGTCAGTATAACCTTAATACCGTCTTTTGGTCGAAGTATTATATCAAATAAGGGAGATAATTCATCTCTCATCTGGGTACTCTTCACTGAGTAGTGTCTGAAAATGGTTGACAAAATAACTTTAAGTTCCAGCATCGCAAATTTTTGACCTGCAAAGAAAAAGGAAAAGTGACTTAAAACTCTATGGTGGACAAGAATGCACACTATCATTAGGAGCACAAATATAGGTAAGAAATGTTACTAAGAAATACTTGATTTTACAGTCTGCATCTTGTTAAATTAACAACACAAATTTAGACATATTTGCTTCCCTAAATTAAAGTCTAATTCATATAATGCAAATACATGATTCTTCATAATTTCATTATATTTCTTAAGATAACCATTTTCAGGGTCAAGTAACATATAAAAATAAAGTCATGTTTTAAGGAACACGATAAATCTGTCAATGGCGCTACCGGGATTTAAAGAAGTTATAGGCATCAAAATGTTTATAAAAGGACTTAATTGTTTAATTCATTTTATCAACACATTTGATAAGGATTGAAGGTGTAGTCTTTTGCCCAAAGCTATCATGTCTTTGGCCTTTAGTCCATACCTATACAGTTCCTCCCACCCACAGAGAATGGGATAAATGCAAATGGGTGTCTTGAAGTGGTATTTTCTGGTAGAAATCTGTCAGGATCAAATTTCATGGGTTCTGGATAAATATCTTTCCTTCGATGAATTGCTCCAATCACTATCAATGTAGTAGTTCCTTTAGGAAGTGAGACTCCAGCTGTAAAACATACAGTAAAACATCACTATCAATTTAGTAGTTCCTTTAGGAAGTGACACTCCAGCTGTAAAACATACAGTAAAACCTCACTATCAATGTAGTAGTTCCTTTAGGAAGTGACACTCCAGCTGTAAAACATACAGTAAAACCTCACTATCAATGTAGTAGTTCCTTTAGGAAGTGAGACTCCAGCTGTAAAACATACAGTAAAACCTCACTATCAATGTAGTAGTTCCTTTAGGAAGTGACACTCCAGCTGTAAAACATACAGTAAAACATCACTATCAATGTAGTAGTTCCTTTAGGAAGTGACACTCCAGCTGTAAAACATACAGTAAAACATCACTATCAATGTAGTAGTTCCTTTAGGAAGTGACACTCCAGCTGTAAAACATACAGTAAAACCTCACTATCAATGTAGTAGTTCCTTTAGGAAGTGACACTCCAGCTGTAAAACATACAGTAAAACCTCACTATCAATGTAGTAGTTCCTTTAGGAAGTGACACTCCAGCTGTAAAACATACAGTAAAACCTCACTATCAATGTAGTAGTTCCTTTAGGAAGTGACACTCCAGCTGTAAAACATACAGTAAAACCTCACTATCAATGTAGTAGTTCCTTTAGGAAGTGAGACTCCAGCTGTAAAACATACAGTAAAACCTCACTATCAATGTAGTAGTTCCTTTAGGAAGTGACACTCCAGCTGTAAAACATACAGTAAAACATCACTATCAATGTAGTAGTTCCTTTAGGAAGTGACACTCCAGCTGTAAAACATACAGTAAAACATCACTATCAATGTAGTAGTTCCTTTAGGAAGTGACACTCCAGCTGTAAAACATACAGTAAAACCTCACTATCAATGTAGTAGTTCCTTTAGGAAGTGACACTCCAGCTGTAAAACATACAGTAAAACATCACTATCAATGTAGTAGTTCCTTTAGGAAGTGACACTCCAGCTGTAAAACATACAGTAAAACCTCACTATCAATGTAGTAGTTCCTTTAGGAAGTGACACTCCAGCTGTAAAACATACAGTAAAACCTCACTATCAATGTAGTAGTTCCTTTAGGAAGTGACACTCCAGCTGTAAAACATACAGTAAAACATCACTATCAATGTAGTAGTTCCTTTAGGAAGTGACACTCCAGCTGTAAAACATACAGTAAAACCTCACTATCAATGTAGTAGTTCCTTTAGGAAGTGACACTCCAGCTGTAAAACATACAGTAAAACCTCACTATCAATGTAGTAGTTCCTTTAGGAAGTGAGACTCCAGCTGTAAAACATACAGTAAAACCTCACTATCAATGTAGTAGTTCCTTTAGGAAGTGAGACTCCAGCTGTAAAACATACAGCAAAACCTCACCTCACAACCACCTCAATAATAAGACCATCCCAAAGTTAAGAACACAATTTTCAAGTCCATTTTCACAGTTTTGCTCTTTATTCAACCTAAATATTAAGACCACTTCAAAAATAAGATCAGTTTTCGAGGGTCCCAAAGGTCGTCTTATTATTGAGGTTATACTGTATATGAAAAGTGTATTTGGCAGATTAAAACAAATAAGCAAACATGTACATCAGAGGATTTGTATTGTTCAATAGCAAAAAAAACAATGTCAAGATAATTCTGGGTCCTATACTTTTGGAGATACGCGCCACACAAGATTGCATACTGTGTAGGCTATTTTTAACTAAGTCAAGGGCCATAACGTTTCACTTACTCAGCACAGTCAAACATGAAACCCCAGTTGCACAACTACACATGCTTGTGAACATTCCTGTAAAGTTTAATGATTCTGACTCATGTACTTTTTGAGATATGCGCCACACAAAATTGCATACTCTGTAGGCTCTATTTTAACTAAGTCAAGGGCAATAACTTTGCACTTACTCGGCAAAGCCAATCATGAAACCCCAGGTGCACAACCAACTACAAAGGCTGGTGATCATTCCTGTAAAGATTTATGACTCTGGCTGGTATTTGTTTGGAGATATGAGTGACACAAGATTTTGTGAAGGACGGACAGACAGACAGATGGACAAGGGCAAAACTTTATAGCCCACCTCTTTGAAAGTGGGGGCATAAAAAATGGTCCGTGAAAATACAATTTCATTAAAAAGGTGGTCTTAATTTCGAGATGTATCACTGTAAAATAAATCACATTAATTTCATGCTTTCTGACGGTTTACCACAGAATAACGGTGGATTATCATCCGATAATTCACATTGAAATTATCAAAGTGATAATGATGTCATGTAAAATATAAAGGCATTCAACATGGTATTTGATGTAATAAACAGGCAAACAAATATAAAAAAATACCAAAATGTAGCTTGAAATAAATAGAATATATTGTATTTTCTGTGTACGATTATTTCACCTCATGACCATCTGACTTAAATTTTCCCACGTGGCTACAACACTTGTAAAAATATTCCGTTGGCTGTTCACTCGATGAAATATCTTTTGATCTTTACACCGGAACACACAAATATCCTCCATGTATACATATGCTAGCAGACACATTGAATAACCACATTTCATACTCAGTATTCAATTTGTTGTATAACAAACATGATTTCAACAACTGGATGTACATGTATACAGTTAAGTACTCTACAAAATAAATACCTATTTTTGTATCTTCAGTCAAACTTCTACCAAACATTAACACAGATGGAAATATCCGGAGAGATTCCTGAAAATATTAATGAAAACGTCATTACAAAAATCAAGAGTATCTAATATAATTATATTGTAAGACATTAAAGAAAATGATAAATACATAGATTGTTAACAGTTAATTTTACAAGGATAATGTAACTAGTAACCTAAGACAAATACTCAGCACATGCACTACAAAGTAAAGTGTTTATTTATTATAGCGTCACCCCTATTTAAAGGGCCAGCCATTTCTGACTTATAAGACACCTACTTTATGAGCACATTTACTTCCCGATTCCTATCCTTTTAATGCCAGGCATCCAGCAAGTACGCCCACAATAACCATAATTTAACTAACTACAGCTCACCAACCAGCCATATCAGAACGGACCCGAACCGAGATTCGAACATTCGACCTCCTGCTTCCAAAGCGGATGCCTTTACCACTCGGCCACTGACATTGTGTTTGATTTCATTGATGTTTAAACTCCTTTCAATGTAATAGTTCAATAAATGTTTTTTATATTTTCATATTTTCTCCAGTTATATGCCGATACTCTTATCATACCTTAATACAGCATTCCAGATATTTCATCTCTTTCAAATCATCCATAGTAGCGTCCCTATCACTGTTACCTGAAATATACAGAGTTCATCACTAAAACTATTGATTTAAGACGATTCATTAAAATTGTAAGGGTACTGAAGCATTTGGTAAATAATGTATCTCAGAATGTAAATCAAAGAGGACCTTCACTTTGAATGATATCTAGCTTAAAGGTACATAGATTTATTGATTTGACAAAATATGCTTAGTCATAAATATGAGAAAACTTGTAGTACTTGTCTTTATGCAGATGTACTTTGTTAACACTGCATTGTCAATTTGCTTACAAGATTCACAAAACGTCAAATCCAAGTATTTATACAGCATGACCTACATGTCGAGTTAGCGCTACCATAGGAAATACCTGTATCGGACTCGTGCTTTGCAGTTTCAGGAAAAGTGTAAGAATAGTTACAATGCAATGTTTAGAGTATGTCTTTAAAAAAACATACCAATTTCTCAAAAAATAATCCTTATCATATTGTATCAGAAAATAAGACTATTTACCTTTTTATATCAAGACTAAATTTCTTAAAATATGACACACGAACTAATGCTAGGCTCAACAACTGGGTATGTGTGCTTAAGTAATTTCAAATGACCCATCAACAACTTTCAGCCATACACAGAGCCAGTGTCTTTTTGTACCAGATGTAGTGAAGCCACTCTGTTACTTTATATAACAGACACATGACATGATATCACACCTAGACACATAAACCTGATGCTGGACACTAGAGAAACCAGTCATAGCACTACCATGCATTGCCATACATAGACAATGAAGCTACCATAACCCTTTTAACAACTTAGGTATGTCATGACAATGGATCAAACCCAATCTGAATGTTCAACCACTTAGCTAACTGATCAGTTACCTAGCAACTAGACTATTATTTGTCATGACAAGTTAGATTTGGAGTATCAGTAGTTCATTGTTTATTTGTAAGTTTTTTGTCTCCAAACCTTATTCTAAGAAAACTTTATTTTTTTTCCAAATATAAAAAATTTGGTAAATAACAATTCACTGCCTGATAATGATGAAATATGCCTATGAAATTGAATTACAGCAGCACGTCAGTTAAAGTACAATTTGATTTCAATTCTCACCAAATATAGAATCCAGCTCCTGATGGATTTTACTTTGTACATCTTGTTCAGCTCCAATCAGATGTAAGGACCAGTTGGAAGCCATTGCTGTTGTATCATGCCCCTGGTGATAAAGTTATACATCTTCATTACCAAGTAACCCCATTTTTTTTCAATTCCATCAAAATAACAGGATAGTTTATGTATATTTATGAGACAGTAGTTGCAATAAATAAAAACTTTATAGTGCCAACTAGTAAAATAAGACACATAATTCGTTCTTCAGATAATAACACAGCAACAATTTGATTTATTTTGTAATTGTATTCATTGTGACAAAGTATACACTGAATCAAGATAACAATAATAATGACCTACCCACAAGTAGGATTTATACCGAAAAACAGTAATGATATACTGGAAAACTAGAAAAGATGTCGCGCATTTTAAGTTAGCAGCTTACACCGTTGGTGAAATATTGTATCAGCGAAAGAAAATTGGTTTACAGTACCCATTGTATACATAGTTCCCACATCAACAATATTTACCTCCCTTGTTCTTAACTGTCGACCATTTTACTAGGCAAATCTGATAAGCCCTTATAGGAGTAATTTCCAAATATGTGATAATTGAGAAAATACCAAGAGAATTTGCATGTGACAACCACTTTTTCTTCAACTTACTGAGCCAAATGCCCACATGAGCATAATGAATAAGTTATTTTTTACATATCAGATTAGTTTATCATTAGTTTACATTATATTCCCCATAAACTTTAAGGAAGTTTGCCTATCAAAATGGCTGACAATTCAGAACAAGGGAGGTAAATATTGTAGATGTGAGAACTATATATTGTACATTGAACAAATATAGCATATTCACGATAATAAACTGAAAGCTTGTAATACCTCAAACATAAATGTGTCCACTTCCTCCCTTATATCAGAGAATGAAAGTTTTGTGCCATCTGCTGATTCACATAGTAACATATCAAGAAATGCCAGTCTCGGTTTTTTACCAAGAAATCCACCACCATCCTGTTCATCCAATAGATCTTGCATAGTTGTCGTGTTGTCATGGGACTTTGAAAATTCTGCTTGTCTTTCTCTTATAACCTACAATAAAAATAACCATGCTAATACTATGAAAAAAAAACAAGACAATACCTTTTTGTCCAAGTTTGCTACTTATATACCAAGTTTGATCTGGTGGGAAAGGTCCAGGGGAGAAACGTCTTGGGTGAGAAAAACCTAGATATCCGGTAATACTGAATGGGTAGACAATAAACAATCCATAACAAAGTCTCCATACAGTCTAAAAACTAAGCTTTTTTTTAAATTTTTATAAGGGTGGTCTAATTATTGAGGTTTTACTGTATTTCCTGACTGTCTACACGACACACAACATATCACTCGAACATCAAACTGGATGTTGTAGACTCGAACCCTATGAGTGGGGTAAGTTCTTAATGACCAGTTTGCTACAGATAAGCATTCAAGGTCATTTTTCCCTCACTTTGGATTCAAGAGGGAAGTTATATGTTCTTGTGGAGGAATTGCTTCACAAAGATTGATAACACAGGAACACTGGTTATGTCAACAGATACAAGATCATGGTTCCCAAAAAAAATGCAAGTACTTTTCAAGCACTTTTCCCCCATTTTCAGGGACTAAAAAGGTTGATTTTTTTGTATTGAGAAGAAGAGATCCAGTGTATTTTTCAAGTTTCTAGATGACCATTACTTCAGCATTGATAAAATTACACAGTGTGAGAAATGCTTTAAGAGGGCATAAAACCAAAAAAGCTCTGTCAATATTTCGCATTTTTTCATCATTGTTGGTTTGTTTGTTATTTTTTTGTCTTTTTTCTATTCGCAGCAGAAGAATTCAAGAGCAATTTACCAAATTTCATTCATTTTTTTCAAAATTCAAGGACTTTTCAAGGAGTTTTTGGCTGTTACAAATTCAAGTAGTTTTCAAGGAGTAGGCATCAAATTCAAGGACTTTTCAAGACCTGTGCGAACTTTGAAGATACATAACTGAGGAAGTGTTGAAAAATGACATAAAACACCTACACAGCACACACTATATCATACCTGTTCTGTGAATCCATGAAGTACAGATAAACCAGCCTTATACTGTTTTCCTGGACCAAATAGATTAAACAAGAATGTCGGCCAGAACCACGGAGATCTCACCCTCATTATTGTATACTCTGATACTCTGCAATAAAATACAAGGTCAAGTTGTATGAGAAAGTGCAACAGTTAATCAACACTGAACAATTGAGATTCTCCTGCAGTCTCTGCAATCTCTGAATATGGTGACAGTACAGGTAGGAAACCCAGGCAGCAGTCATCTAGTGGGAATAATGTAGGCTAAAAGAATGTGTAGTAAAAATCATGTAAATGTTTAAATTAAACTAACGAATAAACTAAACCAATCATTCACTTCAAAATTCTTCGGTAAATGTTTAGATTGTGCTTCCTACAATTGTCCCTGCATAGATAGGTGGTGGTGTCTTATCCTTGTAGTTTCAATGTTATCATCATCAACTAGAGGCTAGAGCTATCACAGAAGGTAATCATTACACCCGCAATTCAGTCAGCCATTTTGAATGTAATCAGTAAAAATTTCATGTTACGTACTACAACTAATCACATTGATTATTTGTGTGAAGTTTCATGAAAATCCTCTAACACGAAGAAGAAGTTCCTTCCACAAGTTTTGAGAAAATCCAAGATGGTTGCAATTTGGTCATCTTGAATGTGATTGTGAAAAATCATGTCACACACTATAACTTATCATATTAATTGAAGAACTTATGTCAAGCACTTCGATTCATCACATAGATTATTTGAGTGAAGTTTAATAAAACTTCTCAAAAAACTGTTGAAGTAAATGTAGTTCACTCCATAAGATTTTGAGAAAATCCAAGATGGCCATCTTCAATGTGTTCAGAAAAAAACATGTCGCGCACTACAACTCATCATGCAGAATATTTGTGTGAAGTTTCAAGAAAATCATCCATAAGCTATAGAAGTAGTTTGCTCCACAATGAGATTTTCTCTCATTTTCTATCATTAAAGGGTGATAACTCTGTCAACTATGCACAACTAGACTTAGTACAAATCATTTGTGAGAACTTCCATCGAAATACAGCCTGTGGTAGACTCATGACAAGCTGTGACATGATGTGACGTAACAGGACAACATGCATGATTCCTATATAGCCCCCACCTCACTTTGTGAAGCAGAATTATAAAACCAACATATATGCTAGACTAGTGCTAGTATTCAGTCAAATAGCCGTTGACTAAAAAAAACTACAATCAGGCTACTAAAATTTTCCAAAATTGTCTCAAAATCAATTTCATAATGAAATTGTGAAAGTTAATCAAATTCAATACTCATTTATCACATCTGGCTGCCAACTTAAGAAAACTAGTGTCAGCCTATGAAGGGTTGTGCACAGATGTACTCACTTGTGTACAGCTTGTACATACTCTATATACAGATGTACTCACTTGTGTACAGCTTGTACATACTCTATATACAGATGTACTCACTTGTGTACAGCTTGTACATACTCTATATACAGATGTACTCACTTGTGTACAGCTTGTACATACTCTATATACAGATGTACTCACTTGTGTACAGCTTGTACATACTCTATATACAGATGTACTCACTTGTGTACAGCTTGTACATACTCTATATACAGATGTACTCACTTGTGTACAGCTTGTACATACTCTATATAAAGATGTACTCACTTGTGTACAGTTTGTACATACTCTATATACAGATGTACTCACTTGTATACAGATGTACTCACTTGTGTACAGCTTGTACATACTCAGAGTTACCATCTTGTTGAGCATTTACATTTCTACCCATGGCTGTTTCTGAAAACAAGGAACAAATAAACAAATATCACTGACAGATGAATAACGCTTATATAAAGTTAATTTACATAATGGACATTTGTAGTCCAACTTTATGTCATGCTTTACAAAAATTACATACATGAATATCTTTGTCATTTCTAGTCATTGTTATTCATTTTGATGTAGTTATTTTTTCTTTGAAAATAAAATGTCTGGCATGATTCCATGGCCTTTCCAACTCACACTGTGTTGTTTTGTCTTTTTGGTTCATGACATAAAACTGCAGAGGCAGAGAGCCACAAATATAAAGTTAATTTACAAAATAAGGTCAGATTCATTGTATCAAGATATTGCAGGCAATGCAAAGGTGTGTTTAATAGCTAATTAGGGAAATACATTAATTCATGACATTCGCAAGGTTAGAATTGTAGTTATGTTTGACTATTTTTTTCTAGAAAATGGAAGGCTAGATGAGTCCACATGAATATTTAAGTACAGAAAAGCATAACTTAACTCACTATATATGAAATGACAAAATACTTAATTCAATAAAGAAACAGTTGTCCAATATATTAGATATATAGGCATCTTGGTATAACAGCATTAACATGAATGTTTACATACCACAGATAATATCCAAAGCACACATTGTAATATCCGGACAGACATCAATTACAGTTCTGCCATCTGCTAATGGCTTCCATTTCTCAATCAAAATTTTAGATTGGTCATTAAATACATCAACAAAGTCATGGAGTATTTTAAAATGAAATGTTGGTGTGAGCAGCTTCCGTCTTGTCTTCCATTTCTCTCCAGTGCTGGAAAATAACAATATAGTTGTAGAAATTGAACAAAAATATAGTCACATCAAATAATGATTTTAAAAATTGTAACTTACATCCAGATTCACATCAAATGTGTCCAAAGGGCTATAACTCTGCCAAACATAATCTGATAAAAAAATGCTGAACTTATGCTCAACTAGGCTTACTACCAATAACTCACTTGAAGTTTCATTGAAATCCAACCACTGGTTTAATAGAACAAGCGCAGACAAACTTTGTCATCCAGACAGACGGACATCCAGATATACAGCACAACATCACTAAGTCTCCCCACCCCCACAATGTGGGGACGAGATCTAATAATACACAAAATATTATGTTGGTATACTGGAGGTGAACGTAGTTGACTAAATATTAACATTCTTTAAGAATAAATTCATACCTTGTAAGGAGACCTGTACCCAACCAAGGTTGCATGAACTCATAATCAATGGATTTATCCATATGTTTTGAGCTGTTCACAAGTTGCTAGAATGATTATAAAAACGTATAAAAGTCAATATCTTATACATAATTTTTCATACAACAATAATTGATATATATTAACATTTCTTGCTATGAACTTGTCACATGTCTTTTTCATGACACAATAATAACAGATGAACAGATATAAACCTTTACAAAAGTAACATGTATCTGTTACTTCTGTAGGAAGCATAGAGTTTGCAATTCCATCTAATACTGAGTCAAAGCACCACTAGAGCTGCAAGTACTTCCAGTCATTCCTGATCAGTAAATTTCAAATGTTTAATCAGTAAAGAAAATCATATCACAACATAAATATGATGATATATCTTAATACAGTAAAACTTCAATAATAAGACCACCCTTTGGACCCTTGAAAACAGGTCTTCTTGTTGATGTGGTCTTAATATTGAGGTTGAATAATGAGTGAAAAAATAAATGGACTTGCAGATTGTGTTCTTAACTTTTAAGTGGTCTTATTATTGAGGTGGTCTTTTAGTGAGGATTTACTGTATATCTAATTAAATAGATGAAGATGCTACTCTACCTCTGCTTCCCGTGGACAACATACCAACACAAAAGGATGTGAACCAATCAACAATCTGAATGCTGGTAAGTGGGAATATCTCTCTATAAACTCAAAGAATTGTTTCGTAAATTCTGGAAAGATATTTTGCAATAAATATATCACCAATATTAGCTATGCAGCCGTAAATATTGTGTTTGAATGTAAATTATGTATACTTCCTGTATAATTTATTAAGAAGACAACGAACAAAAATATACAAAAAATAAAACCAGCATAAAAAGTGTGTGAAATGTATCAAGGCACATATTATATTTTTTAACTTTATCTAATAAATTGTTTTCATATCAACACTGAAGTAAATCAAGGGTACATGCATCCTATTTGGGAATTGAATTTGATAACACTAGTAAAGTGCTCTTGCCAACTAACCCAACGCCACTACTCTCCTCCTCCTTCTGGCTACCACCACCGAAGTAAATCGAGGAAAAAGTGTGCCCAAAATGGGACTCGAACCATGTATATACTACCCCTAAAACACCAGTACAGCGCTCAATCCTCTGAGTTAACTGGGCGGCCATCTTACCCTACACCACTACAACACAATAACCAGACCAAAGGACAGTATTTATAAGAGCAGCATTAATTAAAGGTTTCCATTTGAAAACAGGAGCCCAAAACCATACTTTTTGAAAAGTTGCAGTCCTTCAATGAAATTTCAAAGAAATTTTGACAGAAACAGGAGTTCCTGGGAAAAAATAGATTTCAAAAAGATTAATTAGGCATCTTATAAATGAAAAATCTATGCAAGTAGAAAGAGACAATCCCTGGTCCTAGTTACGACTTACAGACTGGTGAGGTCAAGTTAAGACTGTATACCTACCTAGTGGTGATCTACTCAGCTGATGAACATTCCCAAGAATGGGCAAAGATTTTGGTCCACCCAGTTGGTCCACATTTGCCCTTACTTTCTCTGCACGATATAAAAAGTAGGAAAATAAACAAATTAGTATAGATACAAAGACCAGTGTCACAACCACCATTTTGAACAAAATCACGTGACATCCTATGGCGAAATATGAAGGGAAGTAACTGCTAAGGCAGATTTAGTAAACTTTTTTCTCATCGCTTCTCTCCCCTTATACATGTATATATATACGTTTTCCAGACTAATTTGGCCGACAACGCGGAAGGTTTCGGAGGTGGATCCACACGAAGCGTTACCAATATCAAACTTTAGTAAACGCATCTGGTCATTTGTGTTAAACATTACAGGGATATATTATATCATCATATATTTTAAGTTCAGTGAAGTTGGCGCGGCAATCATGCGTAATGCCGACCAGATCGAATACAGAGCCAGCACTGACATCGTTATTCGACTTATATTTTTTAATACATATCTTAAATCGGAGCTGACTCGTTATTCGACTCCAGATATGCATTCGCCGCGGACCCGTTTCGAATGTTGATGTCAGTGCTAGCTCTGGGTTCGATTTAAGATATGTAGGCCTACACTGTATTCAAAAATATAAGTGAAATAACGATGTCTGTGCTGGCTTTGTATTCAATCTGGGTCGGTATTCAATGCTGATATACGATGTACGATTGCCGCGCCAACTTCACTCAACCTTTTACTATATTTTATCCATTTAACGAAAGAGAGCTATCAATAATCCCAGTTTATACGGTGAAATGGTAAACATGGTTATAGTTCTTTGCAAGTGGAAACAACCGAGAGATGGAGATTGCAAGTTCACATGAATTAATAACACACTACAAATATCATACTGAAACTAGATTACAACCTACAGACATGAGGAGAGTGACAACTTAGAATTTTAGAAGCCTTCTAAAGAAGTCCTATATAGTAGGCCTAATGTACATATATAGACCAATCTTTTACATTCGTTAAGGTGACAAATCCGACATAAATCACGTGACTCTTTATGACTTTCGTAATATTTGAATCCATTTTGTCTTAGGAATCAATATTCGTCACAAAACCATTGATAGAACTTGTTGACAAAGTGTCAATGATTATAACATCTCCAACCTAAAATTTAAAACAATATCTCAGAACATATAGCCCTATATAAGATAACATTAAGTATAAAATAGTTAAATGCTCAATTCATCCACTGAGTGTTTACATGATGTTCAGCTGTGCATTGCTAAATTATCATCTACCGTTTTCCAAATGCAATGTGACATTAATTGAAGTTAGATGTCTGCGTACGGTACTTACCATGTTTATTCACGTTTGTCTTGGATGGCTGATACGTCATCCTAAGACATTTCTTAAGCTGCGGATGAATACACGGCAAACCATCACCATTCGTATAAATGGTGTATGTAAATGGATTGCTAAATATTATAACAAAAATACAGTGAGACAGCCATACATGTACACACGTGTACTGACGTACGACCGCCATACATGTACACACGTGTACTGACGTACGACAGCCATACATGTACACACGTGTACTGACGTACGGCCGCCATACATGTACACACGTGTACTGACGTACGACCGCCATACATGTACACACGTGTACTGACGTACGACCGCCATACATGTACACACGTGTACTGACGTACGACAGCCATACATGTACACACGTGTACTGACGTACGACAGCCATACATGTACACACGTGTACTGACGTACGACCGCCATACATGTACACACGTGTACTGACGTACGACCGCCATACATGTACACACGTGTACTGACGTACGACTGCAATACATGTACACACGTGTACTGACGTACGACTGAAATTTAAAACGCGTTTAGAGATAAAGAAAAGTTTAATACGAAAAATTGTATTAAAATGTTGGACAGAGGGGTAAGGGGATAACAACTCAATGTAAAAGTCAGATTCACCGTGTCTCCAGGACTTCTGTGGCTACACTTAATTTGACTCTTGAGTCGCCGATGAACAAGATACAAACAACGCATAGAAACGCAATGTATTCGGGCTGAGATAAAGCAGGGACCGCATACGTTATAGTGTGTTCCAGGATAAATGAATAAAAATACAGGTACGTATTTCAAATGCAATGATTGATTCAAAATGTGGCAGAAATGTTCATTATGCAAGATGATCCGATTGATCAACAAGCACAGGAGATAGACGACCCTGGAGGCGGTTACGGTGTTGTATGGTGTATTTTACACCTTTAAGGCCTTGGAATAGTATCGATTTATTTGTTTACTCTGAAACCGCTATATCCTGGCGCCACGACATTGCAGCACCATTAGTTGCAGCACCATTAGATTAAATTACAATGAATTGTGCATTACTTTAATGTTCATCTTAATGGATCAGAATGGAACGGGTATTGTAATATTTTCGAAATCAGATAGGCTTATGCGAATCATTAATATATATGTACATATCTGCATCTGCTAATGTACATTTAGAATTTTGCACACACAAACAGGTCTTAAAAGCACCACTTAATAAAGAATATGGAGCTATTTGCGGACTGGCTTGTTCCTAGAAGTATTCGCATTCCATGCGTCGTTTGCGAATAGTTTACAAGCGATTGTCGGCGCTCTCTCACAACCTCAAAATATGAAGAACTCAAAGATGTTGATGATGATCTCGCTGACATTATTCGTGATCCGTGTAGCTACTTTGAAGTGGGGTAAGAGAAAGGAAGAATGTATTGTAGAATCGAGGTTTCAAATTGCCGAAACCATTGGTGCTGACAGTATTTTTGAATGTTTGGTAAAGTGTGAGATGACGACTGATTGTGAATCTATCTCATGGTATCGAGACAATACTACATGTTTGCTGTTCGATAGGAACGTTTTGGAAGACAGTCGTACAGCATACATTAAGTGGATCGTGCTGGAAAACTGGACAACGTACGCCAGAGTCAAATACCCAGGTATGTAGGTGATTATATGTTTTGCGGCTATCACATTATTTTTGAAAATATCAAATACAGTAACGTTAGCGTGCAGTACTGAAATAAATCAATCAGTTATAATAAATGATCAAAATATTTTCCATAAAATAAGAAAATATAAGATAAAATTTACGTAACGTAACATAAGCTCACAGGTTTTGGACCGACTTAAATCGACAGCTTTCTTATTAAAATCAATTACATGTATAGCTTTAATTTTGTAATTGAAACTGCCTTCTTGTCTCCCTTAAACCATTAGCTTTGGTGTAATTGAAACTGCCTTCTTGTCTCCCTTAAACCATTAGCTTTGGTGTAATTGAAACTGCCTTCTTGTCTCTTTTAAACCATTAGCTTTGGTGTAATTGAAACTGCCTTCTTGTCTCCCTTAAACCATTAGCTTTGGTGTAATTGAAACTGCCTTCTTGTCTCCCTTAAACCATTAGCTTTGGTGTAATTGAAACTGCATTCTTGTCTCCCTTAAACCATTAGCTTTGGTGAATATTAAGGCTACCACCATTCACACAGTGATAGTGTTGTACATAAATACACACAATTGTTTAAGTGTTGGCGAGTCATTGTATGCTCATTAGACTTAGTTATTGGTCAGAATGATATTCTAGATGACGTACATGTATGTATTGGTATGAAACTATGTTTGTATAAGAAGTATATATGATAACATAAAATCTCGTGTTAAATATAATAATATGCTTAGTGACGATTTTTCCTGTATGTATTTGTTAAGCCCCCTTTACACACACGGAGATCTTTGGGCGACCATTGAGCGATCCAAAATTGGTCCGATCTCTCGACGATCTCTCTAAGCCCCGAAACAGTCGTTTCTGTGTAAATGCTTGGGAGATCCGTGTGGGCTCGTTGTGCGATCAAAATGCAAACGTTTGCCAACTTTCATGGCGATCTATAGAGATCTTGGAGCGACCTTGGTGCTCATTGAGGGCTTATTTAGCGCTCATTGAAAGACCCTTGATAGATCAATGGATACTAAGCCTCATGCAGCGATCACTGGGAGATTGCTGAGCGCTTGTTTTGCGACAAAGAAAGATCACAGGGAGATCTACGTAGATCGTTGAGAGATCAGGTGCGACCAAGAGAGATCACTGAGAGACCAGAAGAGATCGCTGAGGGATCATATAGCGTTACTTGGGCGACGAAGGAGATTGCTGAGCAGTTCTTAGGTTTCAGGGAGCCTCTGGGTATATATGAGAGGTTTGTGGTGCTCCTCCATCAGTCTCCGACAAACTGTTGAAGAGAGTCCAAGATTAACAACCAAGTGTTGATACGTGGTGCCATCCTACTAGGTCACCAAGCAATTATACAGAACCAGATGGCCATTGCTGTCGTCCAAATGAGGAGGCAGAGGCGCAGAAGAAGGAGGCCGATAATCTGGTTGGAGCCAGGCGCGTAGCTGCCTATACGCGAGTAGGCGGCTGAATCCACATGATTCTGACAAAATGCACCAGATTGCACCATTGTTTTCAATATTTTCCGGGGGGCCATGCCCCCGGACCCCCTAGCACAATGATGAATCCACATGAATAGAGGGCTAGCTACGCCCCTGGGAACGCCTCTGGTTGACACGAGAAAGAAGATTACAGTTGTGGGACTACATTCAACTGAAGCAAGAACTGAGGCTGGAAGACGAGGAAACCTTCTTCAACTACCTGCACATGGAGCAAAGGGTTGGACCTAGGATCACCAAGGCTAATACCAATTGGAGAGAAAGTCTCGAACCAGGTTTAAAGTTACCTGTGACCCTCAGGTACCTTGCTGCAGGTGAAAAGTATACTACGCTCTAGTACTCGCATCGTGTGTCACAGTCCACCATCTCCCTGTTTGTGCCAGAAGTGTGCCAAGCCATCCGAGATGAATACAAGGATGAAGTCATGAAATGTCCTAATTCACCTCAAGCGTGGCAGCCTATTGCAGATGGATTTAAGACCAGGTGGAATGTGCCTCATGCATGTGGTGCCCTGGATGGAAAGCATTTGGCTTTCAGATGCCCTCGTAACTCAGGCAGCCAATATCCTAATTACAAAGGCTTTTTCGCAGTCTTAGTAACGCCTTAGTAGATGCTAATTACAAGTTCTTGTGGACGGCTCGGTGGCTTCGGTGCAATGTCGGACTCACAGATCTTCAATAAATCTGAGCTGAAGCAGTGCCTTGTTTATGGAACCACAAACTTCCCAGATCCAAACCCGCTGCCCAATGACGACTGTGACACCCCATATTTCATCCTCTTTCACTCCGGACCTACCTGATGAAGCCCTACTCCATCAAAGGGCTAACCAGAGAGCAGCGCATATACAACTACTGTCTCTCACGTGGTCGTCGGGTGTTGAAAGGTTAGTTATTCAGAAGATCTAATAGTTCTTGTGCTCTTCAGCAAGTTTAGAGACAGAATGAAAAATAGGGAGTTTAGCACCCGTATATATAGCCCCCGATGCCGCGCTTCCCATCGCCGTGGCAATCTCTCCCGAACCTCTCAATGGACGCTCAACTATCTCTCAAGTGGAAATTGATCTTCCAATGGCCTCTCAGCGGTCTCCACCGAGGTCTTTCAATGAATTTCATTTCATTCATAAAGCTGTAAACGTCGAAAGAGCATACATTATACTCAATATTGTAAACGTATCGTGAACGTAAAACGATGTACTCAAAATATTTTGTGTATGACATTCTTGGCAGATTCGATTTGTCACACTTCATAGATTTTTTTAAATAATTAAATACTGGATGAAAATTCTATCAAGCAGTGATACTAAATACTGTAAAATCGCATATAACATGTTGAGATCAGATGCCAATATTATCATAATACAGTTTCATGGGTAACATTAGTACGCAACCTTCTGTCCACTCAAGCTTTCTACGACGTTTGGCTCGCCCAACATGGCGGCAATACTGACATTTTGTTCAGTATTTTCAAGCAGCGTCTAAGAGACACACGTATCCAAAACAGACATGAACGTTTAGAAAATTCCAGTAGATCTTTTTTCTTTAGATCTATTATTAACTTGTGTTAACATAAGTAAATTTAAAATTGCTATGACAAGGTTGATTGTTTCTTCGCATAATTTGAAAATAGAATCTGGCCACCTAGAAGCCTCCCTTTAGACGAGAGAAAATGTTTAATTTGCAATGAAATTGAAGATGAATATCACTTTATACTAGATTGTTCGTTGTATGTAAATCTAAGACAACAATATATCAAAAAACATTATTGGGCACTACCCAGCATGTTTGAACTTAAGCAGTAATTTGAATGTACAAATGAAACTATTATAAAAAACCTATGTGTATACATATATACTGCTTTTCAGCTTCGCAATTCCTTAATGAAAAATACCTCAAGCATGTATACATAACGTATGATATGTTAATTGGATATTGATTATGTGATATGTTGTTTATTTGCACTTATAAGGCCTATGTCTGTCTTGGCTTTAATATATCATTATGCATCTGCTATATACTATGTTTGTCTAACAATACGACTGTGTTACACCTTCTCCGCATAAAAGTCTCATCTTAACTGAATTATTATTGTACAACTAACATTATCAGTAGCCATGTTAAATTGTGTTGCCATATTGTTTTGTAGTACACCTGTTGTCACCTGTTACTAACATCATACAATTCTGTACGTGCGTTTTATGTGTATACATCGGCCTCAATTTAAAAAAAAAATAGTATACAAAATACTGTCCACAACGTTCATACAATCGTCATATCGTGTATTTTATGTCTTCTGTGGTGTTGTTTTGAATACACCTGAGTATAAAATATCAATTAAAACGATAATTAGCTACATTACTACTCATTATATTTATTTATGTATTTGAATGTGTCGTAATATGGTTTTGAATTAGACCCATAGTCACCTGTTGTCAACGTCTGTATATATGTGTGTATGTATTGTATTTTCACATGGGCCTACTGAAATTAAAAATAAACTTCTATAATATGTGTATTCTATATATAATTTGATGATCCAGACAATACACATAAATTCCCAACTTGGACCTGTAAGTTACTGTCACAAATTTCGAGCATGACACACTTTCATTTCAATTTTTAATTGTCTTTGAGGTCAAATGGTTTCGGCTTTACGGGTGTAAATATCTGTAAGCACTTTACTGCAGACTGTGAAATGCCCCTTTTAGTACAAATGTGGGTCAAACTCTCACATTATGCTTTAAGTGTTTAAATATATTCATTCAGAAAAAGTCCCGTCCGTAGTTCAAGTGATGAATGAGACTTAGGCCTATTTCTTTTGGGACGTTCAGAGGAATACCATATTTGTGAATATAGATAAATGTTTTAAAAACATCGTGAACAGCCTCTGTCAAAATGTCATATTTTACCAATATGATGCCAATAACCGAAAGCCCTGTGGAAAAAATATCTATGTGTCTATGGCATTGCTTTAACTGAAGAAAATGCCAATGCAACATCCGATGAACTATTTCCAACCTCTTCTTTAATGAGGTCATTTTCAGAAAACGTCACATGTGACGTCACCATTACTGACAGTAAGCGATATTTGCCCCATATGGCACTATGAAAACAAAGTGATCATGTAATAGTTAGTAGATTTTACTTAATATCTACTAACTGACTTAGAATGTAACCTACATTTTGATTCGCCGATACGCATGCAAATTTCAACGCGCAATCTGGAACATGTGTTTAGTGATATGGTAACGCTCACACAGATTCGCAGTAGGCGGAGCTTAAAAAGCCCGCGAAAAGTCGAAATTCTTAATGAATAAGCGTAGTACTTAACGGGAGCCGTTCTGTCATTTCATTGGCTGAAAATGTAGGTTGTATTCTAAGTAATAGTTAGTAGATTTTAAGTAAACTCTTATTGATTAAGAAGGGGTGGAGCGAGCGTAGCGAGCGAGCCCTCTTCTTAACCAATAAGATTTTACTTAATATCTACTAACTGACTTAGAATGTAACCTACATTTTGATCGGCCGTAATTCGTAATGAATGTGCGTAGTACTTAACGGGAGCCGTTCTGTCATTTCATTGGCTGAAAATGTAGGTTGTATTCTAAATGGAGTAAATATTGTTTCCTGCTTGCAAATAGTGTCATCACATGTTGCGTTTTCTTGAAATGACGTCACTTACAGAAGAGGTCGTAAATCCCATAGCAGCTTTCATAGATGCATTTTGTCACGTTTGCACAGACTTGCACCGCATATCGATTACAGAGACACAGCGCGTGAAAAGCATCATATTAAAACATTATATCTCATTCGATAGGTATTGTGAATAAAAAAACGTTTTAAAAACTTAAAGACTATTTTCATTACAGTGGTAAGACGGCTCAATCCTGACGGGGTGCATGCTAGAATGTCCTTTGATGTCGCTGTCCAAACATGTTTAGATCAGTACTCTACAATCGCTACACCGGATGATCTTCTTGCAAGCAGACAGCTAGGTATGGATAATTGTTACTGTGGCTGGCTTTCCAATGGACTGACCGGTTTAGTGACACAGACACCGGCTAGTTGTCCTGAGCATGGCTTCTCTACAGGTGTTGTCTACTGTAATTCTTCGAACGCTGTTGCTTTGTGTAAATTATGGTGATACTTAATGTTTGTGCGGGTTACATTATCGTTTGGAGTTCTGCATACTCAGAAACTGAGCTAAACGCAATGTTAAACAATGTTGTGGACTCATGCAGACGACGATAAAGTTACGACGATTGCACTTACCTTTTTCAAAACCTACGAGATAAACTGCAAAGAAACATACAATATGTATGCCACCTGGCGCACACATTTATTTCATGTCGCACACATTTATTTCATGTCGCACACATTTATTTCATGTCACATTTATTTCATGTCGCACACATTTATTTCATGTCACATTTATTTCATGTCACATTTATTTCATGTCGCACACATTTATTTCATGTCGCACACATTTATTTCATGTCGCACACATTTATTTCATGTCGCACACATTTATTTCATGTCGCACACACATACACAACAATATTGCTTATCTGATAAATCCGGCCGATGCAGATCGGTATCGATGGGCTACTGGTCAGCAGTCAATTTGTCTGTCGGTAGTTTCCGTAAGTAATCGTAAATTTTCCGATGCTCACCGATTGATAACTGGTATGACACAATAACATGTAGCCTCGGGCTATCTAAGATCTTTATATCCGATAAACGCTTAAAACATTATATTTTATGCACAAAATGAGAAAACTATCGGAGTTCGACTTTGTTGATGAAGCATGAGAATATTTTTGAAAATCAACCTATGTTGTAGGCAAATGGTTTTCTCACGAAGTAAAATATACGGTCCCTGATTGAAGTAATAAAACCGGATGCAGCAAATATACAAACTGTTTTAATTAACATCGAAGTCGCTTATAGGCAATAATGGGGGGGGGGGGGTATGGCATTTGATAAAATAGCATTGAGGTGAAATATTGGTGGGGTTATATATCGAATGACAATAGCTTGACGTTTAATCTGTTAATACGTGAAATCACGGACTTATGTCTGTGGTGAAATTAAACTCCATATTTTTATAATATACAGAATCTAGGCTTTAGTTGTTTAACTCTATATACAGAATGCGATCTCATTGTAATACTGATAGTGAGATATAGTGATACAGATGTTAATAGTTTTTAGGCAAATAACTAACATTACAAATACAAAATATTTAAAAGCATGATATTTGATATTCATTTTATACTTAATTTCGGATTTTTTACGGAATAGAAATCATTCGGCCAATAATATCATTATATTTAATTATGATCGAAGTTATAATGTGCAGTTTGACTGAAATCTATCGTGCAGATAATTCATGTCGATTATTCTCAGTTATGCTCGGTCATGTGTATGTTGTTATTTGTCCCAGTTATGATTCATAACACTACCGATTGAAATTATCGATAGGGAATAATTATAATCACTACTTTACCTCACGCAAGCTAGGAACTCTGTGCAAATGTAAAATTAGGTGAAATTTGATAGGCAGAAATGTTCTATTCCAAATCTTGTTCAATTGATAATTGGGTATAATTGTCTCTTCAAAGTAAGATATCCTAGCTTGTCTTATTGTTTGTACCAATTTATAAGTTTTAGTTATAGAATGATCAGGGATTTGGAAAAAAATTCACCTCATATTACAGAACTCATTAAAAGTTTCTTAAATTTCAAAAAAATATGGAATGGAATGTAATACTTAGGCCTTTAATATTAAGTGTTTTATGTACATAAAGAGAAAACTATTGGAGTTCGATTTTGTTGATGAAACGCGAGATTATTTTATTATTGAAAATGAACTATGTGATAGGCAAATGTTTTGCCAGGGACCGTATATGTTCCAGGTTTTGCTCATGAAATAAAACAGAAAAAACAAAGAATTAGTTTCACTTAGCATGTGTAATAAACACTCTGTCGTGTAATTTCCAATTCAAATTGAAATTGCAAATAATTGTTGGTACTTTTTTAAATACGCAAGATACTGTGGTGTCCGCAAATACCACGCAAAACTCTCTTTTTTTACGCTATAGATCGGGTCTGCGAGACAAAATTTTATGAGAATAATTATATTCGTCGTGGCGTCATCTACGATCTCTTCCCAGAAGTGACCAGATTAGGTCTCAAGGCTACTATTCTTCCAGCACTTTAAATACAATACATCATTTTATATCGATTTCCCCTTTACTACAAGTATAGCGGAAGCAAGTGCAATAACATTTGACGCCATGTTGTGCACCTTGGCCTTTTGTGACCGTCTACTAGAATCGTATGCTTTTCACTCTACATCAGCTAGGCGCTTTCAAATAACTTATCACATATATGTAATGAAAGCGTCTGTAAAATGCAGAAATCTGTCGTGGTGTTGTTTTAGTGATTATTACTAAATTCATTAAAATAATTTAATTCAATTCAATAGTTTATGAAAGGGTTTTTAATATTTAAGCCTATAGTGTTGCAAAAATAAAACCATTTTGTTTTTTCCAGATACAGCCTACATTCATATTTTCACATTTTCCTCTTTTTTTTAAAACATGTTTCTGTTCCAAAACGTATGTATGACCACTAGGACAACTACAATTTCCTATCAGTTTTATTTATCATTTTAAACAACCGCTGCCTATAAATATAAAATGCATATGGAACTTATGTATACTGCCACCATAACTGATTCAATATTTAATCATAAGCTTGTAAAATAAGCCTTTAAAATAATAATTGGGACATTAAAATGTTCAACTATATTTTTTTTTTGCTTATATTTTACACTGATTCAAAATTTTCTGCATTAAACAACTGCACCGCATGTATTGCATAATAGATTTGCTTAGTATCGTAAAGGGCAATAAAATGATAACACACCCGAACATATAACACTAGTCCGGACGCTAACGAACATTCGAAAGATCGGTAATCTCCGTGAAACTCCGTATAGAATGCCAAACTGCCATAAATTGATGGGGACTTTATTTAACTCAAAATTCCCCCGCCTAAATTTCAATTGAAAATGTATTGAAAGATATCATTAAAATAAAAATAAATTTTCCTTTTTAATTCCGCCTGTGCCTTTTTTTTGTTTTTTTGTTCAAGCATATATCGTCAGATAACAAGTTAAACCAGAGAGTTCACATTGTTTTCGGCAGAATTACACTATATTCAATGTGAATATGAGTGGTAACATATAAATGCAAATTCCCCCGCCAAGATATTTTAAAAAATCTAATATTTTTAATAACTCGAAAGGTAACAAATGTCAGTTTGTTATTCTACCTGTGCTTTAGATCATTTGAAAAATAGATAAGTTATAGCCAAAAATGTCAACTGCTCCCTCTATAATCTATAGTGTCGACTGAAGCCATTTTGAGCGCTTTCGCGCTTATCGGAAAAGCGAAATTGTTGTACATGTTTATTTTCATGTCGCACACATACATTTCATGTCGCACACATTTATTTTCGTGATCATTTTTATGTCCCCGCCATTCGAAGAATGGGGAAGAGGCATGAAGTGTTACCCTGTCCATGCGTCCGTCCGTTCGAAAAATTGGTTTCCGATCAATAACTCTTGAAAGGATAGATAGATGGATTCAATTCATATTGGGCACATACGCATATGCCAATTTTCACATACAGGTCAAGTGCGATTTCGGTTACAGTCCATCAAGTTTTGGAGGCGTTGTGGCAGTTCTTTGACTTAAGAAATGTTTCCCATAACGGGGACATCTGTATCCTAAAGTCACATCTAGTTTATGTATACATGATAATGTCTTAATGTTCAATCATATATGTGGCTTATATTGCCTTTAATTCACAACAACAGTCGAACCTCGTTCATTCGAATTCATCGGTCCTGAACTTTTATTTCGAATTACCATGGTTTCAAACAGCCTGTTTCAATTCGACTTCTGGACATCTGGACCTGATATTTACTGCGGATGATACCGAGTATTCGGATAAACGGTTGTCGAATAAGCGAGATCCGACTGTACTCTCAAATACTTTTCTAAGTAGTCACTTTGTAATATGTCATGTTTTCAGTTAACATTCATTGTAAAATAAATTAGATAACTTTCTGGTATTTCATTTAAAACCTATAAATTCATGCGAAATTGCGGAAAAAAAACATATAATTAAAATTGTGATCAAAATGAATAAATGTACATATTACGGTGACAAGTTAGACAGTATTTCACTGCGTCGACTTATGTAAAGGACTCTGATTGTTAGTTGTATTCCACATGGCGTTTTACTTCGTTTGTTTTGTTTTACACTACCAGAAAGTCTTACGTATATAACGGTGTTATTTCTTTCCTTACACATACATGTATCTCCAGTTTGTCCTGTTTCTAATTCAAGTATTCACGTCATTTTGTCTTTCAATAATCATTTATTTGATTGGTCAGTAGCAGTTTATCAGTTTAATATGCATTATAATTCTCTTGCAGTGTATTAGAATAGTTTAAATGTTACCTGAGCTATCACCTTTTGCAGGTTACCTTAAAAGTAGCTCTACCTTTAAGGTAACCTGTAAAAGGTGAGAGCTACCTTTAAGGTAACCTGTAAAAGGTGAGAGCTACCTTTAAGGTAACCTGTAAAAGGTGAGAGCTACCTTTAAGGTAACCTGTAAAATGTGAGAGCTACCTTTAAGGTAACCTGTAAAAGGTGAGAGTTACATTTAAGGTAACCTGTAAAAGGTGAGAGCTACCTTTAAGGTAAGCTGTAAAAGGTTTTACAGCTTACCTTAAAGGTAGTTCTCACCTTTTACAGGTTACCTTAAAGGTAGATAGTCTTATTGATTATCAAAATATGCTACGTAATAATTTTGAGAAAATGTCACGTTAATGCCTTTATACAGACACACTATAAAATGTTTGCTTGAACTTCAAAACAGGAGTTCCTATGCTAGCGCTAACTCGTCGCGTATGTCAGGATAGAGCATACCGGATTCGGACACTTGTATTTGTGGTTTTGAGAACATTGCATTGTGGTAGAGTCTGAATGATGGCATTTATCACCGATTTTCTCATATTTATAGCTAAGGGTATTTTGTCGAATAAATGAAACTACGTACCTTTAACTCATTGATCAGGGTATGTAAAACTGTGTGTCTCTGTATTGATCAGGGTATGTAAAACTGTGTGTCTCTGTATTGATCAGGGTATGTAAAACTGTGTGTCTCTGTATTGTGTTGGTTGCTGGGCGTCAAGGTCAGTATGGCCACTAAAGCTCAGGCTAATACCGAATTTAGATAATTAAGTACAATTAGTCTTTAATTAGGTATTTCTACATTTCTCTATATTTTTTATAACCAATAGTGTTGTATATGTATAACTAAATAAAGGCTTGCTCGTCTCAGGAAGTAATTTGTTGTTTCTTCACAAGTGAAGCAACCATCACACTAACTCCGACGGCTAATCATTGGTGAGACCTTACATCAATCTACTACACACAACTAGTTGATCATACTAGCATTTAACAAGACGAACCTCAGAACTTTGACGTATAAATAGCATTGTCATTTCATTATACAATCCCGGTGTATCTTTGACAAGTCGAATTGAAATGTGCTATTCGACACCGTGTGTTATTTGAAATAAAAGTTCGGACAAGATTAATTCGAATGAACGAGGTTCGACCATATTAAGTTGTTTTAATCAGCAGAATAGCACAATCAAAGCACAGTTCCGTCAATGCTCTCAATGTACTTTCAGGTACAATATAAATTAAGACACACGTCATACAGGTTACCATGGTAATGGTGTTTTTTTTGTTCTTTGCTCAGCCCTGATAAATAAACGAATCTTAAACTAGTGTAATGCGACTGTAATTTGTCAATTAGTACTAGCATGCACGTTGTGCTGTTTCCAATAGCAATCTATGCATATTTCAAGAAGGCACTTAAATTTTGATAATTTAATGGAGTTTCTTAATTGTCTTTGCTTTTTGAAAATAAAAACGAGGATTAATTGAAAACTAATTAATAATGCAAGAGATGAATATTGGTTTGCGTAATAGGCTGAGTGGTAAAACAACCAATTAGGTTAGAATCTCTTTCGTCAATTCTCACTAA
Source organism: Mactromeris polynyma (assembly GCA_032209605.1). Classification (NCBI taxonomy): domain Eukaryota; kingdom Metazoa; phylum Mollusca; class Bivalvia; order Venerida; family Mactridae; genus Mactromeris; species Mactromeris polynyma. The sequence continues at coordinate 17,300,443 of JASFXZ010000003.1, forward strand.
AGCAAATTAACAAATATCATAAGCATAAATCACCAAAGGTCGGTGAATGATTCAACGATCATAGCTTGTACAATTTTCTACGTATCAACATTTAGATTTAAAGTTTAAAGTTTTAAACACAAGCCCAGACACGTTTTTTTATTTTAGTGGTCATGTTGCAATATAAACATGTATTTCCCAGTATTTTATGCAAACTAAAATACATGTATACTATATACTTATTTTCGACGTCATTTTCATCATGGTTTTATCTCTGGCAAGTGCCTGGCTCACCGGGTTTGGTATATGGGTCCTCAGCATTCTGAGTATGTGTCGTAGTATCCGGACTATGGCCCCCTGTACCAGGTATAAGGGTCCACAGCATTCTGAGTATGTGTCGTGGTATCCGGACTATGGCCCCCTGTACCAGGTATATGGGTCCGCAGCATTCTGAGTATGTGTCGTGGTATCCGGACTATGGCCCCCTGTACCAGGTATATGGGTCCGCAGCATTCTGAGTATGTGTCGTGGTATCCGGACTATGGCCCCCTGTACCAGGAATATGGGTCCGCAGCATTCTGAGTATGTGTCGTAGTATCCGGACAATGGCCCCCTGTACCAGGTATATGGGTCCACAGCATTCTGAGTATGTGTCGTAGTATCCGGACAATGGCCCACTGTACCAGGTATATGGGTCCGCAGCATTCTGAGTACGTGTCGTGGTATCCGGACTATGCCCCCCTGTACCAGGTATATGGGTCCACAGCATTCTGAGTTTGTGTCGTAGTATCCGGACTATGGCCCACTGTACCAGGTATATGGGTCCACAGCATTCTGAGTTTGTGTCGTGGTATCCGGACTATGGCTCCCTGTACCAGATGTATGGGTCCACAGCATTCTGAGTATGTGTCGTAGTATCCGGACTATGGCCCCCTGTACCAGGCATATGGGTCCGCAGCATTCTGATTAAGGGCCGCAGTATCCGGACTATGGCCCCCTGTACCAGGTATATGGGTCCACAGCATTCTGAGTATGTGCCGCAGTATCCGGACTATGGCCCCCTGTACCATGTATATGGGTCCGCAGCATTCTGATTAAGTGCCGCAGTATCCGGACTATGGCCCCCTGTACCAGGTATATGGGTCCACAGCATTCTGAGTATGTGTCGTAGTATCCGGACAATGGCCCCCTGTACCAGGTATATGGGTCCGCAGCATTCTGATTAAGTGCCGCAGTATCCGGACTATGGCCCCCTGTACCAGGTATATGGGTCCACAGCATTCTGAGTATGTGCCGCAGTATCCGGAATATGGGTCCTTGTACCAGGTATATGGGTCCGCAGCATTCTGAGTATGTGTCGTGGTATCCGGAATATGGGTCCCTGTACCAGATGTATGGGTCCGCAGCTATCTGAGTATGTGTCGTGGTATCCGGAATATGGGTCCCTGTACCAGATGTATGGGTCCACAGCATACTGAGTATGTGTCGTGGTATCCGGAATATGGGTCCCTGTACCAGGTATATGGGTCCGCAGCATTCTGAGTACGTGTCGTGGTATCCGGACTATGGCTCCCTGTACCAGATGTATGGGTCTACAGCATTCTGAGTATGTGTCGTGGTATCCGGACTATGGCTCCCTGTACCAGGTATATGGGTCCACAGCATTCTGAGTATATGTCGCAGTATCCGGACTATGGCTCCCTGTACCAGATGTATGGGTCCACAGCATTCTGAGTATGTGTCGTGGTATCCGGACTATGGCTCCCTGTACCAGATGTATGGGTCCACAGCATTCTGAGTATGTGTCGCAGTATCCGGACTATGGTTCCCTGTACCAGATGTATGGGTCCACAGCATTCTGAGTATATGTCGCAGTATCCGGACTATGGGTCCCTGTACCAGATGTATGGGTCCGCAGCATTCTGAGTACGTGTCGTGGTATCCAGACTATGGCTCCCTGTACCAGATGTATGGGTCCGCAGCATTCTGAGTACGTGTCGTGGTATCCAGACTATGGCCCCCTCTACCAGGCATATGGGTCCGCATCATTCTGAGTATGTGTCGCAGTATCCGGACTAAGGCCCCCTGTACCAGGTATATGGGTCTGCATCATTCTGAGTATGTGTCGCAGTATCCGGATTATGGTCCCCTGTACCAGGTATATGGGTTCACAGCATTCTGAGTACGTGTCGTGGTATCCGGACTATGGCTCCCTGTACCATGTATATGGGTCCGCATCATTCTGAGTACGTGTCGTGGTATCCGGAATATGGCTCCCTGTACCATGTATATGGGTCCGCATCATTCTGAGTACGTGTCGTGGTATCCGGAATATGGCTCCCTGTACCAGGTGTATGGGTCCGCATCATTCTGAGTATGTGTCGTGGTATCCAGACTAAGGCCCCCTGTACCAGGTGTATGGGTCCGCATCATTCTGAGTACGTGTCGTGGTATCCAGATTATGGCCCCCTGTACCAGATGTATGGGTCCGCAGCATTCTGAGTATGTGTCGTGGTATCCGGACTATGGCCCCCTGTACCATGTATATGGGTCCGCAGCATTCTGAGTATGTGTCGTGGTATCCGGACTATGGCCCCCTGTACCAGGTATATGGGTCCGCATCATTCTGAAAATGTGTCGTGGTATCCGGAATATGGCTCCCTGTACCATGTATATGGGTCCGCAGCATTCTGAGTATGTGTCGTGGTATCCGGACTATGGCCCACTGTACCAGGTATATGGGTCCGCTTCATTCTGAATATGTGTCGTGGTATCCGGACTAAGGCCCCCTGTACCATATGTATGGGTCCGCAGCATTCTGAGTACGTGTCGTGGTATCCAGATTATGGCCCCCTGTACCAGATGTATGGGTCCGCAGCATTCTGAGTATGTGTCGTGGTATCCGGACTATGGCCCCCTGCACCAGGTATATGGGTCCACAGCATTCTGAGTATGTGTCGCAGTATCCGGACTATGGTCCCCTGTACCAGGTATATGGGTCCGCAGCATTCTGAGTATGTGTCGCAGTATCCGGACTATGGTCCCCTGTACCAGGTATATGGGTCCGCAGCATTCTGAGTATGTGTCATGGTATCCGGACTATGGCCCCCTGTACCAGGTATATGGGTCCGCAGCATTCTGAGTATGTGTCGTGGTATCCAGACTATGGGTCCCTGTACCAGATGTATGGGTCCGCAGCATTCTGAGTACGTGTCGTGGTATCCAGACTATGGGTCCCTGTTCCAGATGTATGGGTCCGCAGCATTCTGAGTACGTGTCGTGGTATCCAGACTATGGGTCCCTGTACCAGGTGTATGGGTCCGCAGCATTCTGAGTATGTGTCGTTGTATCCAGACTATGGGTCCCTGTACCAGATGTATGAGTCCGCAACATTCTGAGTATGTGTCGCGGTATCCGGAATATGGGTCCCTGTACCAGGTGTATGGGTCCGCAGCATTCTGAGTATGTGTCGTGGTATCCAGACTATGGGTCCCTGTACCAGATGTATGAGTCCGCAACATTCTGAGTATGTGTCGCGGTATCCGGAATATGGGTCCCTCTACCAGGTATATGGGTCCGCAGCAT